>CM062819.1:1745148629-1746348629 GCA_031772625.1 Pinus tabuliformis | reverse complement strand
TATACTAATAAGTTATATTAATAAAAGAATATCAATAAAAAAATATTAATTTTCGTTTTACATTTTTGTTTCTTATATCTTTCCTAACGAATTTTTGTTTTTTTTGTTTTTTATATATGATCATATCCTTTGTTTTTTTTCATTATTCCGTTTACCTCTCTCATATATATATATATATATATATATATATATATATTATATTTGGTTTTCATCATTTAATAGGTTTTATGCGGTTATGCTTTGTTTTGTTTTGACTTTTCATGATTCAATAGGTTTTATGGATTCATGTTCTTTATAGGTTTGTTGCTTTGTTATAACTCTCTTATAATATTTAAAAGGCTTATTTTATAATTTTTGGATATGCATTTTCTATGTGAGAAACCTATACAAACATTGAAAAGATCTTTTTCTTGCTAAAATTAATAATAGGCCGCCCATAAAAAAGAATTATGAACGCACTCATTATAACTACCCATTGATTATTAATTTATTATGTCGTCAGTTAAACAAATTAAAAAAAAAAGAGGAAAGATTTTGAATGTTTGTGAACCTCTCACGCTGTCAACTGCACCATCGAGAATGACATGCAATTTAGTAATGATGCTTTTAATAACATTTCAAAGGGTAATAATTATGCTTTTAATAACATTTCGTTGCATTAAAATATGAATGAAGGGGCTCATCTATGTGTATTAATAATTATGCTTTTAATAACATTTCGTTGCCCTAAAATATGAAGGAAGGGGCTCATCTATGTGTATTTGCGTTTTTGGCTCCTTTTCTCTGCGATTTGTATTTGGTGTCTCTGGAAAACTCCTTGCACGTTTATCGTCGTATGCCTCAGTGTCTGTTGGGTTGGGTGTCGGGAGAATGCCATCCTCCATCATCGCCCCTGTTATTACTACTTTGCTTCTCGTTGCTTATATTGCTACAGTCGTCTACTTCATCATTACCACACACGTGGTTCAATCCTTCTTACAAAGACTACAATCCTTCCCGTTGTGGGAATTCCATTATCCAATTTCCCTTTGGAAGCTGTCGCGTTTTATCTGTGGAGTTCCTTGACAATCAGACGATCAGTAATCTGCGATTGAAAGGCGTTTACAAGTATGCCGGTTGGAGACATCAAGAAATCGACTTACGATAACCACACCCTGCAAATCACACCGTCCAACAAAATCATGTTCCCTTCCTATGCTATGACCGATTCCTCTCCCACCTACTACGATCGGTTACTCAATGCTGGATTCTTTAGTGTTTAGCCGGGATACATATTAGCAAGTGAAAAAACCTACCACCAAAGTTACCAAATTCTATTAAATAAAGAAAAAAAATCCTTTAAAATTTGATAGGAATATTTCAGTAGTATACATCTTATATGTGTTTAACTTTATTATTTTTGAAAATTTAAAATGATTTAGAAATAATGAGAAACAAAATATATCAAAATTATTAATATTACATAATAGATAAAAATGAGAAAATAAAATGATGATAATGATGATAGTTAACGTTTACTCAGACCAAACTTTGGTCTATCGGACCTAAAGAAACGAATTATTTAGTTTGATTTAAGATTTTATTCCTATGCTCAAAAAGCTTTGAGAGAAGCCTCCCACTATAATTTTGACAACGTAAAAGGCTAGGAAGGTTAGTATTGCAACAAAGATTATTAAAATGAGATCTAATGTGGTTGTACGCGGGGCGCTCTAAGAGGAAGTGATTTTCATCCTCGATGTTCATATTCTCATAGAGATGACAGATCCTTTCCATCCATGGAGTTTGAGGAACTGCCCAATGACCTGTTTCACTATGGAGCTCATGCGAGTTCGTTCTAATCTTGGCTATATTAATTTTTTTCTTTGAGCTAGTTAAAACAGAAAGATACTTTTGATCTTCTAGGGTGGGGTTGAAGACTTCCTTATAATATTTTAGTTTTCTTTTAGCTGCTAAATCTTTTTCACACCACATTTTTTCTTTGAACTTAGAAGTAACAATATTTTTAATGTTATTAATGTTTTGCAATGCAACATTCTCGTCGATCTCCCAATGGTTTAACCAGGCCCTGGTGTCTTTATACCAACCCCGTTTGAGCCTCAGGAGGTTTTGGTTGGAATTTAAAGCTAGCTTAGGAAGTCTATGGTATCATATGTTATTGAGCTTGTGCTTGTACAACAGAAGCCTAGTCATAGCTAGGCTCTCGATAGGGAAAAGACCCACTTCTATAAGGAGAATAGGATATGGTATAATGCTTTTAATTTTGAGGTTATACGTTATAAAACGCTTCTCGGTTTGCTCAATCTTTCTCCAGTATTCTCTAGAGATGCTACAACCCCAAACCTCACATCCATATAAGATAACAGGAGTGACTAAGGTTTCAAAGAGAAACATCTTTCTATCCCACATTATGACGTTTGTCATTTTACAACTATTTTCATGACCAAAATAAGCTTTCCACCCCCCATTAATCATTTTCTCAATGGCATAGTTCGAGTTGAGCTTGTGATGAATATCAATTCCTATGTACTTGGAAGAAGACACTTCCTCAAAGTTACTATTGTCATACATAAAATTACTGTAAGTGTCTTTCTTGGATTTGATAATCATAACTTTTGATTTGTCAATGTTAACAGTCATACCCATGGTAGAGCATAAATCTTTAAGAAGTCTACGTTTCTTATCAATATCAGATGGGCACCTTGCGAGCAGGAAAATATCATCAGCATAGAAAAGAAGGATGATGACTATCCCAGATAAGATCATGCCAACAGAACCTGCTTCCTCTAAACAACCTTCTAGCTTGTCGATGTCAATACCATATATGGTAGGGGAGAGGGGGAAACCTTGTTTAACTCTGATATTATAGTTAATATCTTCCGGCCACCCCTCATTGTTCTTTATCTTGGCAATTACATTCTCGTATGACCTTATAGCGACAGTTCTCAACTCGAAATGAACCTTTAGCTCTTCTAATCTATTCCATAAGTTGTTTCTCATAACGGTATCAGACGCCTTTCTAAAAACCACAAAGAAATAAAAGAGATTGGATTTATCATTGCAACATTTCTCCACAATGATCCTAAGCGTAATGAGGTGGTCCGTTGTTGAGTGCTGCCTTCTAAACCCACTTGGCCTTTAGCCCGCTTACCTTGACTTTCAAGACATATACTCAACTTATTTTCCAAAATAATACCATATAACATGGTTAAGACAGAGCTAATCATAATTATTCGATAATTAGAGGGGTAATTTGTATCCCCACTTCTAAAAATAGTGAAAATGAGGTTCTGAGTCCATGGTTCAGGGAACCCTTGCTTGACTACTTGATTGAAAAGTTTTTGAATGTGCGGGATGAGGACACGACCTCCAATTTTTAAGATTTCCGCCTAGTAACCTTCAATATCCTTAGCTTTCCCATTTGCCAAGCGTTTAAACCCCAACATAAATGTCTTCTAATGAGAAAACTTCTTTCGTTGTGAGCAAGGTTTCAAAATTATCCATGACATTTGGAGATTCATAAAGCTTTTTAAGATAGGAATTTCAGTTGTGTAAAACAATTTTATTATTATATTTATTTTTCCCAGTTAGAATCTGCCTCCAAAATTTCTTAGGAGCTACCTTAGAGAGGTGTAAGAGATTCTTTTACCTTTTACGAATATACTACCTTTTTTTCTTTTTAGTTAGGGCTTTGTATATTTTTATCTTGCCAATTTTAAGATATTCATCAACAACTTCCTTAATTTCTCTCTTCACACTTTTACAATCTTTGTCATACCATGGGTTGGTTTTCTATTTCTTTTATTACTTGAAACTTCAATTCAGAACTTGTTAATAGAATATGAGAGGGTTGTAGTAAAACTATGATAGAGGTCTTCTATGTTGTCTATACTAGATAAAGGAAGCAAATTAGTTTTTAATTCATTTAGAAAGATATCATTTTTATTTCTATCAAATATTAAGTTCTTTTGGCTATAAGGATTATCTTCTATGGGATCTCTATGCATGACAAAATTGAGAGTTATAAGTAAAGGCCTATGATCAGAGTCAGGCTCGTGGTCATTTAAGATGTCAAAATTTATTATTTCATTGTATAAAGGGAGATCGGAAATAACATAGTCTACCACACTACTACCAAGCCCATGGATGCAGGTCATTTGGTAGAATTGGGCCACTTCTTTAGACCGTTGCAAATTATGAGATCCTGAGCACTACAGAGCTTGACTAACTACGACCCAAACAAATTCTCCCCAAGGTCTTCAGAGCTCCTTTTCTACCAGCTAGCGAGAGTAAGGTCTTCGTCTAACCAAAGAGGATTAGGGTTGGAATGATTTCTTAGAAGAATAACTTTCTTGCTTGAAGTTCGAGCATTAAAGTCGCCCATTAAAAGGATATTACCTTCATTCCTTGGGCTAGAAATATCGTCCTCCAAACCATTGTAAGGAGTATTTTTATCTAGATTCTTTTTCTTATAGAAGTTAGAATTGATGGGGGGTAAATAAAATATTGTTATGTAGGTCTTTTTATCATTAATGTGAGTAATCTCTATCCAACTATATTGATTGTAAGGGTCACTTTTATAAATCCTACCATGGGGGGAGATGTTCTTCTTAATGTAACAAGTTATACCCCCAATGCGTCTATGGGAGGATCGCTTGTTCTAGGTAGACCATAGTGCAAAGCCATTTATGTTAGGGACATTAGGTTCTTCGTGCTCCCGTGTTTGAACAAGCAATATAATATCGACATCATCCAAGATCCAAATTAGCTTAGGGCCTTTGTTCCATGGAAAGCCCCGAAAATTCCAAAAAAGAATCTAGAGCATCTTGAATTGCTATTTATTACTATCTTTTTGGTTTATATCTCAAATAACGGCTTTCTATTTTTTATTATTTCCCATTTTCCTTTCTTCCAAGCTTCTTTTACCTTTTGTACCTCCTTTCTTAATTCTGCTTGATCTTTTGGAATGAGATTTTCATTTATAAATATTCTCTTTCCTTTAAGACTTGAGGTTTTACTAAGTCTATCATACTTACGGTCAGTAGAGCTCCTCTTTATTCGGATCAATCTTCCTTTATTCTCAGTTAATTTTCCCAACCTTGTTGGCTATTATGTAATCTATTATGTAATTCTATCTGGGCTATGGCTAAAGTATCGTTGTCTACCTCCTCTTTAAAACCGAAGATTATAAGGTTTGAGGCCCTTTTGTTATGCTCATGGTCTAATTCTATCAATTTTTTCACTTCATCTTTAATTGGTTTGATATCTAATTTACCTGCCTCACTATTTAGGGTGAGACGACTATTAACTTTTTCTTCTAATTCTTTAATCATGTCCTTCATTTTAAGACTTTTTAATGTATGATCATCTCCTTGCAGGGATGTTTGGTTTGTATAATGTTTTTGTTTTTTTATAACCTGCAACCTAGTTTACATTGCCTGCATTTTATTCTCCAATAGTTCTATTTTATTTTTTATTTGTTTTTGGATCTTGTCTTCAAGAGATGTGAATTTATTTTCTAGCATGGATTCTAACTCTGTTTGTAACTTGACTTCTCTTTCTTCTCTACTTTTCTCTAAAGATTCTATATACTCATAAAGGCTCTGTAGAGTAACTGTGCTAGGTCTACTTTTGGTAATCTTTGGTAGTTGTGGTAAATTATTCATACTTGAAAATATATGAGTAGATATGTATTAGAAAAATATAAGGAATGTGTGCACTTGATATCAACAAATCAGACCAATCACACATGTAGAGTCACTATTCTAGGTCTACCTTTGATAATATTTGGTAGCTGCGGTGAATTATTCATACTTGAAAATATATGGGCAGATATGTATTAGAAAAAGAGAAGAAATGTGTGCACATGATATCAACAAATTAGACCGATTGCATGTGCACAAATGAACCGCAATCCAAAGACCATATTGGATCTAGAAAGATGAAAAGTTTAACCCCAAAAATTGGAAAAGTATTTGGAAAAATCATCGCAAAAATTGGAAAAGTATTTGAAAAAATCATAGCGCAGACCCAACACAGAATTTTTATAAAACTAGTTTTTGAACAGCAATTCTGAATAACCCAGGTTTTGTAATTCTTCGTATGATCGCATCTTAAACCCTAAACCCTTTGGTTGTTTCAATTCTGTTTCCGTCAATTGGGCTCCACTGCAGAAGACAACTTGAGCAGGTTATGATACTCGTGGTAGTTGTGCGATGATTCAGAGAAACCTCGAGGTCTCTCGACAGACCACATTATGGAATCGAATCGAAACTCAATCTGGTAATCACGAGATATAGAAGTGATATTAGAGTTATTATCTCCGCGATCTTTGGAGATAACAAACAGCTTCTGTGCAAAGTAGAGTTGTGGTCGATGACGGCATATAATACAAGTCACCGCGGCGGTGAGCAAGCTTCAAAATAATTTGATCTTCTGTTTGGTCCGGAGGTATTTTCTGTTTGGTTTGGCGATGGATAGGGTTTTCGTATGGAGGATTTTGGCTGCCACCGTCACGCTCCAGCCCGTTTTCGTCTCTGTTGATCTGCACTTTTGTCAAGCCTATGACAGGATCTGTTTGGTCCGGAGGTATTTTCTGATAGGTTCTTTGTAGGTGAAAATAACTGCGATGGCGGTGGCGAATTTCACACAGACCTTAACGGCCAGGATGATTCAATCTCTTAATCTCCATGATATATAAGTGATATTGGAGCAGGGTTGGAATTTGGATTTCTCTTTACCCATCATACAATTTTTTTTTGACGTTGGCGTAAGTTTGCTCCCAAAAAAATCCGATGAATAGTAAATGAGTTTTACGTTTTAGCCATTGTTTTTAAGGAAGCTTTGGTTAACCTAATATTGCCGTGCCACACCGTATAAAAAATTATCGTATTAAAGAACGTGTTGAACTGAAAAAACTGATTTTTTTAATTTTTTTTTGACTGATTGGGCCGAATTTGGTAGTTATGTCGACAATTATATATTATTACATTAAATGTACTAAGTCTTTTTATAACAGTTATAATATTATTAGATAACATTTTAACCTCCTTTCTTTTCTTTTTTGTTTTTTTTCTCTTTTCCCGTCAATTATCTCTCTTCCCCATTACTTTCTTCCTTTCTCTCAAGTCTCATTTTTACACTCTCTCTCTTTCTCTCCTACCTCCTTCTCTCTTCTCCCATCATTCTC
This sequence comes from Pinus tabuliformis, assembly GCA_031772625.1. Classification (NCBI taxonomy): domain Eukaryota; kingdom Viridiplantae; phylum Streptophyta; class Pinopsida; order Pinales; family Pinaceae; genus Pinus; species Pinus tabuliformis. Next base: position 1,746,341,443 of record CM062819.1, on the reverse strand, counting down.
TCTCTCTCTCTTTGCCCTCCAATTTTCTTTCTTTCTCTCTTTTCCCTCCAATCCTCTATCTTCCCTATCTTCCCCTCTCTCTCTCCATGTATGTTACTATATCCCTCCTTCTCTCCGGCGTTCTCTCTATCTCTCCTTCTTTGTCTCTTTATCTTACCCCTAAACATACATTGTCTCTCTCCAACTCTCCCTTGTTACTCCCTCTCTTTTGCCACTTTTCACTCTCTATGTCTTTCTTCTTCCCTCCCTCTCTTCCCCTCCAACTCCATCAATGCATTTAGTTCAAGAAATCAAATAAGATTAGAAATCATCTACGTTGAAATCAATGCATCTAGTGCAAACAATCAAATATCCTTAAAAATCAACATCTGCACTAAAATTAATTCATCTAATGCAAGCAATCAAATAATATTAGAAACCATGATGTACAATGAAATCAATGCATGCATTGAAAGAGATCTTCTTCCCTCTCAACCCCCACATCTACATCTCCCTCCATCTCTCATTATTTGTGTCTTTATCTCGTCCCTCCAAACACACATGATCTCTCACTTCATATCTATCAATCTCTCTGTCACTCCCTCCCTCCCTCTCTCCATCTCTCTCTTCTTCTATCTCTTCACTTTCCACCTATATCTCTATCTCTCTTTGTCTCTCTATATCACCCCTAAAACATACACTCTCTTTCTCTAATCTATCTATCTATCTCTCCCCCCTCCTCTCCCACCTCTCTCTCTTCCCCTTCTCTCCCTCTCCCTCACTTCTCTCCCTCTTCCCTAGTGTTTCACTCTCTCCCTCTCTCCACTTTTCTCTCTATTTCTTTCTTCTTACCTCCCTCTCTCTGCAATAAATCTTCGAATTTAATTCATAAAAAAAATATTTATATTAATAAATAAATAAAAACAATATTTATATTAATAAAATAATCTTAATTAATAATAATAATAACTAGTTAATTATTATTATTATTCATTAATGAATTGTGAATTAATTAATTATTAATAATTAATTATTTATTTATTTAATTAACAATATTTATACTAATAAATATTTATTTAATTAAATATTGATATTGTTTTATTAATTTTCCTTTTGAGTTTTTGTTTCTTATAACTCTTTTACCGAATTTATGTGTTTTTATATATGATCATATCCTTTGCTCTTATTTTATTATTCATTTTACCCTCTATATATATATATATTATATATATATATATATATATATATATATATATATTATTTTTGGTTTTGTTTTGAATTTTCATCATTTAACAGGTTTTATGAAGTTATGTTTTGTTTACTTTCGACCTTTCATCATTTAATAGGTTTTATGCATTGATGTTCTTTTTAGGTTTTTTTGGTTTATTATAACTCTCTTATAATATTTAAAAGGCTTATTTTATGATTTTTTGATATGCCTTTTCTTTGGGACAAAACTATACAAACATTGAAACAGTCTTTTTCTTGCTAAAATTAATAATAGACAGCCCATAAAAAAAAATGAACCCACTCAGTGTAACTACCCATTGACTATTAATTTATTAGGTCGTCAGTTAAACAAATTAAATAAAAAAGGGAAAGATTTTGAATGTTTGTGAACCTACCACGCTGTCCGTGCATGAACTGCACTACATGGAATAAGATATTCAGTATAAATGTATGAACTGCAACATCTAGAATGACATGCAATTTAATTTATTTTAAGCTTATAAATGGTAATCATGATGCTTTTAATAACATTTCATACAATTTAATTTATTTTAAGCATATAAAATGTAATAATGATGCTTTTAATAACATTTCGTTGAATTAAAATAAGAATGGACGGGCTCATCTATGTGTATTTGCGTCGGTCACACTTTTTCTCTGCGATTTGTATTTGGTGTGTGGGGAAAACTCCTTGCACGGTTACCTTCGTATGCCTCACTGTTTGATGCGTTGGGTGCAGGGAGAATGGCATCCTCCATCATCACCCCTGTTATTACTACTTAGCTTCTCGTTGCTTATATTGCTGCAATCGTGTACTTCCTCATTATCGCAGACATGTGGTTCAATCCTTCTTACAAAGACTGCAACCATTCCCGTTGTGTCAATTCCATCATCCAATTTCCCTTTAGAAGCTGTGGCGTTTTATCTGTGGAGTGCCTTGACAATCAGCCGATCACTAATCTGCGATTGAAAGGCGGTTGGAGAGTGGTCGGAGACATCAAGAAATCGACTTACGATAACCGCACCCTGCAAATCACACCATCCAACAAAATCATATTCCCTTCCCATGCCAACAAAATCATATTCCCTTCCCATGCTATGACCGATTCCTCTCCCACCTACGATCGGTTAGTCAATGCTGGATTCTTTAGTGTTTCGCCCGGATACATATTAGTAACTGAAAAAACCTACCACCATAGTTACCAAGTTCTAATAAGTTCTAATTGGATTCGATATAGAAAAAATACTCTTTAAAATTAGATAAAGAAAAAATACTCTTTAAAATTAGATACAGTAAAAAATTTCAGTAGTATACATCTTACATTTATTTAACCTTATTATTTTGAAAATTTAAAAATTATTGAAAAAAATATATATCATCTCTCATCTCTAAAATAGTATAAATTATCTAAAAATAATGAGCAACAAAATATATCAAATTTATTAATATCACATAATAGATAAAAATAGGAAAATAAAATATAATAATGTTAGTGATAAAATTTGAAAACTATTATTTAATATAAAAATAAAATTTTCATATCAAAAATAAGTTTCAAATATTTTCTAAGTACTTGAAAATTTATCTCTTAAACATTAAATAAATCCATATAAATCTAGATACTATTAAACTTATTTAAAAAAATTAAAATCATATAATTATATTATCTAAACTTATTTTAAAAAATTAAAATCATAGAATTATATTATCTAAACTTATTTAAAAACATTAAAATCATAGAATTATATTATCTAAACTTATTTAACAATAATATGAAATCAATAAACTAGCCAATTTTATAGTAAATCATTGAAAATAGATCTGCTAAAATCCCTCATCATTACAGCAAGTGTCTCAACTTTCAGTGTGGAGGAGAGTAATAAGTTAATCATTCTGTAATCTTGAAATGCTAGCAAGCGAGCCTGAAATTGCAGATCCTATTGTGCATTCTTGTTAACTTGGAGAGTGAGTTTTACCTTCCAAAGAACACTCTCTACTTCCTCTGGTTTAAGCATGGCAACGTTTCTGACTCTGAATAAGTTTTTTTCTCTCAGATCTTCATTCTGTGGCTAGAAGCGTTAACTTCATACAATTAGTGTCTTTCTATGGTTTCTGTTGGTTGCTAATGAGACCTACACCAAAATTTTAAGGGATACACAAAAGTCGAAGCCTCTTTTTCTTGTTAATTTTTATTTGGGTATTGTGTTTCTTTCACTATTGTCACCCTGGACTAACTTATTGGTAGGTATTTTTAGGTTATGAGACAATAGCTCGGCTCTCGTATTCAGGAAGCCTGAAACCCACAAAACTCATCAGTAGATAGAAGCTCGACATCAATCATTTATCGAAACAAAGAAACCAATAGCAGTGGCCATATCAGGAAAAAAAAAGGGTTACTTTCCCTTCTCTTTAATGCCAATGCGAGGCATTATGAATCTCAAATACTTGATTTCCATGGAAATGAATATCTTTCCTCACTATAAACTACCATACCAGTACAATACCCAGAAGCTTGTGGAGGAAAGAAAAATTATTGGTTAATAACTCGTGTATGAATCCACTAGAATAGAAAACACAGTATGTGCAGTGGATGATCCAAGGCATAATATTATAGTTTCTACGGCATGATCTAAGGCATAATATTATAGTTTCTACTGGAGGAGGTTAGGCCACATGCTCCGGACATGGTTACTATGTTGGTAATATTTTAGCCAGTTTTAAGTGGCTCTTCTGTAAATGCCATGCCTGCTTCACAGATCACAATTGTTCCACTCTTATCTTTGACTATGTCCTCTACCTTGACGAGTAAGTTTTCTTATTCCTTTTTGTATGCCTTCGAATTTTTAAGTGACAATGGTAATTTGCATAGATTCTAAGTCTTTCCTTCATTTTAAGAAAACTTTAAAGCGACTATGGGCAGTACAAAGCATAAAAAGCAGGGATTCTTATGAAAAATTGCATATTCATTGTAAAAGGGACATTCATTAAAACTTTATGTTTAAGGCTGGTAATCACTAATTTGTTGTTTCTACAACTTTCCTAATTGTAGAAGCTATAAAAGTATGTGTGTAATTATAAAGCGTGAAGGCTCCATGAACAAACCTATGCTTCTACGATTTCAAAATTTGTCAATATAACTCATTAACCTGTATGATGTCTTGTATTCAAAATCCAAATGACCGCTTTCTCTGGAATTTGATGGATACACATATGCATTGTATTCCTCCCGTTTTTTCAATTAAAGAATTCTAGTTGGTAAATGGGGAGCATTGACTGTAACTGGAATTTTTTTTCTCAAGCTTCTGTTTCTCTGCAGTTCTTTTATTTCATCTATCTAGAATTCTTAGAACAATGTTCAAGACCAACTTCTAAGACCAGCAAAAGAAGTAGGAAGAAATTTAAATCCAATTGACAAGCTCAGGTGTAGAACTATAGACAACCCTATTGTAAGTTGCCAACTAAACACGATTAATTTAGTTTGGGCAGTAACATTATTTAGACAGAAGTACGAATTGGAAAATGAAAGATATGAAAACTTAAGTTTATTTGGGTAGTAACATTATGTAGACAGAAATACGAATTGGCAGATGAAAGCTATGAAAACTTCATTTGATGCAGATGCAACCTAAAAACTCAAAAATCACCATCTTGGTTATTATAGAGAATATGTCAATCAAGTCTAATTCATTCAACATTGGTTAGAATGAAAAAATAATTGATATGAAGAAGTTATTCACACTGACCAAACAACGGCTATAGCAATCACCATGCTGAAACAGATGATGCTCAATAGAAATAAGAATTTACTGTGAAATATATAACCAAATCAGAGTGCAGGCCTAAACATCTTCGGAAGCAGTTTCATTTCTCGGGAGCTATATAACCAAATCCAAATCAGAGAGCAGGCCCGAATTTGTTCGGAAGAAAATTCACTTACCTCCTTCAAATGAAGAAGGAGCATGCAGATTTCCACTCACGAAGAAAGAGAATGCAACTTTCCACTTGCCACGAAGTTGTGGACTACATTTTGCCACGAAGTTGTGACTACATTGCATATGTAAGTGGCTTTGGATATGCATTACATTGGATATGTATTGCAGTGGAGAATGTAAAACATTAAATGTTTCGCAAATAATGTTAACTACAACGTAGCATTAAACTAGGATTGAAGTGAGTGAAATTTGAAATTATCGTAAGTTTTAACAAACAAAATCATAGAGTTTCTCTGCAATAAGAGGCTAAAACTAAAACTTTGCATAAAAAGTTGTTTGATCGAATTATTTCTATTCAAACATTGGTTAAAATAGTGAATACATGGTTTGTTAAAGTAATTTAGTGTTTAGTCCCTACTTGCGCAGGGACTAATAACTTCAAATTACAACAAAGGTGACCGAAATGTTGAGACAAGAATAAATCATAATTGTTTTTTTTATAAGAACTTATAAATTTAAATTTGAGGAAAATCTATAATATAATGGAGAATAAAACATAATTAAAAAGAAATTAAAATTAAAATCTGTATTAAAAATAAAAAATAAAAATTTAAAAGTATTTTTTAATTAATAAATATAATTAAATAGTTAATATTTTCTCTTTCTATTATTATTAATAATATTTAAGGTTTTAATAATTTAATTAGTAAAGTTATAATAATTAAATGTCTAATTAATGTTAATAGACATTAATTCATGTTAATGTCAATAAGTATCAATTTATAATGAACATAAAGATGCTTATCTCATTAAAAATCATAATAATTAACTAAATCAACACTTTATTTTGAATTATTATTATTATTATTATAATTACTAAATTCTATTGGCATAGTTATTATTTTGTAATTAATATTAGTAAAGATAATAATTAAAAATAAAGTTATAATTTATTTATCTTTTATGGTTTTTTTAATGCTGCAAATGTCAGATGTATTATAAGATAACTATTTTGATACATACAAATGTTTATCATTTATTTAATTTATATGGCTATGTCACTATGTAGGTAAACATATATACATAAGAAGAAAAACATATTAAAACAACAATAAAGAATAAGAGTTTAATAGTATTACACTATTCCACATACCATTTTTTTCATTAAATTGAAAATTACTTTTGACATAAATCTCAATCTTCTATCCTTAACTACTACTAAAAAATTTCATGGCTATTCTATGGATATTAAAGCCCTACTATCCACTTAATAAATATTGATAATTAAACTAGCATATCTATATAAATTAAATGGCTCATAAACTACCACAACCATCAAAATACTTATGTGTTACTTAATTTATCAATAATTTAATTTATGTAACACATTTGTAACACTAAGAGAGAAAGTAAATTTACCAAACAAATAACATCAATTTTGAAATGGAAAAAAGAATTTGGAAATCCCTCATTTCATATATTAGATTTTGTATATTACAAAAAATTATTCTTAGATTATTAAATCTAAACCATCCATACAATTTTATTTTTTAAAAAATGGAAATTACAAAAGCCCTATTTTGAAATAAACCATTCCTATAAGGGTAATTAAAATTAAAATTTTTCTAGCCCTGTTCTAAAATAAACAAGACTGTAGTTTTATTGTTGTAGCATATTTGTGTGGGAAAACATATTTAGAAAAGTAAAGTGAAGTAATATGTCATTCTAGAGGGTAATAATATTTTAAAAAGTAATGCTTTTTGAAAATGTTTTTTTTTTCTAAGTAAGACTAAATCTATTAATGGAAACATAATTTACAGTGAGGCTGTGGGTCTAGAATAGCCATATGACCAGTTTAAACATCAAAACTAAAACGAGACTGCCCCGGGAGGGGAAACCAGTCCGAAGACGAGAGAAAGAAAAATTCATTTGCCCGCGCAGGGGCTACATCTCCAAAACTCAAAATTAATTGTCATGGTGAATTTCAAAATTAACTGTCAAAATTAACAGCAGTAAAAGACAAACTACTAAAAAGACCGAGCTAGACACGTGACCTATCTACATGCAAGTGTTAGGTGTCTTATGACGGTGGCTTCTCCTCCACAATTGGACACCCATACTCGCCTGAATCAGTATCCTCTGCCTACTTGCCACCCATATTGTCGTCAGTCTCTTTGGCTTCATCTAACCTCCTTTGGCTGCGTTGGTGGCCTTGCCACTTGAAGCTTTCGGTTTGTTGGTGGTCAGATGATCCTTGGCCTCCTATTGATTGCCGATGATCGACATCTTCTGTACATGGTCGAGGGGTGGATGAACCATGTTCTTCGCGAGGCTGTGTTCTGGATCATTGTGTGTACCCGCTTCCTCCCTAAAATCCATCGAAATGGTGGCTATAACAACAGGTCTGTCCATGGAGCAAAGGAAACGAAATTGAGTGGACTGGGTGGCAGCACTTAGATTGGGCATCTAGGTGGCCCCATCAGCCCAACGAGTCACAATGGGATGAGCTCGTCCTCATCCTCTATGGGTTACTGGATGACTGCCATGGAAATGGGAAGTGGATGGCCTCGGGGTAGGGAGGGCGAAGGGGAAGTCGATGTAGAGGGAAGTGACGAAGTGGGGTGGATGGCTCTTCTGCGGCTACCTCTGTGCCTGCTTCGCATGCAGTGATGACGTCGTGTCATATTGCTCTGAGTGGGGTTCTGCAGCAGGTAGTGAGTCGAAATGGTCAAGTTACAGACTAGAGACAAGGGCAGCAGAGTCAACAATGTAAATGACAGGGGGATTCAAATCAGGGACAGAGTCAGGGGCCGAGGCATCAAAATGCAAGGTGTAGTAAATAGAGTGGGAGAAGTGAATACCATTTCCCAGGTCGACACAACTGAGAAGCCTGCAACGCTGCCCTGTTGCGGTGCGTGAGCTTGGCTCTACTGTAGCACGGTGGGAAGAGTAGTTCAGAGGTAGAATAGAGGTCCGTTGAGGGCTTGGAGCATGATATTAAGCTTACAGGGGAGGTCTCGATCCATGCAGTGGATTAATGGTGTCGGCTGAGAGACAGAGGCCTGCCTTAAATTCCCACAAGTGACAGTGCAGAAGACCATGTGGCCTGGATACCTACCAGACCGGCGTTGCATCCGCCTTAACTTGTCTTCAACCACCCACATCCGAGGTTTTTGAAAATTTTATTATTGTTGTTATTATTATTATCAAGATTTTCTTTAATTTGATTTGTTGTATTTGGAAATTTGAAGTGATTTGAAAATGTTCTCATCATCATGGTCATCAAGTGTTATGTTTTAATTTTAATAATTTTGGTCTACTTGTGACATGTTTTGGGGTTTTTCAGGTGGTCATATTTGTCCAAAATTCAACATGAATTTCTTGGAATGACAAGTTTCAGTTGTGAACTATCCATAATTCAAGTGCCCCATAGGTTTCTTAGGGTGTGAAATCCATGTATGAAGTCAAAAATGTGTTTTAAACAACAAAATATCAAGATTTGATGAAAAAATGTTTCATTTGTTTTACCAAAAAAAAAAACTTATAATAATTAGACATTGCCTTTAAATATGGAAGGATTAATTTTAATGGAGGGATTTAGTTTTAGATTGAATGGAGGGATGAATTGTCCCTTATAACACCCTCCTCCCACGCTTACCCAAGTTCACCGGTCCACCAGAGTAAATATGCGACGAAGAGTTATTGTGATATGACTCAACCTCCTAGGTACAATTAAGGAAGTGGAATCATCCAATAAAAAATTTACTAAACTTCTTGAGGAGCTACAAAACCCCCAAGAGCTAAACAATCAGTCCACGTGCAATAACCCTGAGTTAACGTTCGTTTCCATTGACCTAGGTTGCTAGTTGCATGCATAATAAGGCAAGCAAGTGATTGTAAGCCTTGAGTCACATGTATAACCCTGTATCTTAGTGACTACAGTCTAATTTACTCAGTTATGTGCATGTGACCCCGAGATATGAACCACTTTTTTAGGGCTAAGGTCTAGACGTCTACCCAGAACCTAGTAGAACTTTCCTAAATGGTGAATGACACAAGCAAAAAGACATTAATGCAAAAAATTAGACAAGAACTTGACCTAACAAGGCCTAACCATGACAAACATTTCCTCAAACACATTGTGAACATGTGATCTACAGGCTATAAATGCATATTTGAACATAGGGATATCATTCTTATTTTAAAATCATCAAGAAGGTCTGATTCCTTCTCACAATAGTTGCAATAACATTTATTAAGTCATGAACTCATAATATATTCATTTACTAATCAAAACATGATGAGAAACATAGCTAAAATATGTCATAAAACCATGCTTATAACCACCATATAACAAAAATAATAACAGTAATAGAACAACCATCAAAGCCACATAATAACAAGTATAAATTATGATGATCTTATTAACATATGAAAAATCCAACCAAGTCAGGGACTTTGATGTACCACCCAACCATAGATTGGGTTGAACCAAAAAAAAAATCAGCCAATCACCCTCGTACCATATTCCAAGCATGAATGTGGGACTCACAACAAAACAACCAGGGCTTCCTCAGGATTTACCACATATGGTGCCATTACTAGTCTAGGGATTTCTAGGCCCAAAACCCTAACCTACACAACCAGGATTTATTGCAATCCCGCCATTACCGGTCAAGGGATTCCTAGGCCTAGAGAAAGAAACATACAGTACCACGATTTACTGTAATCCTGCCCAAACTGGTCAAGGGATCATTAGACCCTAAACAAGCTTGGATGCCTTCATATTTGTTCACCAATACCTTGAGGAATTTTATCGTCTCCACCCTTAGGCTTTACCGTGTATCCTATAATCACCGATAAAGGGATTCCAAAGTCCTTGGGAATTTTCTTGAGACCAACTCACCTGGTTCCAAAGTAATCTGGAAATCCCGCTCAACCAAATGAAAGAATCCCATCACACTATGGCTATCCAGAAATGGAAAGGAGAATCTCAAGCCATTGTCACACCTAGCAAATCCCATGCCAATGACAACAAGAGAACCAAACACACATATGCATATACCATGCATTCCCAAAATAGCAAGGAAATCATACATGCAACTCGATACCTGCAAGTAATCCTATTGTAGCCACTTGATCCAACTCTTCCTTGATTGATATTTTGTTTCCCTTTGGTTTCCTTTCCTTCCTTTGCCTTCCTTTATGCAATTCTAAAGTGATCCAAGAATGCTCTAAGTGTGCAAGAGTATATGAGAGAGAGAGAATAGAGAGAGCTCCAAAACTAAACTGGCAAAAGGCGGAAATGAAAAGATCTATGAACTAATCATCATAATACTTTTTTATCGTCGGGGCCTCTATTTTCTTTAAATTTCCATTATTTTTCCTTCAATTTCCTCCTCACATGCAAACTGTGACCTTTCACTTTCCTTTTCTCCCATTTTCCTTTATTTTCATAAATAAAATGCAAATTAATTCTTCTTTGCTTTTTCAATGCCTTTGCCATTTCCTTTGCAAATTTCCTTAGCCATAATAAATGAAATGAACACCCACTAGGATGTTTTTCCCAAAATTTAGCTTGGAATAAGTATCCCATGACCTTGGTCTAATTTTTTCCTTTAACTTTATTACATAAACTTTTAACTAGGAGATGTTAAATCCAATGGTGGGATGTTATTACTAGAATTGTGATAATTGAACCTCCATGTCTCTTGAGACAATTTGTTCCTCATAAGTGGAACCCATTCTTAACCCCTCCCTTAATTTTTTTTTGTAAGACAACATTCTATCAATTCAAAGAAAAAGATATACATCTGATACTTCAAAAAACATGTGGTCTCACGTTGACCAGGTATGTTCACCAAAATCGGCAAAATATGGTAAAAATACAAAAAAAATATAATATACTGCGTAAATCCCCCATACTTAAATTCAAAAAGAGTCAAGGGATCTCTACTTGAATGGTTCATGAGGCACAATACTTGCTAAGGTTTTGCAAATGGGGTAGCAAGCTAAGTGGGCTTGATTGTGGGGAAAACTCCACAGTTAAGCGCGCTTGAGCCAGAGGAGTTCTGGGATGGGTGACCTCCTGGGAAGTCCTGGTTACCGGGTGCAAGCCCCGGAAGTGATGATTGATGCTATGTGATTCGTTCTCCACATTTCACTAGTTTCAATCCCACTTCTTCACCCCTGTGAGCATCACCCGATGCAATGAGTGCTAAGTGAACTATTCAAAAATCATGAGAAATTAGTCAGTTACGACTACCTCTCATGGAAATGGTCATACGTTTGAATGACTTACTTAACGCAGTTGAATCCCAAAAATGATATCTAATATAATGCACTGCATAAATCCCCCATACTTAAATTCAAAAAGAGTCAAGGGATCTCTACTTGAATGGTTCATGAGGCACAATACTTGCTAAGGTTTTGCAAATGGGGTAGCAAGCTAAGTGGGCTTGATTGTGGGGAAAACTCCACAGTTAAGCGCGCTTGAGCCAGAGGAGTTCTGGGATGGGTGACCTCCTGGGAAGTCCTGGTTACCGGGTGCAAGCCCCGGAAGTGATGATTGATGCTATGTGATTCGTTCTCCACATTTCACTAGTTTCAATCCCACTTCTTCACCCCTGTGAGCATCACCCGATGCAATGAGTGCTAAGTGAACTATTCAAAAATCATGAGAAATTAGTCAGTTACGACTACCTCTCATGGAAATGGTCATACGTTTGAATGACTTACTTAACGCAGTTGAATCCCAAAAATGATATCTAATATTAGTGTCCACAAACAAGAGGTCCAAAGGCTCCAATAAACAAATAAAACACAAAGAAAAATCGAGGACATACTAGTTGTCTAAGGTGACAAAAGATGGTTTGTTTGGAGCATTTCATCGAGGAGGTAGGGGGTGGAAGTTGCACTGAACGTGCCCTTTGAGGTGTGCCATCTAGGTCTCCATTTTTTCCACTTTCGTTGCTAGATGGTGTTGTTTCCACCCGACTAACACCACTCTGTCCCTGACCTATCACTGGAAGTAATGCATGTGATACATTTTTGCCATTAGCTCCTCATACGTTTTCTGATTAATTCACTCTGCGACATCTACCTGGTCCATCAAGGATTAAATTAGGCCACAACAATTTTCCAAGTAGAAATTTTGTAATCGTTTTGGGTTAGGGGGGTCATCATGGTCTCCGCTTTGAGAAGATGTAACTCTCCTACATCCACCACCGTTCTCAGAACCAAGCCTTTGAGAGTTGTTGGCAGTGCAAGATGTCTTCGTGTCTCCATGACTGCCGTGTTGATTCCCTTGCCCCTGACCCCTACCTCCTCTTTGAGTGGTCAGACACTGGCCTCCACGAATTCCACTACCTCACCCTTGACATGCTCCAAAACCTGCACCTCGAGCCCTTCCCACTGGGTTACTCCTACTTCCATCCTCCATGGTTGCCAATGTAAGGGCCTCCTTCCTCCCTATCCTTGGCTTCATCTGGAGGATAACCTGCCCACATCGAGGAATGGGGTGCATATTCCACCGTCCAACTACTCCCACAATGACCGAGAGTGGTATGTCATCGGACTTGAGTTGCTACCCTCTTGTCCACGAGACCAGCCTCCCAGTGCTTCACCTACTTTGAGGTGTGACAGAAGCATCTTCACTCCACTAGTCAGTGCACTTGTGAGATAGGGTCGTGCACTTGAAGCCTAGGGAGTTAGCTCTACCATCATCGATAGTACTAGATTCACTATCCCCACCACACCAGTCACTCCACTATACATAGCCGACTACTAGGAGGACAACAGTTCTCAAGAATATTAGTGCTTTCTAATTACTACCCTCACCATGACATTACTAATTCTTGTAGGGATTCTTTTTGGCACAAATAAACCAAAAATAACATTTGCATGCCCTTATCGATTTATAACCCAGTCCCACCCTGCAAGGCCCGAGAAAAAAAAGGAGTTGGACTCCATTGTTCTCAGCAAACCACAATTCCTCAAAGAAAATCCAGAAATCACCAATTATGTCATGCCTCCGACGCCTCTTTCATTATCGAGTAGGAAACCAGGTGTAGCTCCACCACCATACTTGAACACTAAAATGAATTCTAGGCTCCTCCTTCATCCTTCCTATCAACTCATTAACACTTCCCATTACCAAGGCACCATGAATACTCACACCCCCAAGATCTAAAGTCCCTACACGCAATCCCCCCCTGCCGTATATGGAGAGGTGACCAGGAGGTATGACCCTCCCTAGTGGCCCATTTCTCACTCCTCATGATGCCCAACAGCCATGTTTATCTCGGTACTCACCCCCATCGGGGAACCACTCCTTGAAATTTTGAACCTATAACTAAATAATATTTTTTTCCAAGGAAAAAAATTGTAACTTTATTTCGAAAAGGAAAGAAAATTTCATTTTCCATATGCTTATAACCATTCAAAAAGGGCCAGCTAAATGGATTTTAAGAGACACAAAAACCAAAAATAAAATAAAAATACAATACAATGGGTAATATCAAGAAGTGTAGAAATCATTTAGCTTCCCTTTCTTTCCTTTATTGTTCTAGACCTGCTGTCATTCCCTAGATTTGGTCTAGAAAAATAAAGGAAAGAAAGGGAAGATAAGTGGTTACCGTAACACACATCTGATCATCCGCTACAATTGAAATGGTTACTATAACATATAATATGTGTTGTTGGTTTACATTGGTTTGACACCAAAACTATTTTTTCTTAATTGTTCGCTAATCAAGACCATTGGAAGCATAAATGGTTATACCATTGTTGTGTTGTTTGGAACTGATACCATATTTAAATCACCTTGGTTCCACCAACTACCAAGCTATTACATCTTTAATTCAAATATATCAATGCATTTGATTAGTGGTGGGTTGGTGTGGTCGCCAACTTGGTGGTCCCCCAACGTTAACAATTACCTACCAATGAATATATAACTATTTCCATGTTTAAAGAATCTACTACATATTTCTTTTAAACATCACCGCCATATGTGTTGGACAACTTGACGATTACCACGTTTACACAAAATAGTAAACTACTAATATATTTTAAGCTTAGCCACCAACTTGCCTCTGATCTTTCAGTTGACCAGACCTCATTGGCCATCATAAGGGTGTCATGTGGTGCCATTTGGTTGGCCCACATGGCCCCACCTTATTAACGACTTGCCTTGCGACCATCTTTAGGAAGGTGTTTCTATAGTTGGTGACATTGCTAACTTTAACAATGATGCTACTTTTATCTGGAGGTCCCACTAATTTTAGCCGAAGTCCACCAAATTTGTCTAGACATCCAAAGTTGTCAAAGCTTCAAATTTAACTAGCTTCTTACTAAATCTTGTCCTTTAGTTAGGTTTTACCAAAAAATTTACTCGTGATAAATTCACCATACAGAGTCAGATTGAGGGAACGTTCACGCCGTTGGAAATCTTGTGATGAGCTCTTTAATCTGGTCTTAGGTTTTTAATGATTTGGGGACTGGATTTTGATGTTATCTAGAGCCACTTGATTAGTCTAGGACCTGATGGTGCCAAAAAGGAAGAGGGAGGTTTGGAAGTCTCACCCATAATGATATTACTGATTTTACCATATTTTTTGAATCAAAATCTGGAAGCCATGGAGAAATAAAGAGCCCATCTCTACCCCAAAATTGTGGCCCTTTATTTAGAACATACTTCAAATCTTTCTTTGTATCAAATTGAACAACAAAGAAACCTTTACAACATAAATAAATGTCATAGTTCGGTGTCCAAGAGGAAAAAAGGCACTAGTGTAATGCTTTTGATTTAGGCCAGAAAACATTAAACCTACAAATAACGACCTTGAATTGAAGGGCCATGAAGAGAGAATTTACCTCTAGAAGATTAAATTCCATGGTTGGTGGTTGCTCCATTTGATCTACGATGTAAGGTCCTATATTTCCTTGAATATGATCTACTAGGGTAAAAGACCACCCTTTCACTGCATCTTTGAAAGAGGTAGATGTTTTATTAGGTATCGTAGGTTCTGGAGCTCCTGCATGCAGCCTTAGGTTCGAGACTACGAATGACTTTCTTTGGATGTTATAGTCTTTGATTTGTGAAGTGTCCTGGCCCTGATATAGTAAACATTGTAATTTTGCATAAATCCCCCAAGTGAAATCTATTCTTTGTTTTAGAGAGTTAACAGAGTCTAAACTCCTTTACCAAAGGATAGAAGTCTTCTCATTTATATGTTTGATCAAAATATAAAATTTGTTGTGTTCACTCTCAACCTAAGGAACATTCAACTTAGATCCAAAAGAATAGAGATGCACTCTCCAAGGAGAAGGAAATCATATGTTCTCTGCAAAAATAAATTCCACTGAGCCCAAAATCCATGAGACATGGCAAACACGAGATGCACGAAAAGGGGGGGAAGGGCATTTGAAAAGAACCCCTGTTTAGAACACTCGATGCAATTACCTCATGCATAAAATACACCAAACCCAACAGAAAGTGAATGGGTTAAATGCCAGACTCTGGTTTTTAAATAGAAAACATAGATAAACATGAAAAATACTTGTTAAATTATGGTTCTTATTACTCAAGGAGATCATAAATTGGCAACATCAGTGGATCAACCCCTTCGCCTCATACAAGAAACTTTGCATCCAATAGTTGAATCCTAAGAGAAAGTATGAAGTTACATTAATGCACCATGGTGAAACCTCATAGTGAAAAACCAGCTCGAGGATTATGGCAATCGCTAAGCAGGAAATGCATGGAGAAAAACTGCTAGTTTCCATCACTCCCTTTCCTCTCCTAGTTTAAAGTGATATTTTTTTCAACTGAAAATTGATTTTATCAATTATTTCTCATCTTTTAACACCATACCTATAACTAAACAAAGGCTACATAGTAGCTAGTATCTTCCTCTTAGCTTAAATATAACTTAATTAAACTAAAAAATAATAAAAATAATGATTTAATCACAAAATAAAACAACTAATAAAATGTTCTTTTGTTGAATGCTATTACCAAAAGTTAAGAAATATTATTAGTTTATATTAACATATATACACTTTAATATAGATGTTTATTTTTTAAATATATTTATGTGTTTTATTTTTTATTATACCTCTGCCGCAGGTATTACACATTGGTTTATGGTTGACCATGTATTACTTTGGTCAAACCTATTAAATAATTTTCAATTTCATAAAGTAAAACTTTATAATTGATTTTATTTATTTAATGCAATTTTTTCATTACCATTTATTTGTAATGTTATTGGTTGTAATTTTGAACATCTTATAGATCCATGCCTCGTAACTCATGGTATGATGGTAAGGCTTGAATATTAATGCATGCTATCACACACTGCACACCGGTTGCCAATATGACACTCCTATCTAATCATATTTGACACATCCACTGCAATGATCATACTGGAATTACATCATTGTAATGATGTATGATACTATGATTATGGACAGTCTATTGTGATATTCTTTGAATAAATAATTTGATAGACTTAATGATGAAGCTATATATTAATTCCAGTGAAAGAAACACTAGTGAGGAAAGAGATGACTCGCAATGTCATAAATAACAGTAATAAAACAATAGGTTGTGTGATTCATAAACTGTCAACCACGGGTCACCCTCATGTTAGGGCTTTAACTCCATGGGAAATAGTTTGTGCATTAGGTATACTCTTGCTAAGGTACCAACCCTAGCAAACTTAGTTTCTAACCATAGGCTCATGCTCCCTCCGAGATGCACCCATGTGGAGCAGGTCTTCTTTGTGCCCAATAGTCCCTCAACAACCACCCACCTTCCACGATTCCTTATAGTTAGCTAGGGATTATCTTAGCCCAGTGGCTTCCATGAGCCCTTATCGCTCTTCGATGATTTTAGGTACCCTTCCAAGCCAAACCAAAATAACTCCTAGTCAGTTATAAAGCTCAAGCACATGCCTCACTTACTGATCACCAAACCCAAGTTCAATAGAACTCCATGGTTTCCAGAGCCATCAAATAGAGACATTAAGGCTTTCACCAGAATAAACATTCATAACTTATCAATGAATAATTCACTCACACAAAGAATGGCTTCATAGGAAAAACTCTCACTTTATATGTGCATGACTCTATCTTTCCATGTGGCACTCTCCAAAGCAATGTCGACCTTAGTTCATTTGCATTAAAAACATCACACCAACCTCATTGTCATTTTCCATGGAGTATCCTTGTGCCATACTCTTTTCTGTGGAGTTGGATTGAAGCCAACCATTTATTTTATCAAGATATGTATAATAATGACATCATGATTACCATTCCAAACTCTTCGACTTTATAACCATTAAAGGCACATATCCTCAGGCACATTGGTCTGAAAAAATATATAAACATATATACATGCGCACACATGCCCCAAAAGGAAACATCGACTCACCAACCTGTTAATAATATGTATCTGACTCACTAGCCTAAACATCATTTTTACATGTATTTACATTAACCGGGTTAGGAGGATGTATTACATTCTATGTATTTGGCTCACCAACATAAATATCATTTATACATATATTTCCATTAACTAAATCAAGTAGGGGTGTTAGATTCAATGTATCTAGCTCACCAGCCTAAATAGAATTTGCACATATATATACATTAGATAGGCTAGGTAGGGGTATAACAATGTGTATCCATCTCACCATCCTAAATATCATTCGTACATATAGTTACATTAACTGGGTCAGGAAGGGTTATTACATTCATGCCCCCTTTATTTATGGAATTTCCTCAGTGTATCATATATATACACTTATATCCATTATGTTCAATAAAAATATGTGTGTATTCCTCCCTCATTACGTCTTCTAGCTCCGAGTTAGCATCCCCAGGACCAAGCATGATGCACTGCACCTTTACCATACCAATGGCTCAATTTCAACGCACTTTGATATTCCTGCCCAAAATCCACACTAGATCAACTTGGAAGTCTCCCTTAGGCTCCACCTTCAATTTCAATCTTGTGCACCTAGTGCTTAGCCTGTTTGTTATCCATCACTGTCTAAATTTGGGGCATGCTCCTTCCCACATCTTCCACTATATCTTCTTCCTGTATATTTCATACTAACTTCATCTTCTCAATTTTGTGAGGATAATCCCTATATCTATGGTCTCCTTCACAACCTTAACATTTAATGGATTGGAAATTAGCTTTTTTGTTTGAAAAATCACCCCCTCATAACTCATTAATGGTTGGTGATGTCCGATGACTTACCTATGAACTATTCTTCAAATGTGAGGGCTTAAACCTTTTCTTACTCTATTCCATCAAATTCCTCTTCTTGTTGTCCAAACCCTGTTGAAGGGCTAGTTTGTTCTTGCTCTATTCATACAACTTCTCTCCTTTCTCATCACTGCATCTAGAGTTTTGAGCTCATCAAATTTGTGTATGTCACCATAAAGAGATGGAAACTCACTAGCTTATCTCTATATATTGCATTTTCCATATTTGGTGGAATTCACATACCTCAATAACTCAGTAAAATTTGGACCATACTCCTCCGTGGTCATGTTTCCTAGCTTAAGCTCAAAAAATTCTTGCATCTTTTTATCATAATAGCACTCTGATAAATATTCCCTTTGGAAATATTCCTTAAATTTTCTCAATGTAACCTTCCTTTAATCCAAGTGCCTCACGTGCTTGCACTATTCCCACCATAAATTGTCCTTTCCCTTCAAGTGGTAAATCAAAATTTTGGCGTCCGAATTTGACGAATAATTGTGAATCTATATGTAATTCCTCATCTCCAATAGCTAGGCCTCATCTTATTCTCCTTTCTTATGCTCCCCATTCAATCTGGGAGGTTTAATTTTTGTAACACCCCTATAAATTATCCTTGTATGATCTTCTCTTTAACTTTTCCACTAGTGATACACTTGGGATGCTACCTAATTTTGAGGTAGTGTAATCCCTCTTTCTTGACCTTATTGTTGAGTGATAATATTGCTCGGAAGCACTCTTAGAATTCCTTGAGCTTCTAGCATCTCGTTCCCTAATTCTAGCATCATACCCATGTGCTTTGCTAGACTCATTCTACTAGTCTAATTCTTTCTAAATTTTGTTCAAACTCTACAAAATTGGGTTCTTCATTGTTTTTTCTTCTTCACTAGCCTCTCATTGTCATCCTTGAAGCTAAGTAACTCTGTTTTGAGACTTCTCATGGTCTCTTCTAAATATATTTTCCCTGGCCTATCCATTGCATTCCTATTTGTCTTTGTCTTAACATTTCCGAAGATGACATTCACAAACATGACCTCTTCTTCCTCACTATAAGGTCCTTCAACGTCTTCTGCACCTCTAGTTCTCATTTTGATTTTTCTTCGTTTTAGGCATGTAAGTTTATAGAGGAACTTTATCCTAGTTCTCACCCAATTTTAGAATTATGGGTCCACCAACGTGTTATATTTTCCAATAGATTTATATTGACTGCCTATTTTTTAAATTCTAATATTTGGTCTGAAATTTATGGCTTCGGGAAGTTTTGGTTTATTTACTCCAACTTTCCCATTCTACCACAACACACTATTGTCAATTCTCTCATCAGTCAAGCATTAAAATTTTAAATTTGACTCCATGACAGAGTTTTATAGTCCCATAGCTTTCTATCGACTACTTACATGCCCCAATCTGAGTCATGGTTGTTGAGTTGTGCCCTTTTAAAGTTCCAATTTACTCCATTTTTTTCTTCATACTATTTTGTTCATAAATCCTTCATATTGACTCTAATCCGCAATTGTGATATATCATTAGAAAAGGTCTAATCATTCGGATTATGTCAACCTCTATTTCAAAGAATATTTTATTTAGATAAATTGTTCAAATGATCAAATGATGAGTTACTTGCAAAGTAGTAAGATAATTGAAATTGGTATTTAAGGTATATTAAAGTTTGTTAATAAAAAATTGTACTTAAATTTTCATAACTTTGTTTATAAAAAATGAATTAAGAAAATGCATGCCTATATTGTAAAAGCATGTTAGAATGGTTTTGATGAATAGATTATAAAACCTACCATTAATAATTCACATTCACGATTATGTAACACATCCATTGTTTAGAATGTTAGAATGTCACTCTAATGTAGAAATTGTTTTATGGAGTTTAACTAAATGAAACAACACAAAAATTCACTAAAATGGAATACTATGCAAATGAACACACATGATGACATTCTGAATCCATTTTTCCCTCATTCTAAACATTTAAATAAGGTTCACCCATATGAAATGTGTGTTTCACTTAAAAAAATGATTATTTGTTAAAAAAAAAGCATAAGAAGAAAGAAATTTCCCCAAATAAAAGGCACATCACAAAAGTCTATGAGGTTGTATGATCAAAATGAAATGTTACTTGAGCCTTATTGATATATGATAAGATAACATAACCAAAAATATTGAACCATTTTTCTTGTTTGCAACAATAATCTTGCAAGTTCTTGTTTAAACATATTACAATGCCAAAGTGAGTGACTTAATTTGGAAAGTATTTTTTTAGCCACTATATTCCTTCCTTCAATTCTTTATTTTTTATTTCCCACCTAAAACATTATTATATGTACAAAATAATCAAATTTTATATTTTTCTTATAGTGTAAAATTCAAGTTGGAGCACCTTAACCAAATGCATGCAACAACCTCTAGTTAACAACAACCAAAGTATATTCCAAGCTAACCTACCAACCTTCAATACAACCTTCCTTACTTATCTAACGAAAGTCAATCTTCTGTAGTGAAACCTAAGTCTACCAAATAACAATTGATATGATTTTAAACTTTTCATAATCAAGACGAAAATTCACCCCAAGGCCAAACCAATTGTACTCAAAGACAATTTCTTAGACATAATTGTATAGTATTAAGCCTACACACTGATTAAATTGGGTTTGCAAAGATGTTAATTTACTCTTTTTTTCCACACTTTTACACAACTTTATGCCTACTAAAAGAAATATGAAGCATGGAAATATCACTTAAGGATTCCCTAATTTTTTACTATGCTAAAAGTGACGACCTTATAATCCTCTAGATCATCTAGAATTTAATCTCTCTCAATAACTAGCCTTACTCATCAACTATCACTCAAATATGTATATGCATAAGATGAAAAAATAACCCAAAACATTATGATAGTAAAAAATTGTAAATTAATTAAATTAACAATAAATTTTATAAAATCCTCACTAATACTAATTAAAAAGAATTTTCCTTATGCCATTTAAGTACATGAAACAATACATAATTTCTACAAGATATTAATTTATGGAATCTTATAAACTTGATGACATATAATACCCTTTATTCATTCATTCTAAACATTTATGTGTAACCTAAACTTGATGACATATAATACCCTTTATTCATTCATTCTAAACATTTATGTGTAACCTAAAAAAATATCAAATGCATGTTACCATTTAAAAACCAAGTTCATCATAATTTTAAATTTTAAAAGCTTGGTAAAAATCTAAATGATTTGTCTCAATAAAATACATGCAAGAGCATTCATCAAGCCCTATGATCAACATGAAATATATTTTATGGAATCATATACACTTGATGACATATAGTATCCTTTATTCTTTCGTTTTAAACATTTATATATAATCTAGAAAGTCAAAAGTGCATGTTGTCGTTAAAAATCGAGTTCACTATGTAAAAGTTGGGTTTATATAAAATGCATATAAGGGTTCATCGAGTCCAAGTTGTTTTCTAGAAGCTTATTGGTATTTCATAATCTACCATAACCAAAAGTGTTAAATGATTTGTTTTTATTAGTTACATATATATTAAGTTGGCCTTTGACTATGATTTTAGCAAATATGGCTACTAAAATTCCTATCTAATCTTTATTACATTACTTAATTCAATAATTCATCTTAAAAATTTATATTTAATCATTACATTATTTACTACATTACATTATTTCCTACAATTTTGAATTTGACCTTAGAAATTTGACATTATATAAAAATACTCCAAACTTTCATTTTTCTTTATAGTATAAAAATTAGGATTTAAAAATTTTAAGGCTTTTCATTATGAATTTTTTAGAATAAATATTTTATAACAAAGTCCAAATCTAATAATAGTATTTATTAATTTTCATAATCATTAAAAATAGTACACTCTAAATCTAAACCAAGTACACGCAAATTATAAAATTTAGGTTCGAATTACATAATACTAAACCCACGTACCTATCAATTATGTCTTACAAGACAAACCCTACTTGCCCTTTTAAAAAAAACATAAACACGTATGATGAACTTCACAACTAAAGATAGTAATAATTTTTTTAAGTAGCATCCAACTTAATTAAACCAGTGCCACTGGCGAAAGTCCCGGCCGAAAGGGGAATGAATTTAAATAATGTGCTAAATGAATAAACGGCAACCATTGTTTCGGTATTATTATTTGCCTTGCTTCTTTGCGCTGGGAGCTCTAGGCCAAATCTACAATGCCTTATAATTTGCTTTATTTGTTTTTTTGCGCTGAGAGCCCTAGGCCAAATGTACAATGCGTCGTGGTTTGTTTTTACTTTCAGAACTCCAGGTATCTACTCGGTATCGAATGCTTTATATCTGTTCAGTTCTCGTTTCATTAGATTCGTGTGCTGGGCGATGAAATATTGTATATTTTGTGGGTATAAAGAATACTGGTAATAAGATTGTGGTGGAGGGAAATAAATACAAATAAGGGGTTGTGTGGGGCACTAAGTCCGTGTTTTGAGTGGGAAAGTAGTTGACCCACAACTCTTGTTAAAGCATTATCAGTGCTATAGTCGTCTATACATAACTAAATTTTGTATCTGTACATAAAGTGAAGGCATCTAAATTTCATGATAGAAGTCCTTACCCAGACAATATGTGCAATTTTGAAGCAGTGGGAAACATGCACTTGAAGTAGTTTCATTTTGTCTTAAAGACGGTGACAATTAGGACTCAAAATGAATCTGGACAGAAAATGTCTTTATTATCAGATCCATGTATTTATTGACGACATGGAAATTAGGTACTCTTGTTGGGGATTCTCTGCTCAACTATGTAAATTGAGAATCCTGCTTTTCAGAAATTAGATTACAAGGATGATACTCAGGAAATGCCTGCTAGTGCAAGAAAAAGCAACGTTCGTCCAATTTCTCCACTATGTATTGTACTAAGTCTCCCTGACAACTATATATATGCATGGGGAAAAGCAATGTTCATCTAATTTCTCCTCTGTCTTGTACTAATTATCCATGACAACTATATATGTGGATGGAAGCATGTTGGCGTTCATAAGGGTGACAAATGTGAATAAAACAACATAACCTAACCTATGTTTTGCATCCTATTTTCTTTGATGTACATGTGCTTTACCTGCTGATGACAACAAAATTGTGAAATAAATGCCCCCTCCTTTCATAAATATTTATAATTTGCTTAATTATGTGCAACGGGGAGGCTCTGTTCAACTATGTAAACAAATAATCCAGCTACTCAGAACTAGATTACAAGGATGCTTCTCAGGAAATGCCTACTAGTGCAAGGAAAAGAAATGTTCCTCCAACTTGATACAATTTTCTTATATACAACTTGATACTCTATTTTTTTTTCTCTAATACTTCTTCTAGAACTGAATAGAGTTCCCAAAACACGATGTTGTTGTCAAATGTTCACTAATAAATTCCACACTGAAAACATCACATTATAGAATTGATGCATGATTATAAGTCGCAAAGGAAAGGAGAAGTCTTGAATAGGATTCTCATAGAATTCATGTGCGAAGAAAGATTCAACCTAAATGGACAAAACCATTTCTCATAAGATTCACGTGTGAAGAAAGATCCAACATGAATGGACATAATCATTTTAGATAATTTGTCTTTTGTGACATTTTTTTTTAGTAGATATGTGATAAGGATGTCCATATAAATTTTGAAATGCATTTACTCATTTAATAATTTGATAAAGGATAAACTGTAACCTAAATTTTTCTACCTTCACTTTGTTGTTAGGACTAGCCTATGACAAGTTTGGAATTGCCCAATACTGATATTTTCTTCAAACCAATCTGTAACATCATGTTTTTCTTATAAACTGTTAATTGCAGAAAATCTCTTAATTTTTTTTTAATGGGCCATCAAGCATCTAGACTTGTATTATGTGAATAGATTGAACACATGAACTTTAAATAAATACAATGTAAACAGTGTGGCATTATTTCTTTTGACACCTAATCATTGGGATTGGGTGAAAATTTGTAAATAATGGAAGATGAAGACTTATTGGGAGGTGAAGCCGAAGAGTCACTCCCTACTATATATATAATCCTAAGTAATCTTAATGAATAAACAAAATTCATTTGAGGAGTTACCACCTGGCCTAACATGCTATCAGAGCCTACTCCATCTTTTTATCTTTCCTATGTTTGTGAGTTCCTCTTGTTTCCCCTATTTTACAGAACTGTCACCTTCTTTGCATCTT
The DNA here is from genome assembly GCA_031772625.1 of Pinus tabuliformis. Classification (NCBI taxonomy): domain Eukaryota; kingdom Viridiplantae; phylum Streptophyta; class Pinopsida; order Pinales; family Pinaceae; genus Pinus; species Pinus tabuliformis. Next base: position 1,746,316,777 of record CM062819.1, on the reverse strand, counting down.
GTACACCTGCAATTCCCTGGTGGTTTCTCATATCCTGCCTTTCCATACGTTATACCTGCATTGTGGTAGACCCATTGATTGTTTCGCTCTATCTTTTGTTTAGCGTTGCAGTGGTATTCCATCAGCCCATCGTGCACACTGTACTCCAGTTCAACGCAGGTGTTTATGCCACGATATACAGCGATGTGTATGCACTGCTCGTGAAATGGCCACATCACCCTCGACCTCTCCCCTTGCACAGTCACTGTGAGTGCCATAATTGTTTTCGACTCTCCCCATATGTAGACATGACATTTATGACCTCAATATGCATTAATCCTCCATACGGTGCGATACCTCCATGCCTCGGCCTCCATACATGGCTTCCATACACAACCTCCATACGCTTCGCTACACACCACCAATGCTCGTAGCATCGATGCCACCATGCATACGATTTTTTTAATTGCAGGTCCACATACCACAATCTAGTTTTACTGTTTATTACTGTGTTCAGTAATACTTGTAAAACTACCCATTAACGCAGTCAGCCTTTTCATCTCTAGTTCGTCTTTTCGTCTCATATCGCTAGTCAATACCCCGCCTACCATGGAGCCCCTCCCTCATATCGCCAGTCAACACGCCACCTACTGTGGAGCCCCTTCCTCATATCACCACTCAATATCTTGCCTACTGTGGAGCCCCTCCCTCATATCATCAGTCAATACTCCACGATAATACCACTGCGAGTTTAACCCACTTCAACACCTCCAGTCCACTGCAATACCACCAGGCTCCACTACACATCGCGCTCCGATTGTAATACCACCGTGCTCCACTATTATACTATCATCCAATGTTACGACACCCTTGCTGTGCAGTGAAACACTCTATTCATGCTACCTCCATATGTTGTTGAATGTTATCCGCTCCTAGTTAGCATACATTGAATGCGTTAATAACAGCCATTAATACCTCCATATACAACCCTTCCCCATATACACCGTCTTGCATAAACTCTCTTCCCTAATAATACCTTCTCATATATTCCCTTCCCCATATAACCCTCCCCCACATAATACTTTTGTCCAAAAAAGAAAACACCAGAATAGAAGTGAAAAAGTTTCACAGTATATTACCAACAGAGGTGCAATTTCTTACAATCTATTGGCAATAGAGGTTTTTTTTTTTTAAGTATACTGATTCTAAAATACATTCATTGATATATATAATGGGAGTGGTTCTCACCGAGAAGGAGAACTATCCTAAATGGTTTCGGAAGATCAAACACACTCTCATTTTAAATGAGTTATGTAAAGGAGTTTGTGTAGGAGAAGGAGATAATGAACCTACAAAGCCTACCTCAGACATGGAATTTGCCATTTGGGAAAAAAGGAACAACGATGCCTATTCCTTGATTCATCATCTGTAAATGAAAGGGTGAGTCGCCATATTTCACCATTTTCAAATTCTTTTGAAGCCTTACCAAAGTTGAAGGAACTCTATGACTCACACTCTCAACTTGAAGATGTCCAATTGATGAATAAATTGTTCAACCTTGAATTACAATATGATGATCCTTTTACTCTAGCATTAGAGGTAAGATCTATTATGCATGATATGAAAGTCACTAATGTTGAACTATACATTCCTCTGATAGCTTTTGTCAAGGCACTTTATCCCACTTATTCAAATGACATTGAGTCATTGCAAGTAAATAGAAACCTCAAAGAGATTACATTTGACTCCCCTGTGAAGAAATTTGTTGAGAGAGAGAAATATTTTGGGACAAATATAGCTCCTCGGTCTTCTGAATAAGTTGTGTGTTGAACATAGAGAGAAGAATCATGCTCAAGATTTTTCCAGAGGAAGAGGTGGTCAAAGAGGAAGAGGAAGAAGAAATTTTAGAGGTGGGGGGCATACACTTTCAAGGAAAAAATTATGATCTTCATTGCATACATTGCAATAGAGATGGATCACATGAAGCATCCACATGCAAGTTTCCTTGGAACAAAATTGCGCAGGAAAGAAATCAAGCCAACGGTAAAACCAATGACAAAGAGAAATGTAAAGCACCTAAATCCACTCACTATGTTGTGGCACATTATAATATTGGAGTAAATGAAGACTTGTTTAATGCTTCACTTTCTTCTTGGAAAAATGATTGGTTGCTTGATTCAGGAGCAACTTGCCACATGAATTTTAAACAATGTAAACTTTGAAACGGGAACTGACACTGTTACCCGTTTCGTAGAGATAGCAAAAAAATGACCCGATTTTCAAAAGTGGTGATGCAGAATACACATGTTTTTTTTAGAACATGGTTTTTGGAACTTTAATTTTTTTTCATGTTCAAGGATGAAATCAAGTTTTAGAATGGTAGTGATTTTCATGCTGATTTTAAAAAGTGAGTATTCTGCATCACACCCTTTTTTTAAAAGACCTATTTTTTAACTTTTAATTTTCTAGTGTGTGAAATGTAAAAAATTATTTTCTAAATTTGATAGTTTTTGAAGTCGTCATTTTATTCATATTTTCTTGTTCTCTATCTTAATTTTTTTTTTTTTTTTTAGGGGGGTTTTTATTGTTTTGCGTTTTTAAATTAGAAAGTCGATAGTTTGAATTTTAGATAATCTACATATTTATACATCCTTAATTAATTTTTCAATCCACATGAAATAATTGTTTCTAAAAAACAACATTTTTTAACAATGGACATAAAAATAACCATTTTTAACATAAATATAACAAAAAAACTAAACGTTTTGATAATTTTTTGCTAGAATTAACATGTCAAAATCACAATTTTTATACAAAAATATTAACTAAAAATGGTCAAATAATAGTTTTTTTTATGAATTTCATGTCAAAAAAATAATAATAACAACTTTTTTTTCAAAAAATAATAATTAACTTAAAAATCAATGCGAAAATCACAAATTACAAATATTGAACACATAACAACTTTAATTCATTGATTATTCTTTTCATGAAATGTTAGAGTCAAAACATTGCAAAGTTCGATTTCCAGGTATAACTTAAATTTAATCAACAATGTCACGTAATCCAAACTCTTCGTCCTCTAGAGTTTCATCATTGTCATCTTCCACAATATTTTTTGCTTCCTTTTGCGCAATTTCCTCTTCTAATGGGTCTTTGATGTCTACAAATCTCCCAATATATGTCTTTCCAAACATTCCATGTAATGGTGGTTGGGGTTTCTTTGCCTTTTTTGCCACACGTGATTCACTAAAGTCCCCTTTCCTCAACCCAATTTCTTGCATTTCATCTAGAAGAAATTGAAGAGCATTAATTCTTTGCTGAATGAAATTGCATTGTAATTGATCTTTCTCAATTGCAATGCAATTTCTTCCTTTTTGAAGGCAGCATGCTAGTGTTGTACTTAATTATCAAGCACAAAAAAATAATGAAGTAAATTAGTACAATGACATATTAATTAAAAAAAAAGAACATATTGAAATTCAATTCCATGTGGCAAAACCTACCTGAGCTAGAAAATAAATCCAGAACCCAATCTCCTTCATTTGAACATATGTCTATAAGATAGTTAATCAATAATTGTGGTTTCTGATAAATGTTAACTATCTCTCCTTTCATTTCTTTGCCTTCATATGTTAGTTTTCTCACAACAGCATCATAAGTCAGTATTTTGCTATGACTCTTTCTCTCCACCCAATTAAAAATCATAGACATATGGCTATCATCTTTTGCCCAACTATCAATATGAATGAACTCACAGTCATTTATAAATTGCTGATCTTCATTGTTAAGAAGATTTGACTTTTTCTTGTAACATAAAATAGTAAAAGTTCAATTAACTTGTACATAAATGAATTTTTCAACATTAATCAAATATACCTTTAAACATCTTACCATGTAAGCTGCATCCTTGAATTTTTTTCCCCTTGAAGCTTGACAATACCATTGCCAATTGTGTGTCTGAATGAAATGTCACAAATCTCCATAATGGTGATGACGTCACTTCCATAAATCCTGCCACCACTTTATTAAAAGCCTGATAAGTATAAGGGTCACTATCATAGTAAATGTTTGGAATATTGAAACCATGGGGAATATCTACAATAACCAGGGCATAATCCCTTTTTGGTACGAGTTTAGCAATGTCTTCATAGTCGCCTTCTATTACTTGATATTGAATAGTGTCTAGCCCATTCCAAATGAAATGATTAAGAGTTGGATCAAGTACAACATTCTTAATACGTTGCTTTCTCAGTCTTTCAATCTTTATTTTTCAATAAAAGTCTTGAAACTGTCTGGTGCTCCATTATCTTCTTTCTTCATCTTTTACCAAACAAACAAATGTATATGTAAGTTTTAAATTAAAAATAGTACACAGATGATTAAAACTGAATGTATAAATCAAGTTACCTTTTTAAATGCAAGATAAAAGGCTTTTAATGTTGATGTAGAACTTGAATATGGATAGTTGCGTACAACATCATCCCAACTATCTTCATTCAACAGTTTAACCATTTGTTCCTGAATTTTCATGTAAACTTTGTGACTGCATAGATAAAGTAAGAAAAAGTTAATATAATGATATGTATAACAAATACTACCAATAACAACATGTTTTATTTAAAAGATAACTATAATCCTGGAAATAAGTAAAAATATTCCAGCAAACTTACTTTTGAAATTCTTCAGACATTTCTTGCAACAATAATTCCCCTGACTTCACACGAGATAATATTGTTTTGACAATTTTTTCATCTTTCACTCCTTGCATCACCCTCCAAGGCGTGATGGTCATATCGTCTGGAAGTTGCTTCAGTTCAGGAGCTGATTTATTGTTGCTACATATCAATGGCTTAGACTTTTTGACCCTCTGTTTTTTAATGCCAATGTCTTCCCACATGCTAAAACTGTCATCAATCAAATTCCAAATATCTCCAGTTCTAAATGCCAATTGGAAAATGTTATCAATACCTCTGAATAAATCGCTATATCTGCTGTCTTTTCCACCTTTTGAATTGGTTTTCTCTTCAATTTGATAGCCTATTTCCATACAACATTCCTTTCGGAAATCTGCAGTAATATTTATCTTATCCCCACCACATTTTTCTAGGAATTCACTATGAATAAATCTAACCTTTTGGATCAAAGTCATAGACATCCTATATTCATTATCTGAATTATGATCCAATGCCACTAACTTTGCTTCTGTTTCATTTAAACCAGCATAAATGATACATTTCATTGTTTCAAAACGTGGGTTATTAGGATATTCCTCCATCAATTGTCTTTGAGCTTCAAGAGAATGGTTCCCCCCAAGCACATAATAATTGTATTCAAAACATTTTGACTTATCAAATGCTTCTTTGTTGGGAACTTGAAGTGGATCAACAAGAAGCACATAACTAACCACATGAGCATATGGATTGTACCTCATCAATGTCTTCAAGTTGTGAACATGCAGATGATGTGGCTTTCTGATTTGATATTGGCATTGTCCTTCACTTGCCTTATAGGTTTGTCTGACATTTAACTGAAATGTACGACCACCATCAATTAAGTTTCTCTTTGTAAAATTCTGTCGAATGGCATTTTGTTTTGTTTTGATTATGCCATCATCTAAATCAGATCCTGGTGTAATGATTTCTCCGCTTTCTTTTGAAGTTTCACTAGGTTCTTGACTGTTGGTAATGACTACTTCAAGATCTTCAACTCTACTTTTTTTCGTCATAACATTCTCAAGAGATCTATTCTTGGGCATTGTTACTTTTGGTCTTTTATGACCTTCTTCAGTTCCAATGTCATCTTCAGTAATGGCAACATATGCTTCATTGTCAATTTCAACTTCATCGTCCTTAAAAATAACTTGTTTACCCTTGCTAGATTTATCCACCAGAGGCCTTTTTTTCTGATCCTTTGGATGTAGTTTTGTAGCATCATCAATTACTACATTTTCCATGTTTTCCATATCTTCTTCTGACACTGAGTAAAAATGGCTGACAACATTCATGATATCATGCTCTCCCAACCTAATTGAACAACTTTCAACAAAATTCTGCCAAACAAAATATCATATGTTAATATAAACAAAGTTAAAAAAATATAGCGAGACACTTTCAAAACGCAAAATAAAAATAAAAATAACAATACTTACGATGTTTTGTGTCATCTCATTTACGATTTGTTTACACAACTTTGTAGATACCTCTCTCGTGTCATATAATGAATATGATAGTCGGTATTTAATCCTTTCATGTGACTTGGGAGCTTTTGTAAGTACGTAAACAACTTCAGTGTTTGGTACCGAACACATATCTATGACTCTTCCCATCACCTCCAAATTTTCATTATTTTGGGGTATATCAATGTATAGATATATATTCACAGTTCTGCTCTCTCTTTCTTTCACATACCAGACTCTTGATGGAAATTTCACCTCTTTTGAACTTTTCCAATCTGAGATTAGCTTCTTATCACTTGAAGCACTTGAAATATTTGTAGGCATGAGCTCAGGTGGAGTTTGTTCACCAATGTTTTTTGAAGATACACCTTTAAGACTCTTTGGTCCAGAAAGATTCACAAAAATTTTCCTTGATGCCATTTTCCTAAAAAAAAAAAAAAATTAGTAAATAAGGAAACATATTAACTTAAATTAATAACAAAAATATACCATAAATTTTTTATTTGTATAATTAGAATTGCCCAGCCACCTCTAACGGGCAAGTAGGTCGATGGGCGAGCGGGAGGTCAGGTGAGGGATAATGAGGCTAAGTAGACATTTAGGCAAGTATGGGCGAGCCCCTACCCACGCGCCCCCCACAACCCCCTAAGCTTCCCCCCCTCCCTACCCCCCCTCCCCTTCCCTCACCCTACCCCCTACCATCCCCCCACACCCCCACCCCCAAAACCCCCTCCCCCCCCATCCCCCGCCCCCAAACCCCCTACACACCCCAACACCTCCCCACGGCTGCCCCTCCCCACTGCGCCCACCACTCCCCACACCACGCGCCCCCTCCCGCTACCCCATCCCCCCCCCACCATCCCCGCGCCCTCCCCCTCCCCCCCCCCTCCACCTCTGCGCCCTACCCCTTACCCCCTCCCCCCCCACCGTACACCCTACCCGCGCCCTACCCCATTCCCCCCCACCCCTCCTGCCCTACCCTACCCCACCCCTCCTGCCCTTCCCCTACCCCCCGCCGCCCCCCACCCTACCCCCCCCATTCCCCCCACCCTAAACCCCTATCCTTATCCCCCCATTCCCCCCCCCCATGCCCCCTATCCTACCGCCCCCATCCCCCCACCCTACCCCTACCCTACCCCTAACCCCCCCATTCCCCCCCACGCCCCCTACCCTACCCCCTCCTGCCCTACCCCATTCCCCCGCCCCCCTCCCCCCCCCCCCCCCGCCCCTATCCTACCCCATTCCCCCCCCCCCCACGCGGCCCCCTATCCTACCCCATCCCCACCCGGCCCACCCGTCCCACCCCGCACACCCGCCCTACCTAGCCCACCCGCCCCACCCGCCCTACCCCGCCCACCCGGCCCACTCGGCCCACTAGCCCACCGGCCCCACCCCGCCCGACCCGGCCCACCCGACCCCCCGGCCCACCCCACCCACCTGCCCGACCCGGCCCCCCCGGCCCACCCCGCCCACCCGGGCCACCCGGGCCACCCCACCCACCCGGCCACCCGACCCACCTCGCCCCGCCCCTACCCGGCCCACCCCGCCGCCCCTCCCCCTCCCTCGCCCCTCCCCCTCCCCCTCCCCCGCCCCTCCCCAGCCCCCTCCGCCCACCCCTCCGCCTCCCCCTCCGCCTGCGCAGGGCCACCCTCGAGCCACCCCGCCCCGCCCGACCGGCGGCGGGTCGATTCTGGGAATCGACCCGCCGCCGGTCGGGCGGGGCGGGGCGGGCCGGGGGTGGCCCTGCATGGGCGGAGGGGGAGGCGGAGGGGGCCAGGGAGGGGCAGGGGAGGGGGAGGGGGAGGGGCGGGGAGGGGGAGGCAGAGGGGGAGGGGTGGCGGAGGGGCGGGGGAGGGGGAGGCGGAGGGGGAGGGGCGGCGGGGTGGGCCGGGGGAGGGGGAGGCGGAGGGGGAGGGGCAGCGGGGTGGGCCGGGTAGGGGCAGGGCCGGGTGGGCCGGGTAGGGTGGGTGGGTCGGGTGGGTGCCGGGTGGGCGGGGTGGGCCGGGTGCCGGCGGGGTGGGCCGGGTGTGCCGGGTGGGCGGGGGAGGGGCCGAGGTAGGGGAGGGGCCGGCCGGGGAGGGGTGGGTGGGGTGGGTAGGGTAGGGGGCAGGGGGAGTAGGGTAGGGGGGTTAGGGTAGGGTAGGGCCGACGGGGTAGGGTAGGGGGCGGGGGGGGTAGGGGTAGGGTAGAGTGGGGTAGGGGTAGGGGGCGGGGGTGCGGGGGGGTAGGGGGCGGGGGGGTAGGGTAGGAGGGGGTAGGGGGGTTAGGGTGGGGCGGGTAAGGGTAGGGGTTGGGGGGTAGGTGGGGGGTGGGGATAGAGGCAGAAGGGGGTGGAGGGAGAGGGGGCATGAGGAAGGAGTTAGGGGGTGGGGCCCATGGGGCCGGCGTTAAGGAAGGGGGGGAGGAGTTGAGATTGGAGAGGAATGGGAGTTAGGGGGTGGGTTTATGGGGAGGAGAGTTGTGGGGTAGGGAAGGAAGAGTTGGGGAAAGGGTGCATGGGTGGGTGAGTTGGGGGTGGCAAGGGCTGGCACATGGGTAGGGTAGAAGTGGGAAGAGGGCATGGGTGAATGGGAAAGATCGGTAATGGGTTGGGGGAAGGGAGCACGACGACGGCCTACCACGATTATTGGGTGATTGAGTTTGATTGGGCCCACCATGCTCACGATTGACATAATTGTTATTTTGGCTTGGAAAAATTATTAATTTAAAAAAAAAAATCTTCTTCGACGTTAAATTAATTTAATATGAAAATTTTGAAAAAAAAATTGAACTTACCTTTCAATTGCGATAATTCTTTGTTGAATATGTTGTTGATAGCAATATAGCTGCTCCACAAATTCACGTCTTTCAACAAACTTCAAAAAACTTGGATGTGAGGTAAGTAATAGTGATAACGAAATTTAATATATAAGTGAAAATACGAAGATGTTTTTCTGTACGATTAATGTGGGATAATTTGTTTTAAATTATTATAGAGCGAATATTGTAGAGTTATTTTACAATGGATTGAATGTGGGATTAATTTATTTTAGAATATATTATAAAAATTAAAAAAAAAATTAGTTGTTTGTAAATATTATATACTTTAACTATTAGAATAATTAATATAGAAGTTGTAGTTCACAATTTGAATTTCAGTGATTGATTTCATAAAAAAATTTAGGTTATGTTTTTCAATGAATTGTAGAATAAAATAATAAAGGTAAATAAATCTAACGAACTTTTGGAGGGAAATATTTTCGCGAAAATTTTTGGAGGGAATAATTTTGGAGGGAATATTTCATTCTTTAAGCTATATAATATTCTTAGGAGACTCCATTTGTATCATTCAACATCTTCTATTTGAAAGGGATGGACTATTCTGATGGTGAGGTTTCGATTTATACACCATCAACATCTTCATCGCGTAACAACTCTATTCATATTGATGAATCTAGCGGGAATTCTTCCACTATGAATAAAAAGTCAATTCTTCCACTTAGTCCCGATTCTAAGGACTATGAAAGCAGCAGTGATGAAGAGCATGATGGTGAAGTTCAAAAGAATGGAGTGTCACGATGTCCACTTAGTCCTAATTCTGAGGACTATGAGAGTAGCAGTTTTGAAGAGTGTGATGGTGAAGTTCAAAAGAATGGAGGGTCACGGTGTCCACTCAGTCCTAATTCTGAAGACTATGAGAGCAGCAGTTTTGACGTGCATGATGGCGAATTTCAAAATAATGGAGTGTCACGGTGTCCACTTAGTCCTAATTCTAAGGACTATGAGAGAAGTAGTGATGAAAAGTGTGATAATGAATTTCAAAAAAATGGAGTGTCAAAGTGTCCACTTAGTCCTAATTCTAAGGACTATGAGAGCAGCAGTGATGATGAGTGTGATAATGAATTTCAAAAGAATGGAGTGTCAAAGTGTCCAATTAGTCCTAATTCTAAGGACTATGAGAGCAGCGGTGATGAAGCGCGGGATGATGATTTTCAAAAGATTGGAGTATCACAATGTCCTCTTAGTCCTGATTCTAAGGACTATGAGAGCAGTAATGATGAAGCGCGGGATGATGATTTTCAAAAGATTGGAGTATCACAATGTCCTCTTAGTCCTGATTCTAAGGACTATGAGAGCAGCAGTGATGAAGCACGGGATGATGATTTTCAAAAGATTGGAGTATCACAATGTCCTCTTAGTCCTGATTCTAAGGACTATGAGAGCAGCAGTGATGAAGCACGGGATGATGATTTTCAAAAGATTGGAGTATCACAATGTCCTCTTAGTCCTGATTCTAAGGACTATGAGAGCAGCAGTGATGATCCAATGATGGAGATGTTGCCAAGAAATATTGTATCGAGGAGTAGGAGCAGACCTTTTCATATCAATGCAAACTATTCTAGTTATACAAGGGGTAGAGCAGAATATCTGACGAGAAGAAGTTCTATCAGCGCTCTCATTTCAAGTGAATGTTGCCAAAAAAATTGCTTGAAACGTATGGATTTCACATTTGCATTAGAAAGCAGGAAGAGATATTTGTCAATGAATAAAAGCATGCAAAACTCATATTTAGTTGGTTGCATGCAGTCTACATTGTCAAGTTATGATTATCATATTAGGAATTTATTATTGTGTAGAAAAGCTTTCAAAATGTTTCATTCAATTGGGAATTTTTGTCTCTCGAGAATTCAAGAAAATTTGGAAAAGGATCCCACATTTTATTCAGAAGTACATTATAAAAGACAGTTTGGGCCATTATCAAATACTGCAATGTCATGGATGAAAGATTTCTTTTCAAAGCATGGAGAGTGTATGCCAAATAGAGAGACAATACATATTCCAGATAATTTTTCAAGATGAGAAATCTACAACTTATACAAAGAATATGAAGAAAGTGCTGAGGGACAGGGCCAATTTATTACATATCAATATTTTGTGAAGATATGGAAGAAAGAATTCAATAATGTTTGTATTCCTAAGAAGACAAGGATGGGGATTTGCAGTACATGTGCTTCTCTTAAATCAAAAAGGGACAAATGTGAAGGCTCAGAAAGAGGTAAGTGTTCATAACTTTTACTTTAAAAATTGTATAGTCATCAACTATGAAAACATATTTCTTAATGAATTTCTTTTATGTTGTGTAGATTTAATTGCCAAAGAACTTCAGGAGCATCGCGAACAACAAACAAGTGAAAGGAAGAAGTTGTACAAGCATCGAAAGAAGTGTTATGATAATCCAAATAAATATTTGGGTTTGATAATTGATGGTATGGACCAGAAGAAAACACTTTTACCACATTTTGTTCGCACACCCAAAAATCTACAAGAGGAAAATTTTATTCAGTTTCACTTGGTCGGTTGTATGGTCTTCAATGGGAAAATGTTGCCAAGGGTGTACTTCACAGCTCCAAATATTCATAATGATGCAAATTTGACCATAACCATAATTCATGATGTGATTTCTCATTGGTCTGGTAATCTTCCTGAAGTTTTGTATCTACAATTGGACAACACTTGCCGTGAAAACAAAAATCAGGTTGTTTTTGGGTATCTGAACATGCTTGTTGGATTGAGAATTTTTCAAAAGGTAAAGGTTGGTTTCCTTCTTGTTGGGCACACTCATGACCATATTGATCAGATGTTCAGTCGTTTTTCAGTCACATTGAGGAGGAAAGAAGTTGGAAGCTTGCCATCACTAATTGAATGTATTAAGAAATCATACATGCCAGAGCCTACTTTTGAAGTGTTGGAAGAAACTGTTGACATGCGAAGGTTTATTATAGGATCATATGGTGAGGGGAAATGCATTGAACAACTTAATGATATTAGCTTCCAACATCAATTTCGCATAAAAAAAATTGATGGGAAAACACTAATATGGGGCAAGAAGTTTTCAACTACTACAGAATGGGCACCATCATCAGGTTTGCAATTTTTGAAGTTCATTCCAGATCGTCCAATATTTGCATCAAAAATATTGTTATTACAATCAGTTGGTGAAGTTCAGAATGCACGCAGACAGAATAGACATATAAATTATTCTGATTGCCTAGAAGAAATTAAAAAATGTATTAGATATACATATGAGTACTTTGACATTGCTGATTCAGTTTGGTGGGAGTCATTTTTCAATAATCAAAGTGATATCATTTCAACAACAACCAATGAAGATATACCTTTGAAAAATCCATTTATTTGGCCACAAAATGTGTCGAATGAACAAGAGGAAGTAAACATTGTTGAACAGCAACAAACTCAAGGTATTATTAATTCTTCACAGGTAATGGAAAGAGAGATGTATATTGGTTCCAGAAGATCTCGTGCACAACGTGAAGCCATGGAAGACCTTTATAGGGGTTCAGTACATGATATTAAGGAGGGTTGCATGATTGCAGTGCTAGCAGATGGAGATCCCAAAGGCTATCCATTTTGGGTTGCTAAAGTTATAAAGGTCTTTACAGAAAATGAGGATGTTACAAGTGTTGAAGTACATTGGTATGCCTTAAATACACACCCATTCAATGGTGTGTATAAGCCAGAGATGGTAGTTGACAAAAAAAATGGTGGAAAAAGAAAAAGAAAGGGTACAAATATAAATCGCCGCCACAAAGACATATTACAATTGGAGGATGTTGACATACTTGTTTATGACTTCAATTTAACAAAGAGAGGAACTCTTCGCTTCAAGATGATAGAGATTCTGAAAAGGTTGTTACCAGAAGGAATAGTGTTGACATGGGAGTCTGCTGAAACCAGTCGTAGATCTAGAAGACTTTTGAAACCTGGAATGTTGGGCATGCATGTGGACTCAGATGGGGCACTAGTTGATGAAAGAGAAGAATATGGAACATCTTCGTCAGCATCCAGTCACTCATCTAAAGATGTGAATTGTGATGGTGTGCAAGAAAATATGAGTGATTTTGAATAATTGTTTAAGACAGATTATATAACTGATGTATGCATCATATCTTCAAATAAAATTAATGTTTTCCATATGTTGTTAAATGAGAAGTTATGAAGCATTTTTATGTTGTTGGATTATGTCTTAAGTATGGTAAATTTTATTGTTTAAATATCTACAATGCAATATCAAATTAGAGATATAATGTTTGTTTTATTCAATATACAAATAAATACTTTTGATTTCATTCAGTGATATACTTTGTTCATAATGTCATGGTTTTTTAATTTTATAGTTGAAAAAATTTCAATTTCTTTTGTATCTAGCATGGTGTGGTTGAAAACATGTTAAATTTATACTTAGGAAAGAAAAATGATATTCTACCAGAAACATTAATGTGTTTTTTCATTAAAAATTAACTTTGTTTGAGACATAAAAAATTGGTTTTATTATCATTTTTTAAAAAGTTTGAAAATTGACCCTAAAAAAAAAAAACGTTATTCCAGTAGCATCACTTTCGTTTTGAAGCTATATTTTGCACGAAAATTTCGTAGTAAATTTCGTAGTCACCGCCATTTTTAAAACACGTTCAAAATTCACACCTAAAAAAAAAACATCGTTCCAGTATACACACTTTTCGTTTTTAGCACTGTTTTTGATGTTTTTTTGGGGTTTTTTGGCCAGAGTTCCCGTTTTGAGTTTATAGTTCCTGTTTCAAAGTTTACATTGTTTTTAGAAGATATTTTTTTGAAGAATTTAATAATAATGTTGATGGAGCAATATACTTTGCAAACAAATAAAAAATCAAGCCATTAGGGCTTGGAACAATTAGCCTCAAACATCCTAGTCTTCCAGACATTCTTCTACATGATGTTTTATATCTCCCACATCTAAGGACAAACTTGTTTTCCTTGGTCCACATTCATGAGAAAGGACACTCCATTCATATGTTTGATGGAAAGGTTGAGGTCATAAAAACATGATATCAGTCACTTGTCATGACGGGGATAGAAGAAGAAATACTTTTGAAGCTACAAGGTACCTCTGCTCTTGCACAAAATTTCTCATACAGTTCTCATTATGATGAAGGTACATTTCCATCAAGTCTTTTATGGCATGCTATATTTGGACACTTGAACTATGACAACCTTCGCTTGTGGAAGAAAAATGGTGTTACTGGTTCGCCTACAATTCCTAGGAAACTTAAGCAATGTGACACTTGTATTCTAGCAAAGTGTAGAAAATAGTCTTTTCATGATTCACATTTGAGAGCACATAGAAAAACTGAACTCATTCATTCATATTTATGTCGTCCAATTCCTCTTCCTTCTGTAAATGGAAATAAATATATGATGACATTTATTGATAAGTACACTAAAATGTGTTGGGTTTATTTATTGAAGAACAAATTTGATGCTTTTCAAACATTCAATAATTTTCATACATGCATTGAAAATGATGCAAAATCTCATGTTGGCTCTATTCACACTGATAATGGAAAAGAATACACTTCAAATGAATTTGAAAACTATCTTCTCCAATATGGGATAAAACATCAAACAACTATGCCTTATAATCCCCAACAGAATGTAGTAGCTGAAAGAAGGAATAGGACAATATTAAATATGGTACGTTCCATGATGTATTTCAAGAATGTAAAATTGATGTTTTGGGATGATGCAGTTCTATGTGCTATATATGTAAAGAATATATGTCCATCTGATGCTATTAGAAACAAGACTCCTTATGAAATGTGGTATGACCACATTCCTTCGGTAAATGATCTCAGAGTCTTTTGTTCCACCTGTTATTCCCTCATAACAAATGTATAAAGAAACAAACTCAGTGCAAGGAGTCATAAGTGTATCTTCTTGGGGTATTCAAATACCTCCAAAGAATAACATCCCTATGATGAAATTAATAAGAAGTGTGTTGTATCTAGAGATGTAATCCTTCTTAAATCTTCCAAAGTTGACAATGTTGTTAAGAAGCAGCCTGATTGCTTGGATAAATTCCGACATGCAAAATCATTTCCAGAATTTGATAATCAAATTCCACATCTTGGAAGGGGGATTCCTATACTGGATCAATATGTGGAGTTTTCTTTTGAAGCGCTATCTCCCCCACATGAATTTGCAACCATTGATCATACTTTGAGTGAGGTGATTGACAGAATTAAGAGACTCAATCTTGATTAAATTCCAACTCAATCAACTGAGTAGCCAGGACCATCTTCAAAAGGTCGCCCAAAATGGATGAAAAATACACTTGAAAGTGCTCATCCTGATGAGGTTGAAAAGACAGGAATAAGAAATTCAACCAGGAAAAATGGATGTGATGTAGATGACTCTGATTCACTTGTTGATATGGATGTTTCTTATGGTTGTGAATTGAATTTGTCTATAGATTTTGAACTAACTTCCTTCAAAGAATCCACTTATCATGATCAATGGAAACAAGTGATGTAAAAGGAGTATGATGCCTTTGATAAAGAATGACACTTAGAAGTTGGTTAATCCTCCATTGTGAATGAAGCAAATTGGCTGCAAGTGGGTCTACAAGAACAAGTATAAAGTTGATGGCTCACTTGACAAGCATAAATCGAGGCTTGTGGCAAAAGTTTTGCACATAAAAAAGGGGTCAATTATGAGGAGACTTCCCCCCCCACAACAAAATGGGCTACCATCTGGACACTCTTTGCCTTGGCAGCATAGAACAATTGGAAAGTTCATCAAATGGATGTAAAGACTTCTTTCTCGAATGGAGATCTGAAAGAAAATGTTTTTATGTCCCTACCAGAAGGATTTGCTGTAAAGGGACATGAACATAAACTATGCAAACTTGTGAAATCCTTGTATGGCCTAAAGAAACCACTGCGAGGCTTGTATGAAAAGTTAACTAAGCATATTCTAAAACTCAACTTCAAACATTATGTTCTTGATGATGCAACTTGGTTTTTCAAGAAATTTGGAAAAACAGTTGCATATCTTGTGGTACATGTAGATGATATTTTGATGGTAGGGAAAGATGAGATCTACATTGCATCCATAAAGAATGAATTCAGGAAAGTTTTTGAAATGACTGACTTGGGCTATGCTCACTACTATCTTGGTATTGAAGTAACTCAACATCCGAAGTATATATTCCTCTCTGAAAAGAAGTACATTGGATATATATATTTAAACATGTTTGGCATAAATGAGTGCAATCCTTTGAATGCTCCAATGGAATAGAACTTAAATCTCACATCCATTGAAGGGAAATAATTTGAGGATGCAACAAGGTATAGACAACTTGTAGGAAGTCTCAACTACCTAATTGCTACTAGACCAGATATTTCATTTGTTGTTGGAATCCTCTCCAGGTTTATGCAAAATCCTTTTGAGGGACATTGGTCTACTGCAAAAAGAGTTGTAAAGTACTTTAAGGGAACCCAAGACTTTGGACTCAAGAATACATAGGTGGGTGACTTCAACTTGATGGGATACTCTGATTCAGACTTTGATGGAGACAAAGAAACTGGGGTATCTACTTTAGGTTATATGCTATGAGTCTTGGATTAGGAGTTGTCTCATGCAGATCACACAAACAATTAGTTCCAAAAGATTCCACAACATAGGCAGAATATGTGGAAAATGCTGAGGCAACAAAAGAAATTGTGTGGCTCAAGAAAATTCTAGAAGATTTGATGGTAAAACAAGTACATTCAACTCCACTCATGATTTACAACACCTCTGCAATAAAGTTGGCCAAGAACCCAAAGTTCCATGGTCGAACGAAGCACATCAATATAAAATACCATCTGATTTGACATCATGTTGAGGCCAAGACAATCCATCTACACCATCGTTCCACTAATGAGGAGATTGTAGACATATTCACCAAAGCGCTTGGAAGAGAAAAGTTTGAAAAATTCAGAATGATTCTTGGACTCACCAATATCCCTTCAGATTAGGGGGGGAATGTTGACACCTAATGATTGGGTTTTGGGTGAACATTTGTAAATAATGTAAATAGTAAATAATGGAAAATGAAGAGTCATTGGGGGGTGAAGCCTAAGCATCACTCCCTCCTTTATATAACCATGAATAATCTTAATTAATAAACATAATTCATTTGAGGAGTTACCTCATGTCCTGGCACTTTCTTATTGAAGCGAGAACATGACTGACACAAGGAAAACATGCTAAGACACAACGTTCAATTCATGATAGAGAGAATACCTGATATTTGTATTCTATAAGGTTTGAATATCCTTAAATGATTTCATATTTAACAAGGAAAAACCTCCAGTCAGAGTGAAAAGCGTCAGTGATAATTATATTAAGGGAAGTGTTACTTCAATCTATTCAAGAGACAAATAGTATATCTGGAGTTAAAGGAAAAATTTCTTAAAGGATTGGGACATTCTAGAAAGGGCATAAGGGCCTTCATCAAAGGTCCAATCCATTTTTTCATCCTCTAGAGGACTAGTAATGATGGCCTATACATGCCAAAGGAAAATGGAAAAGGGTGGAAGAAGGGAAGACCTTTCGGAAAGGAAAGCCAATAACTAACCATCAATCTATCCTTTCTAGTATTTTAGCACTGAATTTACTCTAACAACATCCAATCTTGGCTTCTTTAGTTGGGTTGGTTTAAAGCCAAAGGAATAAAATCACAATCCTCTAGACATTTACTAAGACTGCCAATAAGAGTGCTTCCACGACCCACAGTCTGCTACAACAAAGAAAAACAAAATAAAGCACAACTATGTTACTCGATTCATAGTGAAAATCTATTATACATCATTGAACTCTCAATGGTACTTCATACCTTTGTCCCTGGTCCTTGCTATAGATGATGAAAAATACTTAACCAATCAGAAAACAAGACACATGATTTCCATATATCTCTTAACAATTTATCATTTCCATGTACGCGAAATCAAATAATCATCTACAATGTTTGGTGGGAGAGTAAATCCCATAAAAATGTCAATTAATTAGTACATTATAAAAAATTACAACAATTTATACAAAATTATAGACACTATATTTCATATAATTTTAAACCACAGTTTTTATGCCATTATCGTATTAAGAGCATAAAAATTCATATTATCACTTACATAACACGATTTCATAGCATAATACGAAAGTTTAATTAACGAGGATGTTGATTCCCAGCTCAAGAATTATTGATACAATATTACTAACATAACAATAATGGTTGATGCGGTCTTTGCATTACATAATAGAAAGGAAAAACCAAAGATTACTGAGACAATGATTAGAATACACCTATCATGAACGTCACTATTCCCTAATAACATGGAATGAGATGGGTTTCCAATTCTCTCCAATTATATGGAAATTTCATAGTATATTACACATGGATGCAATGATAAATATTCTTAATTACAAGAAAATTTCAATGTACATAAGAATATTCTTAATTACTTGAAGTTTCCAGAGTACATGAATGGGATGAAACCATTTTCACATAGACATAAAAAAATAGAGGATTAATAATATGAAACTTAACCTCTTACATAATAATAGAAATATAAGTACTAAGATTAGTTGAGTTAAACAATTTTTGGCTACTGTTTGTACATCTAGCATGATATCCAATGGCAATCCTCATGGACAACATTTGTAATAAAACATTTAATCTTCTAATTAATATTGTTAAGAACAACTTAGGTGGCATACCATAGAATGGTCTTCAAGAACGAAAGTCAAGAGAGATGACATAGCTAAGTATTTCCCTCGCCATCATGCTCTATGTATTAATCTCGACAGAAAATGTCTTTATTGAACATATGCATGTATTAATTATGATATTAATGTCTTGGAACCTAACTCTCGGTAACAAGGCTAGATCAATTAGTGGACTACCAACCTTTCCATTCTTTATGGACATAGAACATAAAGCGGTAAATCCAATATATATTAATGTCGCCAGAGGATAAGCATATGTCATGTCGGTATCTAGTATGTTTATGTCGAAATGGATGTGCTCAACATTGTTGATATTAGACCTTAACCATGCAATCGACATCAATTCACCATATGTTACTAGCTCAACTATATATTCAAATGAAATTGAATTTCTACTGACCCTTTCAGTAGCACCATTACATACTGTAAAATTCCTACATTATCATGAAGAACTGAACCTTTTTCAACTTGGAAATATTATCATGTAGACACCTGCCATGCATGTAAACTTGGTCAAATTAAGAAAATAAAAAATAATTGAAATAAAAAATAAATAACTAAATGTTTGGGTGGGTACGTAGTCTTGGATGCAATCCATGTGCCCCCACCTCCATACCATTCATTTATATTTTATGAAAAATGGAATCAAGCACCCCCAAGGATCTTGTCTTAAAAGCTACCATTTTTCTATGACGAAGAGGTTGAACAGACCAACTTCTTCGAAGAGAGAACTAGGAGAGAGGGAATTCATTTGGTAGTCTAGGACATTGAAGAGGAGAACGCGAGTTGCTTTTTAAGGTAATATAGGATAGGGAGGAGGAGAACCTGAGGTGGAAGGGATAACTAGTCATGAAATTAGGTTCATAAGAGATAAAAATAAGTTATACATTGCCCAAGTACTGAGGGCACTAGAGGCCCTGTGTTGCAACTGATTCATGAACCCATGATTTCCCTCCCTAAAAGCCTAATCCAAATGCCTTAGAGGGTACAATGGATGATATAGGACATGTTAACTAAGCAAATGATAGTTGGAGGACTTAGACAGGTATTTTCTCTCCTAAGCCAGTGATATAGAACTTACAATAGCTTAAAGTGGTAAGTTCTGCCCCCAAGATTAATATGGTTCAGACCCTATCAATATGAGGGGTTTCCTTATAAAAAAATTCATTTCAGGAGAGGATAATTAGACTAGCAAGCCATGTACCAACGAGTTGAATCCAACAACTACTACATCCATAAAGGCAGCTAGAGCATAGGGAGGCACGGTAAGGGAATCTATAGAAATCATTCCTTCATTCAGATCCAAAGTAATAAGGTTTGGGTGGGATATATAGGGTGGTTTATACCTAGTTCTATCAGCATCAAAGCAACCAGTTCTATCAACAATAGAGCGCCACAACAGTAAACCCACCACCAACACTAGTAGATGTATATCAAGCAAAATTTGATCCAACAAATGACCCAATAGGTGATTTAGCTTTATATCTAGAAGCAAAGAAAGCACCATTACCATAACCCTTTCTTGTTCTAACTTCTCAAGATACGGTCTCGCCAGCTACTGGAGTAACTTTTGTAAGTCTGGATAACAATTTTTCCTTCTGTAAGTCTCTATAATAGTTTTCCTCGACATATTGACTATTTTCAGCAAATCTTTTAATTGTAGGAATGCTTTGTTATACAAAAAAATTGGAAACCAAACTCAAATGTATATTAAGAATTGATTTCAATGAATATGTACATAGTGTACATATTAATACAACAAAAAAACAATTAATCTAGTTTTTGGGTTTTCTTGGAACCTAACAACTAATTATCATAACACACATTAACCCAACTTTAATCTCTAGGATTGCATGTCTAACATTCCCCCCTTAATCTGAAGGGATGTATCAAATTCCAAGAATGAGAGCTAAAAAGGCAAAAATTCTCCTCAGCCAAGAGTTGAATATCTCTCAGAAATGGTTTTTTAAAGATGACTACAAACTAAGGATGGTGGTTTTTAAGAGAAAACCATAAATCATACCCACAAATGGAAATTTCATAGCAGTTCTCAAGTAAATTAAAAAATTCAACGATGGAACCATCAATGTAGTTCCTTGAACAATTATGAATATAGAAGTACTCGTTCACAAACAACTCATTCAGCAAAAATTGGAGTTTCTCTGGCTACAAATTTGGCTCTAATAGGTACATGTTGTGGCTCAGACTCACTTGTGGATATCTAACTCAGGCTCGCTTGACAAATCTTCAAAGCTATAGCAGAGCATCACAACTTAACTAATTATCCCCTTGATGGATATAGAGTGAGAAGAGGAAGTATTATTCACTGCAATGTTGGTCAATACTCTTGATCATATCCTGTGGTATGACCTGTAAATATTCTTGGCTGCTTTAGACCAATCCCCAAAAGCAATCCATCCACGCAGTAGTTTTCTTTCAGGAACATTTGTTTCAACGATGATTGCGCTTTCCACAATGCTCACATGGGTGAAGAGCAAAACACTGATCTTTCACATGTCCAACTCTATTACAATGTTGGCACTAATTAATTTGTTTTGGAACAACACCATCCAAAAATACATCACTATCAAATTGCATAGGTTTAGAAAAATCAGGAACATAAAAAAAAACATCTTTATCATATTCAATGAAAATTTTGATTTTGTTATGTGTAATTTATTCCCAGGGTCTTATAACAAGTTTCACATTAGGACTTTTAATTGCATCCAAATATTCTCCTGAAATGGCTTCATCACTCTTCGACTGCTATTTGGAATTAATATTGTCTTGATGTACTCGAGACTCAATTTCAAGAAATTCAATTGTCTCCAATGCATCATGTTAAATAATTTTGATATCAACAAGATTTACTTTGTTGATATTTACAATTTGATCAGCAGTGGAACAAACAAGATTATTTAAGATTTCTAATACATTTTTAATTTGAGTCATTTTAAAAGTTAGAATTAAGTAAAATATTCAAGAAATAGTTCCAATAGTATTTCTTCCTCAAATAATAATTTTGGAAAATTAAAAATAAAAGAACTTTTCAAAAGGATTATCATTATTGACTTTTGTGGTTGACATCATTTGGGCTCTAAAAATGTTACAATTCTATCTATTGTGGTAGGAATACCATCTACAAGGATTCTCCTTCAGCGATCAGAGTTTTGAGTCCCGGAAGAGTCGTTTCCTTTGAATCCTTTCACGAAATGGATCTTTGCAAACCCATTAACAATAAGCAATGTTGTGGAGCTGAAGCTTATGCTTTGTTCTAAAAAATGAACATCTCCCTATTTAAAAATCTATCAATGACTAGGAATAAACTTCCACGTTGAAACAAAAAAATACCCTGAACTATTAGTCAAAAAGATATTTAATTAAAGACACATCCAAAATGAGAAAGCTGACTTGGTGAGAGTCGAACTAGGGATTAACCAAATCATGAATCACCTGCACAATGTGATCCAAAAAAAAAGGAAATAAGGAATGGGATTATATTGCTCGTCATCTCTGTCCCTTCAATCAAACACAACCCACAATTTGGATTCATCGAAGGACTGATAAAAAAGAAAACTCATTCTAGGGTAGAGAGAATGTGACGTAGTGAATAGAAACTAGTCAACAAAAACCAAAGTCAACAAAATATAAGGGATGATATTTACCAGGTTTTGGAGGCAACAAATTCCTTCTCAGCCCACTGATTAGTGAATGATTCCTTTTCAAGAGGAAACTTCTCTCACATATATCACATAAACCATGTCAGAGATCAACGCCCATGGTATGCATGATCGAGTGCCTTCTTCCCAACATAAATTTGAGTCCATATTCTTCCTTCTTTCTTCACCATCAAGTGGATCCATAGTCTTGCATGCCGTTCTGATGAATATGCCTCTTCACTCAATGTCACTGATTATTGAAAACTTATAATTCACTGTTGTCTCTCTCTACACGAACCTTCAAATGATCACATCGCCAAGATTAGAACGCCATGTAGTATGATCAATCAAAGTATGCTTGCTGTCAATTTTCGAAACAACACAACTAGTGTGATCAATAACCAAAGTACCCTAGTCTTCATCAAAATAAACCCTATAGTTAGCAGTATTATAACAAATGAGATCATAGGTGGTAGTGTTAGTAGCAAGAATAAAATCATGGATGGAATCAACAAAGTCCAAAATTGCAGACAAATGCAAGGAAACAAAGCAGCTGCAACAGATTCCAATGAAATAGGATGACTTTTCTATGCCACCAAAACCAAAATTTTGTTGTAGTTAGTGAATCAACAACAATCTGTGGACTATGTTGAGAACTCATATAACGTGCCTCCTTGTTCTCTTTTTTCAATCTAGAAAGGCAACAGGGTCATGCTCTGAAAACCCCTCAATGTCATGATTAGTTGGATGGAAAATAATAGGAGAATCCTCAAAGAACTTGTAGTAAACTCAATATCTTTCCCAACAATTATATTATTTCCAAATTACACTTCATTTGGATGGATAAAAAAACAAGTGATCACGTTGTAAATGAATATTTGAGCCGAGGAAACATTTTAAACAAAAGGGGCACATAGATGAACCCTAAATAGACTCTTGGCTTGAACATATAGTTTCCATCACAAAAAAAGTGTTTACATTTTCATGAGTAAGGATTCCTGAGCAAAGAGAGACCATTTTTATTCAATGTACAGGGCATATGTTGTCTTGGGTCAAAAGTACCAATCTCTAATCAAAATATGGGATACCAAATAAATAGCATACAAGCACATACAAAATTGGGATTTACCATTTTATGAGAAGCATAAAACAAAACATCTCCCATTGTACAAGCTTCATCATCATTTCACTTCTTTTCACAGGTATTGTAGGTTTTAACCATCTATAGAAATTGCTCTCATATGAATTATAAAAACATAAAATAAACAATGGAGAGAATATAAAACAAAAAATAAATATATACAGATATTTTCCCTTGGATCCCAAAATCGAGACTACTAGATCGATTTTTCAATATATTCCTTTCAATGCTACAATGGACACATAGAAACACACACACACACACACACACATATACATGTTGAAGCATTCATAAACCCCAATCCATTAACCTTGGATTAGAACATAATTGTAGTTCCCTTGATTGGATCTACACAATACCATGGGCAGAAAACCATCATGCCTAAAAAGCATGTGAAAAACCCATGCAAAAAACCATAGGTAGGTTCACTCACCTAATATAGGGTCCAAAAAAATTTCCCAAGGCATTGCCCAGACCCTCTGTAGGGGTCTACAGCCCCTTGAAAGCCCTCGACATGGGGGTCTATGCCTCCTTTGTGACCCCCCTTCTATACTTGGTGCAACGAACGGCGGGGGATGTCACACCCCTTGTGACCCCCCCACGCATGCAACTAGTCATGGAAAGAATATAACACACACCCCAAAAGTATAACAACAATGTACTATTGACAACAACTTTCTTTGATATAAAATAGCTAATATAGGACACTCAAACAATTCTTCAAGATCTCTAGATTCACATATCATTCATAAATTCATTCATATTTTATTTCTTTCACATACACCTCCATGGTCCACAATAATCTATGTTTCCATGAAACTATCATGGAAAATGGGCATTCCAGGTCATACATCGTCTCCAGTTGTCACACGTCCTTTTTTTTGTGATAAGGGAAACCTATCTTCAATATTGACTTCAAATAATGCCTATTTATCAAACAACAAAAAGGTTCTCCTTCCCAATATTCTGGATGGCCATAGAAGTAGTGGAAAAATTCAATCAATAGGGTTGATGAACAACCTGCTTTGATACCATTGTTAGAAGACAAAATTGGAAACCAAACTCAAATGTATATTAAGAATTGATCTTAATGAATATGTACATAATGTACATATTAATACAACATGAAATTTTTTATCGAATTTCTAGGTTTTCTTGTACTCTAATAACTAATTATCACAACACACTCTAACCCAACCTTAATCCCAAGGATTAACTATCTAACATGCTTCAACCCTTGCAACTTTGTTGGACAGTTTCGCTCTTTGGGTTTTGTCTTCAGGCCTTTAGTTTTTCTAAATATTTTAGATTCTACATAATTTCTCTATAAGAGCAACCCCTCTGCATGCCCTTGTGCAACATTATGGTTCTACTATTTTTAAATATTTTAGATTCTACACAATTTCTCTATAAGAGCAACTCCTGTGCATCCTTCTGTCCAACATTATGGTTCTAGTTTTTCTATATATTTTAGATTATGGATTCTTGCTCTATAACAAAAACTCTTGTGTATCCTTCTAGTTTTGTAGATCCTCTGGTTCAATGGAGTTGGTATGATTCAATATGTATTATGGTTCTATGGAGTTGCTATGATGTGATATGGATCCTCATCAGGTCATTTGGACCTGTGAAAAACTACTATATACACCTTGACAACTAGAGACGAGACGTACATTTACATGGCGGTGTACATGGTCGTGTACATGGAAGATCATGAGAAAATGGGAAAATGCACTCTAGACAATGTATTTCTTAAATTAGCTTTTAATGTGATTAAGTAATGCTATCATTACTTGACCTCACAAAAATGGTTATGCTTGTGTTATCGTAGACTAAGTTTTTGAAAGTGAATGTGCCTCTTTGGCCTTGGGAAGATGCCAAATAGGATCTCCATTTTTATAATTGGCTAAACATAATTGTTGTCATGTTGTTGTCATGCTTTAATAGGTTTGAAAATGGTTTCAATAATTTTTATTATATTATTTTTTAATATAAAAAAAACCTTGGGTAAAAGGACAAAGTATTCTTTAGTTTTCTTGTCTAACTAATACACACCAAAAAAATGATTACTATAGTCCCTCAACCTCAAAGGGTGAGGGACTAATAAAGTGAATTCTTTGAAAATCCAGATTTGGATAGGAAGAAACATTATATTGAAAATGATAAACATTAAAAAACAATGAACCAGAAACATAAAACACGTCGAGTTATGAATATATATTACTCCAAATTTTAGTTTATGAAATGCATCAACATGAGAGTCAATTTTTATTATAATAAATTAGTATGAGAATCATAGTTTTGTGTTATCTCATTATACGAAAGCTGATGAATTGTAGAAAAAAATAGGATTTTAGAGTGTGGCAATTTGCATCTCATTTTTTAATTTATGTTTTTAATGTGATTTTACTGAAAATGTTTATGTTGATGATTACAACAAGATCAAAACAAGTCTTAAGATATTTTTTTTGTAACTCCAATATTTTTTCCAAAAACTAGTCTAAAAAGATCTTGTGTATTTGGTTGTAGGGACATTTTGGATTTATGATACTGTTGCTACTTTTGCAGTTATATTTATTACATTAAAGGTTCCTCATACTAAAGAGTGAACACTTGAGGAAAACCAATCATCATTTCAATAAAATTTCCCCGGTTGTAGTCTATTTATTTTGTAACTGACCAATGCACAAAAGCACATTCTCAATAGTTGAATTAAGTAACATAGTTATAAGGTCATTTCCATTTAAAATTACTTCAAGTGCCATGTTTAGTGGAGAAGCTCAAAAGAATAATGATACATGAATCCATAATGAAAAATATGAAGCAAAAGTGTATCAAAATAAATAGAGCTAAACAAGGGATATCACCATATGAATATCAAATCGATCACAAGTACAAATTTTGAAAACCAATTGGGGATGCAAATGGAGGAACTTATGAAATGAGGAGATTAAAAACAAGTTGGTTTTCCATTGAGAAAAGGAAACAATCATAAAAAAATGTGTCTATCAAATTGAAGCTATGAAACATGCAATCCTTTGATTACGAAAAGTGCAACAAAAACACAATGATACATTTATACCACATCCTATCCATTTTTCTTCCAAAAATCAAATTTATGTTTCAATACATCCTTAGGATATTTATTTCTAACCACATTAAATGTTGAGCCCGCCATGTCTCTAACACTAAACAACCTTGCAAGATGCATAGGCGGTTGATAAGTAACAATTGGCATTTTTCTTGGCCAAGTGGCTGGCTATATGACACATATGATGATTTCTATTACAACATATCGAGCTCTACAATCTGGTTAAGAATTCATCCTAGACAGTGTTTACAACCTTTTGGCATAGGAAACATGAATACATACATATTGACCCTAGATGTTCTACTAATGTGCGAGAGTGCTTCCTCTTCCCACATAGTTGCGACTCGAAAGGCATGTTAGTTCCATTACTTACACATAATTGCATCTCATAAGCTTGTACATTTGGTTACCTATAGTGACATGGGAGTATAGGCAACCCACATATGCCCTTGTTGCTAACAGAAGAGGAATAATTTTAACTAGCCTATATAGAATGTAAAGAGGTCGTTAATATGGGATCATGGATAGGTCAAAATTCATTTCTTTGTGAGAAAGCACAACTTACCAGCTTCCATTCACCATATATAACTCCCTTAGGTTTTATACAACACACAAGGACAAATCCATGCAGTGAGGTTTATAAATTTCTCTATCCTAAGAGGTGGAGGGGCATTTTATCTTATATGAATGTTGCCATAGATGAACATGAGAGCTAGCCATTAACAAATTATGTGTGATGAATGTGGGAGGATGCTGCAAGACTAACTTGTATAGAATATGAACCAACTGCTTGCTTTGCCAATTATAGCATTCAATTTCCATCTTCAGAAGCATCCATCTACTATTGATCAGGTCAGTATACAATTGAATTCAAACTTTGTGAACATATGACATTTTAATTCTATTTTTGTGAAGAGATCCAATCCAAATGTTCACTAGGTTGGGACTTCAAAAACAAATAATCCTGACTAGGGACATGAGTTGCGCCTAAATATATAAAATCTTCGATTATGTTATAGTTCATGGAAATCCAATTTATAAGAAGCAAAATAAACTTTATAAGAACCAATAGGATTCAAGTTGATGATGTCAACCATGGGTTATGACTCACCATTTTCAAAGTAAAAAAGTAAAAATATTATAAAATAATAAAATAATAAAACTACCTTTTCAACTAGTATTTTCAACTTATCTCCCTATGGGTTTACTCAAATTTTGAGCGGCAACACTTGTTTGACGCAAAATTTGATTCCTCATCCACGGAGTACCCATGTTGCATACTTTTGATGGACCCTACTACAAAAAAATGAGAAATATATGAAAAAATGTGATCGCAATCATGTTTTTCATGTATTTCTCATTTTTCGTGTAGCAGGGTCCATCGAAATTATGCAACATGGGTACTCCTTGGATGAGGAATCAAATTCTGCATCTAATGAGTGTTCTTGCTTGAAAATTGAGTAAACTCATAGGGCGATAGTTGAAAATACGAGTTGAAAAAGTATTTGTTTCTTTTTTCCCTCTAAAATTTGATGATGTAATCTAATCTTGTTTTATTATTTCGAGTATTATTTTATAATTTCCTCAGGAGGTCCATTTTAGACCTCAAATTTCCTCTAATGGTTATTTTGAATGGGCTCATTATCATTATTTATTAGGTGTGGTTAATGAAAATATATTTCCCTTAGTCATGACCATTTTTAAAAGAGTAGTTGTTCAATAAAAAATAATTTTAATTGCAGTAAGACTAAGGGGACATTGTTAACCAACCACCCCAACTCCATGTATATGCACATATGTCCTTACTAGTTATAATGAGAAGTTAGTAGCATGTTTGGAAAAAGAACATTATGCTAGCACTACTTTAATTAATATAGTCATATTCATTCTTATTTATGATGACATTGCTTTTTGTTAAGGTTCCTTAAAGTTGTCCTTCTAGTCATAACAAGTCATAAAAAATCAAATATTCATTTTCTAGATATAGTATGTGAGTGTGTTCATAAGGATATTAGTTTAGAGTTGACTTTAAACACAACCTATGATCTAAATTAGGTCATTATATCATTTTTCATCTATATCAATGCTTTTAAAGTGGAAGAAACTATAACAATTTTCCTTGGAGATTCATTCTAATGATGTTTGGGTAATTGGGATTTGAAACCTTTTGGATTCATATTTGAGGCATCAAACATCATTTTTTTGCTAAAAATATTTCCCTATCTAGTATGGACCTTGGGGTATCACTAATATGCACTTTAATACCTTTCGAATAGTGCAATAATCAAATCCATTGTACTTTGTATACAAAATTTATTTCTCCCACAAGTTGACTTGCCATGTTGACCACCATGGTATGAGAGAATGCCACATTAGTCCCCATTACTCATGCAAGTGGACCTAGCCACATGTGGAATTTCAAGAAGGAAGTATAAGGTTCAAAACCATAAATATAATTGAGTATTAAGGGAGTAAAAATTACCCATCATTGGCTATTAGGATAATGTGAAATAGCATCCCACTAAGGGGAATAGAGATCCCACTCTATGCTATTGCATTTTATTTAATAATTAAGCATAACAACTAGGAGTGAAAGGTGTTAGTTTTTGTAGCTTAGAAAGTGTTCTAGTCGTAGATGGTATCTATGAGGCTAGGAGCCCATGTGGATTCATGATCCCTAATACCCATAAAATGTTTCTAAGTGAAATATCTTAATTATATTTAATTAACTAGTTTTAATTATTAACCTAAGTCTAACTTTGGGAAATGGGTTAATTAATCGAGATTAGTTGAGACATAATTTTTTCTCTAGAGACTTCTAGAAAAGTTATTTTTAGTAGCTGAGATCATATTAGCCATCAATTGGAGTTAGATTGTGCTTATTGCTTCATCAACGAGAGATTATAAGAAGAGATCGATGGGGATTTTGGAGATCATCCAAATAAGTGAATTTGTAGTGATAGCAAGGGTGTAGTGATAGCATGGGAGAGACTAACAATAGGCTTTTTAGTAGGAAAAATTGAGGAGATAATTTCTATAGAGATTCTTCATAGTCATTAAAATTTTCTTGGAGCAAGGAGAAGGCCGAATTGTTATGCAAAAAGAAGTATGATTTCCATAGTGTGAGTACCTAGTTTATCCAGTGCGAGTTTCCAGAGACTCATTTTGTTGATAGCTACTAGAACTATTGCTCGAAGGAAGTACAAGTTAGTTTATTGAGTTGATAGAGGTAGTATTTACTCATGAGATTACTTTTTAGAGACAATGAAAGTTTCTAGAGTCTAGTTCATATTTTCCAACTATACAGTGGCGGTTGCAGGAGGAGGTAAAAACAACCAGGGAGAGGTTGAGTTGGCTTACAGAGGGTGTTGGATATGTTATATTATTTCCAGGATTAGTTCCATAAGGTGCCTCTTTATTGTGTATAAGGATGGTTTAAACCTTTATAAACTTTGGAACCCAAAAGGAAGGAAGGTTTTGTACAACTGAGATGTGGTCTTTAGAGAGGTGAAAAATGTTATTAAGCATAAAGTCCTACAAAAGGAAAAGGAAATACAACATATTAGGTTTGAACTGAAGTAGGAAGAATTTCACAATACAATAGAAAAGGAATCAGAAGAGGAAGAGCCACAGACTCCAGTTTTGAGTAGATCAGTTTGAGAGAGAAGGTATCTAAAGAGGTATAGTCTATCTACATTTTGTTCAAATTTCTCTTTATCTATTATTTATGATGATCCTAGAACTATCATGGAGGCAGTTCATTTAGAGGATGGAAAACTTTTTAAAAAGGTAATGATTTAAGAAATGGAAGCGTTGGAAAAAAATGAGCCTTGGGATGTGGTGGAGTCGTTAGATGGAAGGAAAACCATTGGTAGAAAATGAGTGTTTCAGAAGAAGATGAGTGCATAAGGAAATGTGGAGAAATACAAAGCTTGGTTTGTAGAAAAAAGTTTTTCCTAGGTGCCAAGAATTGATTTTGGTGATAGTTTTTTCTCCTCTTTCCATGTTAGCCTCTATTTGATTACTTTTATCTATTGTTACTACTTTTGATTTTGAGGTAGAATAGATGGATATGAAGACAAAATTTCTTCAAGGGCATCTGGAAGAAGAAATATACGCAAAACAACCAGAAGGATTTACAGTGAAGTGTAAGAAAGAATTGGTATGCAAGTTAAAAATCTCTCTATATGGGTTAAAGTCATCAATAAGGATGTGTTATCAAAACTTTGATAGATATATACAATGACTTGACTTCACAAGGAGAAAAATGGATTAGTGTGTGTATTTTAAATTAATTGGTGATTTTGTTATTTATTTGGTCTTGTATGTGGATGATTTGTTGTTAATTGGAAATGAAAAATAAATTATCCAAGATTTGAAGACCCAATTTTCCTCCAAACTTGACATGGAGGATCTCAGCGTTGCGAACTATATTTTGGGCATGGAAATTAAATGAGATTGGGAAAATAGGAAGCTTTGGTTAAACCAAAGGAAGTATGTCAAGATAACATTATAGAGGTTTAATATGGAGGACAACAAATAAGTGAACATTCATATTCCTATAGGTGTGAAGTTATTTGTTGAAAACCCTCCCAAAGCATAGGAAGAGGAAGAGGACATGTCCCATGTTCCATATCTGAGTGAAGTTGGTAGCATGATCTATGCAATGGTCTGTATGAGACCAAACATTGTACATGTTGTGGGAATATTAAGTAGGTTTATGTAAAAACTAGGGAACGAGCATTGGATAGCAGTGAAGTAGGTTTTCAAGTATTTTCGTGGAACTAATAATTTTGTGATGTGCTAGCAATGAAGACTAGGATCAGACAAAGTTTTGGACATACAAGACTTTGTTGATGTAGATTGGGTTGGAGATCTGGATCATATAATATTTACAAGTGGTTATGTGTTTAACCTATTTGAAGGAGAAGTTAGTTGGATGAGAACAAGATAGTTTATGGTGGCACTTTCAACTACAAAAGTTGAACACATGACAACCATCCATGAAATCAAGGAAGCAATTTGGTTGTAGAAATTATGTTCAAGTATGGGGTTGGTATAAAAATGTATAAGGATAGATGGTGACATCAAAAGTGAAATTTTCTTGGCAAAGAACCCTACTTATCAATCAAATACAAATCACATTGATGTTAAATATCACTTTGTTAGGGATATTGTTGAAGATAAAAAGGTGTTGTTGGTAAAGGTGGAAACTTTGAATAATGTTGCATATGCATTGACAAAGTTGTTAGACAATATTTTGTCACACTTCCATTCTTATATCCTGAAGTGTAAAAATGATGAAAACTATCAAAGTGCACTCACCATGAAATAAATACAAGGACATCCTTCAAGAATAGAAGAAGAGATGTCGTGAGAGAATTATGGAGAAATTTTCATGAAACCCTATTTTTCAGGATCAATGCACCTTTCTCCACTGCTGGCCCATGTTGATAGCTTGTTGCAACATGACCTAGCACTGCGAGCATGACTTTTGATATGAAAACCTACGTTCAACCTCTTATGGCAGTATTTCCTAAAGTGGAGGAGAAGGTTCACTTACTAGAATCTTTGAGAACAATGAGCTGGATGTTGTTGGATAGAGATATGCCTGAGCTCTCCCATTTTGAGTCCTTGATCCTACCTTTAGGGATCTTCCCCTTGAGATGTGGACCTTTCTACCTATTTTGTGGATCCATAACTCCCTCTCCCTTCCTATAAATAAAGTCCCTTCCATCCCCAAATGGTTTGTCATATCTTGCCTGCATTCCTATGCTAAAACTATGCCCAAATGTTGCCCATCTAACTAAGGAGAAGGAGTTCTTGAATGGTCCTAGATTGGAATTGGAAATCCAGTACAAAGGAGGTCTCCAACATCAAGGAAATGGTTGTATGATTCCCTTTTTTATTCATTAATATATACATTTGGTATTTAATTTCCATAAATGTATAGATCTTTATTAATTGAACATGATGCTCCTTGATCTGTCATGTAGTTTATGTTTGAACTATACTATGTATGCTCTTGTATCTCTTGTTGTCTTTTGATCTCTCTTGCAGGTATTCAAATGCAAGAAATAACGAGGAGCGAGCCTGGAAGCTAAGGGATCGAGATCATCATCAAAAGTTGAGCGCTTAGAATCACAGTGAGATAGGTTTCTCTCTCTCACTTTGCATTTTTCAACATAAACTAGGAAAGTTTTCACTATTTTGTTTAGTTTGTTGCTAGATCCTCTCATAGGACTAGAGAGATCACTTTTTCCACATAAAGGGATTTATCTTCACAACCAAAGTCCATGAGCATTGTAAATTTTTCTTGGTGTAGAGAAACAACGGGTGTTGCAGGGATGGACCATTGATGATGCATTCTTGTGACCCCCTATGTGGAAACAAAATAATAAGTGGGAGAAAGTTGGGTCTGTTATATATTTCCACAACTAGTCCCATGTTTTGTTATGTTATGCTAGTTGCATGGGGAAGGATACCCTTTGCATGTGGACTGTAGCAGCGCCTAGGGAATTTTTTCTATGCAAACCCAATAAGAGTTGGGAAAACCCAAGGATGGGGGCAGTCCTAAAGATGGTGGGAGGACCTACACATGGCTTTTTGCATGGTTTTTACACATGTTTTTGGGCATAATGGTTTCTTCCCATGGTATTTTGTAGATTTGGTCAAGGGAACCACAATTATGTTCTAATCCAACGTTAATCGATTGGGGTTTATGAATGCTTATATATATATATATATATATATATGTATGTATGTATGTATGTATGTATGTATGTATGAAGGTATGTATGTATGTATGTATGTATGTATGTATGTATGTATGTATGTATGTATGTATTGTCAAATTGAAAATAATATAATGAAAAACCAATATGGCTTTCCCCGTTTAGTTTCAAAAGGAAATTTGTGCGTTTATGTTTTTAATGTTCTCGACATTGTATATTTTTTTGGTTTAATAATATGTTTGTAGGTAATTTTTTTACAGGGTTAAAACCCTAAGAGGGAAACTCTTGAATTCCTAGTTTGATTTAGTCAGTGAAAATGGAGAAAATAATGTGTCGCAACTTTGCTAGTGCCAGGGAAGTAGTTTATGTAACCCTTGATTTTCCAAAGAAATAAAATAAATCCTCATCCACAATACTAGTTTTCCCTTCATGTTTTTTTGAGAGACAATTGTCCAAAAATATTAGTATTTAATTCTTATGTGTCTGTAAGTTTCTCAGTTCCTGCGACTAATTTTTGGTGAAATTATAGTTGTGTTTTCATTCAGTATTTGTTGAAAATAATTTACAGGAGACAAATAATATAAAAATATAGAAGAATATTAAATAGTAACTGTAATATACTTTTGACATGGTATAAGAGTACCTCAATGAAGAAAAGAATTGAGGGTAGAGGAGGCTCTGTGCAAGGCACATGAAGAGAAATTGAGGGTTTATAAAACCGATTTCATACTCTTTCAAATTTATTTGGGTTTTACCTTTTTTCGAGGGTTTTCAGAAATGGATTTAGTTGGATTGATAGATCAGGATAGATTGGATGGTGTTTCACAATTTGGTTGTGGAATGCCAACATTTCATTATTTATGGAAGAGAATGGTCTCAAAGAATATGTGACCAGTGTTGTAGCTGCACCGATAAATATGACAAAGGTTCATGCATACAGGAAGGAATATTCTAAGGTAAGGAGAATAATCTCTTTTGGGGCTTGTTGGGTTATGTTATTCTTTCCACGACTAGTGCACGTAGTGAACCAGGGTGATAGAGCGGGGCGAGTAGCCCCCCTCTACGGGTTTCGGGGCAACAACCCAGGAATTCTTTTTTCTGGACCCTATATTAGGTTGGGCAGACCTACCTATGGTTTTGTGCATGATTTTTGCACATGGTTTTGGACATGATGGTCTTCGGTCCATGGTTTTGGATGCAATGGTTTTTCAGTCCATGGTTTTGGATGCTTCGACATGTATAAATATGTATTGTAACATTGAATGAAACATAATGAAAAATGAAGCTGGTAGTCTCGATTTTGGGATCCAGGGGAAAATATTTGTGTGTATGAGTTTTATGTGTTATGCTCTCGCATTGTTTATTTTCTGTGCTTTAGAATTCGTATGTAGGTAATTTTTGTATGAGATTAAAACCTACATTTGGTATCAGAGTTGTTTTGGCTTCAAGGGGATGCCTTTGTTGCTCACGGGTTTCGCTCGGGCCTGTGGTGGACACCATTCAGTGGGAGATCTGTGGGATCGATTTTGGTGGTGAAAGAAGATGGCGAGCAACGGAAAGATAGAGATCGAGAAATTTAATGGTCAGAGTTTTGAGTCGTGGAAACTCAACATGGAGGATCTATTGGTGGATAAAGATCAGTGGATCATAGTAGATCTGGGTAATAAACGAACATGAGTGTCTGATGAAGAATGGAAGAAGTTGGATTGGAAGGAAAAGAGCACAATATGATTGTGTGTCTGAGATTTAGTATTTTTGAATGTATCAGGGGAAGCTATGGCGAAGGCTTTGCGGGGCAAGTTAGGGACTTTTTACCAATCTAAGTCTCTGGTGAATAAAATTTTCCTACGGAAAAAGATGTATAACCTGAGGATGAAGGATGGAGACTTGGTAATAGAGCATCTGAATGAATTTAATACTGTGGTAAGTTAGTTATCATCTGTTGATATCAAAATTTCATATGAAGATAAGTGCATTAGTTTGTTGTGTTCTCTACTAGATTCATGGGATAGTATGGTTATTGCAATAGGTAGCAATGCAACTGCCTTGCAGTTTGATGAAATAGTCACATCCTTGCTGACGGAGGGGATGAGATGGAAAAACATGGACTGCCAGGATGGTGATGCCTTGTCTGTATGAGGACAATCCCAGAATAGAAACAAAAATAATTCATCGAGTGGGAGATCTAAATCTCCAGGAAAACCTGTAAAGGTGGTGTGCTGGAAATGCAGAAAGGAAGCACACTACAAAATGGACTGTAAATCAAAAGCTCCTGACAAAGGAAATGGATCTTATGATTCTCCTTCTACAGAGGCAAAAACAGCCTTAGATGAAGGTGGGGATGGCTTCTTCAAGTACACACGTAGATCATGAGGCATGGTTGATTGACTTAGGTGCATCCTTTCACTTCACTCCCCATAGAGAGTGGTTATGTGAGTATCAGAAATATGATGGTGGTGATGTCTTCTTAGGGGGTGATAGGAAGGCTAGAATCATAGGTTGTGGAAAGGTAAAGTTGAAGTTGCAAGGTGGAAGGTTTAGAACACTTCTGGGTGTTCTAAATATACCTACATTAGCCAGAAATTTTATTTCTGTAAGCAAGTTGGATGATGCAGGTGTAAAAACAGTGTTTGAGAAGGATACTTGCAACATGGTTTTGGGAGCACTGGTATTGATGCGGGGAGTTAGGATTGGAACTCTGTACAAGCTACAAGGTAGCACTGTTGTTGATGGGTGTAATAGTTCTATGGTTCCTGAAAGTGGAGCAGAAAATCTAGTGTTCTCTGGAGAGAAGACCA
The DNA here is from genome assembly GCA_031772625.1 of Pinus tabuliformis. Taxonomy (NCBI): domain Eukaryota; kingdom Viridiplantae; phylum Streptophyta; class Pinopsida; order Pinales; family Pinaceae; genus Pinus; species Pinus tabuliformis. The sequence goes on along the minus strand of CM062819.1, from coordinate 1,746,280,612 downwards.
TGCTGTGGCATCAAAGGCTTGGACATATTGGAGAGAAGGGCCTTCGAATACTTCATGGTAAAGGTATGAGTAATAGCTCTCTGGATTTTGATTTCCGTGAAAATTGTGTATATGGGAAGCAGAATCAGGTGAGTTTCCCCTCTAGTGGTAAGAGGGCGAAACAGATATTAGAGCTTGTGCACAGTGATGTGTTTGGACCTGTGAAGGTTCCACCACTGGGTAAGTTTGTGTATTATGTATCACTTATAGATGACTTCTCAAAGAATACATGGATATATTTCCTTAAGAAGAAATCTGAAGTCTTTGACAGGTTTAACGAATTTAAGGCTCTGGTGGAAAACCAGATAGAGAAGAAGATAAAGGTGTTGAGGACAAATAACAGTGGAGAGTTTTGCAGTAAGGAATTTGAAGAATTCCGTAAGAAGTGTGGTATAGCACGGCAAAAGACTAGTCCATATACACCTCAGCAAAATGGAGTTGCAGAAAGAATGAACAAGATGTTAATGGAAAGGGCAAGAAGCATGCTCAGTGGTGCCAGGTTAGGACAAGAATTTTGGGCAGAGGCAATGGAGATAGCATGTTACCTTGTCAATAGATCACCTTCATCAGTGTTGGAGGATAAGACTCCACAAGAGGTATGGACTGGTAAGAAAACCTCTCTTTCACATCTGAGGGTATTTGGATGTGATGCATATGTACATGTTCCAAAGGAGAAATGAACCAAGTTGGATAGTAAATCTGAAAAGTGCATCTTTATTGGGTATAGGGATGGTTTAAAGGGTTATAATCTTTGGAAACCAGTAACAAGGAAGGCTGTGTACAACCAAGATGTGGTGTTTAGAGAGGTGAAAGATGTTATTAAACATGAAGTCCAACCAAAGGAACCTGAGAAAATAGAGTTTGAGCTAAAGGAGGAAGAATCAGACTCTACAGCAGAGGAGGAATCAGAAGATGAAGAGCCACAAACTCTGGGTGTAAGAAGATCAGTTTGAGAAAGAAGGCAACCATAAAGGTATAGTCCATCTTCTTTTTGTTCAAATTTTGCTTTATCTATTACTGATGATGATCCCAGAACTACGAAGGAAGCAGTAGATTCATAGGATGGGAAACTCTGGAAAGAGGCCATGGTTGATGAAATGGCATATTTGCACAAAAATGATGCTTGGGATCTGGTGGAGTTTTCGGTTGGAAGGAAACCCATTGGAGGCAAATGGGTGTTCAAGAAGAAGACAAATGCAGAAGGAAAGGTGGAGAAATACAAAGCTCGGTTGGTATCAAAAGGTTATTCTAAGGTGCCAGGAATTGATTTTGGTGATATTTTTTCTCTTGTTCCCAAGCTAGCTTCTATTAGATTACTTTCGTCTATTGCTGTTGCTTTTTATTTTGAGGTAGAACAGATGGATGTGAAGACAACATTTCTTCACTAGGATCTGGAAGAGGAGATCTACATGAAGAAACATGAAGACATTACAGTGAAGGGTCAGAAAGAACTGGTATGAAAGTTAAAGAAGTCTCTCTATGGGTTAAAACAGTCACCAAGGATGTAGTATCAGAAATTTGATACATTTATATGGGGACTTGGCTTCACTAGAGCAAAGAAGATCATTGTGTGTATTTTCAATTAATTGGTGACCGTGTTATTTATCTAGTCTTCTATGTGGACGATATGTTGCTGGTTGGAAATGACAAAGAAATTATCCAGGATTTGAAGACCCAATTGTCCTCCAAATTCGACATGAAAGATCTTGGTTCTGCAAACTATATTTTGGGCATGGAAATTAAAAGAGATCGGACAAAGAGGAAGATCTGGTTAAACCAGAGGAAGATTTCAAGACAATATTGCAGAGGTTTAATATGCATGATAGTAAACCGGTGAAGGTTCCTATTCTTGTAGGTGTAAAGTTATCTGTTGAATAGTGTCCTAAGACACAAGAAGAGGAAGAGGATATGTCTCATGTTCCATATGCAAGTACAGTCAGTAGCCTGATGTATGCGATGGTCTATACTAGACCAGACATTGCACATGCAGTGGGAGTATTGAGCAGGTTTGTGTCAAAACCAGGGAAGGAGCATTGGACAACAGTGAAGCGGATTTTTAGGTATTTCGTGGCACTAGTGATTATGGTTTGTGCTACCAAGGAAGACCAGGATTGGACAGAGTTTTGGATATCCATGGTTTTGTTGATGCAGACTGGGTTGGAGATCTGGATCATAGAAGATCTACAAGTGGGTATGTGTTTAACCTATTTGGAGGTGCAGTCAGCTGGATGATTAAGAAACAATCTATAGTGGCACTATCAACTACAGAGGCTGAATACATGGCAGCCACTCATGCAAGCACGGAAGCAGTTTGGTTGCAGATATTTTGTTCAAGTATGGGGTTAGTACGGGGAGCTATAAGGATAGAATATGACAGCCAAAGTGCAATTTTCTTGGTAAAGAACCCTTCATATCATTCAATGACAATGCACATTGATGTTCAGTATCACTTTGTGAGGGATATGATAGAATACAAAAATGTGTTGTTGATAAAGGTGGACACTTTGAAGAATACTGCAAATGCATTGACAAAATATGTGAGCTTTGAGAAGTTCTCTTGGTGTAGAGAAACAATGGGCATTGCAAGGCTAGATAAATGACTAAGCTCTCCTGTGGCTCGTTGTGGAAAGAATACAACAAGTGGGAGAATGTTGGGTTGTGTTATTCTTTCCACGGCTAGCCCATGTAGTGAACTAGGGGGTTAGAGGCGGGGTGGAGCCCCCCTCTACGAGGTCCGGAGCAGCACCTCTGGAATTTTTTTTTTTGGACCCTATATTAGGTTGGGATGACCTACGTATGGTTTTGTGCATGATTTTCACACATGGTATTGGAAGCGATGGTCTTCGGTCCATGGTTTTGGATGCGATGGTTTTTCAGTCCACGGTATTGGATGCTTTGACATGTATAGATATGTATTGTAACATTGAAAGGAACATAATGAAAAATCATGTTGGTAGTCCCAGTTATGGGATCCAGTGGAAAATCTTTGTGTGTATGTGTTTTATGTGTTATTCTCTTGCATTGTTTATTTTCTATGTTTTAGAATTCATATGCAGGTAATTTCTATATGGGGTTAAAACCTATGGGGCTAAGGATCACATTGTTCCACATATAACAGATTTAGATAAAATGAACAAAATTCGGAATGCCATTTTAAAACTACTCAATGGTGCTACTATTAGTAGGATGATGACTCTTAGAGAGAAATTGATAAATAAATGCATGAATATGGGTGAAGACATTACCAGATACCTCACTAGCCTCAAACTTGTTAAGGATGACTTAGCAGATATCAGTGATCAATTATCTAATGACGAGATCATGAGAATCACATTGAATGGTTTGTTAAAGTAGTAGGATGTGTTTGTCCGTGTGATCAATGGACGAGATACACTACTGAGTTGGGATCAACTCTAGAGTGATTTCACTCAAAAGGAGGTTAAATTGAGTATTGTTAGTGGCAATTGTAGTAATAAAAATAAAAAACATGAATATTAGGAGAATGTGGCCCTAACAGTGAAGAGCAAGATGAAGAAGGGCTCTAGTAAAGGGCCCAAGGGAGGAGAGAAGAAAAATGACTTAATTCAAATCAAGTGTTTTGGTTGCTGTCAAAATGATCACTATATGTGTCAATGTATGAATAGAAAGAAGGGTGATAAGAAGAAGAATGTGAAGTAGTAAACATCACCTTCAGAAGATATTGAAGAGTTATATTTCATACTAGAGGATGAGCTATCTATCATAGATTTCCTCTCTATATCTACATCCATATTTTTCTGGTATATTGATAGTGGAGCATCATGTAACTTGACGAAGATTGGAGAATACTTTTCAAATTTCTAAGAAGAGGAGTTTGGCTTCCAGATTCAGATGGGAAATAGGTCCAAGTGAACTCTAATTGGGAGAGGGATAATGCATTTCAGATGGAGTCAATAGAGAATACTAATGATATAGGTGTGTTGGATGTGCCAGGGTTATGGATGAACCTAATTTCAATTTCAACTCTTGAGGATAATGGATATGATGTCTAATTTTGAGAGTTGAAGTTGTACATAAAGCATTGGGATTGGAAGTCATTGTTACATATTGGGGTGAAAAAAAAAAGTTACATAGGTTGGAGTTGGATTCTCTAAAGGCACTAGTGAGCAACAATGACAATAAAATATACATGGGAGAATTATGACATAGTAGGATGGAGCATATCAATCATGGAGCACTCATAATTCTTAAGGAGACCATTATAGGAGTTCCAAAAATTGGAATGGAACATGATGATATGTGTGTAGAGGGTGCATACTTGAGAAATTTGTAAAACGAATATTTCCAAGAAGTGACAATAGAGCCAAGGGTTTGTTGGACCTAATACATATGATATATGTCGATCATTTTCTACAAAATATCTCAGGTTATATGAGTATTTAATAATATTTATTGATGGCCTCTCTAGGAAGACTTGGTTATACTTCATGAAGATAAGGGATGAAGCCTTTAGTTACTTCCAAGAGCTCAGACCTATTTTGGAGAGCATGATAGGGATGAAGATGAAGGTGTTTTTTATTGATAATGGAGGTGAGTACATTGATAAATAAAGAGACAGGGGGCATGAAGAGAAAGTGGAAAACTAGATATAACCCACAACAAAACGGGATTGTTGATATGAAGAATAGGATGATAGTTGGAGAAATGAGGGTGATGTTATATGACTAGGACATTCCTAGATATCTCTCGGAAAAGGCATGTAGTACCACAATATAGATTGAGAATAGGGAATCCTCACAAGGAATTGGGGAAGCTGAAACTTGAGGAGGCATTTATAGGAAACAAGCTATAAGTCAAGCACTTCAATATTTTTAGCAGTATAACATATTGTCACGTACCAGATGAAAAAGGCACCAAGTTAGATTTGAATATATAGAAGGGCTATTTTGTTGGCTACATCAAAACATCTAAGGCATACAGAATCTACATTCCAAGTGGTAAGAATATTATCATGAGATGGGATGTGATATTCTAGGAGGATAAATCCTTCAAGATATCTTGCAAGTTGATAGCAGTTTATCAGAGTGAGACATCAAAATCTTGAAGGGATGAGTAGGGATATCAATCTCAAGGAACCAGAGTCAGTACAATGACTAGTATAGGTGTAGGTACATGTGCATATGAGGGTTCATAGCAGGTGGAGAAACAAAATCAGGAAGATGAACATGAGGATCCACCCACCACTAATGGGAAAATGAATAGAAAGGTGGTTAAAACATTGAGAGATGAACAAGAGTTCATGAGAGCTCCTAGATTGAGCATTGGGGATAGGAGACCACAAGAAAGGTGTTCAGGGTACAAGGCATTGATGAGTGATCTCATTCAGACTGAACCCTCTAGTCATTAGAAGGGAAAATTTTAAGGATGGATATCTATTTGAAAGTTTAGAAACCTTGGAAAATCTTAGTAATATATAATAGAAAAATTGTAAAATGTTTGATGATATTTTTGTAATTATAACTAATATTTGATTATATTATATTAGTTTATATAAGATCTTGGCGATTTTTAGGGTAAAATAATTTCATTCTATAAAACTTGGGCGAATTATGTTTAGAAAATATGGAAATTAGAAAATATTGTTTTTAAAAAAGGTATAGAAAATTAGCCCACCTACGAGTATTAGCCCCTAACATTTTCCTATGTTATCAGGAAGCTACACAACGTCATGTGTGGCAAGATGTGATGGTGGAGGAGTACAATTCCATCATGATGAATGATGTGTGGGAGGTTGGACCTATACTACTGTGTAGGTCTTAACCTTGTACATAAATTACCTGCAAACGAATTCTTAAAAGACAAAAAAATATACAATGGTGAGAAACACAAAACAAATAAAAAGAGATTTTCCCCTGGACCCCAAAATTGGGGCTACCAAATTGGTTTTTTTATTATATTCCTTTCAATGTTACAACAAATATATATACATGTTGAAGAATTCATAAACCACAATCAATTAACCCTAGATTAAAACATAATCGTAGTTCCCTTGACTGGATCTACAATATACAATGGGAAGAAAACCATCATGTCCAAAACCATGTGCAAAATCCTTGCACAAAACCATAGGTATGTCCTCTTGTAACAACCCTGGTGAAAATTCCATATAATAAAAATTAATAAAGGAAAAAATAATAACCATGGTTTATGGGACACTTATTCCAAGATGAATGTTCAGCAAAACATCTTGGTGGGTGTTCATTTCGTTTATTATAACTAAGGAAATCGGCAAAAGCAAAGGAAAAGGATTTGGAAAGGAAAAATGGAAATTTTGGCATGTTTATTTATGAAAATAATGGAAATTAGGAGAAAAGGAAAGTGAAAGGTCATAGGTTGCATGTGAGGAGGAAAATGAAGGAAAATAATGGAAAATGAAGAAAATAGAGGCTTAATTGATAACAAGGCTTCTGAGGATGAGTTTGTAAACTTTTTCCAGTCAATTTTGGAGCTCTCTCATTATTCTCTCTATCTCTCTCTCTCACTGATGGACACATAGAGTTTTCTTGGAGAATTTTGGCATTGGATCAAGAAAGACAAATAAGGCAAGAGGAAGGAAGGAGCAAGCAAGGAAGAACATGATTAAGTAGCTACACATTATTGTTTGCAGGTATCGAGATTTTCATGTGTATTTTCCTTGCTAGATTTGGAATGCATGGCATTGCATGTGGTTCTTTTGTTGTTATGGCATGGGTTTTTCCTAGTGTGAGAGTGTTTTCAACCTAGCCTTTCCATTTCAAGATAATCATGGTGTGATGGGGTTCTCATATTTTGGTTGAGCTAGATTTCCAGATGGATTCAAAGCTGAGTGAGGTGGATCTCCGAATGATAGAGCACATGGCTTAGTTTTCTCTGAACCACACTGTGGATCACAGTAAAGCCACTGGCCTAGTAGACCCTAAGCTAGACTGTGGGTTGTTGTAAATCCAGGATTGTGTTGCCTCGGTGAGCCTAGGAATCCTTGTCGGTGAACGGCAGGATATACGTTAAAGCCAAGAGGTGGGTTTCTCTCAGTTGGGCCTAATAATATAGGGTTGGCATATGTGGTAAAGCCTATATAGTGGTTATTGGTTTAGGGCCTAATGATCTGGTGTGGATTGCATTAAAGCCTCAGAGACTCAGAGATAGGAAATTTCCACATGTTGTAGGTGGAAAAATATGGTGGCGTCCATGCTTATTTGGTCTAGTGATCAGGTGGAGATCATGGTACGGTAAAGCCTAGTTTCTATTGATGCGAGTGAGGTGGTTTAGCCTCAATATTCCCTCGTTGGTTCTTTTGGTTTGAGTCCCACATATATGCCTGGAATATGGCACGAGGGTGAATGGTTGAAGAGAGATTTGGCTCAACCATTCTCTAGTTAGGTGGAACATGGTAGTCCCATCTTAGGTTTGGGTTTTGCATCATCAATATGAGGTTATTTCTCCTTATATCTCTATGAGTATTATATTGGTTTATATGTCGATAATATGGTTGTGATTTCCTTGGCATTTTTGTTGCTATTATGATGGTTATGTATTTGTTTTATGATAGTGGATACGTATGGATATAATCATGTTTTTAATTGTGAATTAATAAACAATGTATCTATGACCTAATAGATGATAATGAAACAAATGATATAAGGGAATAATGCTTCATAGCGATTCTTAGATAAGTGTGAAACCCCTATGCTTAAATATGTTGTTTACACTTGTAGATTACATATTTGTGATATGTTTGGTGAAATGCCTGTCATGGCTAGTAGGGGTCCAGTTAAGGGCTTGTTCAATTATTTACATTTGCATAATTGCTTTCCTATTATCTTTATGTTATGAAGGTTTCATTCAATTATAGGTAGTGAACTGGGCTCTGGGCCTAAAAATGTGGCTGAAATCCTGAGGATGTTGGCATAGCACTGACAAAAATATTCCCTGGATGTTGGCATGAGAGCATCTAGAGCCTCCTGGATGCTATGAGGTCCATATCATGGAATTGTTTGACGGTCAAGTGGTATAAAGCTTTAGTGGGACCTAGGGGCTAGTTATCTGAGTGGTTTGGATTGTTCCTGGGAGTCTTGTAGCTGATGTGGAAGGTCAGTATGTTGTTTTTCCATTGATTCCACTTTCTTAAGGCCAAATAGGAGGTTGAATCTAATCATAGTAGCCTCTCATCACATGTTTAGCCTAGTTGGTCAGTTACTTGGGTAGATGTCAGGGAAGGGTGTTTTTGAGTGGTATCATAGCATTGCTCACTCCTCGGACTGGATGGTTGGCATGTTGGTCATGCATTCATGTCGTTTTCACGTGTATTAATCATCCTTGTGGTATATGTCCTTGTTGCATATGCATGGTGTCAGTCATGGTTGTAGTGTTGTCAACACATGAAAGAGGATGTTGTTGTTATGATGTATGTCATCATGAGTGTATGATTGGTTACATGTTGTTTACACTTGTAAATTGTGAGTGTACCCTAGTATGGTTATGTTGTCATGCATGAGGTCATGGTATGGGTAGTTGATATGGTCATGCATTGATGGCTGGACTCTAGTTAGATTAATGGTTATGTCATTATATGCTTATGTATTAGATGTATATATGTTGTTATGATTATGTTATACATGTATCACACTTAATTTATGATCTTGCAAACAAGGTATCCTCCCTGAATTATGATAAGGTACGTTGGTTTTCTGTAATTTGGTTTAGCTGACATAGTATGCCTTGCAAGAAAGAGATAAAATAACTAGAAAGATGGTAGGCTACAAAGACTCTCCCTATGAATCAAATGAGGAGCATGGTGTTGGGCACTCTTATGATTTGGCAGACACATTCAGGAGCTTGAAGGAGGAAATAAGGAGTTGTAAGGTGGACAATGAGAAAATAATGCAGGTAGAAGAGAAACAAGAAGACACTAATGCAATGCTTCTTCAAAGTTTGTCATAATTGTAGCGACAAGGGCCACTTCAGATCAACCATGGATAGGAGGAAACAACTAAAGAGGCATATGGTAGTAAGTCGAATCGTGGTTACAGGTGAGATAGAGATGGCATATTGTTGGATACTTTGGATAAGAGAGGTGATAGATATAGGATTATTCTAGATTTGGTACTGACAGGCATCATGATCGTCATTGTTATCATCCTTACATGTAGAGTGATAGGGGATACTTTCCAAGTGAGTTTAAGAAAGCAAAGCTACCTAATTTTTATCCAGATGTGAAAAAGCTAGAAGATACAGATGATTGAATACTTGGGATGAAGAATTTATTTGAGTTGCACGAGTACACAGATAATATGAAATTCAAAATAGCTATCTTGAGCCTAAGAGGTAAAGAATACATATGGTGGGAAGATGTGAAGTGGGTTAGAGACATCAGGACATATGACTTGATTTAGCACAAGTCCCAGAGGATTTTTAGGAAGTAGTTGTTGGAAGGTACTATAATAGTAAGGTCAAAGAATTATATGAGCTAAAGATGGGATCAATGACAGATGAAGAGTAAAAGACTAAGTTTCTAGAGCTATTGAGGTATGTACTGTATCTTAAGATGAGAAGGATAAATTTCAATGATTTCTTAATGGATTTCTATTAGCATTTAGAGATCGTATTGAGTATGACAAGCCTCGGTCACTTGAGGAAGTTATTGGTAAATTGAAGCATTTCTATGAACAATCAAAGTGTAAGAATGAAACTCAGCAAGGATGGAAAGGGAAAGTCAAAGGTAAAGGTAAATGGGAACCAAAAAGAGCAAGGCCTCATAATGAATATGAGTAATAAAATGTGGCACCACAAAAGAGGTTCAATGCAACTAGACAAAAACATGGGTCACAACAACATCATAGAGGTGAGCATACTGCTTGGTTATAGTGTTGGACACGTGGTAAGGAGCACCTTAAGAGATATTGCTCATAGAATCAGGATGGTAGGCCTAAGATGTATAGTGCACATGAGACATAGGCTGTTGAGGATGTTGGTCAAAGTGTTCCTTGTATCTATGCAAAATTGGATAACAAACACGAAGACCACTAGGAATCTATCATTGATATGGACGGTAAGCTTTGTGATCAAGTTATTTCTATTTTCATTGACCCTGGATCTAGTTTTAGCTATGTTAGTGCTGACCTGGTTAATAAGCGTGGTTTGATTAAGGAATTGTGTGTAAAATCTTAGTTAGTTCAGTTGGCTACAGGTACAAAGAATTGAGTTCATCATTGGGTAAGATCTTGTGCATTTGATTTGAATGGTTTTCCTAACATAGCACATTTGAATTTATTACCATTGGGATCATACAGTATGTTTTTGTGCATGGATTGGTTGTACCTTCATAGATCCAAGGTGGATTTTTATGACAAAGCCATTGAGTATGTGGATGACAATTAGAAACCAAGAGCCTTAAAGGGAAAGAAGAAAGCCACATCAGTTTGGATAGTGATAGCTATGCAAGCAAAGTGTAGTCACAGAAAAGGGTGTCTATTATTTATCATACATATTTCTAGCGACAAAGGTAAGGAAGTTGAGGGTGCATATATTTTGCGTAGGTATCTAGTTATATGATAGTTTCAGGATGTATTCCCTGAGGAGATTTTAGAGTTGACACCTCATAGGGAATTAGATGTTTATATTGAATTAATGCCAAGGGAAACTCCAACATCAAAAGCACCTTATAGGATGAGCACTCCTAAGTTGGTAGATTTGAAGTTGCAGTTGAAGGAAATGTTGTAAAAGGGATACATTAGGCCAAGTTTATCACCTTGGAGAACACCATTATTGTTTGTAATGAACAAGGATGGTACTCTCAGTTTGTGCATTGACTATAGGCAATTGAAAAAAGTGACCATCAAGAACATGTATTAGTTGTCAAGGATTGATGACTTGTTCAATCATTTGAAGGGGGAAGCAGTGTTTTTGAATATTGATTTGAGATTAGAATATCACCACGTACACATCAAAGAGGAGTACATTTACAAGAGAACTTGCCGGACCAGGTATGGGCATTATGGGTGTGTTGTAGTTCCATTAGGTTTGACTAATGCTCCAACTACATTTATGTGCTTGATGAATAGTGTGTTGCATTCGTATTTGGATAATTTTGTTCTTGTGTTCATTGATGAGATATTGATATATTCTAAAAATGAGAAAGAGCATGTTGAGCATTTAGCAATAGTGTTGATGTTGTTGGTAGAGAATGAGTGGTATACTACGCTCAACAAGTGTAGTTTCTTTCAGACCGAGGTACACTATTTGGGACATGTTGCTTCCAAGGAGGGTATAGTAGTGGATATATAAGGGCCATCATGGAGTGGGTAGCTTGTAGGAATGTGGATGAGGTGAGATCCTTAATGGGGTTGGCAAGCTATTAAAGGAGTTTCATCAGGAACTTCTCACAAATCACTTATCTTATAACAACTTTATAGATAAAATGTAAGCAGTTTCAATGGATAGAGGAGTGTGAGGCCCGTTTTGAGCAAATTAAGTAGTTGTTAACACATGTTCTGGTGTTAAATATTGCATATCTAGACAAGGAGTTTCTAGTACATACAGATGCTTGAGAGAGAGGACTTGGTGGGGTCCTTATGCAAGAAGGAAAGGTGGTATGCTATGAATCACAGAAACTAAATGAGCATGAGTAGAACTACTGACACATGATCTTGAGTTAGCAATGATCACACATGCATTGAATATGTGGAGGCACTATCTTCTTGGCAGGAGGTTTGTACTGATGAGTGATCACATTGGGTTGAGGTATTTGTTTGACCAACCAAATTTGAATGCCTAAGAAGATAGATGGTTCGCCATAATCAATGAGTTTGAATTCAAGATCAGGTACATCAAAGGAAATCAAAACAGTGTGGAAAATGCTCTTAGAAGGAAGGTACAGGTAAATCACTTAGCAGTTATGAGCTCCTATGGGACAGACTTAGAGGATAGGATCTTGCAGGCAGGTCAGTAGGATGTCAGGTATATGGAGATTGTGCATAGTTTGCAGCATAGTAAAGGTATAGGTACATGTAGTGGTACAGGTATAAGTAGTAGTACAGGTGCAAGTACAGGTAGTGGTATAGGTACATGTGCAAGTGCACAAGATGGATTGGTTAGATTTAGAGACATGATATATGTGCTAGACATTAGTGACCTCAAGAAGGTGATCTTGAGGGATTTTTATGTGAAACCATATGCAAGTCAGCCAAGGTATCAAAAGACATTGACTGCAGTGAAGAAATTTTATTATTGTCCGAATCTAGAGAAGGATGTAGCAGAGCTTGTGGCTAGGTGTTTTTATTATCAACTTGTGAAGGTAGAGTGTAGTCATCCAGGTGCACTACCACAGTAAATTGTGATTCTATAATGATAATGGGATTTCATTTTGATGGATTTTATCAAAGGGTCGTCGAGGACAGTGAGATAACATGATTCCATCTTGGTTGTTGTGGGCAGGTTGACAAAGGTTGTGCACTTCTTTCCAGTGAAGTCTACATTCTCAACTAGCGATGTAACACAAGTATTCATCAGAGATGTGGTCAGATTTCATGGAGTTCCAAAGAATATTGTGTTAGACAAGGATGCAAAGTTCACTTCCAAGTTTTGGAAGGATTTGTTTGCAGGTTTTGGCATAGAATTGGCCTTCAGTACAACTTATCATCCGTAGATAGATGGACAAACTGAGAGTTTCGTCATGATATTGGAGGACATATTAAGGATGCACGTGATGCATCAACAACAAAAGTGGAAAGAGTATCTTCGACTGGTAGAATTTGCTTATAAAAATGGGTAGCAAGAGTATTTGAAGATGAGTCTATTTGAGGCATTGTATGGGTAGAGTTGCAATACTTCCATCAGTTGGAGTGTTCCCGTTAACAAGGTGTTGATTGGACCAGACATGTTGGTGGACATGGAACAGGAAATGAAAGTTGCAAAGAAGAATCTAAAGGAAGCATAGGATAGGCAGAAGAGCTATGAAGATTGGAACAGGTTGTTCAAGGAGTTCCAAGTTGGGGAACAAGTGTACTTGTGCATCGAACCAAAGAAGACCTCCTTGTAGATTAGATCATGTGCCAAGATGGCACCATAGTTTTGTGGACCCTTCAGTATTATCGAAAGGATAGAGTCAGCAGCCTATCAAATTGCACTGCCTCTGAAAGTGAAAGTCCATGATGTTTTCCATGTGTCATTACTTAAGAAGTATGTTAAAGATGTTGATAAACTGATTAACTAGTCTGTATTGCTGGTTCAACTAGATGGAGAATTCCAGCTAAAGCTTGAGTTTATATTGTAGAAAAAGGTTCTCATGCTCTGGAACCAAACAATCAAGCATGTTAAAGTGTGGTGGAAGCACATTGGGCTTGATGAAACTATATCGGAGATGGCGAATCAGATGCGGGCTACACATCCTTCATTGTTTGCTGGTTGAGGCAAAGTAATTTTGGTATATGTTTTGGTACATGTTTGATGATGCTTTGGTATATGTACATATGCATATGGATGTAAACACTACCCTGAGCTATGTTAGAAGTCTCCAATAAGTGGTATAGGTGTCATGTCATTATAGTTTTCATGTTGGTTTGATTTTTAGAAGGGTGATCATTGTAAACACTGCATCGAGCTATGTTTCAAAGCTCCATGGGCAGTATGTTTATTTTTTAGTTGTTTTGATGAGGTATAGGTGTTGTTGAACATAGAGGATGGTGTCCCCCAAGGGGGAGGGTTTTGTGATAGCCCTGATGAAAATTCCATGTAATAAAATTTAATAAAGGCAAAACTAATAACCACAGTTGAAGGGACACTTATTCCAAGCTTAATGTTTGGCAAAACATCCTAGTGGGTGTTCATTTGGTTTATTGTGGCTAAGGAAATTGGCAGAGGCAAAGGGAAAGGCTTTGAAAAGGCAAAATGAATTTTTTGGTACATTTATTTATGAAAATAATAGAAATTAGGAGAAAAGGAAGGTGAAAGGTCATAGGTTTCATGTGAGGAGGAAAAGGAATGAAAATAATGGAAAATGAAGAAAAGAGAGGCTTAATTGATAAAAAGGCTTATCAGGATCAATTTGTAACCTTTGTTAGTTCAGTTTTGGAGCTCTCTCATTATTCTCTCTCTCTCTCTCTCACTCTTGGACAATTAGAGTTTTCTTGGATCATTTTGGTATTGGATCAACAAATGAAATGAAGGAAAGAGGAAGGAAGGAGAAAGTAAGGAAGAGCAGGATCAAGAAGCTACAACAATATTCTTTGCAGGTATCAATTTGCGTGTGTATTTTCATTACTAGATTTGGCATGCATGACATTGCATGTGGTTATTTCGATGTTATGTCATGGTGTTTTCTAGGTGTGATAGTTTTTTCAACCTAGCCTTGCCATTTCTGGATAGCCATGGTATGATGGGGTTCTCATGTTTTAGTTGAGCTGGATTTCTGGATGGATTCAATGTTAAGTGAGTTGGATCTGCAAATGATAGAGCACACATCCTAGTATCCCTGAACCTAACTATGGATCACGATAAAGCCACTAGTCTAGTAAACCCTGAGCCAAACTGTGGGTTTCGATAAAGCTAGGATTGTGTTGCCTCGGTGGGCCTAAGAATCCTTGCAAGTGAATGGAAGGATATACGGTAAATCAAAGAGGTGGATTACTCTCCGTTGGGTCTAGTAATATTAGGTTGGGATATGTGGTAAATCTTGGAGAGTGGGTCTTGGTTTAGGTCCTAAGATCTGGTGTGGATTGCGGTAAAACCTGAGAGAATAGGAGACAAAAAAATTCCTCATGGTTTAGGTGGAGAAATATGGTGGAATCCATACTTGCTTAACCTAGTGATCGGGTGGAGATCATGGTAAAGCCTTTTATTACATGTTTATTGTGTTGGCCTTGTGAGCTGGGGTTGATTACGGTTTAGCCTCCGGTTTCCCTAGTTGGTTCTCTTGGTTTGAGTCCCACATTTATGCTTGGAATATGGCATGGCGATGAATGGTTGAACAGGGATTTGGCTCAACCATTCTATGGTCGGGTGGAATGTAGCAGTTCCATCTATTTGTAGGTGGGCTAATTGTCGATGATTTTTCCAAAAAAAAGATTCGCCAATTTTCATTTATTATAAAAATGATTCACCTAATTTTTACAATATAAATTTATTTTACCTTAAAATTGCTAACATTATATAGAGAGTATATATAAAATAATTATAAATTTAAATAGTTTTTAAAATACATCAATAAACATTTTAAAGTTTGCATATTAGGAACTAGTGAGATTCACCAATGTTTTTAAACTTCAATATAATTTTCCATCTTTAAAATTTTCCTCAATGTCGATGAGATGGCTGTGATTTTCTTGGTATTTTGTTGCTATTATGCTAGTTATGTATATGTTTTATGATAGTGGATACTTATGGATCTCATCATTTTTTACTTGAAATGAATGAACAATGCATCTATGAGCTAATAGATTAAAATGCAACAAATGATATTTGGGAACAGTGCTTCATAGAGATTATCAAATAACTATGAGACCCCTATGCTTAAATATGTTGTTTACACCTGTAGATTACATATTTGTGATATGTTTGACGAAATGTTTGTCATGGGTAGTGGTGGTCCTATTAAGGGTTTATTCATGTATCTACATTTTCATCATTGTTTCCCTGTCATCTTTCTATTTTGAAGGTGTTATTCAATTTTGGGCAGTGACTTAAGCTCTGGGCTTGAAAAATTAGCTCAAATCCTCGGGACACTGGCACAATACTGGGAAAAATAGTCCCTGGACGTTGGCATGCCTTCGCATGAGATCATCCATAGCCTTCTAGCTGTTGTTAGGTCCATATCATGGGAGATTTTGGGGGTCAAGTGTTCTAAGACCTTAGTGGGATCCCGAAGCTAGCTACGTGAGTGGTTGAGATGGTCCATGGGAGTCCTGTAGCTGATGTGGAGGGTATGTATGTTGTGTTTCCATCGATTCCACTTCCTTAAGGTCACACATGAGGTTGAATCTTATCATAGTATCCTCTCGTCACATGTTTACCCTAGTTGGCTGGTTACCTAGGTAGATGTGGGAGGAAGGTGTCACACCGCCCACTTAATATAGGGTCCAAAAAAAATTCTTGGGGTGCTGCCTTGGACCCCATGCACAGGGGACATCCCCCTTTGAAACCCCCTAATAGGGGGGCTACCACCCCCCCGTTGAGCCGGACACAGCGAAGGACATAATGTCACCCTCCATCTAACCCCCCTCACGCGGGGCTAGTCATGGAATGTATATAACAAACATGTTGGATAGGGAAGTGGCTAGTTCCCATTGGATCTACAAGATCAAACACAATGCAGATGGCGTTTGGAGAATTATAAGGATAGGTTCATGGAAAATTATTTCTCTCAAAAGGAGGGCATAGACTATGAGGATACTGCCACTACAATGGCAAGATAAACTTCCATTAGGGTTGTGCTCTCTCTAGCAACACAGATGGGATGGTAGATTCACCAAATAGATGCCAATATAATTTTTTTAAATGAAGTGATATAAAAGAAGGTGTACATTGAGAAACCAGGGGGATTTGAGATGCTTGGGAGGGATACTCATGTATTTAGGTTGAAGGTATTGTTATATAGAGACAAGAAAGATCCCAAAGCATGGTATGGTTAGACCGATAATTACTTGTAGATGATGGGCTTCGTGAAAGGTGAGGAAGACTCATACCTCTAGTATTTGATTGTAGGAGGCAAGCCTCTCATTCTCGTATTATATGTGGATGATCTATTTTGACAGGGTTATGAGGGATCATAGATGATTGCAAGAGGGACTTGGCAGAAGAGTTTGAAATGAAGTATGTGGGGCTGATGCATTATTTTTTAGGTTTGGAGGTATGAGAGACAAATGGGGATATATTCATTGGTTAAGGGAGATATGTTATCGAGATTATGAATAAATTTAGGATGTTCGACTATAGATCCATGTCTACTCTTATTATTACCAATTGGAGGAATATATATGCATTAAAGAAGGATGTAGTGGACCCCACCCTGTATGGACAACTTATTAGCTCTTTGATGTATCTAGTCAACCAAAGGAAACACACTCATTTGGTTCATGGTGGAGCCTAAGTGGGTACGTTGGACAAGAGCGAATCATGTGCTCCATTATATACAAGTTATAGTCGGGTATTGTTTGAATTTTTCTTGAGGCGACGGTGATAGTTTGATGGGGTATACAAATGAAAACTGGGCTGGTAGTGCAATGGATTAGAAAAGAACTTCATGGTGTTGCTTTGGTATTGGATTAGGATTTCTCTCTTGGTACAATAGGAAGCATAAATCCATGGAAATTATTTTTTAAAAGTGTAATACAGGGAAACAAGCATGGCTACATGTAAGGATACATGGCTTTAGAAGTTTCTAGTGGTATTATTTGGTCATGGGATGGAGTCGACTAGTATCTATTACGATAATCAGAGTTGCATAAAGCTCTCTAAGAATCTAGTGTTTCATGATAGGTTGAAACACATAGACATCATATACCACTTCATCAATGATTGTGTAGAATGTAGATTGGTTTGATTATAGTTTGTTTCCATAGGTCAGCAGGTTGCAAGCATTCTGACGAAGGCCTGGGGTAAAGCAAATTTTTTTTCTTGAGGGATAAGTTGGGAGTAATGTAGAACACCTTCATCACTAAGAGGGAGTGTTATGTTTTGTAGCTCAGACAAGTTTTGTAGTTTTAGATAGTGTCTATAAGGCTAGGAACATAGGTGTATTAATTATCTCCAATACCTATAAAACGTTTCTAAGTGAAATGTATTAATTAGATTTCATTAACTATTTTTAATTATTTTCCAAAGTTTAACTTATGGAAATGGGTTAATTAATCGGGATTATTTGAGAAAAATCGATTTTTCTCTTGATATTTCTAGAAACGTTATCTTTAGAAGTCAAGATTATCTTAGCCATCAATTGGAGTTATATCGTGGCCATTAATTCGTCCACGAGAGATTATAAGAAAATATAGATGGGGTTTTTGGAGATCATTTGAACAAGAAGATTTGTAGTGATAGCAAGGGAACAATGATAATGTGGGAGACATTAACAGTAGGGTTTTCAACAAGATAATCGAGGAGAGAATTTCTGGAGAGATTCTTCATAGTGATTCTAGTTTTCTGAGATTAAGGAGAAGGATAAATTATTCTGTAGAAGGAAGTCTAATTTGGGTAGTGTGAGTATCTTGTTTATCCAGTGCGAGTTGGCACAGACATTTTAATTGCCAATTATTGGAACTATTACATGGAGGTAGTATGGGTTGGTTTATCGACTTTCCAAAGGCAATATTTACTTGAGTTTGATTTGCAGAAACAATGTGAGTTTCTGTAGGCCAATTTTTATTTTCTAAATAGCTAGTGCTAGTTGTAGGAGGGGTTGCAAATAGCTTGGGAGAGGATGAGTTGGTTTGCAGAGGGAAACTCTTGATTTTCTACTTTGATTTGGTCAATGAATGTGAAGGAAATATTTTTTCGGGGCTTTTCTAGTGTGAGGAAAGCAATTTACGTAATCCTTGATTTTCAGAAGAAACAAAATAAACCATAATCTCCAGAACTGGTTATCCATTCAGTTTGTTTTCCAAGGATAATTTCTCCAAAAATATCAGTGTCCAGTTTTTATGTGTGTTATTTTCTTGGTTCTTGTGATTATTTTTTGTTAAATCGAAGTTGTGTTTTTATTCATTATTTGTTGTAAATAATTTACATTACACAAATAATCTAAAAATGTAGATGAATATTAACCAATAACTATAATAGAATTTTCACAAAATGTTAGAGAGTATAATAGAGGGGCTTAAGGTTATATAGTAGCCTTATAGGCCACCGGTATCATGTAACTCCATAAAGAGTACACATTCCTTTGTACTTCAATATTTGCATACTAGACGAAAGAGAGCAGAGCAATCTCACCTTCTAGATAAGTTTTCCCTGATAAAGGTCTTTTGGGTAAAACTTGTGTCTATTATGAATGGTGTGCATACCTCCTTTTTATTCTATATTTCTTGTATTTTAGATATTTCATCCATTTAAATATAAAATCAATTATTAAATAATCCGATGTAAAAAAATTATCCTTCATAATATAGGTTTATGTTATTTTATTATATTTATTGTGATGAAATGTCCCAGTTAATATTTTACAGATCAAGCTCAATTGGAAATTAGTATTGATAAAATTATTAATGGAAAATGTAAATCTTGTTTTGATTTTGAAAATACTTATTAAATAATTTTTTTTTTGTTTTGTTTTTAAAAGTGCAATTAATTAAACCTACTAAAATTAACAAATTATCTCATCTTTACGTAATCATATATATACATAATAATAATAATAAATGCCCAATTATCAAACTATAGCCATATTATAAAATCAAAATTCTTAAGGTAGTATATATATATATATATATATATATATATAGAGAGAGAGAGAGAGAGAGAGAGAGAGAGAGAGAGAGAGAGATGTTGGTTGATATAAATAAGTTATTTAGACGCGTTAGTGGATAGATATAGGAATTCTAGAATGTTTCCTAAATTTTCCTTTAGATTTTACTTAAGAATGATCTATTTAGTAAACTCATTTTTGTAAATTAATGTCCCTAAATTAATAAGATTTCATTTTCATTAAATATATGTGGAATTAGAATTAATTGAATATCTATCATTTATAATTTTAAAATTAAATTAAAAAGAGTATAGCATATTTATTTTTTATATTTTATAAATTAGGATTTTTATTGGTAAATGAGTATAGATAACATAATTATGTTGTTTACTTTGGATTTTTAGATTGAAAGTAGACTAGAGTAAGAACAACAATGTTTTTGTTTGAAAAATTAGATAAATATAAATATGTTTACCATGATAGTACATATACTCAAAAAACCATGGCGTGATAAAAATATAGTAGATACCAACAACTAACATACACCCAATGTCTAGGATAACAAAATTAACTATCAAAAACATAAAAATAGTAATTGTAATCATTTTAGGTAGAGGAGGAATGACCTGTTGTGGAGTTTTATGAACCCAACGTTTCAGACTACCAAGTGAGTCCATCATTAGGGGAGAATGCGTCAATAGATATTCTTAAAATCATAATGATGTATCCAAGAGCTAAAATTAGGGTATATATCTATATCTATATATATATATATATATATATATATATATATATATATATATATATATATATATATATATATATATATATATATAAGTTATTAAACAAAAGAAATAAGAAAATAGGTCGACTCTTATCTTTTTATTTAATTAATTAATTAAATTATTAATTAATTATTATTATTATTATTATTATTATTATTATTATTATTATTATTAATTAATTAATTAATTTATTCAAGGCCATAACTTAATCGAATAATTTTATTATCTATAGAATTAATTATTATGTTTATTAATTCTATTTTAAATTATTGGTTCAATTGTAACCATTACTGAAAACATGTAGGAAGTCAGGATGAGGTGGAGATGTTTATGGGTTAAGAATTCCCTACACCGTCTATGACTTTGATCCTGTGCCATAGAAAATGGAATTTAAAAATGATCCATACAATCATGTATGTCCTAAAATAAGAATTGCAATTCCTCCATTCAACGGAGGATCTTATCTTTAGGGCCATTCTTGTCCAACAAAAATGTCACAAGAAATTATTCTAAATGCTAGAAAATATAGTTAATATGGATATATTGGGTTCTCCTTCCTCTTGTGTTCCCCATATTGAGTGCCTAATAAGAAATAGGAGCTAGAACCTTGGAATCAAAATGGTATCCTCTATCATAAGTAATTTCCTCCTCAACTACATGGATTTCCTATTGTAATTGTATGAGGGTCTAAGAGTAGCATAATCTGTCTAAAAATTGGGCTCTTTTATAAGCTCAAATGGTATTGAAGTATCCTTTACCACCAACTGCCTTGTGGGAGAAAGACCTTTTCCTAGGAATTGGGAGAAAGGACACAAGAATGGGCCAAAATGGAGAGGGGAAGCTAGGAGAAAGAAAATAGGAGCAAGAGGGAAAGAAAATAGTGTAAGGAAGTGTGGTTAGAAAAAAATTCTAGCAAAAAAAGGAAAAGATATCTCACATTAGGGACAATTCCCCCAAGAGAAGAAAGAAACACCAACCTTGAAAACATACTAAGAATGAACCAATAAAATTGGATGTAAAATAGTGAGAAAAAAAGAGAAATGAGATACCTGAGGTAGTTAAAGCTCATGGAGGCTTCAGTTAACCAAGTCTTAAAGGAATTAGATCATACATGAAAGAAAAAATTCTATTCCAATCAATAAGTTCCATACTATTGTCAAGAATTGAAGATAATCTCATCCTGAGAGACAACTGAGTGCAAGAGAAATCCTAATAATCACCATTTTCATCCAACAAACCACTACTTTCATTTCTCAACTAGTGGGAGGTAGGGACTAGGCCAGGAGGGCCTAGTACCTCTCCCAAAGAAAATATAGTAGTGTAAAAGGAGGACCTAGGATTATTTAAGGTGAAGCAAGGATAACTTTACCTAAACACATTCAAACAACCTCTAAAATTGAAAAAGCTTGATCAAGATGACGGAAGTAAAACCAAACTAATGCCTAATTTACTAGCCACCACAATTATCCAAACCTCATAATTCCTCTTATTATTAAAGCACCAATCCTTTAGCATCCAAACCATCATAGGTCCATAACAATTACAATTAACTCACATGTGGTTGTAAATAATGGAATTCCCACATCGCTTAAATCACATTATTCTACAATAAGTTAACACGCCATGTATTTATGTAATTGGGCAGGATGGTAGCCATGTCAGTCCCTTCTATTACTTGGGGTATGATGGGTTTCCACCTACCACACTTCTTATCACTTCCCTTCCACCCCTTCCTGGGTGTCTTGGTCCTTCAAAACCAAGGTGCTAAAATATTTTATAATGGAGTTGTTAGGATACGAGGCTACCTCTTTGGAAGACAAAGACCTAGGATAACCCAACCAATATTGAAAAGGAAATCCACCAGTCTATAACTAGATTTTCACATGAGAGGTAGTTACTATTGACATCTAAGAGATTAAAGAATCTATGTGAAAAAATTTGTTTTACAGGGACTAGCTATTGAAAGTTTTTTCAGGACTAGAGCCATTGGTTAGGTGTCTAATCATGTTCACCACGATTTGAGGAATACCTTCTATCAAAGGTTGGGACACACTTAGTATATGGCATGAAATAATCCTGTCTATAAAGAAAATAGATTTACAACATTATTAGAGTTATGACCCATGTCTCAATCATAGCAGAAGAGAGTTTGTCCTTGATTCTTATGAAAGATACCTCCATAAACATACATTCCTAGGTTCCCCTTAGATGCACTATCAAAAAGTCAAATTTATAAGTTAGGGTGGATGGAGAGAAAAAATGGAAGGGGAAGGTGAAGGAGGATTGCAAGAGGAGTTGGTTGAAGGTGAGAATATTTTGTAGATAATAGGAGTCTTAGAGGGTTAGGATATCCAATCATCCTAATACCAAATCTAAACAAGAATAGTTTCATTGATAGAATAAATTATTCTATTATAGATAGTGTCATTAGAGGATATTTGGTCGAGAAATATTCTATGATTCATGTCCTTCCAAATATACCAAACTAGGAATCCTATAAGGAAAACCCACTCTATTAAAAATGGTATTTTGGAAGGAGAAATAGAACAAAGCTTCTAGGTGTCCACAATATTGTTTTCGACTATCTAAGATTGGCGAAAAAACAAGATCTTGAGTCCAATTGGCTTCTCATAAAGCATAATAATTGAAGAGTTTTTATACATCCTCATGAGCTACATGGCATAGTGGATATAAGGAAAAATACGCAAAACCCTTTATGATTAATTTATCCCATGTAAGATTTATTTATGTCACTAGAAGCTAGATGCAAGAAGTAACTTTGGTCCATATATTTTGGTTCCAAATCATTTTGTAAATGTACTTGAGAGTTAACTGCTCATGACCTCGAGAAACATGGTACAATTCCTTAACTATAAATGAGCCCTTAGATCAATGTCCCCACTGCAACTTTTCTATGTCATCAAGGATGGGGATTATCCTAGTTTTTAAATCATTCCAGAACCTGTTGCAATCAACTTGGGATATTACTGATGGTGATTTTTCGTTAGCTTTACATTTTCACTAGGGAGAAAAGGGGCAGGAAACTTTATATTAATCCTCGACATTAAAAAAATCCTTAACATGGATCATTTCCATTAGATTCAAGTAGATTGGCATATCATGGACCTTGGAAATCTAATTCCAAGAGTCATCCTAATAGAGGGAACGTTTTCCATCCTAGACTTCCCCAAAAAGGTGTTGCTAGATGATCATTTTGTTTTCATTAATAAGGTTCCAAATGGAGAAACCTAGGGAGGATATTATAGATATATTTTCCTTTTGGAGGAAGAAATTGTGATTATATTTATTATTCCATATTTTCTTTTATATTTTACCACCTTATATCCATTTCCACCATGTTTTGGCACCAAATACTTTGCCGCAGATTTTTACATCCTCTAGTCCTAAACCACCTTTTAGCTTGGGAAGATACAACTTGCCCCAAGAGACTAGAGACTACTTATTTTCAAGGGAAGCATCAACCGATAGGAATGATTGTTGTTTCCTTTAATGGGGAGAAGAATTATTTTTGGAGTGGCCAAAGAAATGAAAAGATATATAGGGATGGAATGTAGAAGATGTTTGAGGAGTGCTAGTCATCCTTCTAATTTAAGAGGAAAAAGGTTTCAAGAATCAAAAAGAGGTGCTCTAAGATGTTTTGTAGGAAGAGATCTTCTCAATAACCCAAGAGGCACAAGATGTGTCCTTGGAAAATAGGGTGGGTATTGAAGAAAAATATCTATGATTTGGAAATATTAAATGAGGTACCTCCAGCCTGCATAAAATCCTAAATAATATAATTCAGCATAACATCCTCCAATACCATTCTTGAGGCAATAAGCAGGGTGTCATTCAAACGTTTCTGACAGGAGAAGTAGTAATATATTCTCCAAAGAGTTGAACGCCTTTAAGAAACCGTTCGGAAACAATGGTTTTTAAATATATGCTAAGGTGCTTAACAACCAAAATCAAGAGAAAGGGGATGACAGGATCTCCTTGCTAAATACCCCAAGGGGATATGAAGGTGGAGGAGAGAGATCCATTGAAAAATATGGAGAAGAAAGGAGAGGAGAAAGGAGAGCCTACCCAAATAGACCATTATTTAGAAAATTCAAAAGATTTCAAAACATGATAGAAGTATGACCAACTATGTTTATAAAAATATTTTGAGATATAAAATGTTACTAAAATACATTTCCTTTTGGATTTTTTTCAAAGAGTGGATCACCTCATAGGAAACCACAATGCCATCCAAAAGTTTTCTTCCTTCTACATAACCTTTTTTCTCTAGGGATATCGAGGATGAAAGAAGAGGCCTTAGATGCTTTTCTATAAACATCATAATTATTTTGTAGTCCAAATTTCATAGTGCAATTATATGAAAGCTAGAGGTATCATTTGCTTGATTAAAGTTTGGGACGAGAACAAGGCAAGTTAGATTAAGTTTTGGAAGAATAAAAGTTGTGATCAATGATTCGTCTACCATGTCAAGGAGTTCCTATTTTAGAAAATTTTAGCATTCTTGGAAAAATTTAGTGGCAAAGACATCTAGTCCCGAAGCTTGATTTTTTAGCATGTTCATTACTGCTTCCTCAACTTCAACAAAGAATATTTCACTCATAAAGACTTTGTTTCATTGTTATTTGACTAGCTTTGGAATATCTTGGGTTAATATTTCAAATGATCCTTTTTTATGAATAATATATATATATATATATATATAACAAAATATAAATATAAATAATGATGATAATTGCAATAATGATTAGTTTATTCGTAATTAGTACTTTAGAAGCATGTCTAAATGGGACATGACTTTCCATGAAGAGGTAACTACCTAGGGTATATAAGCAGGCCCTCACTCTCATTTGTAACATCATTTGCATTCATACATTTTAATATATATTCTGGAATCTTCAATGGAGAGCTAAATATTCGAAGTCTTCTTGAGTATTTGACTTAAGAACAAACTTTTTCATACCATCTTCTGTATGGCCTACAACCTATTAATTTGTAATTTTGTAATAAGGGAGATGTAGAAATGAACTAGATTTTCTTCCATAACATTATGAAATATGATTTTTCCCCTCTTTATTTAGGAGAAAGAATATTTGGTTCTGGTCTCAATGTTTGACCATTGATTTATGGAAGAATTTGGAGTTTTTTCTCCCCTTTAATTAACCATTGTATTCAGGATTTTTGCTTCTACAAGATTTCCTTCGGTACCATTTTTCTTTCAAGATAAGATAAAATTGTTCCTTATTCTACAACTAATTCCTCTATTCCTCCTCCCATAATGATGCATTTCTGAATTTGTTGAAGTACTACTATTTTACAAGGGACTTAAAAAATTCTATATTTCTGAACTAGTAAACCAATCCAAGTAGCTAAATGATGAAGATGACTTTTCAAAGTTGTTCTAAGGATGCATCATTCTTGTGACTCTCCAAAGAAACTCACTTTAATCCTTTAACTAATGTAACTTACATCAAAATAAGCATGAAAAATAAATGCAGAAACAAGAGATGAAAGTGAGAAAGACATTCAAACGAAAAAACAAAAACTGTACAAGAGGGCTCTGAGGCTCCTAGGATGTCCAAGCTCAAGGAAACTCAGGGTCCTATGAATAAATAAATATTTAGAAGCTAAAAATGGCACCAAAATTCATTATTTTAATCAATCCAAGTACATCCCTGCTAGAAATGAAAGTGGAGTTGCTAAACAACAAATTTTCTCCACAAGAATATTAACAAGAAGACTAAGCTTATTTTGGAAAATATTGCCAAATTTCTCCTTACTCCACATCTTAATTTAGCCTCGAGTTAGTTAATTTCTTTTTGGAATATTTACATGGAATATCCTTTCCCTACATCTTCCTCTTGCCACCATTTTAGGGCTTTCTCCAAAATTGTTACATCTCTAAACTAGAAGCTCTTAAAAAAAAGGTCCTATTGTGAGGACTAGGTTTCATATAAGCTTGAAGATAGATTGGTCAATGATAAAAACCTAAACATGGGAGAATATATGGTTCGAAGAATACATTGTTGTCCCAAAGAAATTTAAAAATTGGGAAGAAATTTATTCTATAGGCAATTTGGTGTTGACCTCTTCCTTAATTGTTCTATCTAAAATTCCATTGATTTTCAATTACCCTTAACTCCCCCATTAGGTTATTGAATAGTTACACATCGAAATCTAATATTCTTGTTGGGTGATTTAATTATGAGTTAAATTCCCTAGCATTAAATTATCAATATAGGTCCGTACCCTTGTGAAGCACACTTGCACAATATATGTGATGAGCCTCAGTATTCAACAATAATGTTGCAACTCTGAAAGCTACCAACTTTAATTGACAACCTTGGGTTCGTACAAACTTAAGAGGTATCAGAACTATATGTGCAGAATAATGTGTCCTTCCATTGATGTCATGATGTAGTGGAGTGAATGTAATAAAATCAGATCCTAAACTAGTTACAAAAAATGAAATGCTCGAAATGGAAAATTTAACCTATTGCAAGAAAGAAAATACAACGAAAGAAACCTATTCTAATTGCATAAAGTAAATATCATGAAATAAATGTCAACCATTATATTTCAAATAGTTTATATCCATTAACATATTTCATTGGATGTGGCATTCATCATTGTACTTTCCATTTCATAAATCTGTCCTTTAGCCCAAATCGTAAAATGTTTTGCATAGGTAAAGAGGCAAGTCCTAAGTGGTATTTAGCCTTCCCTAATCATTTATTTAGAGACTATGGGTAGTGATTCAACCCTAAGGGACCAAAACCAATATTTTTGAGCTAATATGCCCAAGTATATACATGTTGGAAGGTTGCTACAGGGTTTCCTGTAGTTTACTACATGAAACAATAGATTTTCTATAGGGAGTTATAATTCACCGAATCGACAACCAAATCAAATAAATATTGTATGGGATAAATTTTGTTATTGAATAGGATGTATTAGGTCTCCATTCCAAGTGGAATCGCTAAAAAGGACCTCTGTTAACCCATACTAAAAAATGGCAGAGACTTACTAGTCTAAAATCTAGAAATTCGAGAACTAGTGAGCTAGTAAATTTATCAAATTCCTAACCTAATCAAGTGAAAATCCAATGGGGTAATTTTTGTTATTAACTAGAATTTTTTTTGATTGAATTCAATTTCAATAAACTTGACTGAACTCGTTAGCATGCTCTAGAAAATAGCAGAAATTTGTTGTTATTTTCCACAAAGGATTTCCAGAAATCTAGATTTGGGAAGAAGCAAACTAATTAAGTAGATCAATGATTACTATGTCCTACCAAAGTTTTTCCAACAATGAAATGATTCTTTTGATCCTGAAAAATAAATTACTTCAACCTTTTAACACAATCCTACAATAAGAAAACATTAATACTTAATGCCGAAATAGAAAAACAAGAATAAGAGATGCAGGTGAATAAGAAGTGAAAAGAAGAAAAGTAAATGATACAAAAGGAGTTTGAGGCTCCCACGACAACCACACCCAAGGAAAATCATATCCCTATGAATGAGGCCAAGATTTAGAAGCTAAACATGACACCGATACTCATTATATCCATCAATACAATTACATCCCTGCGAGAAATGACAGTGGAGCTACAAAAGTACGAGTTCTCTCTAAAAGAAGACTAATAAAAATCAACCCCTAGAGGAAAATTCGACTTCTTACTTATAAAAAATTATTAGGAATCATTACCCATGAGAGGACAAATATTTCCCCACCAAAATCCCTTGATTAGTGGATATGATTCCAAATACTGGGAATCTGCATTAAATGACACGGAACACATTCCTAGATTTTCTCAAGCATTGGAGCTCCACAACCTGGGCCATAATTCCAAAATATCTTATTGATTTATTATTTAATATTGATCTTCCTGTAGTAGGGAGCAAGTCCCTAAATTATCTCCTCCTCCAAATCTCCATAATATACCCAATATTGTCATAATATTCCAAAAAATAAATAATAGTAGTCACAAATATGCAATTATCCATAAACCATCCTAATGAACATATTAAAGTTAAAAATACATTATATAATGCAAAAATAGAGGTTTAATGTGTTGAAGGTGTTGGAAATACTGAGAGGTGTTGAATTAGTATTTCTCTTCAATTGTTATCATTACCACTTTAGATTCCTTGCAATTTAATAAAAGAAATGATTTTATTTATATAGAAAAGGATTGAATACAATATATGATGGATTTTTCCAAGCATGAAATTGGACTTTAATGAGGCTGCAACCTCTAGCGCTTCTAACCTATCTTACCAAGGCACCAATCTTGAATTTAGTTGCACCAACTCCAAGGACACCAATCCTTCCATTCCTAAGGCACCAACCCCAAGGGCTTCAACCCTATAGTTTTACTCTGTCAAGAAATGTTTGACTGTATTATACTAATCCCAAGGACTTCTTTACCAAAACTTGTCCTTGTAGTCTTTGTAATTAGTCATTGTGTGCCCTATGGCTTCACTTTGGGTTCGAGCCTTCCAAGATGAACCCAGTCAAAATATTTTCCTTCTCTATCTTCCTCTTACTTCTTCGCTCGTCCTTCGGCTTCTACTACACCTTTTCCATCTGCTAGACCTGCGTCTTCTTGACCTTTGGCTTCCTCTTTTTCTTCAAATTCACGAGTTGTGAGCTATTTCACTTTCTCTGTAATGGATACTCGAGATCAATGTTCTTCAATTTTAATGTTCTGGTGTATTTCTCCTCTGATCAACCCTTGGATTATTCTCCTTTTTTTCTGCTCGTCCTTTGGCTTTCTTCAAGTTCATGAGATGTCAACTATTACTTCATTTCTATGTTCAATGCCAATATGAATACTTGAGGTGATACTTTTAACTTTCATTTATATGGGTTTCACTATTACCCAAAGGAAACATTAATTGGGAAGAGGCTGACTTGTATATTAAAATATATCGAAGATTCTTTCATCCATAGCCTTTATTATTTACAGAAACCATATAAGAGAGGTTATACCCACAAGGAGGTCCCACATGTCACATCACTACTTAAATCCCACAATCGAAACCCTTTTTCTTTACAATATAACATTTTACATACCCCTACTGCTGATGGAGTGGATGTGATATTCAATAAGTTATTTTTAATAAATATTTGGGTCCATACCTTCATCAGAATTGGTGGTTCGTCAGTTCCACAATTCTACCAAATAGAGCAGATGTGATATTATATCAAACTCATTTGGATAAATCATTGGGTCCACACCTCTATCGCAATCGACGGTCTATTAGGTCTATTGCAATCGACGATTCGAATATGTAAACCCTTTATTGAAACCTGTGATACGTAACTTCCAATAGGTGGATATGATATTTCTTTAGAGAATATTATAACGGTGCAGTGGTCCATAATATTATATTGCAATTGGAGTTTTTACCATGACCTCTATGACCTGCAATATGAAATTTCATAGGGCGAATGTGATATTGTATTAAGGTTTATTATAATGGAACCATTGGGTCCACAATACATATTGCAATCGAGGATTTTAGCATGAACCTTTTTAATATTTGCGATACATAACTTTCGATAGTGGCAGATGAGGTATTACATTAGAGACTATTCTATTGGAACAGTTAGGTCTGCAATGATATCGCAATCACAAATTTTGAGTGTGACATTCCTTTGCGATACATAATTCTAATGCGGAAATTCTGGTATGGCAAATGTGCTACAACAATACAGCATATTATTATGGAAGCATGGGGTCCGTAATACATATCACAGTCAGGGGATTCAATTTGACACATAATAAAGTGATAAAGCCATTGATATTGATTCCTCCGATGCATTGTGATCTTTAAAGAATTTTCACAGTTTATTAATATTAACTCCTCCATTATGGCTCTTACTCTTGGGTATGTGCAATAACCTGCTTTTCTTGCTCTAATAACGTACTTCTTTGATGGCTTCTGATGAACTCTTCCTCTTACTCTTTGGATTGACGGTGGCTTCTCCTGTTTGGCTTCTTTCTCCTGTTGCTTCACGAATCTCCTCTGCTTGGTTTCACATCATCATTTAGTATCCAAAATATTTCCATATTGACATCAATGAAAATATAGATCAACAATACCCCACTTTGTAATTGATGGAAATATTCTTATTCTCTCCCCCTTTTACTTCAATGCAAAAGGAGTGCACAAAGGACTCCCCTTGTCGAGTTGCTCCTCCTGTCAAACTGCTCCCCCGGTCAATTTTCTCCCCATGTCATGCGACATTTTAAGAGTCGGTTATGTGTGATTCTAAAGCAATAACCCCCATCTTTTGACGGAGATGTTCAAATGCTTCTCGAGGAAGAGGTTTGATGAAAATATCTGCAATATGTTCCTTGGTATTGATATATTCCAACCTGATGTTTTGTTCAGTCACCTGTTCATGGAGAAAATGATACTGGATTGGTATATGTTTGGATTCTGAGTGCATCACTGGATTTTTACTAAGACTGATAGGACATGTGCTATCACAATAGATGGTGATTGGATGCTTAGATTCTATGTTGAAATCCTTCAAAGCTTCCTTCATCCATAGTATTTGTGTACAAGAGTTAGCTACGGCTATATATTTGGATTCAATTGTAGAGAGAGATATAGTTTTGCTGAGCATGTTAGGTATGGAGCCTGATAATCTTCTGTGTTCAAAGGTATCACCACATTAGACCCGAGTTTGTAATGGGGCAGCAACGCCGCCCGTAAAATATTCACTACGGGGGGGGCTAGGGGGGCCAGTTGCGACCTTTGCTAGCGTCCCCCCCGCTAGCAGGGGGATCAGGGGTAGCCCCCTGAAGCTAGAAATAGATGTAAAAGTTCCTTGTAAAATGTGCTAATTTCGTAGTCACTCTAGGCCGTTCATTACGCGGAGATCTAACCGTAGAAATTATGTTTAATTTAGGGTCTTTTCCCTAGAAGGCAACCCCTTGCTATATATGAGGGAATTGTATTGCATCTATGTAGATCTGTATTCTGAGTGAGAACGAGAGAGGAGATTGTGTGAGAGCAAAGATGGAATTACAATGGATTTGTTGTAGGTTGTATCTCTTCAATTTTCTACATAATATAAAAGGAAGGACTGGTTGTTTCTCCGTGGACGTAGCCAAAACTGGGTGAACCAAGTATATCTATGTCTCTCTTGTTTTATGCGTTTTCTGTGTTTATATTTTTGCAATATTTTATGTGTTCCATTGCTCTACAATATATAATTTCTAACAAAGCCAAGCTACCAGGAAATATCCCATAAAAATACATTTCCACTGGTGCTTTTATGACCATACATTCTTCCAACCAAATCAGCATCGGTATAAGCTATCACTGTAGTGCTTGTGCTTTTTGGGATACCAAAGACAAAAGTTAGGAGTTGCTTTCAAGTATCTGAGAATTCTGTTCACCCAACATGTGGGATTGCTTAGGAGCTGATTGAAATCTTCCCACCATTGCCATTGTTTGCATAATGTTAGGTCTCATAGCAGTTAAGTATAATAGAGATCGAATTATTGAGTAGTAAAGAGTTGCATATACTAGGGGCATTCATCATCTCTTCATAATTTGTAGTTTCTGGTCACTGGGTGCTCATAGCTGCACATTCTTCCATTCCATATCTTTTAAGCATGTCCTTGATATATTTTGTTTGAGAGATAAACATACCTATTGTGGTTTGTGATACTTGCAGTCCAAGGAAGTAGGATATCTCACCAATCATTGACATTTCAAATTCTTTTGACATATTTTGAGCAAACTCATGGCTCATTTCATCATTATTGCTAGCAAAAATCAGATCATCAACATATACATTGGTTATTAGTAATTTATCCTTATCCATATTCATGTAAAGATGACTTCCTTCCAACCCCTTTTTGAAGTTTTGTTGTTGTAGATAGTGATTCAACTTTGTGCACCACACTCTAGGAGCATGTTTCAAACTGTATAATGCCTTTTTCAAGTTACTTACAATGTCTTTTCCTTTTGCTAGATCAAGGCCTTCTGGTTGCTCCATGTAGACTTCTTCCTTGAGTTCCACATTCAGAAATTTTCATTTTACGTCTGTTTGATAGACTTTGAATCCTTTTGAGCAAGAAAATGCCAAGAAAAATCTTATAGCTTCCATACAAGCTACCAGTGCAAAGGTTTCTTCAAAATCGATTCCTTCAATTTTTGAGTAACCCTTACAAACAAGTCTTGCCTTATTTTTGATGATTTTTCCATCTTCATTCATTTTTTTAACACCACTTAGTTCCAATTATATTTTTATCCTTTGGATGAGGTACGAGCTCCCATGTCCCATTTTTCTCGATTTCATACATTTCTTCTTCCATGTCTTCCACCCAATGAGGATCCTTACTTGCTTGAGTAAAAGTTTCTGGTCCTATCATAGATAGGAGAGCAATATCATTTTTCTTTGGTGTACTTGTCATCCTTCTTCGGGTTTGTATTCCTTCATCTACATTTGCAATAATATTCTCTTCGGGGTGATGGATTTGGAGGAATTTCACTTTTGAAGGAGTTTGAGATGGTTCTTTTTCTTTTTCTCTCTTCTTGATATTTTCCTCCTTTTCAGGTTCTTCTTTGATTTCTTCAATATAGGGGTCAACTTCATGATCTTCAATATTCTTTTCTAGAAGTTCTTCATCAATATTTACATCAATACTTTCCACTATTTTCCGTAGTCGATTATTGTAGCACTTGTAAGCTTTGCTTCTGGTAGAATATCCAAGAAATATTCCTTCATCAACCTGAGAATCAAATTTTCCTGGTGAGTCATCATTGATCTTTATGAAGCATTTTCTTCCAAAAATCCTGAAGTATTTTACTGAAGCATGTCTTCCTTTCCATAAATCATAAGGAATCTTCTCATTATTTGGTCTTATTTGAGTTCGATTCAAGGTATAAACTGTTGTCCCCGTTGCTTCCTTCCAAAATTTTGGGTGCAAGTCAGCTGCTAGTAAGATAGTTCTTGCCATTTCATACTACATGGTTTGTTTCTCTGATCCTTCAGTCTTTGTGCTTCATTCTTATGATGCCTGCAATATTTAGCTTCATGACCAAATTTTTCTCAATAATAACAATGCCCAAGGAAGATAGTTTGGTACCTGTTATAATAGCCATCATTTGAATAAACCTTGTTTCTTGGAGTTGCTCTTTCTTCATTCTTTGGATTTGAGTGGGGTCTTTGATGAGATGATTTTTCTTCATTTGGGTTGTCACAAAGTATGTCGACATAGCTTCTTGCATTATCCTTAGCACATGATGATTCTTCTTTAAAATCAATCCCACACTTGTCACTTTGAGATTTCTGGGTGTTGAGAATGTGATCAAGTGTTTGAGAACTTTGCCAACTTATTTTGATTTCTTCCAATTCTTTCTTGAGAGATACTATTTTAGCTTCATGTCATTCGTATATGATGTCCTCCCTTCTTTTATCTTCCTCTTTATCTGTTTTAAGTGAGATGACCTTCTTTCATAACTTTTCATTTTCTTTAATGGCACTAATTAGTAATTCGTTTGTATCTTCTTAATTTTCGTGTCTTGATTCATCATCTTTAGTGAATGCCATAAATAGTAATTCCTTTCTTCCATCGTAGTCGTTTTCTTCATCTGATTCATCATTACCTCCTTCAAATAATTTCTTTTTTATGACCACATATTCATCCTCATCAGATTAATCTTGTTTAGAGAGGAAAATCTTCTTAGTAAATCCTTTCCTTTTGTGTATCCTCCATTTTGAATCTTCCTCATCATCATTGTCATGCTTATGAGGACATTTTGCAGCATAATGACCTATTATTCCACATCTGAATTAGATAAGAGGGTGCTCACCTTTTATCTTGGATCCTTTCTTTAGCCTTCATACAAATTGCACCAATTTAGATTCAACATCGGAGTCATCACTACTTGTATTCCATCCTTTCCCCTTTTTTTATTTTGAGGCCTTGAATGCTGCATCTTTGAAAATTGGGATTCCTTTTCTCATCTCATAGGCATTGAGGATTCCATGAAGTTCATCCATCTTGAGACTGTCTAGGTCCTCCATTTCCTCTATAGAACTTATTTTGGAGTCAAATTTGTCTAGGAGAGAACTTAAGACTTTTTGAACAATAGTGCCTTCTTCAATATTTTCTCCCAATGCTTTAAGAGAGTTGGCTACTTCAGCTACCCTGGGAAAGTATGACGAAATATCTTCTTAGTCATCTATTTTCAGACTTTCAAATTGCCTCCTATGAGTTTGAATATTTTCCTTCTTAAATTTGGATTCTCCATCATATAATATAGCAAGCTTATCCCATACTTTTTTGGCCAAGTCACAATTCAAGACTTTCATAAAATTAGAATCAGTAATTCCACTGGTAATGGAATTTAGAGATTTTGCATTTGCAATGTATGATTTCCTTTCATCTTGATTAGTAGAAAGAGCTGGAGGGGCATTGTACCCATTAAAAATAGCATTCCAAACTTCAAGTCTAAGGGAAATTAAGTAGTAAGACATTCTCTTTTTCAAAAAAAATAAAATTAGTACCATAGAGCAAGGGAAGCCTTCCTGTCATTTCTTGATTCTTCATTGTAACTAAGAATCCTTTTCCAACTGTTAGGCTGATTCTAAAGAAGCTAGCTCTAATACCAATTGTTGGAAATATTGAGAGGGGGGTGAATTAATATTTCTTTTCAATTGTTATTATTACCAGTTTAGATTCCTTACAATTTAATCGAAGAAATGATTTTGTTTTAAATAGAAAAGGATTCAATACAATATCTGATGAATTTTTCCAAGCACCAACTTGGAAATTGATGAGGCTCCAACCGTAGGGCTTCGAACCTATCTTACCAAGGAACCAATCTTGACATTAGGAGAACCAACACCAAGGACACCAGTCATTCCAATTTTGAGGCATGAACCCTAAGGGCTTCAACCCTATAGTTTTACTCTGTCAAGAAATGGTTGACTGTATTATACTACTTCCAAGGACTTCTTTACCAAACCTTGTCCTTGTAGTCTTTGTAACAGGTCATTATCTTCCCTATGGCTTCACTTCAGGTTCGAGACTTCCAAGATGAACCCAGTGAAAAGATTTTTATTCTCTATCCTCAGATTCCTTCTTCACTAGACCTTCAGCTTCTGCTGCACCTTCGGTGTCTGCTAGAACCTCAGCATCTCAACCTTCAACTTCCTCTGTTTCTTCAAGTTCATGAGTTATAAGTTGTTCCACTTTCTCTGTAATGGATACTTGAGATCAACATTCTTAAATTTTAACGTTATAGTGTATTTCTCCTTTGATCAACCTTTGGTTCCTTCTCCTTTGTTTCTTCTCGTCCTTTGGCTTTCTTCAAGTTCACGAGTTTTGAACTATTACTTCCATTCTATGTTCAATGCCAAGATCAATACTTGAGGTGAGACTTTTAACTTATATTTATAGGGGTATCACTAATACCCAAAGGATATGTTCATTGGTAGGATGCTAACTTGTATATTATAATATATCGAAGACTCTTTCATCCATAGACATTATTATTCATGGAAACCATATAGGAGAGGCTATACCCATAGGGAGGTCCCACATGCCACATCACTGCTTAAATCCCTCAATTGTAACCCTTTGGATTTATGATATAAGATTTTTGATACCCCTACTCCCGATGGAGTGGATGCAATATTCAATAAGTTGTTTTAGTAAATATTTGGTTCAACACCTTTATTGCAATCGGCGATCCGTTAGGTCCACAATTCTATCACATAGAGTGGATTCAATATTATATCAAACTCATTTGGATAAATCGTCTGGTCCACACCTCTATCGCAATCGGCAATCCATCGGGTCTATTGCAATTGATGGTTTGAATGTGTCAAGCCTTTATTGAAACTTGTTATATCTAACTTCCAATAGGCAAATGTGATATTTCTTTAGAGAGTATTATA
The DNA here is from genome assembly GCA_031772625.1 of Pinus tabuliformis. Lineage (NCBI taxonomy): Eukaryota > Viridiplantae > Streptophyta > Pinopsida > Pinales > Pinaceae > Pinus > Pinus tabuliformis. Next base: position 1,746,244,423 of record CM062819.1, on the reverse strand, counting down.
AGGGTGCAACGGGTCCACAATATTATATCATAATCAGATGTTTTACCGTGACCTTTATGACTTTCAATATGAAAGTTGATACGAGGGATGTGATATTGTATTAAGGTGTATTATAATGGAACCATTGGCTCTGCAATACATATCGCAATCAACGATTTTCATGTGACCCTTTTCAAGGCTCACAATATGTAACTTCCGATACTGGCGGACGTGGTATTACATTAGAGCTTGTTCTATTAGAACAGTGAGGTCTACAATGATATCGCAATCGTAGATTTTGAGTGTGACATTCCATTTCGATACATAACTTCCGATGCACAGTTTCAGTATGGTGGATGTGATATAACATTAGAGAATATTTTTATGGAACCATTGGGTCTGTAATACATATCAAAGTCAGGGGATTCAACGTGACACATAATAAAGAAATAAAGCGCCCGCTATTGATTTCTCTAATGCATTGTGATCTTTAAAGAGTTTTCATGGTTTATTACTGTTAACTCCTATGTTATGGCTCTTACTCTTACGTATATGTGATAAACTACTTCTCTTGCTCCAATAACCTGTTTCTCTGATGGCTTCCGATTAACTCTTCCTCTTCCTGTTTGGCTTCATGATGGCTTCTCCTCTTTGGATTCTTGCTCCTATTGCTTCACGAATTAGATCTGTTTGGCTTCACATCATCATTTAGTATCCATAATATTTCCATATTGACATCAATGATAATTTAGATTAATAGATGGATGGTTAGATGAGCCTTAATTTAAGTCTAATTTAGAGGCCCATCATACCCCCTCCTGAAAGTGTTTCTCATTCTCCTAGAAACTTAGTGACCTCGTTGTGCCTCATTCATGGCCCCGGTGGCCTTTGTCTTATGTATTTCTCAGTCCTTTCTCTTAAGAATCTTAGCTATAAGTTCTGCAAGGGCAAGCACAAAAATGTAGTTGTTCCTTTCATGGTTGTTTAACAATTTTTCAAGAAAAAAACATAACTTTCCTCTTTTCAAGTGAACTCTGTTGGTTTATAGATCCATTTCATTCATATCATCTCCCATGAAACCTTCATTCCATTTTCACTCATTTTTCCAAAACTGTTTGTGAATAGACAAAATCACAGTGTTTCTTGAGAGCATTAGCCTGCCTTCTTCCCCTTATTCAAGAAGGGTTCTTGAATATTTTTTAGTTTTGAAAGGTATTCCACATCGTTTTCCAACCTTCTGCTACCTTTTTGCACCATTTGGACACCTCTGAAACCTTCAAAACACCTTTAGATGAGAACTAGGACATCCTGTAGTAACTCATCTACTAACTACAAGAAACCATGTAGCGGTTCATGTAGTACTACAAGAAACCATCCAGTAGTTCCTGTAGTACTATAGGAAACCTTGCTTAAACTTGTTTTTAGTATAACTGATATTTTGAGCCTAGGGTAGGCCCTTAGCTTGACTTGCATGCCTTTCTCCCCATTCTATAACATCTTTTAGGCCTTGGACAAAAGCTAGAAAGAGATTAGAGATCTCTTGGAAAGCCTCTTTTCGTCACTGCAATTTGAATTATATTTTGATGGTGAATGCCTTCTTGAATTTTGTTGCCTTCTTCTTCTATTTTTTGGCCTAGATGATTTCATAATGACCTTGGAGTTCTCTGTTTCGATTAGATCTTTCTTAGGCACTACAATTTTGGGTTTTACCACTATTTGTTCCTTTCTTCCTTCTTTTAGTAGCATTCTACCTTCCTGTAGCAGTCATTCATTCTCCTTCAGGGTCTTCTAACTGTATGGAAGTAATGAGAAATGATGTAGAGGGGTTCTAGGATGATGCTAGGGCTCAACTGTAGTAGTGTAGGTTTGTGAAAATGGAGAGGATGTGCTCTGTGAGTTTCTTCAAGAAATGTTTAGGGTGAGACGAAGTGTAGGGTTTGTTCTTCAAAAATATTAAATTTTTTCTTATGAAATGAGATGGATGAATGGTGGATAGATAGTGGATATGAAGTGGATGGAGGGCTTGGAGTGTTGTGGTGACTTCGAATTTGTAGAAATTTCTTCTTTTAAATGCTATCCCCATTCCTCAAAATCATCACCCTTACTAATTTGGATTTTCCACATTGCATGAGTGAAGGAGTGAGTTGTAATTAAATAGATGAAGGTGGTTGACACTGCTGACCCACCCTTATCTTATAAAACCTCATCTCTCATGCATTGACAACAAATTTCCAAGTATAATGTGTTCAAGAGAAGAGGTCAAGAATATTGCATACATGTACCTACTTGATGGTTGTTGGAGAGGCATGTATCCTGCTGCTGAGTTGATGATCGATCCATGGTCCTCTAGAGGTGATAATTTCCTTTCTTTTCTTCTACATAGGTCTTCATATCTTGGTGATTCTAAACCTTTATCTTCTAGTTACCATGAGGTAGCTATCTTAGTCAAATCCGGCCTTCTTGGAGTGTTGGGTTTCACCATGGGTGATTTTCACCTTCCCTATACCTTATTCCACAATTAGGCACCTTTCCCACACTTTATTTCACCATTTATACCTTCCTATAGCTTTCACTCTGTTCCCTATAGTAAACTAGGACTCCTATAGTACTACAGGAAACCCTGTAGTAGCCTTTTTTATCCATACCTCCCAAATGGTAGAATGGATTGACCAGAAATTTTCTGAGCATGTTTCCATCATCCCTATGCATCTCCCCATCAAATTGTTTGGCCAATGGATGCACAAATCTCGAGAAAAATAAAAAATGGCTGAAGTTGATGAAGGCTGATTTCTGGGAAACTGCGCTGGAATTTTATGAAATTGTTTGGGCATGTTACAATCATCTAGATGCATCTCCCCATGAAACAATGCTTTAAATGGACGTGAAAATATCGAGAATATTAAAAACTCGATGTAGGTGATGGAGGCCAATTCCTTGAAAAAATTGCGCTAGAATTTGCTGAAATCACTTGAGAATGTTACCATCATCCATATGCATCTCCACATAAAATAAATTGGAAAATGGATGCATGGTTTTCAATATATGACAAAAATAATTTTGTGCTCTATGTATTTTTGTTCCCTATAGTAAAACATAGCCTTCTTGTAGTATTTTAGGACAGCAAGGAAAATGAATGGGAGAAGCTTGGGAATGATGTGTGGATGATGGAAATAGATGAGGGTGATGGATTGGAATAACATTCATCCTTCTGGAGCATCTAAGAAAAGGAGGAGAAAGTCCAAGTTTGACTTCCTTTGACTAGAATGTTGACCATTGTTTCTTTTCTCTTGCTGGAAACTTGTTTTTGTTGCTTGCAGTTGTTGGAGAGCACCTGCATTCATCCTAGAGATACATGGAGCAAAGATTTTTTATTTTTTTCCTTTTTTTTCTTCTACACATAGTAACTATTTCAATGAGGTTTTCAACTCGTAGGTCTACCTAGGCACCTCAAAGGAGGTTCTCACCTAATATTTTTTTTTCTCTTCTTTTCTTTTTTCTTTTTTCCAACCCATTGAATGCTTGATGGAGGTTTTCAATCAACGAGCCAATCTCAGGCACGTCAAAGGAGGTTTTCACTTGAATTTTTTCATTCTTTCTCGAATTTTTCATTTATTATTTATTTTCCTATCCTACTCTACTTGGAAAAAAAAAATCATTTTCATGTGTAGGAAAAATTCCAATTGAGCCATGTGCACATCAAGATGACAGATAAATTGATGTGTAGGTTTTCAATATATGATTTGACACGTACCTAAATTTTAGAGACCAAATGCTTTGACTTTGAAAATAACAAGCACAATTTAAGAAGAGAGTGATTCTCCATCTTGTTGATTTCCTCGAACCAAACCTCAATATAACTTAGATGCCCTTGGTTTTATTGCTTATCTAGATCGTTCTTCATGTCTTCAACTACCATGACCTTCAAATCTTCTACTTTTTGTTTATTTTTCTCTTGAATACACAGAGGATTTGGAGGTAACCATGAGGGAGCTTTCTCAAACACTGATTTTTATGTTTGCTCTTCATCAGGTGCAACCAATGATTCTTTGGTCTTCTCATTTGAATCTTCTTCTTTTGCATTTTGTCCTTCAATGGAATCAAGAGAATATATTTTTTGTAATGTTCTTCTTGAGATGAGATGAATATCATTGAGATCAAGAGGATATATTTGGAAGTGTTGTACCTCAACATTGTAAGTGGGTTGAGCTACTTCATTGTGTGGGTTTGGAAATGGCGGTACAGGTAGTTGAGTGGGAGTGGATATTTGAGATGGATGTGGTTGGGGTTGTAGTTGTGGTGCAGGTGGATGGTAGGGATAACATGGAGTTGAGTATGTATGATATTGAGGAAAATATTGAGGACATTATGGATGGTTCCCATAAGTTCCTTTCCAACCTTGTTGCCAAGATTGGTTTTGGGGTTGAGATGGCCAATGTTGCGAAAGAAAGGGTGTGTTCCAATTACTTTGAGGTGGATATGAATAAACTTGAAATTGTCAATTAGGCTCTTGCATCATACTAGGTTGACTAGGCTGCCACGTTCCTGTTGGAGCTACATAACATAGTTGCATTGGAAATTGACTTGCTCCATTGTCCTCTAGGTAAACTTCCTCCAACCTTGGTAATGAGGGAAAATTTTTAACATCATGTGATTCTTCATGGACAACAGAAATATAAACATCTTCTTTTTCTTCATATTGCATTCTTAACATTTCTACTTGTTTAGTTAGATTGGTAATAATTTATGTTTTGAAGTCATCAAACAAATTTCCAAGTTTAGCTTGACTTATTGATCTTGATGCTGATTTACTTACACTTTTCCTTCCTCTTGATATGTGTTTGCATATTTCACAAATTTCTTGAAATGATAATTGGTATACATCACCTTTACCCATGAGATCAAGGAGATGAATCCACTCATCCCTAATTGTTCTAAGTAAGAGGGTTTTTAGTGTGTTGGATCCTAAATGATGTAATATTTCCCTCTTAACATTATACATGAACTCTCCATTAAATACAAAAGGCTCTCATCTTATTTTTTATTCATTTAAAGACTTCGTCTTTAAGATCATGATATTTAAATTTTTCTAGAAATATATTTTGCATATCATTCCATGATATTATTGAATTAGTCCCTAAACTCATGAACCATTTAATAACTCTATCCTTCAATGTCATCGGAAACAATCTTAATTATTGAGTGTTTATTAGGTAACCATAAGATCTACAAAAAATTTCAAATTCAAAGATAAAGGTTTCCGGATCCTTTGACCTCATACCATGGAAGTTTGGAAGAAAAGATGGAGGGATGTTCTTCATAGCACACTGATCTCAATATCTTGAAAGGGAAATGCGGGATGATATTCCTTATTTTCATCATCTTCATCCATTTCTTCTACATTATTTTCCATATCTTCTTCTTCTACTTGCAAAAGTGGATGGTGATGTGGCACTTACCGCACCACATGATCAAATGGGTGGGTGGGTTGGTGTTGGAGATTTTTTTTGTTTTTATGATTGAATGAAAACACTAATGCAATGCACTTTTCTATTTTCGTAAAATGTAAAAATAAGTGAATGAAATAAGGAAGAAAATAATGCATACTTTGACACCTCCTCGATAATAGCGCCAAAAAGTGATGAGCCTCAGTATTGCAACAAGAATACCGTAACTCCCAAGGCTACCAAATTTAATTATCAACCCGGGGTTCATACAAACTTAAGAGGTATCAGAACTATATGTGCAGCATACAATTTGTCCTTACTTTGATTTCATGATGTAATGGAGTGAATGTAATAAAAGCAGATCCCAAACTAAGTGCAGAAAAAGAAATGCTCGAAATGGAAACCTTAACCTATTGCAAGAAATAAAATACAAGGAAAGAAACCTATTCTAATTGAATAAAGTAAAAATCATGAAATAAATGTCAACTATTACATTTCAAGGAGTTTAGATCCATTAATAGAGTTCATTGGATGTGGCAATCATTATTGTATTATCCATTTCATAACTTTGTCCATTAGCCCAAATCGCTGAAATGTTTTTCATGGGTAAAGAGGCAAGTCCTAAGTGCTCTTAATATACCCTAATCATTGATTTATATCCTAGGGGTTATTATTCAATCCTAAGGGACAAAAACCAATATTTTTGAGTGAATCTGAACAAGTATATACATGTTGGAAGGTTGCTACAGGGTTTCCTATAGTTTACTACAGGAAACAACATATTTTCTATAGGGAGTTATAATTCACCAAATGACCAACCAAATCAAATCCAAATTGAATGGGACAATTTTTTTATTTACTAGGATGTTGTAGGTCTCCATTCCAATTGGAATCACTCAAAAATACCTCCATTAGCCCATGCTAAAAAGTGGCAAACAATTACTAGTCTAAAATCTAGAAATTCGAGAACTAGTGAGCTAGTAAATCTATCAAATTACTAACCTAATCAAGTGAAAATTCAATGGGATGGTTTTAATTATTAAATAGAATTTATTTTTGATCTAATTCAAGTGGAATAAACTTGGTTGAATCTCATTAGCATGTTCTAAAAAATAGCAGAAACTAACTATTATTTTCCACAAAGGACTTCCAGAAATCTAGATTTGGGAAGAAGCAAACTAATCCAAGTAGCTCAATGATTACTATGACCTTATAAAGTTGTTTAAATGTTGAAATTACTCCTTTGATATTTCAAAATAACTTACTTCAACCTTTTAGTCTAATCCTACAACAAGAAATCATTAACACTAAATTTAGAAATAGAAAAACAAGAACAAGGGATGCATGCGAATAAGAAGTGAAAAGAAGAAAAGTAAATGATACAAAAGGCCTACAAGGCTCCTAGGATGGCCAATCCCAAGGAAAATCAGATTCCTATGAAGTAGGCCAAGATTTAGAAGTTGAACACGACACCACTCTTCATTATGTCCATAAATACAATTACATCCCTGTAAGAAATGACAGTGGAGCTGCAAAAGGATGAGTTCTCTCCACAACAAGACTAATAAAAATAAAACCCTAAAGTAAAATTTGACTTTTTAATTATACAAAATGATTAATAATGATTCCCCATGAAAGGAGGAATATTCCCCACCAAAATCCCTTAATTAGTGGATCTGGTTCCCAACACTAGGAATCTACATTAAATGGTAGGGAACACATTCCTAGATTCTCTCAATCATTGGAGCTCCACAATCTGTGCCATAATTTCATAATATCTTGCTGATTTATTATTTAATATTGATCCTCCTATAGGGAGCAAGTCCTTAAATTATCTCCTTCTCCAAATCTCCATAATTTGCCCCATATTCTCATAATATTCCACAGAAATAAATAATATTAGGCACAAATATGCAATGATCCATAAACCTTCCTAACGAACATATTAAAGTTAAGAATACATTATCTAGTGCAAAAAGAGAGGTTTAATGTGTTGGATGATGGTTAGATGGGGCATAATTTATGTCTAATATAGAGGCCCGTCAATATGCTATGAAATTAAATTTCAATTTTAAAAGGAAAATAATATTAGGCTGTTATGAAACGAGCTCAAGAAAAGATAGAAAAGATAGATCAACACCTTAGAATTTAGCGTCTTCGAGGGGTCAACCTCCTTTACATTACATAAATGAACAATTCTTTGATGATTCAAATGTCAAAACCTTTTTTCTATATATAGGAGTCTAACGATTCGCAATATAACCCAACTGACCTAACAATAATAATATAAAGCCACAAAAATAACAATAAAGGGATTCTATGGGGCACAGTAATAACAATATGGGGATAATAGGGGCACAACAATATTAATAAGGGATGCAACTACAATAGTAATGGGGTAATCACTTATATTAGAGGGACCCAACATGCCCCTCTCCTTCAAAAAAGTGTTGTCCTCAACGCTTGAGTAGTTCTGGATGCTTTTGTATAAAATCCTCATCCTCCCATGGGGAATCTTCAGTGGATAAGTTCTTCCACTTGATAAGATATTCCGAAATTGATCGATTTTGTAGCTGTCGAGTTCTTGTTTCTGTGACTGCTTCCGGTTCCAATATAATTTTTAGTTCCTTGTCAAGTTCTGGCAATATTGTTTGAACTGGGAGCTTGTCACCTATAACCTTCTTTAAACATGAAACATGGAAAATTGCGTGCAATCGAGAAGTTGCAGGAAGCTCCAATTTGTATGCCATAGTACCAATATTTTGCAACACCTTGTACGAACCATAATACTTTGGTGATAATTTATTATCCTTTTTAGCATGCTTAAGGGACATTTGCTTATATGGTTGTAGCTGTAGGAATACCCAATCACCTAGATCAAAACTTCTTTCGTTGCGATGTTGATCTACCTATTGTTTCATTCTATTCCGTGCCAACATGAGGTTATCCTTTAAGAGTTGGAGGACTTGTTGTTGATGTTCGATGTGATGTTCCACTGCTTGAACCTTAGAATTTTATCTTAAATATGATGTGATGGATGGTGGCTGATATCCATAAAGTGCCATAAATGGGGTCATTTTTGTTGTTGTATGGAAGGAAGTGTTATACCTCCATTTAGCCAGAGGCAACCATTTGACCCATTGTGTCTATTTATCAAATACAAAGAAAGGAAGATATCCTTCCAAACATTTGTTTACTATCTCAGTTTTCCCATCAGATTGAGGATGATAAGATGAGCTATGAGCTAACTGAGTATCAAGACAAGAAAATAATTCAGTCCAAAAATTTCCAGTGAAAATGGGATCTCTATCACTTACAATAATCTTTGGGTTTCCATGTAGCTTTTGAATTGTTTCCATAAATGCAGTAGAAACTGTACTGGATTTAAATGTATGTGATAATGCACAAAAGTGTGCATACTTGGTAAGTCTGTCAACTACCACCATGATGACACTCTTTCCCTCAGACTTGGGTAAACCTATGATAAAATCCATTGAAACCTCCTCCCAACGCTGGTTTGGAATGGATAAAGGTTGTAATAGACCCGGTGTCTTAATTGTTTCAACTTTATTTTGTTGGCAAACCAAACATTGCGCCACAAATTTTTGAATATCCAATTTAAGGCCATCCCAAAAAAATTCCTTCTTAACCCTGTTGTAAGTTTTTAAAAATCTCGAGTGCCATCCTAAGGGAGAAGCGTGCAATTCCATACAAATCTTCTATTTTATTTGGGAATTCTTACAAAGATATAAGCGATCTTTGTACAATAAAGAATCATTTTGCCAGCTAAATGTATCAGACGTACTGGAATCTTGTTGTAACTTTCGAATAAGTGCCCACACTTCTTCATCATTCTTCCATTTCTCCCTTGCTTTCTTTATCCAATCTAGTTGGATAATAGAAATGGTGCACAACAATGCTTTCACATCCTCATCCTTTCTTGAGAGGGCATCTGCCACCACATTTTGCTTCCCTTTTTTGTAGATGATTTCAAAGTCATAACCCAACATCTTTGTGACCCACTTTTGTTGCTCTTCAGAGGATAATTTTTGTTCTAAAAAGTATTTAAGGCTACCATGATCCATTTTTACCTTGAAGTGTCTTCCAATTAGCTAGGGTCGCCATTTCTTAAGTGCATGGAGTATTGCAAACATTTCCTTCTCATAAATAGCTTTGTGTAAAAACTTTCCCTTGATTGGACGAATTTCAAAAGCAATGGGTCTTTCATCTTGCATTAAAACAACACCAATTCCATTTCCTGAAGCATCATATTCAACAATGAAGGTTTTTGTGAAGTCCAGTGTAGCTAAGACCAGTGCTTGGCACATTGCCTCTTTAAGATGTTCAAAGGCCTTTGTTGCTTCCAGAGTCCATGAGAATGCATCTTTCTTCAATAATGTTGTTAGAGGTGCTACTATTCTCCCATAATTCTTAACAAAATTGCGATAATACCCTGTCAACCTGAGAAATCCTCGCAGGTGCTTTATGGATGTGGTGATTTTCTATTCCTTGATGGCTTTAATTTTGCTAGGGTCTACCTTAACTCCTTCATGAGATACAATATGACCCAAATATTCAACCTCTTGTTCTCCAAAGAAACATTTGGATCTTTTTGCATATAATTATTTCTCCTCCAATAGTTGTAGCACCCTGTCAACATGTTCAACATGATCCTTCCAAGACTTGCTATAGATTAGTATATCATCAAAAAACACTAACACAAATTTTCTAAGGAATGGTTTGAAAATGGAATTCATCAAACCTTGAAATGTTGAAGGTGCATTGGTAAGGCCAAAAGGCATGACCAAAAATTCATAATGACCCTCATGAGTTCTAAATGTTGTTTTCATAATGTCTTCAGTCTTCATTTTGATTTGATGATATCATAAACAAAGATCCAACTTGGTGAAGTAAATTGATCCATGTAATTCATCCATTAATTCATCAATGACGGGAATGGGAAACTTATCTTTAATAGTGAGCTTATTGAGCTCCCTATAATCTGGACACATGTGCCATGATCCATCCTTCTTGTGCACTAATATTACTGGAGTAGAGAAAGGACTTTGACTTGGTTCAATTATACCAGCCTCTAGCATTTATGCAACCATACGTTCAATTTCACTCTTTTGGGCATAGGGATATCTGTACAGCCTGATGTTTGGAGGAACACTTCCTGGAATCAGATAAATAGCATGACCATGATCACGAATAGGTGGGAGACCTTTGGGAGTCTCAAATACCTTGGAATGATCATCCAAGACTTTTTGGAGATCTGGAGAAATAGATGATTGCAATGTGGAAACATCTAGCGAACATAATTGTGCAATTACACCCCTTTGTTCCTTTTCTAGAAGCTTTGTCATACCATTAGAGCTTATTATATTTCCTGGTTTCCCTAAAATACCCTTTAATTCAACTTCCTTTCCTTCCACAGAAAATTTCATGAAATTTTTTTGAAAATTAAAAGCTATTGTAACCAAGGATTGTACCCATTGGACTCCTAGTACAACATCAACACCTCCCATTGGAATGGAAAGCATTGGGCTAGTCAATACATATTCTCCCATCAATAGCTTGATATTATGGCACTTTCCAGAGCAATTTATTATTCCTCCATTTTCAACCATCACCTGACACTCTGGTGCTGGATATAAGAAGCAATTCAATTCTTTTGCTACCTTACAATGAATAAATTTGTAGGTACTTCCTGAATCAATCAACACTATTACCTTTTTCTTCTTGATTTGTCCTTCTATATTGATGGTTTGAGGAGTGGTAATTCCTGCCAATGCATTACAAGATATGGTCGGATTCATTTCTTCTTTATCTAGGCTTTGTTCCTGGAGTATATCCTCTTCTTTCGACCTTTTTTGCCCCTTTTCGTCTTCCTCTTCGCAATCTATGTAGAATAATTTCCTCTCAGCACACTTATGACCTTTAGTGTATTTGCTATCACAACTATAACAAAGCCCTTTTGTTATTTTTTCTTCCAATTGTTGTGGTGTCAACCTTATAGGTTGTGGAAGACTAGGGGCAACAACACTTCCATCTTTATAGTTGTGAGTGGTATGCTTTCTGGTTGCCATAATTTTTCTTTCCATTTTTCTTGCTAACCTGAATGCCTTCTATAATGAATTAGGTTCCCAAAGGTGAACATCATGTTGGATATTATCCTTTAAAGTCCCTATGAACACATCAATCCTATGCTCCTCTGGAATATTTTTTACTCTTATGTTAAATTTTTGGAACTCCTCAAAGTGCTCCATTATTGAACCCTTTTGTTTGAGACTTATCAATTGGCTAAAAAAAGTGTTTCTTTTTGTATCCTGATAATGTGCTGTTAATTCTTCCGTAAAAATTACCCAAGTGATAATTTCTTTATGAGAGCAAAGCCATTGATACCATACAAACTGATTTGGTTCAAAATATAAGGTTGCAATACGTACCTTTTGTGTGTTTTGTAGATTATTGAGATCGAAAAATTGCTCCATCTGTAATATCCATGTTGCGGGATCCTTGCCTTCAAACTTCCTCATATCGATTTTTGGAATATGGTGGGTCTTAGAGCCCACATTAGAGTCTAAGAAATCATGATTAACATTTCTTTTTTTTGCATCATGAGTTTCCGTTACTACCTTTTCACCATTAGTAAGTATTTCTTGTACAAAATTTGTCAAATCTGTCTTCAAATCTGGCATGTCTGTCTTCAAATCTGCCATGTCTCTCTTCAAATCTATCTTCAAATCTATCTTCAAATCATCCATCTTAGCTTCCACACCCTTTATCTTAGCTTCTGTTAGCTTTTGTGAGAGTGACATTTGTTGCACTTGTTCTTGTAATTTTGACATATCATGTAGCATTTCTTCGTCTTCTTCATGAGTCATGCTAGGGATTTCAGGTTGCTTACTAGGTGTTTTCATTTTGTTTCCTCAAGGCATCAGTTACCGATAATAATGCTCTACTATGCCCTTTGAATTTCATCAAAATAAATTTTCAAACCAAGCTTAAGCAAAAATTTAAAAAAAATCTACACACCTTTTTTCACTTTGTAGGAGCTCGATGTTGCCTCTAATGTATCTCTGTAATTTCTAATCATCCAGTTCTGAAATTGTGATCTGCAGTAGCCCTCTGTGACCTCTTTCCAATGCCACCAGACTGACCCAAATTGGATTCTCCAAGGAAGAGTTATGCGAAATATCGCACAGTGACTTGATTATAGACTAGTTCAGTAGATCGAACTTGTACGACGTACCACGAGTCACTGATTCAACCTTTGGCTATGAAAAATATCTACAAAAAGCTACAATCTATCCTCTTTTTGTAACTTCTTGTGAAATTTCAATCTGATGCTCAGAGAGAAAGTTATGACGATTTTCCCCAGGTCACCTATTTGGAATGTAATTCAGGAGTCTGCAAAAAGACCAACTTCCTCAGATCATATCTGCGCAAATATAGTGTAAAAATATCTAAAATTTGTACCCGAGATTTACCGCGATGTCTTCCCAAATGGGTTTTTCTTTTAGCTTCTAAAACATCGCAGAAAAAAAGTTATAGCGAAAATTCCAAGATGACATGTTTGGAGCAGCAAAACCCTAGAATCCAAAGCTTTGATACCAAATGTTATGAAACTAGCTCAAAAAGGGATAGAAAAGATAGATCAACGCCTTAGAATTCAGTCTCTTCGAGGGGGCGACCTCCTTTACATTACATAAATGAACATTTCTTGTATGATTCAAATGAAAAAACCTCCTTTCTATATATAGGAGTCTAAGGATTCACAATATAACCCAGCCGACCTAACCATAATAATATAAAGCCACAAAAATAACAATAGAGGGATTCTATGGGGCACAATAATAACAATATGGGGATAATAGGGGCACAAAAATATTAATAAGGGATGCAACTACAATAGTAATGGGGTAATCACTAGTATTATAGGGACCCAACATAGGGACACATATTCAATTATCCATAAACCTTTCTAATGAACATGTTAAAGTTAAAGATACATTATCTAGTGCAAAAAGAGAGTTTTAATGTGTTGGAGGATGGTCAGATGGGCCGTAATTGATGTCTAATTTAGAGGCCCATCAATATGCTAGGAAATTAACTTTCAATTTCAAAAGGAAAATATAATCTTGAAATAATATTTCAAGATGGAAATAAAATCCTAATCATTAATATATCTAAAATGGGGACACACATATTCTAGAAATCAAAACAAAAACTTCTAGAAAGTAAATAAGATGTGATCTACAAAAGTAACTAAATTCTAAACTGAAAAGCAATGAAATTTAATCTATTTGAACTAAAAGTACAATTCTATTCTAGGAAGGATAGATGAAAAGCAATGAAATTTAATCTATTTGAACTAAAAGTACAATTCTATTCTAGGAAGGATAGATGTGGATCTATTCTATGAAACCAATTGTAATGAGATCCTTATAATATAAAAGCAAGAAACTTCCTATGCCAAATCCGTATGCCATAAAATATTTTAAAGTTACTATCTTAAACCTATATTATGACAACTTTTAAAAATATCTCTTTAAGCCTATTATATGAAAACATTTTTAAATTACATTCTAATAAACATGGAAATTATTTATTCCAAGAAAGTTATAAGATCTGTTTTATGAATTGAATGTTATGTTCTAGAAAGCATCAAAACTTCGTTTCTAAAGAAGCAAATGAATTCTATGCTAAGGAAAGTAAAGGAAGCTTATTCTATGATAATAAGAAAATGATATTATAAGAAATTGAATTTAAATTGCATCTATTTATGAGATAAAATCAAATTAAGATTACTATTTTGGATGTTTAGAATCATTCACGTCTGTGCATTATCTATAAATACGAGACTACTTAAGTGAAAAGATAAAAGACTTAACTCAAGAAGTAAATAATAAATGTTTTTGTTGTTTTCAGAGGCTTATTCAAGGGCTTGATATGGAAAAGAACAAGAATGAAATGAGCGTAAAGGAGCATCTAAATATAGTGAATACAAAACTGAGTATCTAAGCAAAAGAATTGAAATAAAGTCTTGGAGAAAATGAGCATAAAGGAAACTAGTGTATCCTGCAAAATTGAAACATAAGGAATTTTTATAATACACTCATACTCATTGGGGGGCCTCCTAAGGCACACAAGGGATGGAAAAATCAAGGAATTATTGATAAAACACAAAATTTCATCATAAAGGCATAATCATATAAATTAATTGTATTAATTGAACAATGAGTGAACTTCAACAATGTAATGATAACATCCAGGCATATCGAGAAAAATTCAACATTAAAAACTTATGGTTCGATTCTTAGAGAAGAATTTTATATACTTTTAAAGTAACTACATCTAAGAAACTTATGAATAAAGGATAGCTTTGAAAATTGACATCTTAAACTTCAACTTATATTGAGACTCTTACTCACATGATTCACTATTTGTAAAATGAATCATGTGAGAAAGCCTACGTGATCTCGCTCGCTTGATAAGGAGTTAGCCTCGATTGATACCCTATTCCGATTGCTTGTGTGTCATGTCACTATTTGATCGTGAGTTTGAATTTAATATTTTGGTTAACAAGGATTCTTCTGCCTGCTCCGAGTAGGTGGAAACCCACATAGGAAACATTTTTCATATTCCCATGTTTTCTGGTTGATATATTTCCCATAGGACCTATTTGAACCTTGGATTTAGCTGCATAATGTTAATGATGCTACAGAAAGTGTCAAATAATGTAACTCATGCAAATTGAATCAAATTACAATGCTAAATGTATAGAAACAAGAGCACATTTCGAGATTAACTTATTTATTATTTATCTGGATTTGATGGCTTTGTATTTCAAAATAATGGTGTAGTGGTATAAATATAAGTGGAAAATAAGTAAAATATAAAATGATGCAATTCATTTGGCCCAACATCCACCCACGCTTAGGGTTCTTCATGTATACATGCACCTGTTGGTAGAAAAACTTCAAGTTTATAGTAGCATTTCAATTTCAAAGAATTGTTTCATAGGCTGGGATTAAGATGTCCAAGTTACTCTAAACTCCCTTCTTCTACATGGAAACAACCCATCTAGGTTGCCTAATCAATATTCTCGCCTTTAATCATTTAACTTTATGTTGGAGCATCTTGTTAGCCTTCTTGAGCTTCAGCTTCTTTTGGTACCAATGGTACATGATTTTGAGAATTTTATTATTATGTTCCTCAAGGAACTGATTTTCTCGCTTCACATGATTTTCCAACAATTCAAGTTCAGTTATCTCCTCCGTTAATGCCTTAATAATTTCATGCTCCATATGAAAATGAATTCTATCATCTTATACAAACCTATTGAAAAATGGAATATGATCATAAAAATTCCATTCAAAAGAAGCATTTGCCTTATCCTAGTTTGATCATTTCTCCAATGATTCAAAATAATCATATGCCAACCGTTGATTAACATCTATCTATCGAATTTTTGCTTTTGGGGTTGGTAGCATTGGTGATTTTGAGTCGTAAAGGTATATAACTTATGATGAAGAGACTTTATATTGTTTAAACATACCTCTTGTGATTCTTTGACTCTTAATTCCATGTCTTTGCTCCTCAACATTTTTCCTCGTAGTATTTAAATTCTTAGCTTGGGTGGAAAAATGGTATTTGAATTCTCTTCTTTCATTGTCGTCGATGTTTTTGAAACTTCTTCCTTTTGTTATTTAATGTTTTTATTTTTATTAGGTCTCTCTTTGGTTAGATTCACTGGAATATCTAACAAGATTGAACCATTTTTCGGCTCAATTATATCTGGACTGTCTTTAAATGGATGGTCTAGAGTGCTGAGTTGCTCTGCTCCTTTAGTATGGATGTCCCATGTTTCTGCTTTCTCATTTTCAATTTCTTATACTGATATTTCTTTATTCATTACATTTTTTTTCTTGAGGGTTAAGGTTTGGAGAAATACCACTTCTTCTTCCTCTTCTTATTTTTGGGACTATTTCTTCATCTCAGACTTCAACAAAGTGATTTCTCACTAAAACGTCTCTCTAATTGTCATTTTGGGCCTTCAATTTTGCTTCCACAATAATATTGACCAATCCATGGTGATAAAGAACTTTTTTGACATTTATTGAGTTTATTTGAATGTTAAAGGTCATCTTCCCTAAACTACTCAAAAGATAAAATGGAAAATTTAACTCTTTTCCGTTTATGAAATGCATCAGCAATTGAGCATCAAAAAATAAAACGAACCCCATATATTCCTTCACATGTGAGAAACATTTCCAAAATAAATAACAAATTATGCCATTTCCTTTTGAATGTAGAGTATAGAATACCTTTTTTAAATGCTAAGACTTCTATATATGGATTTTCCAAGAAACATTTCCATGGTTCATCCTTCAGTTTCTAGAATTTGAACCAGTTTTCACCTTTTCTTAGGAGCCCTAAAGCTTCTGCTAAGAAATATTTTTTCACTTTCAAGCTTATGTCTCCTATTTTAGCCTCAAGTTTGTCCAATTTCCTTGTAAATTCTCCTACATTTGTTGTGTCATAACCTCCAATCATCTAAAATAATTTCAAGCATCCAAATTTTTGGAATTGATTCCTAGCCTTTGGATAAGCAACTAGGAATTCTACTCCCTCAAGTTCATAATGGGTTATAATTACCTTAGCTTTAAGGAAAGATTTGCCTCAGGTTTACACTTCAAAATTTGTTACTAGGGATGGTGAGAGATGGAATAAATGAATTCGTGAAATGAATGAGGAGGATGATGGACATTAATAGAGAGAGCTATAATGAAACTATGTAGTGGTAGTGAAATAGGACTCCCTGATTCATGTAATAATTACCTATTGATCACTTAATAAATCTCTTTATTTACATGATGGGCTTGTGATTTGGTATTTTCCAGATAGGATAAGGAGTCATTGGTGTAAGGCGGTGGATTTTATTGAATACATCATTAGAAACTGAGGCTTCTCATAAGCCTAGATTAAACTTTTAATAAAAATAAAGCTAAAGCTGTCCATGTATAAGTCTGAAATCCTATAGTTAAAATTTAGTAAATTGATCAATTATGCATGATATTACCTTTCATATTACCTTGCATATGTGTCATTGAAATTGATTTTCTTACAAGTTTGAAGGTAATGATTTTCTCCTCCTTAGGATGAATCAATTACAAAATGTTTCACTAGCTACGAAATGTTACTAATCTTAAATTTTTTCTCAAATTCTTTGAGGATATTTGTTGATGATGCTGATGAGATATTATTAAAAGAGAAAGAAAGTCTTAAAACTAATTATTTTGAAATAAAAAAATTATTCACTAGGTTTTCATAATATCTCAACTAGGTTAAGGGTCTTGGTTTTCAACTAGGTTTCCTGAATAGTATACATTTTAATTTCATTTTCATTTTCTCATATCTATATATATATATATATATATATATATATATATATATATATATATATATATCAAGCATCATTTGGTAGTAGAGGAGAAAAATCATTTTCTTCCACCAATTTCAAATCAAAACTTTCTTGTAGACTTTGAACAAATTCTTCTCTTGTAGGTTTTCATCTTCTTTTTGAGTCATTTTAAAAACTTCTTCTCTAAGTTCACGATGTATAAAACAATACTTATATTTATTTAAGAATAATCTTTTCATGGCATACCATGTCTTTATAGAATTAATTCCTAAACCCATAAACCATTTCAGAGCCCCATCTTTCTTTATGGTTGGAAACAATTTCAACTTTTGAGCATCAAGAAAATAATCATAATATCTACATTATACCTCAAATTCATAGAGAAATGTTTTTGTATCCTATATCCTTAGACCATGGAAGTTAGGAAGAATAGATGGAGAAATGTTTTCATAGTAACGTTATTATTAATATCTTGAAGAGGAAATCTGAAAGGATTTTATCCTTCATTTTTTTTTCCATCATTTCCTCTTCCTCCTCTTCCTCCTCTACCACCTCTAGGAGGATGCCTTCCACCTCTTCTACAACTACCAAATCGTGGTCTTTCATCTACTTCTTGTATGAGTCTGTCATGTACCTCTCCTTCTCTTGCTGTTGTTGATTCTTTAGAACTTATATAAGTTTCCTCAACTGGATTCCCTTCATCTAGTTCCTATATCAATTATTCTTGAGGAAAATTTCTTTGTCTTCCTCTTATTCTTATTCTTCATTGGGTACTACTAATTCTTGTCTAGTAAGTTGCTCACTTATTGAAGAAAGGATGATGACTCCTCTATCTGCAGATGTAGGATATTCTACCACCACTTTTGCATATGAATTTAGTTCATCTCTTGGTATATTTTATGATCTTTGTATCTCAGGAAGTCTTATTCTACCTGAAAAAGCCGCAATGTGTGATATGGATGGTGATATGGCTCTTACAACACCATGTGGTCTAGTGGGGGTGGTTGCTGATGATGGAATTGAACTATATCCTCTAGCAAATCTACCCCTAGATCTCTTTCCCTATACATGTTGGTAAAAGTTCTCACTGATGTCAATATGGCACTGTTGGACATGGAAAATATTCTTGCGATACATGCC
Source organism: Pinus tabuliformis (assembly GCA_031772625.1). NCBI lineage: Eukaryota > Viridiplantae > Streptophyta > Pinopsida > Pinales > Pinaceae > Pinus > Pinus tabuliformis. Next base: position 1,746,225,430 of record CM062819.1, on the reverse strand, counting down.
TTAAACCCTTTCATGATGTTTCCCTAACTACATGACAAAACCCTAAGTAAATATATGAAAATCTATACATATTGAAAAATGAAGCCCTAGATCTATCTTGAATGATCTTATGATACATAATGATGAAATAAGAAGCCCCTATCATAAAACCCTTCTAGACACATGCATGTAATACATCCTTGTTTTTATATGATGCATGGACCCCGCAAAAAATGAAATACATAATCTTATTAAGACATCCTTTATATACATGGATGAAACCTTATGCTTTTTTGATATAAATCCTAAGAATCCCTAGCCTTGTTGGATGATTCCTTAATCAAGAAAACTTTACCGTTGAATGCCAAAGACATAAAATATTATAGGATCCCATTATGACACTTTCAAAAAATTGATTTTATTGATAGGAAAATGACCTCATTGAAGGTTTAAATTGACACCCACTTATAGAGGATATTTTTCCCTTTCTAACGATCTATCACTCACCATAAAATTCCTCATAGTTTGTGAGAAAATTGATTTTCATGTCTGAATACAATATGTTTAAGGCTAGCCGACCTAAGCTGACATGTAGGCTAATTTCCCTTGGCCAATAGATGTATCTTTTCATCTATGCATAAGTAGGAGTTTAGACTACTCATTCTAAGCATAATTTTTGGTGATCATTTCAGAGAAGGACCAAAAAATTGTATAGAAGGCCAAGAAGACATAATAGGCTACTATTTAGGCTAATCTTTGTTTGGAGTTGACATTCAAAACTAAAAATAGATAGTTCGGATCACAAAATTGTGGACATAACTGTATTTTTGGAAGCTCACTACAAAAAAGACTTATAAAAGCATTAAACTACGAACAATCACCATATTTAGAAGCTTAGACAAGGATTAAAGACCTCCCTGAAAACCTCGGAGAAATAGCTAACATCCAGTGTTACCTTACAATAGCTTAGACTTGCCTTGTGAATTGTCAATAAGTTTTTGGGTAGATCAGATCAGTTTTTTGGAGGACAAATCGGTGGTGCCTTAATAGAGATTGTTGATCTGTTATATCACTTCATTTCTTTGATAACTAAATTTTGAAGGATCTGAAACCTGTGGTTATTCACCTTTGAAGGCTTGGACTTGTAGCTTAAGAAGCTTAGACTGAAGACAATCCGCACTATGTTAGAATTTTGATCTTAGATTTGCGGTGTTGTGGACCTTTGGAGAGGAGGTTGCACATTTTGTTTAGCTCACAACAAGACTCAGATAGTGGGATAAAAGGAGAAATGTCACCATTGTTGAGGACTGCTATCATTGCTATGAACTTGGTAGAAGGCTTAGAATTATGTGAGGACATCAATTAAGGCTTTGAACATTGAATTATTTGAAGCTTACGAGAGTATTGGGCATAATATCTGAAGTAATTTGTTAAAAACATCCTTGTAAATACTTCAGTTGATTTGAGGAACACTTGAACACATCATCTTTGAGCTAATTCTAAAACCCCTTTGAAGCGTAATTGGAGGCTTGATTAAATATTAAACTGAAGATTGTTAAGGACAATATGAGGCAGGTTTAAGGGGGTTGTTTTCAAAATTTCACTTGTCGACCGTCTTGAGAAACCAATTGGAGACCATGATACATTGAAGCCATCATGAGTTGACCTTCAATATTTTGTTTGGGTCCCATGAAGAGCTGTGGTGACACCTTCTAAAAAGACACAGTTGTCATTGATGAGACGACTACCTTGGAGATCATTCAAGGGCAGTTTTAAAGGTGAAGAGATTGATAGGGATTGTTGAAGAAGATATTGGGAGTTGTAAAGAAGCACTAAAACTATCTTGATGAATTGAAGCTATGGCTTGGAGCCCTAAAGGATAGGATTCCTCAAGAAGACCAGGTTGGAGCCTGCACGAGAGATAGGGTTGGAGCCTGCACGAGAGATAGGGTTGGAGCCTCATAAATACAAAGTTGGTGCCTTGAGAAGATAGGGTTGGATCCATAGAGGTTGTAGCCTTGTGAAGTCCAAGTTAGTGCTTAGCAAACTACAGGTTGGTTACTGGTAGATTTGAATTTTGGTGTCCTCATCTAGGGTTGGAGCCCTACACTATATTATACTTGATTTATTGTAAAGAAGAGGATTGAAGTCCTCATTACTCCTGATTAATAAAATTATTTATTATTATTGTTCATTTTGTGTTCTAATTATAAGTGATCTAACTGGTAAAAATAACAATTGAAATGAAATATTGATTCACCCCCCTCAGTATTTCCAATAGTTGGAATCAAAGCTAGTACCTTCACTCAAACCCTAACAACTTGAAGGTATATCCTTAGAACAAAAATGGAAAATCAAAGGAAGAAAGCCTCCAACCCTTGTAAGTATGTATCTTCTTCAACCATGAAAGAAAAAGATAATCAAAATGGGAAATCTCCATTGTTCAATGGAAAATTTGAAATATGGAAGGTAAGAATGAATAATTTTTTAATGGATCAAGGTTTTAAGTCTGGGAATCAGTGATTACTGAAACCATGATGGGAGAAGAATCCAAGGAATATAATACAAGAGTGATGAAGGAAATCTTGAGTGGGATACCAGATCCTATAAAGGCCAAAGTGGAAAAAGTTTCATCGGAAAAACTATGTGGGATAAACTTCAAGATCTTCACTCACAAGGAGCATTGACCATGACCTCTAATCAAGAATATGATGGAAGTAAAGAAGGAAATCGAGAACCCATTAAGGAAGCTGAAAACAAGAATGAATACATTAAGGGTAAGAAAGACCTAGAAGATGAAGAAAATAAATAATATCTCCAAGAAGATCTCAAGGAAAACGTTGTAGCTACCTAAGAAGAGATAAAAAGTTTGAAAAAGAAACCGAGGAGCTCAAGAATCAGTGGCAAGATGGCTACCATAACCTTTAGAAGAAAAGAAAGGAATTTGACCTATTCAAGCTTCAGGTACAAGAAATAGATGAGGAGATCACGAAGCTTAAGGAGGAATTTCATCAAAACAAAGAAAGGGATCATGAAGAAGTCATATCCATGACAAATCAATTCGATACAACAATGAAAAAGTAACACACTTTTTCAACCCGTATTGAACAAGGACATAAGGAATTGAAAAAACTTGAACTGAAAATTGGTCAATACAAGGAAGAGGTATATTCCATTAAATCTGAACTAGAAGAAGCAAAGAAACAAGCACAAGGAGCTAAAAAGGTGATGGAAGCTTTGACACTTCTAGAAGGACAAGTCAATGAACTAGAAAAGGAAACAAATGCCATAACATGAAAACGTGAAGGAGGAAAAGAAGAGATATTCAAATTAAAATGATATATCACCTCTTAATGCCAAAACATGTGAATCTTCAAGGATAAAGGAGTAAATGGAGATCAATCTAACAAAGAAGGATAAATAAATGCAAGATGATGAAAGAAGAAACTGATCTCCTAAAGAAAGAAGTTGATCATCTATATAAAAGTCTAAAGAGCTCTCAAACCCTAGATGACATCCTAAGTCATCAATTATCTACTAGTGATAAATCAAGTCTTGGTTATGTAAGTGAACCCCCAAACAAAAATGATGCAAACCATAATTCTTCAAACATCAAGGATTTGGAGAAACTTGCAAGAAATATTGATGCCCCAGTTCCAGGAAAGGTAAGGAGAAAAGTCAAGATGACATTGGAAGAATCCCTACACCAAGAAGATATGCATATGATGTCAAATATGCAAGAGGAAATTGATATCATCAAAGGATCCCAAGGCAAAATGACTTTAGAAGTACATCAAGGCAATCTTCATCCTCAAGGTACCAAATGTATATCTTTTGGTTTTTTTATTCGTTTACAAATTTTTGGCACAGGGAAAAGGATTGTAGGGCATAACACAAGGAAAAATATAATGGTCCCCATCAGTCTCCTAGAAGCAACTTTGCAAGAAGAAACCGTGCCTCTTCATCTATGTACAAAAGGGAATGCTTAAGATGTCATAACATTGGACATATACCTCGTGAGTGTAAATTGACTTGGGTTCCTAACCAAGCTAAGAACATGAATACCAAGCAACAGAAGAAAGTCACACATGTTTGGAGAAGCAAGAAAATTGGATCAAAAAGTCTCTTGAATACTCAAGAAAACAACACTTGTTATTGATTTGATGAAGAAATATTTGGCAAATATTTTATTCCAAGTTTTGATAATGAGACTCTGCCAAAAAACAAGACCATGCATACTGTTAGGAGGCACTTTTGATTATTGATTATTTTTTCATGAACTATCCGTGAAGAGCCCTATGAGACCCTTGATGAGTTACACATGGACAATATTGATAGATCATCCATCGGGAATAACTTTGTTGAAGAACATAATCCATTACTCATCTGATGGACCATTGTTGAAGATGTCTTCCACTTGATAACAAGGAAACAATATTTGTTATCTTGAAGAGCTAAAGGAGTTTATGCAAGCAGGGGGAGATGGTTTATCATCTACCTCATCCATTTCCATGAAGGCATGCAAAGGCTTAGGGGTAGCAAGTAAATTAAAGAAGAGAACTATGGTAGGGGGAGCAACATATCTATCATGGAGATCTATCATCATTGGAGAAAATACGATGGAGTAGCATGTCAATAAGCAGCTTGATAAGGGGAGTACTTGGGTACCCCATTTTCCATTGATGTCAAAGGAGGAGAGAATCATGAACGGAAAATAATATTGCCATCAATGATAAAGGGGGAGACTCTTAGTGAAATTTTTCATTGATGTCAATATGGCATTATTGGAGATGTCAAATATTCTTGTGATACATGGCTTAAACCATTTCGTGATGTTTCCCTAACTACATCACAAAACCCTAAGTACATAAATGAAACTATGTACATCTTCAAAAATGAAACCCTAGATATATATTGAATGATATAATTACACATAATGATGAACTAAGAAGCCCTTATAATAAAACCCTTCTAGACACATGCATGTAATACATCCTTGTCCTTATATGATGCATGGACCCCGTAAAAATTGAAATCTATAAGCCTATGAAGAAGACCTTAACATACATGAATGAAAACATATCCTTTGTTGATATAAATCCTAAGAAGCCCTAGCCTTGTTGGATGATGCCTTAATGAAGGAACCTTTACCTTTGAATGCTAAAGACATAAAATATTATAGGTTTCCATGATGATAGTTTCACAAAATTAATTTTATTGATATGAAAATGACATCATTGAAGATTTAAATTGACACCATCTTATAAAGGATATTTTCCCCTTTCTAGCAAGTTATGACTCACATTCTAATGCCTCATAGGTTGTGAGAAAATGAATTTTCAAGTTTGAATATAATAATTTTTAAGGTTAGATGACCTAATTCGACTTGTAGGCTCATGTCCCCTAGCCAATAGATGGGTTTTTTCATCTATGATCAAGACTAGTATAAATAGGAGTTCAAACTCCTCATTCTAAGCATAATTTTTGGTGATCATTTTAGAGAATGAGCATAGAATTGTACAGAAGGCCGAGAAGACATAATAGTCTACTAATTGAGCTGATCTTTGTGTTGAGTTGACATTAAAAGCTAAAAATACATTGCTCGAAACACAAAATTGTGGACAAAACTATAATTTTGGAAGCCCACTATAGCAAAGATTTGTGAATGTGTTAAACTGTGGACAATCGCTAGCTTTGGAAACTCACACAAGGATTGGAGACCTCCCTCAAAACCTCAGACAAATAAATGACAACCACTGTTACCCTACAACAACTCGAACTTGCCTTACGAACTACCAGTAAGTGTTTGGGTAGCTCAGATCAGTTTTTTGGAGGATGAAACTATGATGCCTTAATAGAGATTTTTGATCTTTTATATCACTACATTTCTGTGATAACTAAACTATGAAGGATATTAAACTTGTGGTTATTTGCCTTTGAAGTCTTGGACTTGTAGCTTAAGAAGCTTGGACTGAAGAGAATTCACATTGTGGTAGCATTATGATGTTAGATTTGTGGTGTTGTGAACCTCGCGAGAGGAGGTTGCACATTTTGTTTAGCTCACGACAAGAATTAGACAGTGGGATAAAAGGAGAATGGCTACAATTATTAAGGAAGATAGGGTTGGAACCCTATAGGTTGGAGCCTCGTGAATTCCAAGTCGGTGATTGGCAAAGTACATGTTGGTGCCTTGTAGATTTGAAGATTGGTGTATTCATATAGGGTTGGAGCCCTACACTATATTGTACTTGATTTATTGTGAAGAAGAGGAATGAAGGCTTACACTTATGTGAGGACATCAATTGAAGCTTTGAAAAGTGAATTATTTTAAGCTTTAGACAGTGAATATTTTGAGAGTATTGGCCATTATCTGAAGCAGTTTGTTAAAAATACCCTGATAGAAACTTGGGTTGATTTGAGGAACATTTGAAGACATCATCTTTGAGCTAATTCCAAAAACGCTTTGGAGCGTAATTGTAGGCCTGATTAATGATTAAAATAAAGCTTGTTAAGGACAATCCGAGGTTTTTAAAAGTGTACTTATAGACCTTCTTGAGAAACCATTTGTATACCATGATGCATTGAAGCCATCACGAGGTGACCTTGAAGATTTTGTTTGGCCAACACGAAGAGCTATGGTGACACCTAATAAAAAGACAAAGTTGTCAGTGATGATATCACTACCTTGGAGATTGTTTGAGGGCAGTGTTGAAGGTGAAGAGATTGGCATGGCTCATTGAATAAGGTATCAGGAGCTGTGAAGAATCACTAAACTTAGCTTGATGAATTGAAATTGTGGGTTGGAGCCCTAGAGGATAGGAGTCCTCAAGAAAACCAAGTTGGAGCTTGCACCAAATATAAGGTAAGATCTATAGAGGTTGAAGCCTCATAAAGACAAGGTTGGTACCTTGGGAAGATAGGGTTGGAGCCCTATAGGTTGGAGCCTGGTGAATTCCAAGTCAATGATTGGCAAAGTACAGGTTGGTGCCTCGTAGATTTGAACATTCGTGTATTCATATAGGGTTGGAGCCCTACACTATATTGTGCTTGATTTATTGTAAATAAGAGGATTTAAGTCCTCGTTATTCATGATTAATAAAAGTATTTATTCTTATTGTTCATTTTGTGTTCTAATTATGAGTGATCTAACTGGTAAAAATAAAATTGAAAAGAAATATTGATTCACCCCCCTTCTCAATATTTCCAACAGTACATGGATTCTAAATTATATTTAATATGAGTTTTAAATATGCATCTGATAATGAATCTAGCTAAAATGAGATGCAATTGCAACAACTCTAGCTAGAAAGAATCCCATAATCGTGATGTGAAGGGTCTTACCTCTTGTCTTATTTCTACTCCCAAAAAGAGTTGTATAAAAAAAACATTTTAAATTGAAAGTAAATACATATGTATAATTCCTAGAAAACGACGATGTTGGGTAATTTAGCTACAAGTTGGATTACATAGATTTAAATTATCAATCTAGGTTAGTACACTCCTCAAGGACACATGCACAATCTATGCTAGGAAATTGACTTTCAATTTTAAAAGGAAAATATAATATATTGAAATAATATTGCAAGGCTAAATTAAAATCCTAATCATAAAAATACCTAAAATGAGCACAAACACTTTCTAGGAAAGAAAGACACAAACTTCTAGAAAAGTAATAACATTTGATCTATTAAAAACAATAATTTCTAAACCAGAAAGCAATGAAAATTATCTATTTGAATTGAAAGTACAATTCTATTCCAGGAAGGATAAATATGATTCTATTCTATGAAATCAATTCTAATGAAATAAATATAATATACAAGCGAGAAATTTGGTCGGCTAAATCATAATGCTATAAAAGATTTTAAAGTTCCTATCTTAAACTTATATTATGAGAGTTTCTAAAAGTCTCTCATTAAGTCTATTCTATGAATTTTCTTCTTAAATTCTTCTCTAATAAACATGGAAGTCATTTATTCTAGGAAAGCGAGAAGGTTTATTTTATGAATGGAATATTATGTTCTAGAAAACATTAAAAATCATTTTCTAAAGAAACAAATTAATTTTAGGCTAAGGAAAGTAAAGAAAACTTATTATATGACAATAAGAAAATGATATTATGAGAAATTGAATTGAAATTTCATCTATCTATGAGACCAAAGCAAATTAATATTACTGCTGTGCATGTTTAGAGTTTAGAATCATTTATGTTTGTGCATTATCTATAAATCTAAGACTACTTAAATGCAGAGATAAAAGACTTAAATCAGGAGGTAACTTATAAATCCTTTCGTTGCTTTCAAAAGTTTATTCAAGCTCTTTATTATCAAAAGAACAAGAACGAAATGAGCATAAAAGAGCACCTAAAGACAATGCGTATGAAACCAAGCATCTAAAAAAAATACTTGAAATAAATATTGTAGAAAATGACCATAAATGAAACTAGTCTGTCTTGTAGAAATGAAGTATAAGGAAAATTTAAAATACAATTGTACTCATCATGAGGCCATCCTGAGGTGCACAAGAGACGGAAAACATAGGAAATTATTGATCAAACACCAAATCCATCATCAAGGAATAATCATATAAAGCAATTGTATTATTTGAAAAGTGTGTTAACTTCAAAAGTATAATGATAAAATCCAAGTGTATCGAGTAACTTCAACATTAAATACTTATGGTTTGCTTCTCTGAGAATAATTTTATAGAGTTTTAATGTAAGTACTTCCGAGAAACTTATTTCTAAAGGATAGACCTATAGATTGAAATCTTAGACTTCAAATTCTATAGTGACTTTTACTCACATGATTCACTACTTGCGAAGCGAGTCATGTGAGAAACACATCAGTGTTCTTGAAATTATTTGTGATCTCACTCACTTGATAAGGAGTCATCCTCACTTGATACCTTGTTTTAATGTCTCGTGCATGATGTCATTGTTTGGTCGTGAGTTTCACTTTGAGATTTTCTTCAAGTAGGATTTTTTTGTCTATGCCCAGTAGGTGAAAATCCGTATAGGAAACATTTGTCATATTCCCACGTTCTATGGCCGATCTATCTCGCATGGGACCTATTAGAAGCTTGGATTCATCTACGCAACTATTAATGAGGCTGAAAAAAGTGTCAAGTTATGTATCTCATGCAAATTGAATCAAGTTAAAAAGAAAAACGTATAGATTCGAGAGGACGTTTGGACCTTTACCTTATTAATTGTTTATGTGGCTTTCATGGATTTGTATTTCGAAATAATGGTATAGTGGTATAATGATAAATAAAAATTAAGTAAAACAAAAGATAACAAACTGTCAAAAAAAATGCAATTATTTTGGCCCAATACTTCTTCTACCCCGTTTACATCAAGAGATTTAATGATATTGTGATCACCTCCTAAAATCCATAACTCCTCACTAAATAGCGAGAAAATGTTACTAATGTCACAAGGGAATTTGTGATTATTTCTTTTCTAATATTTTTCTTAAAATCTACATTTCCTCATATTAGTTGTGAACATATACTTAATATATATATTTTTTAAGCTTGGCAGGACCTTTTCATTTTCTATTCAAACATAGGAAAATTTACACCACATAGATTGGCTAGGTGGCCTCAACTTGCCTCAGAGTGAAACCAAGTTTGTTGGCTACATATCTGCACTGTAAGCCATCCAAAAATAATAGAGTTTTAATCTCTCTACCCAAGCTATATATGTCTTTGTTTCATTTCCATATTCTAGATTTCTAGCTATACATAGACATGGATGATAGAAATTAAAAACTATCTACATATAAAACAAAAGTATAAAGCAAAAGAAAAAATAAGGAACTGACTAGCCCTCGTACTCCTCCGAGGCAAATTCCACTGGTGTCAGGTCCTTAACTATTGATCCAGAGATCTCAGATAGTTCTAGGATGCATGGAATGTGTTTCTCAATTCTGTCCAACCCGATGTCCTGCTTATGGAGATGGAACTGAATTTTTTGCAGGTCTTGCTTGTAGCTCGACATACACTAGAGTCAAACTGCCATGCCTACGGAGATTTGTTCCATGGCTTTGCCTAATAGGTTCTCCATAAACCAATAGAGATATAAGGTCTTCTTGAACTGTGTGATTCTTCCTCTGGTATTGCCTAGATTTGGGACTAAGGTCCTCCAATTGTCCATATCCTCCTCTGTGTCACTGCCCTGATTAATTTCCTCTTCCCACTCTTCTAGCAACTTTCGAATTCCCTCATCGGTACCCTCATAGTAAGCCTCTGCGGCTTCAGTGATAAGGTTTTATTCAGACTTTCTTCCCCTGCGAGGCTCTGACGTACTCAACTCCTTAGCCTTCTGAGGGGACAGTCCCCTCCTTCCATGCCCACGAACTCTCATTAGGCAAGCCATATCATAAATTTCTGAGACTTGTTCATAACATCAGTTCATTAATCTAAAACATTTTAATATAATTGAATTCCTTCCCAGACTTTCATTTCTGGAAAGGTAAGCTTCGCCATGCCTTTCCTCAATCCTTTCCTTTTTAGGGTCAAAGCCAGAATGACTGAGAGAATAGTCGGCAAAGGGGGTCTGCCTCCAACAACCCTTTGTCACTCCCCTCCTCCATACCCAATATGTTCTAGACATTTTTAGGTAAGCCTCTCAATGCCACAACCAAGCTCGCAAGCCTGCCCTCTCTGCATCGGATTTCCAAGCAGTAATTGGTATCCCTTCCCTCTCTACCCAGGGAATTTTAACAGTGCCACTCTCTTTGACATGCTTTGTTGAAACATATACTTAATATATAAATACAAAATAATTAACATAAAAATTAAAAGAATTAATAATATAATTTGAAACTAAAAATGGCCCTAAATTTATTAAAAAATAAGTGACATAAATAAATAAATTATTGAAGAAATAAAGACATTCTTATCCAAATTAAATTTGAAAATTTAGAATTATAATACAATAAAGAAGTATTTAGAATTATAATACAATAAAGAAGTAGAGAATTATATATATATATATATAAATCAATTTTTTGAAAATATATTTAATATTATAAAGTTAAAAATTATATTATTAATAAAAATGTGGAATGTCAAAAGATATGTCTTAATTAATTATTTGTGATTTAGCGTGTAAGTATCTCCACCATCTAAATGCACCTTTAATGTAAAGAGTCCATAAATTTAAGCCATTTATTAATAAAAAACCTAACTCTCAACCCTTTGTTTCTTCAAATTTACTAATATCATTATACATTTTTAACATTCTCTTTATTATATATAATTGAAGCTATGATTCTTTTTTCTTTTCTTTTATTATATATAATTGAATCTATGATTTTTTTTTCTTTTCTTTTATTATATATAATTGAATCGATGATGTTTCCTTTATTTTATTATATATAATTGAAATTATGATGTTTCCTTTCTTTTATTAGACTAGTGTAAAGTCATCTTAACATTGGATCTATCAAGGGCAGAGAGGGATCAAATATCTCGAGGTGAATACCTCTTTTTTGAGTACAAAATTTGAGAAAATGTTTGCACCTTGAGAGATTTGATCATTGTTGATGCTTCATAGATTTGGGGTTAAGATGGATCTAGGCTACTTTTAGTCGTGTGCATTCATACACAATTTGTTGAACAGCTAATTATCTTGATCATTTTAAATATTCTAAGTATGTCTAAGAGAAATTTGGTCAATTTAATTTTAAATTCTCTTAGTTACCTCAGTTTGTTGAGACGAGAGAGATGCTTAGTACCTTGAATGATGAAATACAAATTTTGAATGAAAACCGAAAATGTAAAAATGTTGAATGATAGAAAATATGAATAATAAGAATGTAGTAAATTATAAACAATCTTAATTCTGATCAATCTAAAAACTATTTTCTTCTATTATTTTTATTGTCACACTTCTTAGCTTTTCCATCCCTTCATATTTCTCATATGAAAAGGGTAGTTGAAATCATATACCATTCAAATATTTAACTCGAGCGATTGTAGTAAACATCATAGATTGCCTCTATTGCTCTCCAATATTAATAGTAGTTTTCTCCAAAGTCAATAATTGTGATTTGAATATGTTCTTAAAATGAAATCAATACACAGTATCAATCTAATTACTTTGAAATTAATGTACATCATACATTTAGTTGTGTAACAACCCTCGCGAAAAGTTCATGTAATAAAATTTAAGAAAGGAAAAATAACACCAATTAAGGGACACTTATTACAAGCTGACTGTTGGGAAAATATATACTAGTGGGCATCAGTGGATGTGTTTTTGGCTATGAAAATTGGCAAAGCCTAAGGCAAAGGCATTAAAACAAAAAAGACATTTTTGGAACATTTATTTATGAAAACAATTGAAATTAGGGGAAAAGTAAGGTGAAAGGTCACAGGTTGCATGTGAGGAGGGAAATGGAAGAAAGTAATGGAAGATGAAGAAAATAGTTTCCTCATTCATAAAAAGGCTTTTGAGGATCAGTTGGTAACTTTTTGACAGTTCAAGTTTTGGAGCTCTCTCATTAATCTCTCTCTCACTCACTCTTGGTCATTTAGATTTGTCTTGGAGCACTCTAGATTTGGATCAAGGAAGGAAAAGAAAGAAAAGGGAAAGAAAGGAAAGAAAGGATCAAGGAAGGAAGAGTAGGATCAGGCAGCTTCAGCAAGAATACTTCCCGGTAACATATTTCATGTGTGATTTCCTCACTATTTTTGACATGCATGACTTTGCATGTTCATATATGGTTCTCTTGCTATCTGTGGCATTGTTTTGTCGGGTTATGACAATGGTTTTCAATCTAGCCTTTTATTTTTATGGATTCCATGGTATGTTGGGATGTTTATCTCAGTTTTGAGCTTTGGTTTGCTAGATGGATTTCGAAATCAGGGGCGAAGGTGGTCTCAAGGCTCATTCCCAAAGGCCTAGGAATCCCTTGACCGATTTTGGTAGGATACACGATAAAGCCCAAGGGAGAAGTCTCATTTTAGAGCCTAGTGATCAGGGATTAGATTACAGTAAAGCCTGAGGAATAATGACATGGAAAATTCCTCAACGATAGTGATGGATTGCGGATGAAGTTCGAAGTTCGGTTTGGTTATGATTGGAGCACTGGTTTTGGTGTGATCACGGTTTGGTGAGGGTGGAGGTGGTTTAACCTCTTGATTCCCTTAGTTGTCTTTGGCTTGCCTTACCGATGAGATCACAGATTAATGCTTGGAATATGGCATGAAGGTGAGTGGCAAAAAGAAAAAATTTATTCCAATATGTCTATGGCTGTGTGGTATGTGGAAGTCCCAAACTTGATCAAATTTTCCTATGATTAGCGAAAGCTAAGTTCTCTTAATTTTTCATTTGTTTATATGTTAATTTAATGGTTTTTATATCTCTGTTATTTACATGGTTTTATGTTGATTATAACCTTGGTTAATTGACTGGTTCATGTCATGGTTATCTCATGTATTAGTAAATGTTAAATTGATGGATGCAAGACCTAATTGATGTTATAACAGTTCAATGCAGAAGGTCGTGGTCCTTCTTGTCATGTTTCATAAGAGTTTTTAGTCGTTCAAGCTTTGTCTTATATCCTAGACCTGTAGGTTTCATTGATTCCAAATGTTTGACGAAATATCAGTCCCAGTTAGGGATGGTCAAGTCTAGTATTGAGGTTAATTTTTGGTTTAATACTCTTGTCATCATGTCTTTGGTGGATCCTCAAATTTATAACAAGTTTTGGGCAGTGGCCAGAATTTTGGGCTAGAATGTGCCTTGAATTCCGCAGATGCTGGCATAGGTATGCTAGGAAAATCCCCTGGATGGTGGCTTGTAGGTAGATGAGAGTGTCTAGAGGTCACAAGGATGTTGGCATGCCTATAGCATGAGAGCGTCTAGAGGTAAAGAGGTATAAAAGATTAGTGGGACCCAAAGGTAGGATTTCTGAGTAGCTGAGATTTCTCTTGGGGGTGTTGTGCAAATGTGGCAGGCATGATTGATGTGTTCCAACAATTTCATTTCCTTAAGGTCAAAAAGGAGGTTGAATCCCTACATAGTGGCCTCTCTCATCGCATGTTTACCCCAGTTGATTAGTTACTTGGGTAGATGTGGGAGGAGGGTGATTATAAGTTGCATCAAATCATAAATCAACATCTACACTAAAAAACAATGCATCTAATGCAAACAATCAATTAAGAATAGAAATAAACATATATATTGAAATCAATACATCTAGTGTAATCAATCAAAAAAGATTATAAATCAATATCTACAATGAAACTAATGCATCCAATGCAAACAACCAAATAGGAGTATAAATCAACATCTACATTAAAATAAATGCATCTAGTGCAAGCTATCAAATAGGATTAGAAATCAATATCTACACTAAAATAAATTCCTCTAGTGTAAGAAATAAAATAGTATTAGAAACGAGCAACTATACTGAACTCAATATATCTATTTTAGTGAAAAACCAAAATATTCATGACTTTCTAGATCTAACTTCTATGCTTGTATTTGTCTCTGTGTCTCTTTCTTCTTCCCTCCCTCTCCACCTTCCATCCTGGTGTTATATCTCCCTCCATCTCTCCGTCTCCGTCTCCCCCTCCTCTCCCACATCTCTCTCTGTCAACTTATCCCTCCCTCTTTATATCTCTCTATTCTTTCCTCTCTCCCCTACCATATATATCTATACCTTCCTCTATCTATCGTTATTTTTCTCTCTATCTCACCCTCAAAACACCTCTCTCTCTCTCTCTCTCTCTTCCTACCTCACTCTATGTCTCTTTGCTTCGCTCTCACCCCCTCCATCTATATCTATATCTTTCCTTCTTTATATCTATATACTAGCCCACAAACATACACACCTTCTCTCCATATCTATTGATCTATCTATCTGTCCATCTTCCTCTCCTTCTCTCTCTCTTCCCCTTATCTCTCTCTCCCTCTTCCTTTTATCTCTCCATATATGTCTCTCTTCCTCATTTCCTCTCTTTGTCTCTCTCTTTTTCCCTCTCTTCCCCCTCCATCTATATCTCTATCTGCCCTTGTCTCTCCTTCTCACTGACAAAATATACTAACTCTCTCTCCATATCTATATATCTCTCTCACCCTCCCTCTTCTTCTCCCTCTCTCTCTCCCCTTCTCTCTCTCTCTCTCATCCCCTTCTCTCCCTCTCTCTCTCTTTCTCTTTCCCTTCCTGCTCTTTCTCTCCATCATTGACTCTCCATCTCTTCCTTATCACTCGCTCTGCCTCTCCAACTTCCTCTCTCTATGTCTTTGTTCTTCTCTTCCTCTCTCACACCTCTAACTCCATCTCTCTCACACCTCCTCGCCCTCTCCTTCTCCTTCTCTAAGTCCTCTATCTCTCTCTTCTTCTCTTTCCTTTTCTCTCCCACCTCCCTTACTATCTCCCCCCATCACACACTCTCTCTCTTTCCACCGTCCAACTCTGTTGTTATCTCCCTCCCTCTATCCTTCTCTCTCTTCCCATCTCTCCCCCTTCGTATCTATTTCACCCTCCCTCTCTTTCCCTTCTTTCCATATCTCTATCCTCTCATTTTCTCTCTCTTCCATTGCCTCCTTGTTCCCTCATTCTGTCTTTATCTCTCCCTTGTCGCTCCCTCTCTCTCTCCACACCATCTCTCAATGTATTTTTTCTCTTGTCCATCTCTTTCCCACTCCAAATCTATCACTCTCTGCCCTCCTCCCTCTCTCCTCTCTCCCCCCTCCTCTCTCTTCCTTCCTCTCTCTCCCACATCTATCTCTTTCTCCCCCATTCTATTCCCCCCACTGCGCCCCGCCCTCCCTCTCTCTCTCTCTCTCTCTCTCTCTCTCTCTCTCTCTCTCTCTCTCTCAATATGATCCCATTGTATTCTATTTAAGAAAGTATTTAAATTAAAAAAAACATAACTGGTTATAAAATAATAAACCTATATTTTAGGATCAATCATGTTAAAGAAAATACAATAACACAAAAATTAAAAGAATCATGCACTATCTTTTATCATTATTGTTTGCCACTTTCCTTTCTCTCTCAGGTTGGATCTTTGGTTAAGATGAACCTATCCTAGTTCTTTATAATATTATTTATATTATATCAATTTCATATATGCATAAATAAAAGTATTCTCGTTTTTTATTTTATTAAAACCTTGGTTTAATCTCTATGGGAATATTTTTAGTAGTAGTGAGGATGGAAGGTTTAGATATATCTCAAAAACAATTATAACCTTTTTCTTTTAGATTTAATTAAAAAATGTAATAAAATTAAATTTAAATTAAATATTTATAAAATATTTTGATTGTAAAATAAGTTATGGTTTTTGGGTATGTAGTATTGAGAACTAATAATATTAGCCCATGGTATTGTAAGAGAATAATTAAAAGCTTGGATCCATAATATAATAATAAAAAACATAGATAATTCGTGGTATTCACAAAACCATAATATTGGCCCGTACTATTATGATTTTCTTTTATCTAGAAAATTGTTTCTAACTTTTTTAATTATATATATATATATATATAACAAACTAAAATTTATTATTTTTATTACTTGAATCAAACCAGTTTATTGCACTAAAGACTAAAAAGAAAAAGGAAGATTACATTCTTTTTTAAGATTGTTATTATTCTTAGTTATAATATAGCTAGTATTACAAATATTCATATACAATCTTTCTTACATTACACCTAATATCTATACATCTACCTACCTTAAGCAAATTTGAAATATAATAAACTAATATAAAATCTAACTTTCTATACATCTACCTACGTTAAACAGATTTGAAATAATTAATAAACTAATATAAAATCTAACTTCCTATACATCTACCTACCTTACACAAATTTGAAATAATTGATAAACTAATATAAAATCGAACAAAATACCACTTTTAAAGCTTTAAAGCTTTACCTGCTAAATAACAGAAACTGATCATGGTCTCAAAAGTGGAGACGGCTGGACTATACTTTTCTTCATAGGAAAGTTTTAGAAGGCACCAAGTATTTGGTAAATCTTTTCATGCTCTAAAAAGGAAACTCTGATTTATCAAATCAGCTTCAACGGTGGAATTCTAAAAAGTAATGGGCTGAAAGTCATAAATTTTCCTGGAAGAGACGTATGCTCAAATCATATATCCTTTAACTTACGGAGGACAAAGCACTTACCTCGTCCAAATGGTTTTTATATTGTATATCGAATGTCAGGCGAACCATATACACTAATTTTTATTACCATGTGGAATTTTTGTTGACTCTAAGGAAAAAAAATATTTGCTTCCAGTCAGATTATGACATGTACCTACGGATGATCATACCTTTTTTTCTATGTCGGAATATTTGTCGACTATTAATCAATATTGTTCGTTAAAAAGTATGATCGACATCCCAACCACACAAAAGATTCCCATTCCCATTCTCTGAGCTCAGAGTTGAATTGAGTATTTCTCCCAATCAATGACACATGAAGATAAAGATAGACGTTTGGGAATGGGAGGATGTGGATATAAATAATGTGGTCTGATCGGCCCCTTGTTCTGTTCGGGATATTTCTAGTCGACTATTTCTGTGTTGCAGATTGTTCGAGTTGAAATTCAGATCATGGTCTTTGTTATTAATCCTGCACGTTGGATCAGGTATATGATCACCCAGGAAAGTAAAGTTGATGCAACGTTTCAAC
Source organism: Pinus tabuliformis (assembly GCA_031772625.1). Classification (NCBI taxonomy): domain Eukaryota; kingdom Viridiplantae; phylum Streptophyta; class Pinopsida; order Pinales; family Pinaceae; genus Pinus; species Pinus tabuliformis. The sequence continues at coordinate 1,746,207,782 of CM062819.1, read as the reverse complement.
TTTCAATTCAAGATTCTCATTCCGTCATTCGTTTTGTGTGTGCACAGCTGTTGGAGATCAGTTTCAACAAATCGTTCCTGCAATCAAACTGACCTATATCTGGTATCTTACAAAGAAATCATGCAATTTTTTAACTCAGGATGAAGAGATGGATAATTTGTCTAAAAGTGATTTAAGTTATATTAAAAATATTTTAAAATACAACAAAAATAGTATATTGTAAATTGTAAGATGGGACATCGTTAAAATTTCTTATCTCATAAATTTTGCAGTTCCTTTAAATCATAAATAAGAAATTTTTTTTCTATATGTTCTTTAATGAATAGGTTTATTTAAATTGAGTCCCAAGAAACCACGCCTACAGTCAATCCAAGGCAACCTGCAAGTTGGATCAAACATCTCAACCAGGAAATAGTGCAATTAGTGATGTTTTATGCAACCATTCCAGCAGCGCTGTTCTCAGCTTTTATTCTTGCATGCCACTACATATGGTGGTTACCATATAATATTAGCGTCTCAGTTCGTAGTGACCTAACGGGAATCTCTACTGAATCAGTTGTGTGGTTGTTCGTGGATGGAAAGCATGGTTGGAATAATGTGTGCGGAGTTATATTTGAATATAAGGATTTCAATTATGAATGTGTTATAATTTTTTTTTTAATTACTAAAATTCTTCCTATTATAAGGAACACAATACTGTATTGATATACTAGCTTCTATTGTAGTATCGTGCTAGTTTGAAACTACATCAGTGATAACAAAGGAGATTTTTTTTTAAGCGAGAATGTATTACTCAAAACCAAATAGGAATTACGAGAATGTATAAAAGTAGATTTACAAACATAAACATGTCTTAAAACTAGATGTGATTCCATTCATTATCTTTATTCACTGTATGATTCTTAGTGGAAGGAAATGATGATTAATACATAGTGAAAGAAAACATCGAGTGCAAACCAAATAAAGATTATGTGCAGATATTAATTGGGTCTTGGGTAGCTCGGCCAACAAGACAAACAGGTGGGTTGAGCTAGGTGGGTTGAGCTAGGTGATAGCAATTTCCATGTGAGAAAGTTTCTCACTCATGCCTCTATTGGCCCATTTAAATTTTGATAAGTTGAAGCATAATCTCTTGCTTCCTCTTTTTTCTCTCTAAGAGCACCTTTAATAGAGGTGATTTCATCTTCCAATAGAGGTCAATTGTCAATAGATATTGATTTTTCTTTCCTTGGGTATGTCTAAGATCAGGAATCCACTTGTCTAGTGAGACTATTACCTAACACTTCTTCCTTGGAAGACTAAATTTCCTCTTGCAATGCTCTTCTGGTCGGATGCTCGTAAATCTAGGTGGAAACCCAAGTGTGAGAGTGTGCTATGGAACCTCTTGGGGCTCCCTTAGTGCTACCTCCATGGTCCAAGTTGGCCCTTGGTCATGACTTTAAGGGAAGATAAAAGAAATACAAGGAAAACCGAGAGAGATGATGCATTAGCAAACCAATTGTACAATATGGGTGAGAGTTGGAAGCTTGAAAATACTGTCGGGAGGGGGAGGGGAGGCACAAGTGAATTAGTATTGTGCTATGGATCACTAAGCTAATCATTTTTTCATTTCTTTATGATTAACTAAACATTCATTCATTAGCAACACATCACATTAGTGATAAATTTGAGGATAACCATAATCAATGTACAAGAGAAACAAGAAACATGAGCAAATAAACACAATAAAAATCATCACCACATGGACACAATATATAAGGTGGAAACCATTCTAAGAGAAAAACCATCGTCTACTTTGTTTGCTTCATCTTCTTCTTCTTAGTAAAATATGTTTTATATGTAATCACTTACCACCACTAGTGTGCACGCCATAATTTGTGATCATGCGAGAAACCACCCACTCCATGCCACTACCTAACTAAAGCAACCACTTCATCAACTTTTTTGACCACGACACCCACAACTGTGCAGGGGGATCCGAGTTGACTCAACTTCTGGTTTTAACCAAGATCTTTTGCTTCCGTGATGTAGTTAGAATTGAATTTTATAAGAGCATAAATGAAAATATATGCATACTTAAGCAAATGGAAACATAATTATGAACAACAAATCATAAACAATAGACATTGATAATGGAGTTCGTCCAGTGTGGACTATGTCTCTAGGCCCGGTGTTAAGATGGTGTTGGTTGCTTCATTTAGTGTTGGAAATGGTGAAGATGTACATGCACTATGTTTTCTGTCATACAAGGATATGTGCCCTCTACATGAGTGGAAAAGTCCCTCCACGAGACGTTCTGCTACAAGAACTATCACTCACAACAGACCTTCTATCAACATGACATAATCTCACACATGGTGTTAATGAGTATCCCTCCATCATTGCAACAAAGGGATCTCAAAACATACATGACAATCCATGATGAATACATACATCTTACATGAATTAGACACAATATTCTCCATCATACATCAACTAGGGATCGAAACAACATTGTCCATCTCACAGCAAATGATCAAAGAAGTACATGACAACAACACTTCATGTAACTCAACTTTGATGCTCACTGAAGAATGGAATACTCAGTGGTTGGATCTGAATGCACCATCGAAATTTTGGTGTCGCATGGCATAAGATTGACTGTCCACACTCTAAAATTTGACACCATCACTCCAATCTAGACAATGGCAGAAAAATAAAAGTCTCTGCTAAAAAAATCAAACTACACCACTAAATTTGTGTCGTTGAGAGGTGTAAAATCAACTATCCATTTGTCGAATTCTGACGCCGGTAAAATGTGGGCCTCTAGGAATCTTTTAGATTCCCCGTAATTCTCTAAAGATTCCCTCCTTTGGGTTGACTGGAGATCTGCAACTCAAATCAGAAAAACTAATCATGCCATTGAGATCCTTGCAAAATTTTGAGAAGAATGAGTATAAAGTTGGCTGCATTCTGGACCTGGGAAAGTTCAGCTTCCAAGGAATCTGGAAGATTCCCTCAAGATTTTCAAAGATTCTCCTCTGCTAGGAATCTGCAAATCCGCTGCTCAAAAGGTGAATCTCACCTCACCATTGCATTCCCTCTGAAAATTTGAGAAAAATGACTGTAAACTTGATTACATTCCGACACTGAGAAAATTTACCTCCCAAGGAATCTTTGGCATTAAGAAAATATTCTCTAATAATCTGTCTCAAAATGCGTGCATGGTTCCTCCCTTTGTCATTATGTCATGGTTCCGCTCATGGCTCAAGGTTCCGCGCAGTCACGGTTCCACTCTTTGTTTGGTCGCTCCCAGTTCCACCACGCTCTTCCCTTTACGCATTTATAGGTGTTGCTCTTATACAAACTCATGGGCGAACTTTACCACATGGAGCGGTTTGGCGTAGTGGAAAAGATAGAAAATGGTTGGAGAGAGGTCAGGGGATCAAATCCCGCCTCTCTCAAAATAGACATATAGTTATATTTTGCTTGGGCACTTTGTTTCTTAAGTTTAATATGGTTTCATGTGGTTATGGTTTGTCATGTGTTGTGGGGGCGCTTGAGAGGTAAGCCGGCCAGACTGGCCAAACAGGTTCGAGCCCTGCCACCCTTGGAATTGACACATGGAAGCTGTGTGGGGGGAGGCGGGTCCACCGTCAGGAGGCTACCCCATATATATATATATATATGTGTGTGTGTGTGTGTGTGTGTATATATATATATATCTATACATATATGTAGACATATATATATGTATATATGTATGTATATATATATATATATATATATATATATATATATCTGTATACATATATATATATGTATATATATAGATACATATATGTATATATATATATATACATACATATATATATACATATACATATACATATACATATACATATATATATATAATGCGATGGAGGAGGCGAGGGTTATGGTCCACCGCCTAATTTATTATTTTTTTGTTAATTTTAAAATAACATTAGTATTTTAAAATAGTTGGAAAGTAAGCATCATTGGGAAAACCAAGTAGGCCACAATTTCTCCCATCCAATGGTTGGGTTCCGATGATCGACTCCAGTGCAATTTGTAGTACCATTAACCCCGAAACTTGGCCAAGTCAACCTTGAACTTTGACTGACCATATCTCCTCCATACAAGATTGGATATGGGTGTTGTTCACACCATTAGAATCAGGGTGACGAGCACTTTGATGTGGTGCTAGTTTGAGAGAAATCTGACCACTTTTAATTTTGACCATTTCTAAGCCCCCTTGGGTTTCTACATGTGCCTAGAGCCACCTAAATCAATCCTCCCCACTAAGAAGACTTTTCTCCTCCAAAAGCCCAAAAAATAATCTGCAACTTCTTTGTACTTTGTCTACACCACAAGTGTCTGATATGTCACCCTTCCTTCTCCTTCACCTTTGTCCTTTGGAGCCATAAGCGATGAGCTGACATAGACATCCCCTGCAACCCTCTAGTACATTATTTTTCAAATTACATGCTTGATTTACAAGACCAAATAATGACCCACGCATCCCATACTTTCCATGATTTTATAGCACATACTTGGTGGTCAAGTTTACATCAAAATGGAAACAATACCCTAGCTATCAAGCACACCAGGCCAAGACATCATTGTTGCTTAGCAAGTGATTGAAAGCACATCATCACTTTTACATTTTAAATTGAAAAAAAATAGTTACAAAAACACAGCCATGACAAGCTAACATATCTAGAAGCCATTTTTCACTTATCAATGTGAATGGGTCATCCCCATGTGGTGGTTTTGCTTGTTGAATGACTTTTTCAACTGGTTCATGCACTAACGCTTTGTCCTTGCGAAGTTTCTCTAGATGGAGCCTCCAACATGTGGCCCTTTCATGATCACATCTATTGCAATGACTAAATAAAGTCTTCTTCCTCTAGATCTGTTGAACATGTTTCTTCCCTTGCGATCGAGAAGGCATTTCACTCCTCATCCTCTTTCATGCTGACATTCTCTTCCAGCACTAAGAAAATATATGGTTATGTAAACCACATAAAGTACATGTTTTTCGATGCCATGATTTATGTCCATCATTAACAACATGATTGTAATCAAAATGGACATTCGAATATTGAAATTTGTTATACCTTTCCGTGTTGTCTCTTGTGTAATTAGGGCAATGAGAGCTTCCCTCAGTTCTTTCCATGCAATGGGCACTTCCATGGGATGATGGTGATGAGTTCACATCATTCTCTTTCCTCGGTTCTTTCAACAATATTAGGGAAGCAAATGACACTATTGAGCTATCCCCTTTGGTGTATCAGAGTCCTACAAATTGAGGTCTCTGCACAACCTCCAATGGCTGAATAATGCCTTGGCCATTAATGGCAAGTCCTCCTCCTTTCTACCCCATCTTGGTAAGGAGTCTCATGTCAGTTCCTGTAATCGACACCTTTACATTTCCAACAGAAACAATGTCATGTGAAGATGTAACTAAAGAAAAATCAGTTCTTCTAGGGCGTCCTTCTGAGCATTGCTTTTCCTCTGTCTCACCTTGTATAGATTCGTACATTATGTCCATCTTTTTGGAAACTCTAAGCATGGCCTCGTACATCTCTTTATCATCCTCCATTGCTACATGTTCCATTGTTCGCTATCGTAATTCAAATCCATGCGAAGACTGCTCTGATACCAAAGTTGATCTGAGTTAACTCAACTTCCAGATTTAACCAAGATCTTTTGCTTCCATGCTGTAATTAGAATTGCATTTTATAAGAGCATAAATGAACATATATATATTCTTAAGAAAATTGAAACATAATGGCAATCAACAAATCATAATACATTGAAAACGGATTTCGTCTAGTGTGGACTACGTCTCTGGTCCTGATGTCAAGATGCTGTTGGCTACTTCATTCAGTGCTAGAAATGGTTAAGATGTACATGGACTGTGTTTGTTGTCATACAAGTATATGTGCCCTTTGCATGAGTGTCAAACTCTCTCCATGAGACATTCCACTACAAGAAATATCACTCATAACAAACCTCTTATCAGCATGACATAATCTCACACAAGGTGAGAATGAGTATTCTGCCATCATGGAAACAAAGGGATCTATAAACATGCATGACAATCCATGATGAATGTGTACATCCTATATGAAGTAGACAGAAGATTCTCGATCAAATGTCAAGTAGGAATCGAAACAACATCATACATCTCACAGAAAATGATCAAAGAAGTACATGACAACAACATGTCATATACCTCAACTCAGATGCTGACTGAAGAATGGAATACTCAACTTCTACATCTGAACGCACCATACTCTGAAATCTGACACCATCACTCCAATTTGGAAAATGGCTGAAAAATAGAAGGCTCAGCTGAAAATCTAACTGCATCACTGAATTCATGTCGTCAAGAGGTGTAAAATCGACTATCCATTTGTCAAACTCTAACGTCGACAAAATATGGGCCTATATGAATCTTTTAGATTCCCCCGTGATTCTCCAAGGATTCCCTCCTTTGAGTTCACTGGATATCTGCAACTCAAGTCAGAAAAATTGATCTTGTCAATTGCAAAATTTTGAGAAGAATGAGTATAAAGTTGGTTACATTCTGGATCTCGGAAATTCAGCCTCCAAGGAATCTGGAAGATTCCCTCAAGATTCTTAAAGATTATCCTCTACTGGGAATTTATAAATCCACTGCTCAAAAGATGAATATAACCTTTCCATTGTGTTCCCTATGAAAATTTGAGAAAAATAACTGTAAACTTGATTACATTCTGACATTGAGAAAAGTTACCTCCCAAGGTCTTCAACATCAAGAGAATAATCTCTAAGAATATGTCTCAAAATGTGTTCCAATCATGGTTCCTCCCTTTGGCACTGTGTCATGGTTTCGCTTCTAGTTCAAGGTTCCACATAGTCACGTTTTCACTCTCCGTTCAGTCATTCTTCGTTCCATCGTGCTCTCCCCTCCGCACATTTCCAAGTGCTACTCTTACACAAACTGATGGGCATACTTTACCACATGGAGCGATTTGGCGTAGTGGCAAAGATAGAAAATGGTTCGAGAGAGTTCAAGGGATCAAGTACCTCCCTTCTCAAAATAGGCGCACAATTATATTTTGTTTGGGCGCTTTGTTTTCTAAGTTTAATATGGTTTCGTGTGGTTATGGTTTGTTATGCATTGTGGGGGTGCCCGGGAGGTGGGTCAGCTTGACTAGCCAGGCAGGTTTGATCCCCGCCGCCCTCGGAATTAACACATGGAAGCTGTGTGGGGGTGTCTAGGTCCGTTGGCGAGTGGCACACCAATTATATATATATATATATATATATATATATATATATATATATATATAGTGCGATGGGGGTGGCGAGGGTTATGGCCCACCCACCAATTTATTATTTTCTTTGTTATTTTCAAAATAGCATTAACATTTTACAATTGCTGGAAAGTAAGTGTCACTGGGAAAACTAAGTAGACCACAATTTCTCCTGTCCGGTGGTTGGGTTCTAGTCATCGCTGCTGGTGCAATTTGTAGGACCATTATCCCTGCCACTTGGCCAAGTGAACCTTGAACTTTCGCTGGCCCTATGTCCTTTATACGAGCTCGGATTTGAGTGCCATTTACACCATTGGAATAAAAATGATGAGCACTTTGATCTGGTGATAGTTTGAGAGTAATCTGACCACTTTTTATTTTTCCGATTTCTGAGCCCCCTTGGGTTTCTGCATGTGTCTAGAGCCACCTAGATCAATCCTCCCCATTGAGGAGATTTTGGTCCTCCAAAAGCTTGAAAAATAATCTACAAATTCTTTCTACTTTGTTTTCACCACAAGCGTCTGATAAGTCACCCTTCCTTCTCCTTCACCTTTGTCCTTCAGAGCCATAAGCGATGAGACGACACCTGCATCCCATGCAACCTTGTAGTACATTGTTTTGAAAATTAAATTCTTGATTTACAAGACCAACTAATGACCCAAGAATCCCATACTTGCCATGTGTTTATAACACATACTCTATGGTCAGGTTTACATCAAAATGGAAACAATACCCCAGCCATTAAACACACAAGACCAAGACATCATTGTTGCTTAACAAGTGATGGAGAATAGATCATCACTTTTACATTTTAAATTTCAGTAGTTGATTTACAAAAACATGGCCATGACAGGCTAACATATTTAGAAACCATTTTTGACTTATCAATGTGAATGGGTCATCCCCTTGTTGTGGTTTTTCTTGTCTAACAATGTTTTCAACTGGTTCATGCACGAACACTTTGTCCTTGCAACACTACTCTAGATGGAGCCTCGAACATGTGGCCTTTTGATGACAACTTCTATTGCAATGACTACAGAAATTCTTCTTCCTTGAGATCTTCTTAACATGTTTCTTCCCCTATGGTGCAGAAGGCCTTTCATGCCTCATCCTCTTTCGTGTTGTGATTCTCTTCTAACACTCAACAAATATATGGTTATGTAAACCACAAAAGGTACATGTTTTTTGATGCAATGATTTATGTCCATCATTAACAACATGATTGTAATCGAAATGAACATTCAAATATTGAGACTTTTTATACCTTTCCTTGTCTGTGTTGTAAATATGGTGATAAGAGCTTTCCTTAGTCTTTTCACTGCAATGGTCAGTACCATGGGATGATGGTGATGAGTTAACATCATTCTCTTTCATCGATGCTTTCAACAATATCATAAAAGCATCTGACACCTTTGATCTATCTCCTTTGGCTTATCCCATTCCTGCGAATCAACGTCTTTGCACAACCTCCAATGGCTGAGTAATGCCTTGACCATTAATGCCAAGTCCTCCTCCTTTGTACCCCATCTTGGTAAGGAGTCTCATGCTAGTTCTTGTAATCAGCAGCTCTACATTTCCAATAGAAATAATGTTATGTGAAGATGTAACTAAAGAAAAATCACAACTATTTACCTCAATTGTCGGTTTGGAAACAAGTGATGAGGGCTTCTCTAAGCCTTTGTTTCGCTTCAACTCCTCCAGGGTCTCTATTGTGACTTGTAGCTGAAGCTGCAACTACTTCTTTTCCTCTTTTCCTTCTTGTAGAAGAGAATTCAATTCAATGTTATCTACTTGAAGACTCTAGTTGTTATGCTTCAGTTCTTCCAGGGCCTCCTCCATGGCTCACAACTGAAGCTGCAATCATTGCTCTTCCTTTGTCTCTTCTTGTAGAGCTTCATACATTATGTCCATCTTTTTGGACTCTCTGAGCATGGCCTCGTACATCTCTTTGTGATCTTCCATTGCTACATGTTCCATTTTTCACGTTCGCAATTCACATCCACACGAAGACTGCTGTGATACCAAACTTGATCCAGGTTAACTCAAATTTTGGATTTAACCAAGATCATTTGCTTCCGTGATGTAGTTAGAATTTCATTTTATAAGAGCATAAATGAACATATATGCATGCTAAAGCAAATGGAAACATAATGACGATCAACAAATCATAAACAAGAGACATTGATAATGGATATTGTTGAGTGTGGACTCCATCTCTGGGCCCAGTGTCAAGATGATGTTGGATGCTTCATTCAGTGCTAGAAATGGTGAATATGTACATGGACTATGTTTTTTGTAATACAAGGATATGTGCCCTCTACATGAGTGGCAATGTTTCTCCACGAGACATTTCGATACATGAACTATCAATCACAACAGACCTCCTATCAGCATGACATAATCTCACACATGGTGACAATGAGTATGCCACTATCATGGAAATAAAGGGATCTCAAAACATACATGAAAATCCATGATGAATACATACATCTTACATGAAGTAGAAACAAGATTCTACATCATACATCAAGCAAGAATTGAAACAACATCATACATCTCACAACAAATGATCAAAAAAGTATGTGACAACAACACTTCATTTACCTCAACACTGATGCTGACTGAAGAATGGAATACTCAGTTGTTGGATCTGAATGCACCATCGAAATTGTGGCATTGCATGGCATAAGATCGATTGTCCACACTCTGAAATCTAACACCGTCACTCTGATATAGAAAATGGCCAAAAAATAGAAGGCTCAGCTGAAAAATCTGACTGTGCCACTAAATTTGTTTCGTCGAGATGTGTAAAATCGACTATCCATTTGTCGAATTCTTACCCAGGAGAAACTTGGACCTAGAGAAATCTTTTAGATTCCCCCATGATTCTCCAAAGATTCCCTCCTATAGGTTGACTGGAGATCCACAACACAAATAAGAAAAACTAATATCGCCATTGAGATCCTTGCAAAATTCTGAGAAGAATGAGTATAAAGTTGGTTGCATTTTGGATCTGGGAAAATTTAGCATCCAAGGAATGTGGAATATTCCATCAAGATCCTTGAAGATTCTCCTTTGTTGGGAATCTACAATTCCACTGCTCAAAAGGCGAACCTGACCTCATCATTATGTTCCCTGTGAAAATTTGAGAAAAATGATTGTAAACTTGATTACATTCTGACACTATGAAAGATTACCTCCCAAGGAATCTTCGGCATCAAGAGAATATTCTATGAGAATCTATCTTGAAATGCATGCCACTCATGGTTATGCCCTCTGTCACTATGTGATGGTTCCTCTCCTAGCTCATGGTTCCACGTGGTCACAGTTCCACTCTCTATCTCTCCCCTCCGCACATTTCCATGTGTTTCTCTTATACAAACTCATGCGCATACTTTACCACATGGAGTGTTTTAGCGTAGCGACAAAGATAGCAAATGGTTGGAGAGAGTTCAGGGGATCAAATTGTGCCCCTCTCAAAACAGGCATGCAGTAATATTTTTCTTGGGCACTTTTTTTTTTTAATTTTAATATGGTTTCATGTGGCTATGGTTTGTTATGTATTGTAGGGGCGCCCGGGAGGTGGGCTGGCCAGATGGCCAAGCGGGTTCAAGCCCCGCCACCCTTTGAATTGACACATTACAACTATGTGGAGGGGGCCGAGGGGTTCAGGTCAACCAGCGGGCGGCCCATGCATGATATATATATATATATATATATATATATCATGCATGGGCCGCTATTGTGCCATGGGGGTGGCGGGTTTTATGGCCTGCCCCCCAATTTATTATTTTTTTTGTTATTTTTAAAATAACAATAACATTTTAAAATCATTGGAAAGTAAATGTAATTGGGCAAACTAAGTAGGAAAAAAATTCTCCCATCCGATGGCTAGGTTCCTGTGACCACTGCCATTGCAATTTGTAGGACCATTAACGTTGCCACTTGGCCAAGTCAACCCTGAACTTTGACTAGCCCTATCTCCTCCATAAAAGCTCGGATTTGAGTGTCGTTCACACTATTGGAATTAGGGTGGCAAGCACTTCGATATAGTGTTAGTTTGATATAAATATGACCACTTTGAATTTTGACCATTTTTGAGCCGCCTTGGATTTTTGCGTGTCTAGAACCACCTAGATCAATAGGTCACTACCCCATACAGGCCACCACCTGCTTGATGCATAAACACCCAACAATTTTCCCTCATATTGAATATTAAACTCAAATTTATTAGCATTATATCTATCTAAAATAGAATTGAGAAAGGACTCACCATCACTGTTACCTTCATATCTATTATGTTGCATGACCACTGATTCTATGGAACTCTCATTTTCTAATTTTTCTTATTGAATTTTTGAACACACACTAGGGAGATGAGATTGTTTCTTCTATGAGGCCACCCTATTTTTCTTCTTTCTCTTATTCTCTCATTTTCTATTCTCTCGTCCATAAAAAATATGCAATATGTCCCACATCTCCTTAGAAGATGTCATATCTACTATTTTCTCTAGATTTGTATTATGAAGATTGTCATAAATAACACACTTTTCTTGTGTATTCTTAATCAACACCTTTGGTGGGGGGAGGATCTGTGCCATATCCTTCACAAACTAATTTCTAAATGTTATACCGATAATCTAAAAAAATTTATTTAACTTTTCTATCCATACCTTAAAGTTTGCAACAATGAGAAGAGAGTATTCTTGACGATCCATCTGAGAAACTATTTTTATCCTAGATCTACTTTCTAGTGGTCAAGATGCACTTGAAATCTCTCGTTATGATACCAATTGTTGGAATCTTGAGAATACTAAAAAGGGGGTGGGGGGTTGAATCAATATTGTGTTATGGATCACCAAACCAATTTCTTTCCCCTTTCTTTACAATTAACTAAGAATCTATTCATTAGTAACAAATCACATTAATGATGCATCTAAGCATAACCATAATAAATATAAAAGAGTAGAAAACATGTGAGAAAATAAACATAAGAGAAACCATTAACACATGAACACAATATATAAGGTGGAAACCCTTCTGGAAGAAAAACAACCTTCTACTTGTTTGATTCATCTTCCTCTTATTAGTAAAATATTTTTCTTACATAATCATTGGCCACCACCAATGTGCAAGCCACAACTTATCTTCATGCGAGCAACTACTTGTTCCAGGACACTGCCTAACAAAATCCATTACTTCCTAAACTTTATAGGCCACCACCTGCTAGAAGCCACCACTTCCTCAACTATCCTGGACACTACCCACTACAATCACTTGCTGGATGCCTCAACCCCCAATATCTTTCCAATCAGCACTAGACAAAAGACACCACTCCCAAGTTCTCAACACAATCAGAAGGATGCCACTACACCTTGAATCAACAAGCCACCACTTTCTAGTGATCCACCACTCTCCCATTGAAGGTGCCAACCTTCAAGTTCTTGTGGACCACTTTTCATCCATTTTCACACTAGGATCCACACAACCCAATATAAATATTGTAGGTCACATTTCATTCCATTTTCATACAAGACCCACTATAAACTGTATTCTCATCAACTGACTACAAACCTCTGCAATATAATTCTATTCTCATACAATCAATGTTCTCACAGTCACACTCAAACCCTCTCAAATCAAGGAGTCACTCGGCCATACATCATGACAAACTCAAAAACATATTACACTCTTCTCATCAATCTGAATAAATAACCCAACGACAAACATCACAGTCAATACACTCTACTCACTAATACAATATTCAACTTAGTAACTATATACTCTAGAAAACATAACACCTCTCTGCTACTCAAACCCCATTAAAATTACATAGTGACAATAGAAATACTAGCAACATACACCATATTATGACACTCAATAATGGAAAACCCTCTCACTTAGCACATCAAGAAACTCAACAACATGCTCATCAAACTATGACAATACATGGTTATTCATCATTACATTGGCTCACACTTAGCCATTCTACACAACATCAATGCTTCGTCCATATAACATCTTTGTAACATCAAATCATGCTCATCTAGGAACCCTTGAAACGCAACATTAGGAACATATAATCAACCAACATGACTGTTATGAAACCAGCTCAAGAAAAGATAGAAAAGATAGATCAATGCCTTAGAATTTAGCCTCTTCGAGGGGGCAACCTCCTTTACATTACATAAATGAACAATTCTTGGATGATTCCAATGACAAAACCTCCTTTATATATATAGGAGTCTAAGGAGTCACAATATAACCTAACCGACCTAACAATAATAATATAAAGCCACAAAAACAATAATAGAGGGATTCTATGGGGCACAGTAATAACAATATGGGGATAATAGGGGCACAACAATATTAATAAGGGATGCAACTACAATAGTAATGGGGTAATTACTAGTATTATAGGGACGCAACATGCCCCTCTCCTTCAAAAAAAGTGTTGTCCTCAACACTTGAGTAGTTATGGATGCTTCTGTATAAAATTCTCATCCTCCCATGTGGAATCTTCAGCGGATAAGTTCTTCCACTTGATAAGATACTCTGAAATTGATCGATTTCATAGCTGTTGAGTTCTTGTTTCTGTGACTACTTCCGGTTCCAGTATAATTTTTCCTTCCTCATCAAGTTCTGGCAATATTGTTTGAACTGGGATCTTGTCACCTAGAACCTTCTTTAAACATGAAACATGGAAAACTGGGTGCAATCGAGAAGCTAAAGGAAGCTCCAATTCGTATGCCATAGTACCAATCTTTTGTAACATCTTGTACGGACCATAATACTTTGGTGATAATTTATTATCCTTGTTAGCTTGCTTGAGGGACATTTTTTTATATGGTTGTAGCCGTAGGAATACCAAATCACCTACATCAAAACTTCTCTCGTTGCGATGTTGATCTGCCTGTTGTTTCATTCTATTCTGTGCCAACACGAGGTTAGCCTTTAAGAGTTGGAGGACTTGTTGTTGATGTTTGATGTGATGTTCCACTGCTTGAACCTTAGAATTTTTTCTTAAATATGATGTAATGGATGGTGGCTTATATCTGTAAAGTGCCATAAATGGGGTCATTTCTGTTGCTGTATGGAAGGAAGTGTTATACCACCATTCAGCCAAAGGCAACCATTTGACCCATTGTGTCTGTTTATCAGATACAAAGCAACGAAGATATCCTTCCAAACATTTGTTTACTATCTCAGTTTTCCCATCAGATTGAGGATGATAAGATGAGCTATGAGTTAACTGAGTACCAAGAAAAGAAAATAATTATGTCCAAAAATTTCCAGTGAAAATATTTCCAGTGAAAATGGGATCTCTGTCACTTACAATAATCTTTGGGTTTCCATGTAGCTTTTGAATTGCTTCCATAAATGCAGTAGAAACCGTACTAGCTTTAAATGGATGTGATAATGCACAAAAGTGTGCATACTTGGTAAGTTTTTCAACTACCACCATGATGACACTCTTTCCCTCAGACTTGGGTAAACCTGTGATAAAATCCATTGAAACCTCCCCCCAACGTTGGCTTGGAATGGATAAGGGTTGTAATAGACTCAGTGTCTTAATTGTTTCAACTTTATTTTGTTGGCAAACCCAAAATTCGGCCACAAATTTTTGAATATCCGATTTAAGGCCATCCCAAAAAAATTCCTTCTTAACCCTGTGGTAAGTTTTTAAAAATCTAGAGTGCCCTCGTAAGGAAGAAGTGTGCAATTCCATAAGAATGTTTTGTTTTAGTTGGGAATTCTTACAGAGGTATAAGCGATCTTTGTACCATAAAGAATCATTTTTCCAGCTAAATGTATCAGACGTACTGGAATCTTGTTGTAACTTTTGAATAAGTTCCCATACTTCTTCGTCATTCTTCCATTACTCCCTTACTTTGTTTATCCAATCTGGTTGGATAATAGAAATGGCACACAACAATGCTTCCACATCCTCATCCTTTCTTGAGAGTGCATCTGCCACCACATTTTTCTTTCCTTTTTTGTAGATGATTTCAAAGTCATAACCCAACATATTTGTGACCCACTTTTGTTGCTCTTCAAAGGATAATATTTGTTCTAAAAAGTATTTAAGGCTATCATGATCCGTTTTTACCTTGAAGTGTCTTCCCATTAGGTAGGGTCACCATTTCTTAAGTGCATGGAGTATTGCCAACATTTCCTTCTCATAAATAGCTTTGTGTAAAAACTTTCCCTTGATTGGATGACTTTCAAAAGCAATGGGTCTTTCATCTTGCATTAAAACAACACCAATTCCATTTCCTGAAGCATCACATTCCACAATGAAGGTTTTTGTGAAGTCCAGTGTAGCTAAGACCGGTGTGGCACATTTCCTCTTTAAGATGTTCGAAGGCCTTTGTTGCTTCTGGAGTCCATCAAAATGCATCTTTCTTCAATAATGTTGTTAGAGGTGCTACTATTCTCGCATAATTCTTAACAAACTTGCGATAATACCCTGTCAACCCGAGAAATCTTCGGAGATGCTTTATGGATGTGGGGATTTTCCATTCCTTAATGGCTTTAATTTTTCTAGGTTCTACCTTAACTCCTTCATGAGATACAATATGACCCAGATATTCCACCTCTTGTACTCCAAAGAAACATTTGGATCTTTTTGCATATAATTGTTTCTCCTCCAATAGTTTTAGCACCTTGTCAACATGTTCAACATGATTTTTCCAAGACTTGCTGTAGATTAGTATATCATCAAAAAATACTAACACAAAGTTTCTAAGGAATGGTTTGAAAATGGAATTCATCAAACCTTGAAATGTTGAAGGTGCATTGGTAAGGCAAAAAGGCATGACCAAAAATTCATAATGACCCTCATGAGTTCTAAATGTTGTTTTCGGAATGTCTTCAGTCTTCATTCTGATTTGATGATATCCTGAATGAAGATCCAACTTGGTGAAGTAAATTGATCCATGCAATTCATCAAGTAATTCATCAATGACGGGAATGGGAAACTTATCTTTAATGGTGAGCTTGTTGAGCTCCCTATAATCCGGACACATGCACCATGATCCATCCTTCTTGTGCACTAATACTATTGGAGCAGAGAAAGAACTTTGACTCGGTTGAATTATACCAGCCTCTAGCATTTCTGCAACCATACGTTCAATTTCACTCTTTTGGGCATAGGGATATCTATACGGCTTGATGTTTGGAGGAACACTTCCTGGAATCAAATGAATAGCATGATCATGATCACGAATAGGTGGGAGACCTTTGGGAGTCTCAAATACCTTGGAATGATTGTCCAAGACTTTTTGGAGATCTGGAGAAATAGATGATTACAATGTGGAAACATCTAGCAAACATAATTGTGCAATTACACCCCTTTGTTCCTTTCTTAGAAGATTTGTCATACCATTAGAGCTAATTATCTTTCCTAGTTTCCCTGCACTAACCCTTAATTCAACTTCCTTTCCTCCCACGGAAAATTTCATGAAAAGTTCTTGAAAATTAAAAGCTATTGTACCCAAGGATTGTAGCCATTGTACTCCTAGTACAACATCAGCACCTCCCATTGGAATGGAAAGCATTGGGCTAGTCAATACATATTCTCCCATCGATAGCTTGATATTATGGCACTTTCCAGAGCAATTTATTGTTCCTCCATTTGCAACCATCACTTGAGACTCTTGTGCTGGGTATAAGAAGCAATTCAATTCTTTTGCTACCTTACAACGATTAAAATTGTGGGTACTTCCTAAATGAATCAACACTAGTACCTTTTTCTTCTTGATTTGTCTTTCTATCTTGATGGTTCAAGGAGTGGTAATTCCCGCCAATGCATTACAAGATATGGTCGGATTCATTTCTTCTTTATCTAGGCTTTGTTCCTGGAGTATATCCTCTTCTTTTGACCTTTCTTGCTCCTTTTCTTCTTCTTCTTCACAATCTATGTAGAATAATTTCTTCTCAGCACACTTATGACCTTTAGTGTATTTGCTATAACAATTGTAACAAAGCCCTTTTGCTCTTTTTTCTTCCAATTCTTGTGGTGTCAACGTTATAGGTTGTGGAAGACTAGGAGCAACCACACTTCCATCTTTATAGTTGTGAGTGGTATGCTTCCTAGTTGCCATAATTTTGCTTTCCATTTTTCTTGCTAATGTAAATGCCTTCTCTAATGAATCAGGTTCCCAAAGGCGAACATCATGTTGGATATTATCCTTTAAAGTCCCTATGAACACATCAATCCTATGTTCCTCTAGAATATCTTTTACCCTTATGTTCAATTTTTGGAACTCCTCAATGTGCCCATTATTGAACCCTTTTGTTTGAGACTTATCAATTGGCTAAAAAAAGTGTTTCTTTTTGTATCCTCATAATGTGCTATCAATTCTTCCGTAAAAATTGCCCAAGTGATAATTTGTTTACGAGAGCAAAGCCATCGATACCATACAAACTGATTTGGTTCCAAATATAAAGTTGCAATACGTACCTTTTGTGTGTTTTGCACATTATTGAGATCGAAAAATTGCTCCATTTGTAATATCCATGTTGTGGGATCCTTGCCATCAAACTTCCTCATATCAATTTTTGGAATATGGTGGGTTTTTGATCCCACATTAGAGTCTAATAAATCATGATTAACATTTCTTTTGTTCTCATCATGAGTTTCCTTTACTACCTTTTCACCATTGGTAAGTATTTCTTGCAGAAAATTTGTCAAATCTGTCTTCAAATCTACCATGCTTGTCTTCAAATTTGTGTTCAAATATATCTTCAAGTTGTCCATCTTAGCTTCCATTCCATTCATCTTAGCTTCCACGCCATTTATCTTAGCTTCTGTTAGCTTTTGTGATAGTGACATTTGTTGCACTTGTTCTTGTAATTTTGATATATCATGTAGCATTTCTTCCTCTTCTTCATGAGTCATGCTAGAGCTTTTAGGTTCCTTACTAGGTGTTTGCATTTTCTTTCCTTGGGGCATCAGTTACCAATAATAATTCTCTACTATGCCCTTTGAATTCCTTCAAAATAAATTTTCAAACCAAGCTTAAGCAAAAATTTAAGAAAATCTACACACCTTTCTTCACTTTGTAGGAGCTCGATATTGCCTCTGATGTATCTCTGTACTTTCCGATCATCTAGTTCTAAATTTATGATATGCACTATCCCTATGTATCCTCTTTCCAATGCCACAAGTCTGACCCAAATTGGATTCTCCAATGAAGATTTATGCGAAATCTACCACAGTGACTTGATTATAGACTAGTTCAGTAGAGCAAACTTGTACGACGTGCCACGAGTCACTGTTTTGACCTTTGGACCTAAAAAATGCATACAAGAAGCTATAGTATTTCCTCTTTGTATACCTTCTTACAAAATTTCAATCCGATCCCCAGAGAGAAATTTATGATGATTCTCCCCAGGTCACGTGTTTGGAATGTAATTCAGGAGTCTGCAAAAAGACCAACTTCCTCATATCATATCTCCGTAAATATAGCACAAAAAGCTCTGAAATTTGGACCCGAGGTTCAGAGTGATTTCTTCTCAAATGGGTTTTTTTGCAACTTCTGAAATGTTTCAGAAAAAAATTTATAGCGAAAATTCCATGATGACCTGTTTGGAGCAGCGTAACCCTAGAATCCAAAGCTCTGATACCAAATGTTATGAAACAAACTCAAGAAAAGATAGAAAAGATAGATCAACGCCTTAGAATTTAGCCTGTTCGAGGGGGCAACCTCCTTTACATTACATAAATGAATAATTATTGGATGATTCAAATGAAAAAACCTCCTTTCTATATATAGGAGTCTAAGGAGTCACAATCTAACCCAACTGACCTAACAATAATAATATAAAGCCACAAAAACAATAATAGAGGGATTCTATGGGGCACAGTAATAACAATATGGGGATAATAGGGGCACAACAATATTAATAAGGGATGAAACTACAATAGTAATGCGGTAATTACTAGTATTATAGGGACCCAACAATGACTATGACATTAACTCTTACTTGAACTTGCTCCCCCTAAACTTATATTAGGGGCTACAATTAACTCTTCATAGTTGTTTTTCAGCACATTCTGCTATAGCCTTCTTGAAGCATCCAACCGATTAGGACCAATTCATGATAATACATTGCTTCATAATGAGATTACAAGGAAATATCAATGATACCTAATAGCCCATACATGGTTGTAACATGTCTCATTCTCCAATGCATGACTAAACTCTAGAATCACTATAATGCATGCCAAATGATAAGAAAATAAATATATAACACGAATATGATAAGGATTGTATTTTCCATGCATTCCTAGACCAGGTTACCCAATGATGACAACAATAATGATACATGGCTACATATTGCACTAATAATTCATACATGGTTGAAACAAATCCTCTTTTCAATTTGTGGCTAAAATGATTCACTCTACTAGATGTGACTTATACCAGGGTTACTTAACCATATAATAATAATAATCATGAATAAGGAAATGGGTCCTACTTCAATGCACTAAAGACTGCTTACAAGGAAGAGATAAATTACCCTTCTAATCATAAATACAACAAATGCATATACCAAAAAAGACATGAGTGAAAAAAATCATAGAAATAACATGCAAGCCTTAAAACCCTAATATCATGCATAGCTCCTCCTAAGCTCATTATACCTCTAATATGCAAGTTGATCTTGCAAACCTAATTCTGCATTTGGGTTCTTGATCACATCATGTGAATACTCCTACAACTCATGCTTTCTCCATGCCTCTATACTTCTACCATGCACTCCACCTAAGGTTATGCATGCTTTACATTTTCTTTTTCAGTCTTGCTTGAAAAAAGATATTAGAATGATAGACTGTAGTGGGGACTAGCTTATCCTACTCAGAATCTGAAGAGGAAGAGACTATCCTCAATCTTGTGCTTCTCCTCATTCTTTCCTTCAACAAGTACACATTATCTCGGGTCCTCATTCTTTTGGAAATCATTCTCTTGGACCCCTGTTTCTGGATGCAACAACCCTTGGAATTGAATATGACTTCCTAGCCTCCATCAACCATCTAGCTCACATTATGAATGCTATGCTTCAAACCTTCTACCAGGAACACATCAGTTGCATTGGTCTTCTTATCGCCAAGATTGGCCTTTGTTTTTTGAATAATTTGGATGGTGCATTATCACTAAGAATCATATGTCCATCATTGATTTTATTCAAGAAGATAAAGATACTCTTGTCCCCTGACATATGATGGGAGAAACCACTATCTATGTTCTATTTATTATCATTATCAAAAGTACCTAGAGTAATACCACATCTTACTTATTTCTCATCCTTCTTCCATGCTATAGTAGGAAACTTCTTTGCATGCACATTCTCCTCTTAATTTCTACTAGGCATATTCTCCTTCACATGATTGTTTTGCTTGTTTTGTCTTGAAAATATAAACAACTTGCAGTCTCTGGCCATGTGGACAAGATTGCGATATGCATAGTATCTCACATGAACAATATGTGGCTAGAGACTCATATATCAACCTTGAATTATTTTAGACTCTAATCCATGGACTAGATCTACAATCAAATTCCTTATGGCCAAATAGGTTATAATAGAAACACTAACTATTAAATAAACTTAGATACCTGATGGCTAGTGATCTCCTATATTGTCCTTCATGCCCATATTGTTGATTAAATATAAACATTGTACTTTTGTTGTTGGCTACCACATGTCCACAATTCTGATCGATATAACACTCTACCTTGTTCATCAGAGGAGAAAAGGGGTTTATATTACTTTGAAATCTACCAACATCAACTATAGGAGTGAATGATCTTCTAGACATAACTGCTCCTCTTAGCACATTTTTCTGCTGCTATTAGATTTGTTGTCTGTTACCTATTTTGCTGCTTATCTTGGTACCTTTTCCTGCTGCACACGTCTTTGGATTTGCATTATTGTTTGCATGAGCCTAAGTACTATACTTTCCATTCTAAAAACCAAGTCCAAGTTTGTTTAAAGGATATATTTGGCTACAATGTAGGCTGTCAAAATCCATAGAAATTTTCACTTGATGGAGTTGATTGTGCATCTCTTCTAGCTACTTCCTCAATGTGACAACTTTAGGCTCAAGCTCTTCAACTCAACCCTCTATATTTTAGCTAGCTTCTCTTCGCATCTTGAACTCTTATAGCCTCCTGTAGCTACACCTTTAGATTGATGATCTCTTATGTAAGCTTATTCTCATTCTTATCAAAAATATGTAAAATATTCTTTTGATCTTTACAAGCAGTTGTCAGTCGACTTACTTCAATAGTTAGTTTATCAATAACCACCATGGTTTTATCATATTCATCTTTAAAAGGAATAATGTCATCCTCATATTGACTATTCAGCTCAAAATTATTAGCGTAAGATCCGTAAAAAATACCACTGAGAAATGGCTCACCAACACCATTACCTTTAGATCTATTATGGATCATCACCCTTGATTCTCTGCCACTCTCATTTCTCATTTTTCTTCTTGAACTGTTGAACTCACACTAGGGGGATGAGATGCCTTCTTCTACGAGGATCAACACCACTATCCTTTTGGTTCAACACCAGCTTTTTCATCATAATAAATATCTCCACTTTAGCTTTGTTTTTACCCATAATGACCTTCCCCAGTAGAATTTGTCTCTTCTAATAGAGATTGATGGAGTGAAGGTATTGGTTCTGTCTTCTTCTGGTGTGCCTTAGGTTGGTAACTTAGTTTGAAATGTCTTCCATGAGCTCTAAGTCTAAGGTGCAAGTGTGATTTACTTCCATGGATGTGTCCAACTCCGTTAACTCCTTATGAATTATTTTAGGTATATACTCAACATGTTCCTAAGTTTAAGCTTCAACCTATAAATGAGCTTGTGAACTCTTGGGTCTCTTTCAACTTCGACTTCCTTGAAAAACACGTGAACGCTATTTGGCCATAATGTATTGCATAGAGAACTCGGACACGGAGAACCACAAAAGAGAATTATGTTATCTCAAAAGAATGATTGGGAGAATAAACCAAAGAGAAAGCTCTTTCACACCATTAGTGAGGCATGGAAAAGAGTGATTTGAAGCAAGACTGTGAACCTACAACTTAAAGGATGGAAAGAACAACTTTGAGGATGGAAACTGTAGATGTATCATGGTATAGAAAAAAAATAGCCACTAAATTTTATGGATCTAGACAAAGTGAGGGTGAGGTGAATGTGTTGCTTTGAAAATGATGGAGGGAGAATGATGGGCACTGCCCTCCACACAAACCTACATATAAAGGAGCTGACCATCAGCTTGAAAAATGACCAGCTTAAAGGAGTATGTAATTTTGTATATGTTTCTTTCCTTTTTTAAGAAGTTCTGTTAGTAGGCATTTATCATCAACCTTCCATGAGTTGGCTAAGATATAAACCATACCTACATACAAGCTTTAACTCTGTGACCGAGCCACATAGTTCAAAGATTAAAGAACATAGGGGAAATCAACTTGTAGTGATGCATAATGTAGAGGGTCCTCAAACTAATCACTTATGATTTGATCTAGGTTTGTTACATATTTATCCATCAATTACTCACACTCTTCTTTAAGGGTTGAGACTAACATTTCATGCTAGGAGAGTTGAATATTGTCTATGTCGAGCACCCCACATTGGCTAAGAGATCTACAATTATGTTTTCTTTTCTTCTAACATGGGAAGAAACACGTATGGAGATGGAGGGAATGTATACAAAAATCCTTACTAATAGGTTATAAAGCATCCAACTATGAGAGATATATTTTGGATTCAAATCGTTGATGATATGTTGGAAACAATGTTAATACTGAGAGGGGGTGAATCTATATTAAGGCTAATTTTTAACTCTTTATGCCAATTTACTTTTCTTATTCAAACATGTCAACCATCCATATAACCAACAACAACATATCATGTGGCAGCAATACGAAATCAACATACAAGCACACACCATGAGCATCATACACATGAGAAAGAAGGTTTTACATGGAAATCCTTTCGGGAAAAAGCCACCAAAGCTTGTTGTTGTTATTGATGTAAAATAAGAGCACCTACTTTATTACATCAATCTTTTTTTGAGCCACCACTCATAGGAAGCACCAACTCCCTTGATTATTTGCTAGCACCCACTAATAAGAGGTACCAACTCCATCCTTTTGTAGACACCTATTGAGCTTACCAGAAGCACAATGTGAAGTACTAACTTCACAAATTTGTTGCAATCACCTGCTTGCAACTCCTTGGATTGATGCAAGCACCAACTTGCAGGCGGACCAACCCTCAAGGCTTAATAATCACCCACTAGATATGGAAGCACCAACTTCCTGTATGCAGGCTCCAACCCACAATCAATAGGGAACTCAATGTTCTTTGTAATTGTTAGCCTTCACTCTACTTGATATCACATTTATTCTCTTGACATCCCTTAGCCCACAAATCACTATGTTCTTTGCACTCTCTGTTGCAACTCAGTGCTCTTCTCAACACCAATCAGTCATCACAGCCTCTCGTTGCACTCTATCCTCTTCTCTTCAATAACATGCACTTTATCTCTCAGCCTTCTATTCCATAGGGTCTCTTGGCTTCTTACATTATAGCACAGGCTCTATCGGCCTTCTTCACACAACACAAGAACTTTTAGCCTTTCTCACACCACAAGACAGGCTCACTTGACCTTCTTCACATAGCACACACACTTTCAGCCTTTCTCATAGCTACACAAACTCTTTCAACCTTTCTCACATTGCAACAAAGGATCTATTGACCTCATTCACACAACACAAACAATTTTGGACTTTCTCACAGTAGCACAGACTATTTCGGGGTATTTTCGCTTCATAAGCACTCTCCAACCTTACTCTATAGAATAGGATCACTTGGCCTCACACACAACAGTGCGCACTCACACTGAGCTCTCCTTACTACTCTCTCACAACAATGCTACTTTCCCCCCTATTGCTCAATGGAAATAATGAGTTTTGTTATTCTACTCCACTCTACACAATGTTGCACCTAATGCTTGTATCCTCATTGCCTGAGTGTACCTTGAGACGGCTCTCCATTTTTCCATTGCATCTGACTTGGTCTCTGCCACTGCATTAAACATAAGGAATGGGTATTTGGTTACTTCTCCATAATGAGAAATAAATCCTCTATCTATCTTCACACTCCAATGAGTCTCTCTATGCTTATTCATGGCTCACAAAGATGGATTGTTCTTTAGGATGACTTCTCTTCACTTCATTTAATTCACTGAGGTGTACATGGGACCACAGAGATGGCTTCTCCTAGCTCAAGGTAAGCCCAACACTCTTCTCTGCAAAACATGGTCCTTTTTGCCTTGACCCAATGATTTATGATAGTTGCTATTACTCCTTAGACAAACTATCATGCAAACAATTACTCTTCAACTGTTGACTCATTCATCTACCATATATATCTATGCTGCCATTTTGGAGCATTTAATCCACAATGAAATTTTAGAGCCCAACCATTTCGTAACTCTTATTAAAAATGTCTTACGAAATCATAAAATCCTGATTAGCCTTTGGCTCCTTCTTGCTTAGCCTTTTATCACATTCCTCCACGTGACTACTTCCTGTGACCACCGACTTCATTCTCCTCTATATTGAAATATCAAATCTCCTACATGTCGTAACTTTCATTATAATGACCTTTTGAAATCATCAGCTTCTGATTTTACCTTTAGCCCCTCTTTCTTAGCACGCTAATCATTTTATTTCTCGTAATACTAGGCCTTTGACCGAGGGCATAGTACTTAGGTCCTAAGACTCATCTACACCCTTGGTTCTCTGAATTCTACAACCAAGTGCCCATGTTACATCGGATCCACTTTCTTCGTAACCATTTTCAAATTCCATTTGCATAGGGGCTATGAGGTCCTCAACCTCCGATATGCTGACCTCTGAGATGACATCATTCTTTTATCATCTCTCCACGTGGCATCTCCATAATGGTGACATGTGTCACCTAGATTTTCCCCAATAGGTTACTAAAAATCCTGAATAAAACTGCCACATGTCCACTATACAGTCATGTCATGCTAATGTCAACTACCATGTCAACTTCACAGGGCCAATCACATGCTGCCTTGTGTCCTACTAGAGGAGAGAGAAAGGGTTTCATCAAGCCTTTTTTTGCAATGAAAAACTTTGTTAATCCTTCTCTACATCCCTCGATGCTTTTAAAAAGAACTTCAATAATATCAGTAGCTCCATGTATCGTAACTTTTTAAAATTCAATTGTTAAGAAGTTTCAATGTTTCGATGGCCTCAACTTTATGATATTACGATATCTTCCTGCTCTGAGGTTCTGTTGTGGCCAGCAACAACCCCCCTTCTTATTTAGTTTTATCACTAATACTAAATAAGTGGGGACCCTTATTCAAAAATTCAAAAAAATTGATTAATGGTTGTATTTCCTATTTCAATAAAACTTACTATCATAAACTTAGGAGAATACCCTCAAAAATCTAAAATGACTTAAGTTTTATGATAAGTTAGAATGAAATCACTCCTTAAAACACGTCGCATCGCAAAAAGGGTAATGGATACCATCCCATAAGTGGAATTCTAAAATGTGAAATTGCGATGCGAAATCACGCATCAAAAAGCCCGTATTGCATCGCATGCCTTAAACATCACCTACGCTGAAGTGCCTTAAAACGCCGATATGCAAATGGCGCATCTCACGAATCGCATTTTGCAGAAAACACATTGATGGATGCTTGCCACCCGTAAAGGAACTGCGATTTGTGATATTGCGATATTGCATTACTGCAATCTGCGATACTATGATTTACGATATTGCTATATTGCGATCTATGATATTGTGAAGCAAATAAAAAAATCGCCTTATCGCAGATCTTCACGGCCCATTGTTCGAGAAAGCTTTTTCCATAAACCGAGGCCCGGTTATGCGCATTAATGTTAATCAATGAGTTAGTTGGTAATCATTAATAAAATGTGGTTTTGATCTTATCAAGGAGCTAGTTCACGTGAGGTGATATATTTTATATGTTTTACGCATTTAAATCTTTCCCGTCACCTTTTCTTATTATCGTTCTCACCTCATTTGTAAACTGCAGGAGTGAAGAACTGAAAAGTATACAGAGCAAAGTTCAAGATATTATGGGAAGAAACGGTAAAGCTCCCAGTGCTGAAGATAAAGAGATGACTCACTTGTACACAGACACCACCTGTAATAAAGACGCCGGTATTACTACTTGGGAAGGCATGTAGAGTTTACTTGAGGAAGAAGATCCCAAGGTAATGGAGGTAATGGCTACTGCAAGATCACACGGGTTTTCTGAGTCATCTATTACAGATCTAGCATGTTCATTCTTGCACAGGATAGCGGCGAGACCCAAAATTCTCCCCTATACGGACATGGTTAAATGAGTACTAAATAATGTTGATATCACATATAGAGAATTTAAAGCTCAGAACCAAGAATGTATGAAATCGTTATTTTCACAAAATTTAAGCTTCATATCCTCTAGCAAAAAGCGCACAAAAGGTGAAAATCGCACCAGGGAAGCCTAGATCAAGAAATGGAGCCAGTTTCTGATGCGCGATTAGCACCCAGGAAAAACCCCTCAAGATGGGAAGCCTCAAATTGTTCAGTCTCTTGTAAGCATATAAATTTGTAGGAAAAAGCGCTAAAGATGGAAAGTAAAACTGGAACTCAAAACCAGTGATATTTATCAGATATATCATCCAGTGGTATGTAAATATCTACCAAATGCACATCATCTACAAACAAGATGGAGACAGAAGGCCGAAGAAAAGGCAGAGTCAATCCAAAGGTTAAACAAGTTGAATTGGGATTCTTATTGGGCATACTTGGTGAAACCACACAACCAGTGCATGACTCTCAAATGTGTCATTAATTCTTCCAAGAAGATGGTGCCAACTCTTACCGATTCCATTTTAGTAGGACAACTAAAATCAGAATTCGGCTAGCCAACTCTCCTTAAGCAAATGCTAAACTCTTGTGACTTCAAGGAGCAGATACATAAATAGTTAGTTAGTAGTTTTAGTTTTAGATTCAGTTTTAGTTTTAATTTTTCTTTATTTTTCCCTGAAATGAGGATGGTCATTTAACCGCATCCTGCATTTTTGTAATAAATTATTTTTAGAATTAGTTATTAGTATTTAAACCCTTCTCATGCATTTAGAGAAGGGTCTCGAAATTTATCCAAAACTTGTCCTTAGAACATGCACTTTTGGACCCTCCGAGGAGGTTATGATGAATGAATGGAACAGGATTTATTGATATCTACGTTTAATATCTACTACTAATCTTGCACTTTTGTACTCTTAGTGGATGTTGGATTAAGAAGAAATAGATCATTATTGCTGCAGCTCATGAGTAGAACTAGTTATAACTGGTACTTTTATCTCTTAACTGTTTCTGCTTATGTCTTATGGTGATATTCATGTTCAGTTATTTATATATGAATGCTTAAATGCTTGAGTTATCATTTGTCACTTTTGTATGGTGATAGCTATTTATTTATGCTTAGTATATGAGTAGCTTACTATGCGATATGTTTTTCACAACTGTTTCATCTAACTTTTTATATGAAATGGTTTATCTTTATTGAATTCTTTTCTCATAGTAGTTGAATGATCTTTATTACCAACTGTTGTTTGAAATCATTTTAGATCGCATAACGGAAATATTACATCCCAGGTTAGTTTAGAATTAGATATTTATGTTTATTAGATTACAATTGCATGTTGTTAGATTAGATTTAGAATAAAAAGCATTTTACTTGGGAAGCATTAGGAAATAAATATCAATTCTCAACACACACACACATATATTGGGAAATTGGTCCCATATCCCCAATCGGACCCACTATACTAAATGGAAAAGGAGTTGCTAACCAAGGTCTGGATCGGGTGGGTATCCCCCTTGTTATAGACCCAATTTTCGGGGCTTCAACATATTTTGCGCTAGAAGGAGGGCCCCGATCTATGAATGGAAAGTAAGTCTAAATCTAAATACCATTCTGAGAGTAAGGCACCCTCACCATCTCCCCCAACTTCTCCATCGCACTTAGAATCTTTAAATCTTGAGCAAGAATTCGAAAGAACAACAACCACTGCCATAAACCCTGACATTTCAGAGAAATATACTATTGAACATCCTGAAGTTGAATCTTTAATTCATAAACTTCAGCGATTTTCTATATCATCTTAAAGATCTGATAAATCTCAAGGTAGTGTGACTTCACAATATAATCTTGCTCATCCTCTCACCAGATTAAAGAGCGAAAAGTTTGGTATTGAGCCAACCAAGTTACCTCTACCTACAAGTAAGAGAGCAAGAAAATCACCTAAAGGGTCTGATAGTGAGACTCTTTCATCATCATCATCCATCTCAACTTCCCCACCGCGAAGTCAACCATCCACTCCTCCACTTCAAATCATCATCCATCATACCATTGGAACTTCAACATCTCCTTCTCAAACATCTGGAACTGTAATATCCTCATCTTCCCAACCGTAGGGATCATCTTCTGCGCTTTCCTCTATTAGAAGTTCAATGATGGCCCAAATTCCATGGAATAACCTAGGGGCAATCTTAATGCCTATGCCCTTGAGTCAAATACTGGCCCATCCTGAAAAATGGCTGCCTAAGTTTAATCCTGAAGCAGGCATGCTAGCAGAAGAACACATAAATAATTTTATGTTATCCATAAATCTCAATGGGGTCACTAATGAGGACGTTGTCGTTCGTATTTTCCCTTCACGTTGTAAAGAGCAGCTAGATCATGGTATTTCTCATTACCATCCGGGTCTATTACTAGTTGGGAGATCTTCTAAGAACAATTCTTCACTAAGTATGGTGATGGGAGGTCCACTGCGACATTAATCAATGACTTGTCTAACCTTAGGGCTGAGTCAAAGGAACCTATCAAAGATTTTAACTCGTGTTTTAATAAACTATTGAACAAAATTCCTACTGCTTCTAAACCCAGCGAAGAAGTGCGAAGTGAATGGTACATCTCTGCCTTACCATCAAACATAGCAATCTTCGTGGATAGAGCTAATAAAACAACTTTAACTGACAATATGAAGGAAGCAATAGCGGTAGAAAAACGTATCATAGCTCTAGAAATGAAAAATGCCATTGAAGAACGTAAATCTATAAAGGTTTCTTTCAAAGAAGATCCAAAGAAAAAATAGCCCAAAGACCCATTTGATTTAGAAGGATTGCAAAAAGTTTTGAAAAGCATGTTTAACTAAATGGTTGATATAAAGAAACAAGTAGCAGAGACTTCTTCTAAAAAGCCTTACAAGCCTTATAAAAGAAATCCTCCGAATGATTCAAAGCCTCCTAACGTTATTACAAATGTTGAATCAGAAGAAGAGGAAGAGGAAATTACTACCGACGTACCCACCGATGAAGAAGAAGTTTTAGAATTACAAGGTATGTGGGATTTCATCCTCCCCGATGAAGAGGATCAGGAGGCATCGCTAGTTAGTACTCGAAGTAGAAATCAACTTGATCCTCCTCAATCTAATCCTAAGCCAAAGAGCACAAGCTCAACGCCTAAGGATAAAGTCGCAACCAAGAAAACGACATCCAAAGCGACTCAAACAAGCCCAACCCAGACAGATTCATCAAATCCATCTAAAACATTGATTTTCTTGGATGAAATGGAGTATAATATCATAGAATACATGAAGAAGACTAGGGCTAACATCACTTTTTTATGAATTGAGCAAGTTAAAACATGAACAAAAGCTCCTTTTGAAAGAATTGCATGCAGTACCAGTTGCACCTCTACCTGCCGCTGTAATCTCGCAAGCTTCCCATGAGATGGGAAGACCTCCAAATACTATGATTAACAAAGTTGATCGAAATGGCATCGCTCTAATTGGAGGAAGGTCAAGATCTCATACTCTGCCATTTCTTCTTACTTGTGAAATTTTCGATAAAAATTTGCATAACTGTTTAGTTGATTCAGGAACTTTATCCAATATCTTACCTAAATCGATTTGTGCAACGTTGAATGTTCAACCTCAAAAATCTATTGTGTGCATAGTGCAGCTAGATCGGTCACAAGTTGAAGTGATCGGCGAATTAAATCAAGTTACCATAAGGCTGTCATCTAATCCAAAGGTATGTCAAGTTATCGATATTTTAGTTGCAGACATTCTAGAATTCTATGGCTTAATTCTTAGCAGGGATTGGTCAGAAAAGCTTCATGGATACTTTGCAACCGATTGGTCACACATGTGGCTCCCTTACAATGGTAAGCCAAATCAAATAAAGGTTGAGCGAGAAAGACATCAGAAATACATAGTAACAGAATTGGAAGGAGAAAATGAACCGGTAGCATACAACAATAATATAATTGGCAACTATTCTGTTGATTCTTTCCTAGGAAATTTTAATGCTCACACTTCACCTTACTTAGAACATTTTGTTTTATCTGAAGTAGAAAATTTTTCTCTGACAGATAGTTCTAAATGTATTAATTTTATAGATAATATTGTAAATAAATCTTTGTTTTGGAAGTTATTTTTTGATGGTTCTAAGTCTAATGAAGGAGTAGGAGCAGGATGCGTATTAGTTAGCCCAGAAGGAAACAAAACTATGCTAACTTGTAGACTCGAGTTCGATTGCACTAATAACACTGCAGAATACGAGGCTTTAGTCCAAGGATTATACAAAGCAATCGGATTAGACATCAAATATCTACAAGTCTTTGGAGATTATGAAATTGTTATCAGACAGGTATGGAATACTATACATTTTCTATTAGGTCATTTAAATCATTACCAATATTTAGTACAAGATATGACTGAACATTTTACAGCATTTAATATTTCATCAATTCCTAGAATCTAGAATGCTAGTGCTGACCTCTTGGCAAATGTAACTTCCAAGCTCATTCCCTTAGAAGAATCTAGCCCCGATAGATTTTCAATCTAATTAATCTTTAGACCCTCGATTCATGATAACATTACAAATTGGAGAATTTTCAACGATGATCCTGATATTGTAAGCTTCCTCACCTTTGAGGGATCTTATACTAATCAGATAATTGATGAGGACCAACATGACAGACAATTGCAACAAGATAGCACTAATAATGCTATGCCAAAATCGGTAGTAAAATTAGAAGATCTATATGATTTGAAAGATCAATTCAAAAGATCTACCAATTCAAAGCTTCAAAGTTCAACTTTGAACTATGAATTAGTAAATCTAGGAACTGATACCAAGCCACAAAATATCAACCTAGGCCTCGGCCTAGCTCCTGAAGAAAAAATAGCGTATTTTCGTCTCTTGAAACAATACAAAAGTGTCTTTGCTTGGAACTACGATGAACTTAAGACTTATGACATTTCTATCATCCAACATACTATCCCAATGATAAACGATGAAAAACCTGTCCAGCAGAAACTCAGAAATATCCATCCTAATTTAGAAAACCAGATTAAATGTGAGCTTGATAAGCTATTGAAGGCCAAAATCATTTTTCCCGTACGACATTCTCAATGGGTTTCCAATATGGTTCGCATTAGGAAAAAGAACAGAGACATCAGAATTTGCATTGACTTTCGAAATCTGAAAAAAGCCTGCCAAAAAGATAGTTTTCCTTTGCCTCCTATGGAGAAAATATTGAAGGCAATTGCAGGATTAGAATTAATGTCCTTGGATGGTTTCTCCGACTATAACCAAGTTTTGGTCCATACCGATGATCAATTAAAGACCACATTTAGAACCAAATGGGGTACTTATGCATATCAAAAGAAGCCTTTTGGTCTGATCAATGCTGGTGCCACATTCCAAAGGGCCATGGACATTGCATTTAAGGGATTAGTAAATAAATCGGTAGTAATATACCTGGATGATATAACTGTGTATTCCAAGAAGCGAGGCAATCATATCAGAGATTTAAAACAAATCTTCCAACGGTGTCAAAGGTATGGAATTTCACTTAACCCAAAAAAGTCCTTTTTTGCATTAAGTGAAGGAAAACTTCTTTGATTCATAGTGTCAAAATATGGAATCCATATCGATCCTGATAGAATCAAGGAGATTTCCGAAATACCTTTGCCTCAGAACAAGAAAGCTATGCAATCTTTCCTTGGCCAGATTAACTTTGTAAAGAGATTTGTTCCAGATTTTTCAAGAATCGTATCTGCTTTACAAGAAATTATTGAAAAGAACTCAATATTCAAATGGGGCCAAGACAGATATGAAGAATTCAATTTAATCAAACAAGCGATTGTTAACGCTCCATCTTTAGCAACTCCCAATTTTTTAGATCTTTTTATTTTATATACATTTACATCTGATAGATCATATGCTGCGATACTCACTCAAGCAAGTCAAGACAAGGTAGAAGCTCCAATTTCTTTTTTTAGTTCAAATCTATAAGGGGCTGAGTTAAATTATTCAGACGTAGAGAAACAAGCATTTTCTATTTTCAAAGAGATAAAATATTTTAGACCCCTTATGCTTAAAACCCATACAAAGATCATAGTACCATTTCTAGTGGTAAGAAATATTTTAGTACAGAAAGATGTGGGTGATAAAAGAGCCAATTGGGTTATCACATTACAAGAATATGACGTTGAGATTAAACTAGGAAATATTGTTAAAGGTCAAGGCTTTTGCAAAATGTTGGCTGGAGCATCGCTTGTTTCCGAAATACCATCTACAGAGATACAGATATGCGAGGTAAGCCTAAACGATGTTGATTCATTATACACTGATATCATATTTTATCTAAAGAACAGATATTCCCCTTCAAACCTCAATTATACAAAGAAAAGAGCTTTAAGGTTGAAGGCTAAGAAATATCAACTCGTGAACGATGTACTTTTAGGATGAATTACGATTCTATTCTACTTAGATGTCTTGAGAAATCTGAGGCTAAAAAAGTTTTGCAGGAACTCCACGATGGACCAGCAGGTGGAAATTATGCTAGAGATGCTGCTACACATAAAATCCTCCGTGCAGGCTATTACTGGCCCACATTATTCAAAGATGTGCATAGCTATGTAAGGAAGTGTCAATTTTGTCATACTACTGCTAGAAGAACCAGTCAACATTGAACAACCTTTTGATCAATGGGGATTGGATATAATAGGTGAGATTATTCCTCACTCTTCTAAATAGCATAGGTATATCCTTACAGCTACAGACTATTTTACTAAATGGGTAGAAGCAGTTCCTCTCAAAACAGCTAATACCGAACACATCATTCATTTTATAGACCAGTTCATAATCACCAAGTTTGGTCTACCCTCTGCTTTAATGTTTGAGAATTCATCATATGAATTCTCAACACACAGACACATATATTGGGAAACTGGTCCCATATCCCCAGTCGAACCCACTATACCCAATGGAAAAGGAGCTGCTAACCAAGGTCTGGACCGGGTGGGTATCCCGCTTATTGTAGACCCGATTTTTGCGGCTTCAACAGGTTCCTATTTGGTGTGTGCTCTATCCTTTGATGTTGCAGTGGCCCTATACTTTGAGGTTCCAATGGCCCCATCCTTTTAATATGATGCCTACTCATCCCTTCTGATATCGGATCCCAAAATTCAGGGTCCGAAATTTGGCTCTTGATGTTCTGAGGTTCTGATGTGTTCCGACCTATGGTATATGCTTCTTTGATGCTCTGATCATTCCTTTTATCCAAGATTCTGATATTTGGTCTCCTCTTAAGGACTTCAAGCTCCTTACTTCGACAATCAAGAAATTTTCATTATTATGGCCATTTTTGGATTTCCATATAACGTTAGAAAGTATATTCATAGAAATTTCCGCTGAAGACAATCTGATGTAGTCTTTTAGTCCATTTTCAACCTAAAATATGGCTCCAAACTCTCTTCCATTCTTTCCTCCTTTGCTCTTCTTCTTCTACTGAAAATCTTGATTTTTGGAGGCATTTTGCAAGGTTCCACATACTATTGGAGAGATATTTCAAAGTACTAACCAACTGTGCCAACTCCAAGAGTATCCGAGTTTATCTATTAAGGTAGAATCTCCTCCAAATTCTAGGACTCTCAACCATCATAGTCAACTTTCACGGCTTCTCCAATAAGCCTGCTACTGTGATGATTCTCTACAATGCACTGCAACAACCATGGGACTCCCACTTAGCGTGACACATCAAGCACATCAAACTAACATCTGCTTCCATAAACATCCATGCTATTTAGTTGACATCAACGCCAACATTCTTGTGAACTATTAGACAATCCTAACTTCCCAACATATCTACCAATATGATTGTTGGCATCAATGCCAACACACTTGTAGCCACTAGCCATCAAGACAATGCCAAATGTCCAACAATCCCCCCCTTTGGAATTGATGGCAACAACTCAACCTCATCACTTGACTTTGATGGTCAATCCTCGTGCTACTTTAGCACTTCTCCAAGCATGAGACACCAATGGGTTTCTCTCGTCTTTATGAGTTGTCACAACTTCTCCACAAACTCTCTCCCCCTTTGAAATCAATTGAAAAGGGATACAAGTTTCCTCTTTCTTCTCCACGCAATCACTAAGGGTCTAGTTGCTACTCTATAAATGACATATGTGATATGATCCCCCTAAACATATGTTTCCTCTTCTTTGACTTTCTCCAGTTCTGAATGCCTTATGTTGTTGGTTGAATACTCCTCTTGGAAATACATGTTTTGTATTAGTTAAAAATGAAATTGATACCAATTACACTGCTCATGGTATTATTGTGGTTGCAAATACCAATCAATGATAATGCATTTCAACTTTCTCTTCACTATAGTTGTTTCTTCATCTTATATTCTCACTTCTCTTGAGCATCTCAATCACTTCTCCCCCTGAGATCATACCTCAAAACATGGACTGTTTCTTAAATAATGCCGATTGCACTAGGAAATGGATACGAATTCGATACTGTATTAGGCAGCCTCTTATAGCTCTTCCTCAGAACTAAATTTCCACTTACACACAAAGGCTACCTCAAACGAACCCATACCATCAATTGTCATAGTGATATTAAATGAAGACTAAGGGGCATGAAATCTTGTACCCATTGTTCTTTATGGACACAAGATTACTAGGAAAAATCATATTCACAACTTAAATGAGATAAGGGTATTCCACCCAACATGCAAATTGTTCATTTACTAAACAATATTTCTTCTTGAGGCTGACAATTGTTGCCTACTACAGCTTATCAAAGCATCTCCCCCTAAGCCAATTCTCTCTAATCTCCCACAAAGGATTCCTTTCCTTTGCATGGGGACTGATCATGTGGACTTGAC
The DNA here is from genome assembly GCA_031772625.1 of Pinus tabuliformis. Taxonomy (NCBI): domain Eukaryota; kingdom Viridiplantae; phylum Streptophyta; class Pinopsida; order Pinales; family Pinaceae; genus Pinus; species Pinus tabuliformis. The sequence goes on along the minus strand of CM062819.1, from coordinate 1,746,172,140 downwards.
TTGACTATGGGATTCCTGTCATTCCTCACTTCTACTACAACTTACCTTCTTCTTTTCACAACATAATACATTGTTGTGTAAACACTTTAAGCCAAATAAGATACACTTTCTTATCTCTTTAATGGTGATAAATTTGAACTAAGAAAATACATTATTATAATCAACATGGGGACTCGACCAACCTTCAATGATAAGATGCACTTTTCTGTCTTTACCTTCTAGCTTCCTGCATCTGACTTATTTGGCCTCCCTTGAGGCCATTATCTTCCTTTACTGAAAATAAATGGAGGATCTACTTCCCTTGACAATATCATCCTACTTCTTCTTTTGGACCTTCAATGGTTGAGTCCTCACAGAAGCATTTATTTCCACCTTCTTCTTACCCCATGTTTGGGATTTATCCTGGTTGCACATTGATACAAGAAATTTCTCCTTCAATTCCTCCTTCTTAACCCAAACTAGCTTTCTACCATTTTTCTTTGTTTCCAATAGAATTGTAATTGGGTTATTTATGCTCCCTTTCCTTACCTGAAGCTTTGTGCTCATTACAATAAAAGTCTAGAAAGGGTTTTCTCACAAGAATATGAGAATCATCCTTAATTTTCCTCAGATTTTTTTCAGAGACAAGTCAACACCATGATGATTTATCCTTCCATTTTTTAGCATGCTCTCTTTACTCAGAGCACTGAAGACATACTTGACTTCATTTCATCACATCACCTGGGATGTATGCTTCGACTTCCCATGCCTGCAACTTGCTTCCTTGTGCCCAAATTTCCCTCAATTGTAGCATTTTATTTGGCCTAAGAATGGCGCAGAGGAGTTACTCTTCTTGGCGATGCTTTTGTCAAAACTCCTATCACAAACAACATGCCTTGTCATAGCCTCTTTTTGTGTTCTTCGGTTGTTGCTACCCAACATGTCTTACTTTCTTGCATACCATCTACAATCTTTGGCTCTATGTCCAAAGTTATTTCAAGAAAAATACTACCCATAAAAAGGATTTTGATGACAAAAGGTTACCTTTTATTTGAATGCCTTTTACTTGAGGAGGAATGGACCTGTAATGGTTCTTCATGTGCCTTCCATGATAATTTACATTATTGCCTTGCACTCTTTCTTTTAGCTGCCTAGCACTCTTATGTTGCTTTACTTGTCACTGCTTCTTATCCTTCTACTGCTATCTTTTCTTCTTTCTTTGCTATTGTTCTCCTTGTTGTTGTTGTCAAACAACCTATTTTCCTTTGTTGTTGTTGGAACCTTGAATTTTATTTACCTAGGAAGTTGACTCTTCAAAATTTTCCTTGTTGGAGCTAGGTTCTTCTTTGAAACCCAAACCAACCATGATGAGCGGGGATCTCTTCTTAACAAGCATCTCATCTAAGGCCTTTGTGCTCCACTCAAGGTTCTGATTTTGAGACAACTATTTATCAGACTTTTCTAAGATATGTCTCAATGAGACTACTTCAACTTGTAGTCTCTTATAGTAATCTTCCTTCATACTAAGCTGATTTGTCAATATGCCACTCAACCAACTAGCCTCTTCTTGTTGAGCATTAAGATTTACTATTATTTTTCTCAACTTTTCATTCTCAATCTCATAAATTTTTAGTTGCTCCTCTCACTTGATATTTTCCTCTAATATGTCCTTGATCTCCTTTAGAGCTGATATCAAATTATTTCTAAAAAATATCCTTTCATATAGGTCCTTTTCTTCACTATCATAGGTGCTAGCTGAGTCACCACAAAGATCTAGAATCATCTCCGTGTCCATGGAATATTCGATAGGTCTAAGTGTTATCCCATATTCATCACTTTTAGTGATACCCCTATTGTCTTCATGTGATATACTCTCTTCTCCTTCAGATAATCCATCATTTTCTATTTCTACCAAAATGGGTTTATCTTCATTACAGCTACTAGATGCATGGCTATCTCTATCTTCAAGTGATCCACACGAACATCTAGATAATGAATGACTTATTTCTTTACATTCATCACAAAGAAATAACTTACCTTCTGAGAAGCATGAAGCTTCTTCTAACTCTTTCACATCCTCTTCAGAGTGATTACCAACAAATTATGCATTAAGAGGAAGATCTATTTTGTTAGTGACTCTTTTCTGGGATGATTTCTTTGATTTTTTCTTTCTCTTCTTGTGTTTATGATTTCTAGCACCAACATCTACGATTTTTGGTTCACATCTTGAGAAACAAGGTTCTTCAGCCTTCTCTTGAGCCACACGGTTATCTCCTCCACACAAAATTTGCAGTCTTTCCAACATTTCCCTTCTTGTCTCACAATTCCTTATTCTATGAGAATCTAACTTAGACAACCCTTTCATGATGATTTCCATGGATTTTGTATTGAACTCATTCCTCTCCCCATATATCACAGATAGCCAAATGTCTTCATTGACTATCATCATGTAGGCTTCCATTCTGATCTTCTAGACCTCATAGTATGATCCATTTAAAAGTGGAACTACTTCTGTTCTTAGCAAAACTATATTAGCCATTGTTTCCCTTTGATCTAACTTCTAGCGATTAAGTTATTCTTGAAGGAACATGGCTATGATATCAATTGCTTGAAATAGTGTTAATACTAAGCGGGGGGTGAATTAGTATTAAGGCTAATATTAAACTCTTTATGCCAATTTACATTTCTTATTAAAACTTGGAAACCATCCATATAACCAACAACAACATATCCTGTGGCAACAATATGAAATCAACATACAATCATGCACCATGACAATCATACACATGCGACACAACGTTTTACGTGGAAACCATTCGGGAAAAAACCACCAAATCTTGTTGTTGTTGTTGATGTAAAATAACATCACCTACTCTATTACATCAATATGTTTGTGAGCCACCACTCACAGGAAACACCAAATCCCTTTGATTGTTTGATAGCACCCACTAGCAGGAAGCACCAACTCCCTCCTTTTGTAGACACATGTCTAGCTTACCAGAAGCACCATGTGGAGCACCAAATTCATGTATTTTCTACAAGCACAAACTTGTAGCTCCGTGAATTTATGCAAGCACCAACTTGTAGGAGGCACCAACCCCCAAGCCTTCTCAAGAACACACTAAATATGGAAGCAATAACTTCCTTTGTGCAGGCTCCAAAACACACTCAATAGGGAACTCAATTTTCTCTATAATTCATAGCCACTCTACCTTATATCAATTGTGTTCTCTTCACAACCCTTGGTCCACACAACACTCTTTTATTTCCACTCTCTGCTATAACTCGCTCCTCTTCTCAATAGCAATCACTATTCACAAGCTCTCACTGCACTCTCTCCATTTCTCTTAAACATCATGCACTTCAACTCTCAGCCCTCTAGCCCACAAGCTCTCTTGGCATCTTACACTGCATCACATGCTCTCTCATCCTTCTTAACACAACACATGCACCTTTGGCCTTTCTCACATCGAAACATAGGATCTCTCATCCTTCTTCACATACCAGAGACACTTTTATAATTTCTCACATTAGCATAGACTCTTTCGACCCTTCTCACACTTCAAAACAAGCTCTCTCATCCTTGTTCACACAAAGAAACTTTCAGGCTTTCTCATGAACATAACAACCTCTTTTGAGGTCTTTTCTTTTCATAGGCGCTCTCTAACCTTTCTTTGCAGAATGGGCTCACCTGGCCTCACACATAGTAGCACACACTCACACTGAGATATCCTCACTACCCTCTAATGATAATGGTGCTTTCCCCCTATTTCTCTATGGAAATCATTGGTTTTGTTCTTTTTCTGCACTCTGCACATGCTGCCTATGATGCCTGTATCCTCACTACCCGAGTGTACCTCAACATGGCTCTCCATTTTTTTGTTGCATCTGACTTGGTCTATGCCACTACATTAAACATGAGGAATGGGTATCTGATTACTTCTCCATAATGAGAAAGAAATCCTCAATCCATCTTAACACTCGAATGAGGCTCTCTATGCTTATTCATGGCTCACAAATCTCGACTGTACTTCAAGATGGATTCTCTACACTTCATTTAATTCACTAAAGCATGCACGGGAGCACAAATATGGCTTGCCCAAATCAAGGTAGATTGAACACTCTTCTCTGCAAAACGTGGTCCTTGTGTGCATTGGCCTAATGATCTTTGACAGTCTCTATTACTCCTGAGACAAACCATCCGGTGTGCAGTTACTCTTTTGTTGCTGACTCATTCATCTGCCATTTATCTTTGTGTTTATATTTTAGAGCATTCACTCCACACTGCAATTTCAGAGCCCAAACATTTCATAACTCTTATTAAAAAGATCTTATGAAATCGCAAAATCATGATTGCCCTTTAGCTCTTTCTTGATTAGCCTTTTATCACATTCCTCATTGTGTTTGCTACATGTGAACACCAACTTCATTTTCCTATGTATTTCAATGTCAAAGCTTCTACATGTCGTGAATTTTATTATAATGACCTTCCGAAATCACGAGCTCCCCATTTTACCTTTAGCCCCTTTTTTTCAGCTCACTAATCATTTTCTTCTCATAAGATCAGGCTTGTGACTGAGGATATAGTAACTAGGTGCTAAGCCTCATCTACGCCCTTGGTCCTTTGAACTCCACAACCAAGTGCCAATACTACATCAGAACCCCTTTCATCATAACATTTTTTCAATTTCCATTTTCATAGGATTTACGATGTCCTCAACCTCCAATATGTTGACCTTTGAGATGACATCATGCTTTATCATCTCTCCACGTGGTGCCTCCATAGTGGTGACACACGTCACTTGGATTTTACTCAACAGGTTATTGAAAATCCCAAATCAAACTACTTGTGTCCACCATATAGTCACGTCAGGTTGATGTCATCTGCCATGTCAACTTCATAGGGCCAATCTCATGTCGTCATGTGTCCTACAAGAAGAGAGAGAAAGGGTTTCGTTAAGCCTTGGTTTTGCAATGGAAACCTTTGTTAATCATGCTCTTCATCCCTCCACACTTTTAAAAATAAATTCAACAATCTCAAAAACTCCATGTATTGTAACTTCTTAAAATTCAATTGTTAAGAAGTTCTAAGGTTTTGATGGTCTCAACCTTTCAATATTACGATATCTGCCTACTTCGAGGTTCTGATGTGTTGTTTTCTCCATCCTATAATGTTCCAATAGCCCTATGTTCTGATGTTTCGATGGTCCCATCCTTCCAATATGCTTCCTCCTCATCCCTTCTGATATCGGGTCCCAAACTCTCGGGTCTGAAATGCGGCTCTCGATGCTCCCAGGTTCTGATATGCTCCGACCTCTAATATGGCCTGCTCTGATGCTTCGATCAGTCCTCTTCTATGAGGTTCCAATATTTGGTCTCCTCTTAAGCACTTCAAGATCCTTACTTCGTTGATCAAGAACTTTTGATTATGATGGCCATTTTTGGATCTCCATATACTGTTGGAAAGTTTATTCATAGCATTTTCTACTGAAGACAGTCTGATGTAGTCTTTCAGTCCATTTTCAACCTAAAATATGGCTCCAAACTCTCTTCCATTCTTTATGCCTTTGTTATTCTTCTTCTACTAAAAATCCCGCTCTTTGGAGGAAGTTTAGAAGGTTCCAGATACTATTGGAGAGGTCTTTCAAAGAACTAACCAATTGTGCCAACTCCAAGAGTATCTGAGTTGATCTCTTGAGGTAGAACCTCCACTAAGTCTAGGAATCCCAACCATCATAGTCAATTTTTTTGGCTTCTCTAATAAGCCTGCTACTAGGATGATTCTCTACAATGCACTACAGCAACCATGGGACTCCCCCTTAGCGTGACATATCAACCACATCAAACTAACATGTGTTGCCACAAATATCCATGTTGTCTAGTTGAAATCAATGCCAACACTCTTTTGAATGGTTAGACAATGCCAATTTCCCAACATATCTCAGAACATGATTGTTGACATCAATGCCAACACACTTGGAACCACTAGCCATTCAGACAATGCCAACTGTCTAGCATGATTCACTTGGAGGAGATGATGAATTAAGAGTCCCCCTCATTGAAGAACCTAGGGTAGTTGAGGTGCTTAGTTATGTTCAGACCTTTGGTGAGATCCAGTATTGTAGCACAAATTCTACAACTCCTGGGGCTCCCTACTTTACTTTTATCAACCCGGTAGTTCGTAGCAAACTTGGAAGCAACGGTGCTGTATGCACAAGTACTAGCTTTTACTGCAGGCTGTCACTTGATCAGCTGGCACAAGTTCGCTAGGAGCTTAAGCCAACTTCTATGAATTCTCAAAAGAAGCTTTTAACAGTGATCAAAGAAATCTAACTCTACAGAGGCTATTCTACTTGGTGAAAGAGAAGGAAAACTGAAATTTAACGCAAACCCTAGCAAACCCTAATCTGCCCACTAACCCTATTGTTGTATGAAAAGAGATGGAAATTGATGAAATGAGTGACATTGACTACTAAAAAGGTAAACTGCATTTATTTAAGCTACTTCTGAAAAGAAATGAGAAGAAAACATTATTTTGTATTTTTGAGTGTTTTTACGTGAAATTATTATACTTGTGATTTATTAGGCTATGACTGTGCAGAGGTTTGGTGGCAAAGGATGATGGAGTTGGCTTTTGCAGAGGTGGAGGAAGGTGTGGAGAGGTCCTAAGAAGTCCCTAGTACACTTCTAGAGACTTCTACTGTGACGAGACTTTGAAAAATCACTCACAAGAAATTCTACAGGAGGCTGCAGGGGATCTACAGGAGGATCTACAAGAGGATCTACAGGAGGAGGCTGGGAGCTATTTTTGGAGTTTTGAAAGTGGAAAAAGGATGGGAAAAGGGAACTGGAGGCTGGATAAAGGTGTTAAGGTGTCTAGAATTTGTCAAAGAAGATCAGGGATGAACGTGATGGTTGGATTTGTTGAAATGGTAAGAAAACAACTTTTTGGAAAAACACAGAAATTAGGGCAGATTGGCGAAATGTTGCGAATGAGTTGGGAAATCTATGATGAGTGAGCTAGTGCTGGCTGTTGCATGGATGGATCGTGAGCTGGAAGGTCCTGCAATGGATCTGCACAAAAACTGACCAAAGGAAGAACTACTATACCATGAAAACAGAGCTTTCTCTATCTTGACCTACAAATAGAAAAATTCTAAACAATCACTTACGAATAGAAAAGAATGTGGGGAAATTATGGTAAAAGAATAGAAAATGATCTAAGCAAGTGAATCTAAACTAATATCAACTTTTCCAAATCAGGTTATCACACTAGCAGTTAGATGAAAGAGCAAAAACTGTGTTTTTGGTGGCAGCAGCAGTGCCTTGACCTAAAATCATAGTCGCAAGAAGGGTGAAAGGAGATCAAGGCCTTGTGTAGCCTTTTTGAATCTTATTTTGTCACTGCAGTAACCTACTTGATCAACTGAAACAATAACAACTATACTAACCATCAAAAGCAGCCTATTCCAACAAACATAGTGAATTTATGTAACATAAATTAACTAATGAATGGAAGCAAAGAAGATATAATTACACAATGGAGGTGCTGGGAAACTTGGGTTGGGCCATAACCGAAGAGCTTGAGCCCTCTGAAAGAGATCAGTGCTGGCTCAAAAACTGTTCATGTTCATTTATCAAAAAAATAGCAGTTACATCACATAAATTGTTCTAAAAAAGAACTCGAAAATAAGCTCACCAATGTGCTGCACAAAAGTGCGAAAATCTACTAAGAACTAGCTAACCTACTGAGGCTCGAAGCCTTCTTATTTATACAAATGGGGACTTCCAATAGTCCTCCCAAAATCAAGGAACTCAGCTTCCTAGAACTGCAGATAAACAACAACCCTACTTGACTTGCTTAGCTGCCCCTTGGAATCCTCAATGTGGCCTTTGTGCTCCGAGTTGCTGATGGAGGATTTGAGGAAAGGGGTCATTAATGAAGGAGACACCCCCCCCCCCCCACCCTACAAGTCCTCTTCCTTGTTTTCGTCGAGTTTGGCTACCATTTGCTCATAAATTCCTTGTCTTTGTCCAAAATTGTCCAAAAAATCTGCATAAAACAATTATTAGACTACATGGCAAAGTCACTAACCCAATTCACTTTATTAGCATAAATGTATTCAAAAAAATGCATTAAACTAATGAGAATGGTGGATTAAGTCCAAATAAGAGGCAGAGAGCCCATATAATTACTCATTTCTGGGACTCATCATCACCCCCCTGCTAGATGGGTTGCCCATCCTCTGAGCAACTAATCTAACTCTTCATCCTTAAGGGATCTGAGAGATTCCCTGACATCCCAAGCCTCTGATGTGATGTCTTCCTCCTTATCATGGAAGCTTGCTTTCCTATCCACTTCCTCCCATTGTTTATGTTCTTCCTCCTCCTTAACTCCTTCAAACAGTCCTAGCAGCAGTGGAGGACTGAACTTAAGACCAATCCAGTTGGCTTTCAAATTTTTCATTGAGTGCTTATACAATGGTACTCTCCTCATAGCCTCCTTCATCTTGTTTGGGGAGTGATACTCCCTGATCCTTAGGCTATGTGGCAATTTATTCCATCTTCTCATGCAGGCATGAAGGCAGTCATCGCCAAACAATCTCTCTGTATCCTCGAAATGAGCAATAGCATGTGCTTGCCTGTCAACATAGTCAGGGAGAACTTGAGGATTAGCTGCAAGGTATTGGTGGGCATAGATGAGAGCTAATGGGTCTGCTAGTTCTGCTCTAATCATTAGGGGCTCACTCAGCTCTTTTGTCATCATTTTCTGAATTTCCACTGGTCTCTTTTCTTCATGGCTCATCCATGAAATCATAGCCATTAGCTGCAAATCTCCTAATGCAACATTTGGATCCCATAAATTCATGTCAGGAAGTGCTATGTTGTGTAGGTAAAATTATGCTAGTTTTGCTTTATCGTCAGCTGAGCTATGATCACATAAATGCATAAATTGGCCATAATCTTGAAATGGTATTGTGCCCCTCTGGGCCAATGTCTTAATCTGGAATACATTGCATATGATTTAGCTGGTTGTCTACATTGTAATGCCTCCATTGCCTAGATGGCCATGCAGGCTAACTGGGCTTCCTTTTCCTGTAGCTACCTTTTCAAAATCAGCACTTCAGTTTCTGCCTGGGATTCTTTTTCTTGCTAGTGTTTCATCAGTGTCTCACTATCTGTCTGTGGTTCTTCTTCTTGTTGTTATTTTTCTACTGCCTCACTATCTGCCTGGCATCCCTCTTTTTGTTGCTGTTCTTCCAAGATTGACAATTTATTTCCTCCTTGAGGTTCCCTTTCTTGTAGTTTCTTTTTTAATGATTCATTTTCTTCCAGCAATTGAGATCTTTTGATGCTCTCTGTGTTCCTTACCATGCTCAATTCTCTACTCATCTCTCTCAACTTGTTTTCCATGTGCCCTATATGTTCGACCCCTTTGGATTTTGCACTTTGCATCTAGGTATGGGTCCTGACTCTTTCCTTCTCCAGTTCAAAGAAAAGAGGCACTGCAAATTTTTGTGGGATGATCTTCCCACCTTCTAGAAGGTTGTAGTAGGAGCCTAAGTTAGGCTGTGGTCTAGGCTCAGGTATCTCTTTTGCCTTACCTTCATCTTGGGACTGTTCTTTTGCCTTCTTTTCCAGTTTTTCAGTTTCTTTGAGCTTGGCCAATGTCTCCTGTAGAGAGGTTTGTGCCTCCTGTAGAACTGCTTTAGAGTCCATTAATTTGATCCTTTCCTTCCAGGTGGAGGTCTTAGGACTCCCTCTCTCGTAGGTGATAGAGATTTTGGAGGGAGATTCCTCCTTTGTCACAGTATGTGCATCCTCAATTATGATGGGCTCCTTTGAAGGTGACCAAGGATTCCCTATCTTGATCCTAGTGCTCTTTCAAGCTTTGAAATACATCAATGTCTGTCTCTTTCTCTTCCCATTTTGCTTAGCTGGAGTGCTAAGTGTAGCAAGAACAACTGCTTCTTCTCTTGCTAGTGTCTCAGGAGACACTTCTTCTTGTTGTTTTTCTTCTTCATCTTCTGCAGTCTTGCGTGTGTCTTCTATTCCTGATTTTGTTTCTGTTGTCTCTAGTGTTTTTTTCTCCTTTTCTTGCTGAGTTATTGCCTTTCCTGTGGCAATACTTTTCTGGGCTGTCTTGGGCTTCTTCTTATCAGCTTTTTTCCTCTTCTTTTTCTCTGCTTTTGATGCTGTTTTCTTCTCTACTTTAGGTTCAACTATGGTGGTGTCTTATTTCTCTTCTCCTCTCTATTTTTCTTCTTTGTATTCTCCCAATTGGATATTCTGTGTTTCCTCATGGATTTCCTTCTCAATTTCCTCTTTCTACTCCTCCTCTTCACTGCTAGATGGGCTAAGGTCATCAATGGGAGTTTTTATGTCATCTTCCCTAGACATGTTCTTAAATTTTTTCCAGGCTATAGGGATGGTATATGTGTGGAGGGCATCCTCTACTAGTAATTTAATGAGCCCATGGTGGGCCAGTTGGTCTGGAACCCCTGCATTCAACTTGGTGCCACACTCAATCAAAGATTGGAGGAGGAAATATGGGAGACTGAGTTTTCTAGATGCAAGCAGGTCCATTCCATATCTTAGTTCATGCAATAATCTGAACTGATAACTATAGACTATACTGTATCTCCCTTCATAGGAGATATATTTCATGATATGGTAGCTGACCTCACCCCATGGATGAGGTATACTTGTCCTTCTGACCCCATTCTTATCCTCTACAGGTTGCTCATCAAGTTGGAAAAATGTCTTTTTAGCAACCTGTCCTAATGGTTTTTGTTCTTTGCTCCAAGGGAGCGCAAGTGGAAGACCTGTGATTTTGCTAATGAATTCTAGTGTACGATCTATGGTTATAACCATGAAACTGACTATAGCATGGGTTTTTGAATGGGGTCTTAAAGACATTAAAAATTCCTTTGTCACTTCCTCATCACACCAATGAATTCTCTCAAAGAAAGGCATCCAATTTGCCCTGGTAAAGAGGACTACCACTTCTGGGTGTTCATGCAATTTGGTGGAATTCAGAGAATCTTTTCTCATAAAACCCCCTATCATGGTGTTTAGTGACTGCTGGAAATTCTCAGGTGAGGAGGAAGGAAACAAATTTTCAAGATCAAAAATAGAGGAACAACTGAGGTTTGTCTTTCTGGAACCAGAGAGGGAATTTTTTCGTGTTTTTTTCACAACAGCAATTTGCAATTTCCCTCCCTTCAAGCCCTATTCTCAACCTGAATCTACTTCTCAGGCTTTTTGAGGAAATAAAGATTTTGACAAATCAGAGAGTATATAAACCAATGCTTTTCTTTCTCACATGATAAACAGACTGCCCAAATGCAAATTCACTCTTTCTTTTTTTTAACAGGCTTGATTTTCTATGGTTGCATCCCTTCTTTACAGGAGAATGCGAAAAAGAAAAAGACACACTTTTAGTGCAGAGAGTAAAATGGAGAGGTTGTATGTAATTCAGAAAAACACAGGCAGACTTTTGTTTTCACTTCCCCTTCCTTTTTTCAACCCAGTACTTTGCTTCAAATCCCACCACCTTTGGTAGATATATCACATGCAGAGTGGGTTTCTAAGACAAACTTGTTTCGAGCTTGAATTTGGAAAAAAATTTGAATTTTACCTCTGCAGAGTTGCTCTCTGGGCTTCCTATAGAAAGGCTTCTGTAGACTATGTTTCCGCTCCTCTAGAATGTGATAATGCTCCTGTAGAGCCCGATAAGGAGGGTTTTGAAAACTGGGAGAGAACGACTGTTTCAATGTTCTGAAGGTGGTAGGTGAGTTGTTGCAGCCGAGAACTCATCAATGCCAATGAAAACAAAAGGTATTGGAGGCTTCTACCTCAATGTACTTAGGCTGATGGCGTGATCTGCGGTGATAAGGTGAGGTGGCAGGATGGGTACGTTATTCCCATCCAGACCGTTGGTCCCTACTCCAGTGCCATTACGATTTTTCATCTCACCTGCCTGCCATCACTCCCATCACTCCCATTAATCGCTGCCACCACTACCAGGTCTAAGTTTTTTTGAGTTGATGGACGACACGTGCTGACTGCACCTTTTCACCGCCATTTGAATTGGATAGGGCTTTTTTGAACTGGATGAGGGTGGCCAGTTAGCTGGCCACCGATTTTGTTTAATCGCAACCATCTCAAAGGTTCATGTAGTCTCTAAATAATATTCACGCAACAGAGGAATGGGTTTAGCCACTTACCTGTTAGTCACTACCGTGCTCTGCATGCTCAGACTTTGGCACTTTGTTCTTTGATTGCTGCTGCTATTGATGCTCGTGGCCTCTGAACTAGTGGCTTGGCTACCTTATGTTGGTGATTTTCGATCAGGAACTACTCCTTGCACGTTGCATACATATTGAATGCACTGACCCTGCCTCTGGATCTTGTTTTTTAAAGGGGTCAGTTGTTACAGGAATCCTGCAGGAGATAGCTGAGGAAGGTTCTGAAGGAAAGGAAGAGCAACTGGAATGCATCAGCTAAAAAACAAGTGAAGAATGTTGTCGTTTTATTCATCATCTTTTTTATTATTTAAAAAAACAAAAGAAACATAATTTCTGTGTTTTCTGTGCAGGGAAGGAAAAGCAAGTGAAAATGTAGTGGTGTAGGGATGGAATGGAGAGTTAGGAGGATGAATGGTGGCAGGGAGGTCCACAGGCCTTCTGGACAAATTTCTAGCCCTCGGATTATCTAGTGAACTTTATTTTGAGCTCTCCATTGTTTCTACAGGAGCCTCTTGTAGAATGCACAGAGTTTCCTATAGGATGCAAAATTTCTAGGACAAGTGAGACCAAGGCCCGGGAAAATACAATGGCGATAGAGAAATGAGATGTCAAGGGTGTATGCAGCTTGGCCATGTCCTTTCTCCTTCTGTGACCCTCTTGCAATCTACAATATATTCAAAAGAAGTTAGTTTTTCTGCTTTTTTCAGTTTTTTTTTTTTATGAGATAGTTGGGGTGCCTCCAGGAGGTTTTCATCCTCACTGCTTGCCCTAGGTGCCTCTAGGAGTTTTTCACCTAGGGATCTTTTATTCTATTTTTTTGTTTTTTCATTTGTTTAGGGTGTGGGTGGAGTGGAGGCAGAGACCTGCTCCACTACCAACACTATTTTACTCAGATTTTCAATGAATTCCTGCTTGGAGAGGTGCTTCCTATAGATGTTCAACCTATGCCCATTGACGAGCATGGGGATGGCTTCTTCATCGATGGTCTAGATCAGGAGTGAACCATTTTCATTGCATTTTTCTACTATGTATGGTCCGAACCATCTTGTTCTCAGTTTGCCCTTGAAATCCTTATATCTTGAATCATATAGCAGCGCCCAATCTCCTTCCTGGAATTGTTTTTCTTTGAGGTGTCTATCATGCCATATTTTTCTTTGAAGTTGGACTACCTATGAGTGGAGAAGGGCCTGCAATCTCTGTTCATCCAATCCATTTAGCTAAAGTAACCTTTCCTTTTATGCATGGCTGAGATCTAGGTCCAGCTGAGCTGCCATCCTTAATGTGTTATATTCAAATTCTATTGACAGCAAAGCCTTCTTCCCATAGACCAGCTCATAGGGTGTGAACCCTGTGGTGATTTTCCAGGTGTTGTTATAGGCCTAGGTAGCCTCAACCAATCGATCTGCCCAATCTTTCCTATTGCTACTCACTACCTTAGTCAAAATCCCTTCCAAAGCTCTGTTAGTGACTTCCACCTGTCCATTTGCTTGCAGATGATACGGGTTGGAAGTCCTGTGCTTAGTTTTGTGATGTGTGAGCAGGTCTTCAATCAGATTGGATGTAAACTGACTCCCTTGATCTATGACTAATTCTCTTGGATAGCCAAACTTGTAGAAGATATTTTCTCTCAAAAACTCAACTACTTTTTCTTTTGTTGCTGCCTTGATCGCCTTTGTTTCTACCCATTTTGTCAGATAATCAGTACACACAATGATGTAAGATTTCTGTTTTGAAGGAGGGTTGACAAGACCCACAAAGTCCATGCCCCACTTCTCAAATGGCTCGAAAGTCACTTGAGGTTGCGGGGGCATCTCATCCCTTGGAGTAGGTTTCCCCATCCTTTGACATCAGTCACATTGGCTGATATATCTCCTGACATCTTGATGAAGAGTGGGCCAATAGTAACCTACTTGCAGAATTTTGAAGGCAGTCCCCTTTGCTGCAAAATGGACCCCACAAGGCCCATCATGATAAGTTAGGAGAATTTCAAAAACTTCCTCCTCCCTGACACATTGCCTCAAAATCTGATCTGGGCTAAGTTTAAAAATATTTCCCCCAATCCAAGTGAATGGGGCACTTTTCCTCACAATCTTTCTCTTCTCTTTTGAGGACAGGTGTCGCAAAAACTGTGCTGAAACCAAGTAATTTTCTATATTAGCAAACCATGGAGAGTGTACTGAAATAGAAAATAGGTGTTCGTCTGGCATTTGATCATCCACCATTCCTTCTTCACTTGTAGGTAGATCTAGTCTAGACAGAAAATTAGCAACAACATTTTCCTTACCCAGCTTATCAACAATGGTTAAATCAAATTGCTGTAACAAAAGTAACCATCTAATAATACAAGCATTGACATCTAGTTTGTTCATCAAATACCTAATTGTAGCATGATCAGTGTGCACGAATGTTTGATAGATGGTGATGTAGTGTCTGAACTTATTTATGGAATGGACTACAGCTAGGAGCTCCTTTTCGATTACACTGTAGTTTAATTCTGACCTAGACAAGTTTTTACTTACAAAATATATGGCACAACGCAGCTTCTCATCAACTTTCCCTAAGGCTACTCCTATCGCTTTGTTTGAGGCATCTGTATGAATGTGGAAAGGTAGGGCCCAGTTTGGACCTCTCAAAATTGTGGCAGTTACCAGTTTACCTTTCAAGGTGTCCAAAGCCTCTTGACAGTTGTCAGTCATTATGAACTCAACATCTTTTCCCAAAAGACAAAAGAGTGGAGAGGCTAGCTTACTAAAATCCTTAATGAATCTTCTATAATACCCTGCTAAGCCTAGGAAACTCTGAACATCTCTTACCTTTTGAGGAGGCGGGACCCTTTAGATGATTGCAATCTTGTTGGGATCCACCTGTAATCCTTGCTGAGAAATTGTATGACCTAGCACAGTCTCTTCAGTCATCATGAATTCACATTTTCAGGATTGAGGGACAGGTTCATTTCGATGCACTTGGCTAAAACTTTTCCCAGGTTAGTCAAAGCTTCCTGAAAGTTAGAGCCATAAGGGGTAAAGTCATCCATATAGATTTCCACTGAATCTTGAACCAGTTCAGCAAATATGCTCACTACTGCTCTTTGGAAAGTGGCAAGAGCATTGCACAACCCGAAAAGAAGGACCCTGTATGCAAAAGTACCCCAAGGACAAGTGAAAGTGGTCTTATTTTGGTCTTTCAGGCTGATTTGGATCTGGTTGTACCCACTAAACCCATCTAGGAAGGAGAAGAACTTCTTCCCTGCCGTGCCATCTAACACTTGATCTATGAAAGGTAATGGAAAATGGTCCTTCTTGGTGGCCTTGTTTAGTTCTCAATAATCGACACAGATTCTCCACTTCCCATTTTTCTTTGGCACCAGAACCAAAGGAGAGACACATTCATTGTCAAAGATGGGGTAGATGAATCCTGCATCCAGCAACTTTTGCAGTTCTTCTTTGACAATGTCCTTAAGGGCTGGATTCATCCTCCTTTGAGGCCGCCTGACTGGTTTACAATCTTTTTTAATGTAAATATGATGAGTACAGACTGAAGGGTGGACTCCCTTCATCTCCTTATAGCTCCAAGAGAAATCATCCAAGTGGTTTTTCAATAAGCTACACAGTTCTTTCTCCTAAGAGGTGGATAGGAATGAGTTGATCTTTAAGGTTCTCTCTGGGCCAAATTCCACATTCTTAACTCAAAGAGAGGTCAAATCAGCGACACAGAGATCAACTAAAGCATTGGTTTGGGTTTCTTCCACCAGTCTTCTAAAGGAAACACACTAGGGGGTGGATTCTGAATCAAGTTTTCAATAAGATCATCCTCAGTTTGTGGGGCCCCCTGGTAGCTTCTACTGTACACAATGATGCGAACTAGACTTCATCCTCATCTTCCTCCTCCAACCAGAGAGTTAAATCATGTTCTAACAAAGGTTAGGCAGGAGGATATATGACTAGATATTTGGACATATGCCCATTCTTGACTGTCATGTTCCTCATTCGATAACTGATGTAGGCATCCACAGTATCCAACCAGGGTCTTCCCAGGATGAGAGGATACCCAGTGAGCTTTGCCTTTGGCTAGAGAACCAATAAATCAGCAGGGTACTCCCAAGAATCAATTGATACCATTACATCTTCCACAATCCCCTCAGGGGTGACAATGGAGCGGTCTGCTAGCTGCAGTACTATTGTGGTCTTTCTTAAGGAACCCTGAAGGTTGAACTTGAGCATAGTGTCCCTGGTCATCACATTAATGGCAGCCCCTAGATCAATCAAGGTATGGGGGATTACAGTGCCATTGATGTGGACATCGACTACAGGACTCCTAGGGTCTAGATGTTTCGGACAGATTACCTACCCCAACATTAAGTCGGGCAGTTTTCCTATGACATTGATAGTTGGAACATCTCTCCTGTGCCTTCCTGGGTGCCTAAAGCACTTCTCCTTAATCATCCTGTTGTATATAGGCACATCTTTTATGGCTTGGAGAAGTGGTATATTTACACATAGCTGTTTCAATTCTACCAGAAGTTCAGTTTCTTCTGGGGTTGGTTGTGTGGTTCTAGTGAGTCTGTCAAGAAAGGGTGGTATGGCTTTTGGTTCACTTTCCTATTTTTCTTCCTCATCCTCCTTAGGAGGAGGTTATCTATATGGGAGAACCTTCCCAGATTGTAGGTTAATCTCCTGAATCTCCACAGCATAGGTCGGGCATGATGTTTCTCCAGTATATACCTGTTAGGCCTGTCTGTTATTGGGGTTTGGGTTCGGTTGAGCAGGTATTTGGAGTTGCCTTGGTGGAGCAGGAGGTAATGGTTGCGGTTGAGCAGGTGGTGTAGGCAAAAAAGTGGGAGGAGAGTTGTATTGGGGCCTCCACCCCTGATGACGTGCATTCCACTGAGGCTCTGGCTGAGCATAAGAGTGAAATGGAGGAGCAATTGGTTGAGTATGATATTGAGATGGATATGACCAAGGAGGGGGTGTGGACCAGGAAGGATGAGTAGGGGGACCCCAAGAAGGCATGGAAGTGGCTTGATTGGGGTTGTAATAGGTCTGGAATGTCCCTTGCATCCCCTACTACTAAGGTCTAGGTCCATGTGGCCTTCTTTGGTTCATGAAATAGAGTGGTTTAGTGGTGCCTTCGCCCCCCTGATATGCAGCTTTAATTTCGGGCAGGGAAGGGCACTAATTCGTAGGATGGTCTTCTTCGTAGACTAAACACATTTCTATAGAGTGCAATGGACATTCGTTCCTATGATGCTTTCTAGTGCACCTGGGACAAAAGATGGCCAAAGCCCTCTCGGCTTCCTCTTGTTTCCTTTTGATACACAAGGTATCCATTTGCATGGCAAGAGTCTACCTCATCTCGCTCTTGAAATCTTCTAGCTGATTCTCAAGTTCGCTTCTAAGGGATGAATTAGATAATGGTGTATTGGCTAAAGATTGAATTCCCCTCCCTCTCTTTCTGGCTGCCCTAGAATGGTTTCTAAACACAGTCTTTATGTCATCATAAGGTAGTTGGAAGATGTCTCCCCAAGCCAGTATATGGAGGGTATCTAGAAGGTCTTTAGGGACTCTTGTGAACATGACAAACTTCAAAGATTCGGGGTCAAGTGTGCACCTGGCCCTTTTATAACTGAGCTAAAACCTTTCTTCATAGTCTTCTAAAGATTCATTAATTCCCATGGTCATTCGGAAGATTTCTTCCTTGGTATCCTTTGACCTATAGTAGTCCCAATATTTGTTATTAAAGGCTTGCTGCATCTAAGCCCAAGTTGGGATACTGTTTCTAGGTAACCCCATGAACCAACGCAATGCTGCATCAATGAGGGTAGAAGGAAATAGTTTCAAATTCTACTCATCTTTTGCATAGTCATAGGTTTGACAGAGAATAGCCAATTCAAACAAGAAGGTATCAGGATCTTCGGTAGTCAATCCATGGAAGTGAGGTAAGGCTGAAGGACTTATGTTTTTCATTTTTGTGTCCCCATTGGTCTCTCGGATAGGAAAGGCACCCTCTATTCTTTCCCCATTTCCTCTAACGTTTCTGTTTTCATCCATAGTCTCAAGAGGAATGGTTTCTTGCTCTTCTTCTGTTATAGGATCTTTGCATATCTCTGGAGATTCACCTATAGGTTCTTCTAGATCACTGACACCAAAGAAGTGAGAAGGGTGACTTAGTGATGTGGTGGGGGTGTTGGGTAGTAATTTTCCTGAATTATCTATGTTCCTACGAGGCATGAAAGGAAATCTCTTTTTGGGTGATTTTTGTTTTTTTTTCTTCTTGTACCTGCAAAACTGAAATGGATTGAACAATAAACTACAACTAACTGAAATGAACTTGCTGAAATGAAATTGCAGAATTGAAATGAAAGCAAGGAAATGACTAATCTATTTTGCTGAAATAAAAATTGTAGAATTGAAATGATAGCAAGAAATGACTAATTTGTTTTGCTGAAATGGAAATTGCAGAATTGAAATGAAAGCAGGAAATGCCTAATCTACGCTTGCTGAAATGGAAATTGCAGAATTGAAATGAAAGCAGGAAATGACTAATCTACTTTGCTGAAATGGAAATTGCAGAATTGAAATGAAAGCAGGAAATGCCTAATCTATGCTTGCTAAAATGGAAATTGCATAATTGAAATGAAAATAGGAAATGTCTAATCTACACTTGCTGAAATGAAAATTGCAGAATTGAAATGAAATAACTACTCTACTTTTGCTGAAATAAACTACTTAGCAAAATGTTGCAGTCGAAAATAGAAGAAAAGCAGTAATCACAAAATACTCTGACGCTTCCCCAGCAACGGTTCCAAAAATATGGTGAGCTCCAGTATTGTAGCAATAAGGTTGCAACTCCTGGGGCTCTCTAGTTTAGTTTTATCAACCCGGTAGTTCGTAACAAACTTGGAAGTGACGGTGTTGTATGCACAAGTACTAGCTCTTACTGCAGGCTGCCACTTGATCAGCTGGCGCAAGTTCGCTAGGAGCTTGAGCCAACTTCTATGAATTCTCAGAAGAAGATTTTAACTATGATGAAAGAAAGCTAACTCTACAAAGGCTATTCTACTTGCAGAAAGAGAAGGAAAACTGAAATGTAATGCAAACCCTAGCAAAACCTAGCAAACCCTAATCTGCCCACTAACCCTACTATTGTAGGAAAAGAGATGGAAATTGATGAAATGAGTGACATTGACTACTAAAAAGGTAAATTGCATTTATTTAAGCTACTTCTGAAAAGAAATGAGAAGAAAACATTATTTTGTATTTTTGAGTGGTTTTACGTGAAATTATTATGCTTGTGATTTATTAGGCTATGACTGTGCAGAGATTTGGTGGCAAAGGACGATGGAGTTTGCTTTTGCAGAGGTGGAGGAAGGTGTGGTGGGGTCCTAAGAAGCCCCTAGTACCCTTCTGGAGACTTCCATTGCGACCAGTCTTCGAAAAATCACTCACAGGAAATTCTACAGGAGGAGGCCAAGAGCTATTTTTGGAGTTCTGAAAGTGGAAAATGGATGGGAAAATGGAACTGAAGGCTGGGTGAAGGTGTTAAGGTGTCTATAATTTTTCAAAGAAGATCAGGGATGAATGTGATGGTTGGATTTGTTCAAACGGTAAGAAAACAACTTTATGGAAAAACATAGAAATTAGGGCAGATTGGCGAAATGTTGCGAATGAGCCAGGAAATCTATGAGGAGTGAACTAGTGCTGGCTATCGCATGGATGGATGGTGAGCTAGAAGGTCCTGCAATGGATCTGCACAAAGACTAATCAAAGGATGAACTACTATACCATGAAAATAGAGCCTTTTCTATCTTGACCTAATTTCTGACCTACAAACAGAAAAATGTTGAACAGTCACTTATGAATAGAAAAGCATGTGGAGAACTTATGGTAAAAGAATAGAAAATGATCTAAGAAATTGAATCTGAACTAATATCAACTTTCCAAATCAGGTTATCACACTAGCAGTTGCATGAAAGGGCAAAACCTGTGTTTTTGGTGGCAGCACTAGTGCCTTGACCTCAAATCATAGTCCGAAGAAGGGAGAAAGGAGATCAAGGCCTGCTGTGGCCTTTTTGAATCTTATTTTGTCACTACAGTAACCTACTTGATCAACTGAAGCAATAACAACTATACTAACCATCAAAAGAAACCTATTCTAACAAAGCAAAGTGAATTTATGCAACAGAAATTAACTAATGAATGGAAGCAAAGAACATATAAGTACACAAAGGAGGTGTTGGGAAACTTGGGTTGGGCCCTAACCCAAGAGCTTCAGCCCTTTGAAAGAGATCAGTGCTGGCTCAAAAACTGTTTCATCTTCATTTATCAAAAAAATAGCAGTTACATCACATAAACTGTTCTCAAAAAGAACTCGAAAATAAGCTAACCAATGTGTTGCACAAAAGTGTGAAAATATACTAAGAACTGGCTAACCAACTAAGGCTCGAAGCCTTCTTATTTATACAAATGGGGACTTCAAGTAGTCCTCCCAAAATCAAGGAACTCGGCTTCCTAGAATTGCAGATAAACAGTAGCCCTACTTGACTTGCTCGACTGCCCCTTGGAATCATCAATGTGACCTTTGTGCTCCGAGTTTCTGATGGAGGATTCGAGGAAAGGGGTCATTAATTAAGGAGACACCCCCCTACAAGTCCTCTTCCTTGTTTTCCTCAAGTTTGGATTTCATTTGCTCATAAATTCCTTGTCTTTGTCCAAAATTGTCCAAAAAATCTGCATAAAACAGTTATTAGACTACATGGCAAAGTGACTAACCCAATTCACTCTATTAGCATAAATATATTCAAAAACATGCATTAAACTAATGAGTATGGTGGATTAAGTCCAAATAAGAGGCAGAATGAGCCCATATAATTACCCATTTATGGGGCTCATCAACCTTGTTCTCTAGAATATAATTCTGTTGCATTATTGGAGCTAATGCCCAAGTACCCATAATAAAGATATCTAATGCTTCCTTGCTCATCCATGAAGATTCCACCACATGAAATAGTACTTGTATTACCTTGAGAGGCCATATTAAACTTATTATTATGGAAACCAAGGAGTGGAAAAAACCAAGAATTGGGTGATGAAACAATATTAGAGGAAGCAAAGGAAGTGGGAACTATAGTGGAAGGGGTGAGATGTATAATAATGAAGCATTCTAGACTCCTCGCGAGAAGCTTTCCAGTCCTTTTTTTGTTTTTTCTTGGCTTCACCCATGGGGGATTGGAACCTTGAATCTAATTGCTTACATAATATTTCATAACAAAATGATCACCAATTGGGATGCCCCCCATGGACTAACTTTCTAGTCCTCTATTAAAGAAGAAAAAATTCCCTTATGCTTTTGATAGGGATGCCCCATGCCAAGGCATAAGGTGATAAGTCCCTATCATTATAGATAAATGTATTAATGAAAATACACCTTGGGCGTTATAAAATTATTATTATTATAAATTGGGTCATATTATATTTATAAAAAAAAGAATGTATTAATGAAAATGCACCTTAGGCGTTATAAAATTATTATTACTATAAATTGGGTCATATTACATTTATAAAAAGATGAATGTATTAATGACAATACACCTTGAGCATTATAAAATTAATTTTTTATATATATATATATATATATATATATATATATATATATATATATATAAATAATTATAATTTGTGGGAAAATTATAAAAAACCATTAAAATATGCTTTCACATTTGTGAATAGTATCTCTAATAACGTCATTTTTGTATACTAATATGTTTAAACTAATAAAACGATAGTCATTTTTTAATACACTTATTTGATTCACCAAATCTTTATATTTTTAAAATTAATTAAATATAAATTAAAAGAAATATACAATATTCAAATCTATTAATAACACTATTATTATCATATACCTAATGTTTGAATTCCCATCTATAAATAAAAATAATGTGATTATATGCCTAATGTAAAACACATCACAATTAACATAAAATATAATAAAATCCTAGCATCAGAACATTATGAATCCTTGAATTTTATGAAAAATATCATAGCATTTTACATAATATATGATCAATTAATGAAAATGGTTGAAGTAGTTATTCCTAAAGAGGTAGACACAAAAAGGAAGGAAAAAAAATCCTCCTTATGTCAAAGTAGTTATTCCTAAAGAGGTAGACACAAAAAGGAAGGAAAAAAAATCCTCCTTATGTCATTATCTTGAGCTTTCAGAAGATAGCCCAGGAAAAAAAGAAAAGATTTGACAAAAAATGTTATGCTCTTAACCTGCAAAGTAATACCCAAACATAGAATTTGCGAAGAAAAGATACCGAGATCACAAAATATGCAAAGAAAATATACCCAGAGCACAGAACAACAATGATTTTATTATTCAGAGAGAAATGTTCACAGGCCTCTTCGAGGGGGCAACCTCCAATAGAGCAGAGCTCGATTACAAAACAAGACACGATGCTCCTTGCAGGGAGTCTCTATCCTTTATATATGACTCATACATGCAATACCACGGGCCAATATCGTGGGTTTTATTAATACCATCTATCTAATACTACCACCCATTTACCATCTATCTAATACTTCCGCCCATTTGCAACTAACTGTGGTCCCGTCATTAATTGCAGGTTAACCACTTACAAATATTAATATGGGCTTTATTGACTCTTGACTATGACATGATCCCAAGACATAAATAAGGGGGTTAGGGTGGGACCCTAACATGCCCTCCCCCTTAAGACTAGCCTTGTCCTCAAGGCTGAAGCGGCGGAAACTGCTGAAGAATAGTGGCTGGTTCCCAAGTTGCATCTTCCGGAGAGGTGTCTTTCCATTTGACGAGGACCTCCTTAATCATGCGGCCGCGCAGGTGCTTGTCTCGTGTGTCTAGAACCTATTCAGGTTGAAGCCAGATTGACCCTTCTTTGTCCAATTCAGGTAGACTGGTTTGAACTCGGCAATTGTTCCCAATCACTTTCTTGAGGCACGATACATGGAAAACTGGGTGGATTTTTGATGTAGGTGGCAAAGCCAACTTGTAAGCCACTTCTCCAATGTGCTGAAGTACTTGGTATGGTCCGTAGAATTTTGGGGAGAGCTTTTGACAACCCTTGTCTTTGAGTGATGTTTGCTTATATGGTTGCAGCCTCAAAAAGACCTGATCCCCTTCTTGAAATTGGCGCTCTGAGCGATGTTGGTCAGCCTGTTGCTTCATACGATTCTAAGCTTGATGAAGATTCTCACGCAGATGGGCAAGCATGGTTGCGCGGTGTTGTAGGAGTTGATCCACGGCTTGTACTTTGGAGCACCCCGTGAGATAAGAAGTAGGGGAAGGCGGAAGTTGTCCATAGACTGCTTCATAGGGAGTCATTTTGGTGGTGGCATGATAGTTGGTGTTATACCACCACTCCGCCAGAGGTAACCACTGTACCCAAATGTGTTGCTTTTCTGAAGTGAAACACCTAAGGTAGGTTTCTAGACATTTTTTGACGGCTTCGGTTTGACCATCTGTTTGCGGATGATATGAAGTACTGAGTTTGAGTTGAGTGCCTTGTATTCTGAAGAGCTCCTGCCAAAAATTACTGGTGAAGATTGGGTCACGGTCGGACACAATAGAAGTGGGCATACCATGCAATTTGAAGATCTGATCCATGAAAGTTTGAGCAACCAAGGTTGGTGTAAATGGGTGGGGTAGAGCGCAGAAATGAGCATACTTCGATAGTCGGTCCACAACCACCATGATGACTGACTTGTTCCCAGACTTTGGAAGACCTGTAATGAGATCCATGGAGACCTCTGTCCAATTTGACACCGGAATGGGCAATGGTTGTAATGTGCCTGGTGTGTTGACGATTTCCCCTTTGTTGCGTTGACAGACGTCACATTCTGCTACGAAAGTAAGGATGCCCTGTTTCATGCCAGCCCAAAAAAATGATCTTCTGGTGCGAGCATACGTCTTCTGAAAGCCCGAATGTCCTGCAATGGGAGATGAGTGCAATTCTTCCAAAATGCGACTTTTGAGGGTGGATGTTGGCGATATTACGACTCTGTCCTTGTAGCGAAGAATATCATTCTACCACGAGTAGCCCTTGATGGAATTAGGATCTACCTGTAATTGAGAAATGAGTTGGGAGAGCCCGGGTTGTGAAAACCATTCCCTGCGAGCCTCTTCAATCCAGTCGGGAATGGGGAGGGAAATTGCGAGCAGAGTACTTTCCTCCTCAAATTGGCACGACAATGCATCTGCTACCCTGTTGTCTTTCCCTTTCTTGTAAATGATCTCATAATCATATCCCAGCATTTTGGCTAACCATTTATTTTGTTGTGGGGAAGATAGGCGTTGCTCCAAAAAATATTTAAGACTGTGATGATCTGTGCGGATTTGGAAACGTCGCCCCAACAAGTAAGGTCGCCAGGTCTCGACTGCATGTAAGATGGCCATCATTTCCTTCTCGTAGGTAGATTGGCCCAGATTCTTCCCAATTATTTGTTGGCTGGTGAAGGCCAATGGTCGCCCTTCCTGCATTAAGACCGCTCCAATACCTGTTCCTGAAGCATCACATTCAATGACAAATGATTTGGTGAAGTCCGGTAGTGCTAAGACAGGAGTGGAACACATGGCGGTTTTGAGAGCGGTAAATGCCTGTTGTGCTTCCTCGTTCCAGAAGAAGGAATTTTTCTTTAGGAGTTGCATTAGGGGCTTCGCTATGCGGCCATAATTGCAGACAAATTTACGAAAATAGCCTGTGAGAGCCAAAAATCCTCTCAAGCTTTTCAAGGTCTTAGGTTGAGGCCATTCTTGCATTGCCTGGATCTTTTTGGGGTCCACCTTGACACCTTCACGCCCCACAATGTTGCCCAAATACTCAACTTCTTCCATGCCAAACGCACACTTAGACATCTTGACAAATAATTTATGCGCTTGGAGCAGTTGCAAGAGTAGATGTACATGCTAAAGATTGCCGCCCAAGTGCCACTATAGATGAGGATGTCATCGAAGAAGACAAGGACAAATTTTCTGAGATATGGTTTGAGGAGGTGATTCATAAGGCTCTGAAAAGTAGAGGGGGCATTACAGAGACCAAATGGCATGACGAGGAACTCATAATGGCCTTCATGAGTTCTGAAGGCTGTCTTGGGAATGTCGACTTCCTTCATGCGAATTTGGTGATAGCCTGAGCGAAGATCCAACTTAGTGAAGAATTGAGCCCCATTGAGTTCGTCCAGCAAATCGTCAACCACTGGGATGGGAAATTTGTCTTTGACTATTAACTTATTGAGGGCCCTGAAGTCGGGACACATCCGCCAATCCCCATCTTTCTTGAGGACCCTGACCACTGGGGATGAATAAGGACTAATGCTGGGACGAATGACACCTGCTTCCAACAATTCCTTGATGATTTTTTCTATTTCATTCTTTTGGGTGAACGAATATCTGTATGGCCGCACATTTGGGGGTTGGGCCCCTGGAACCAATGTGATGCTATGATCATGTTCCCCTCGCGAGGATGGAAGCTCATGAGGCTTGTCAAAGACCGTCCGATGTTTATTTAAAATCGGTTGCATCTCAGGGTGAATTGGCGGAGACATGGTGTCTACTACCTGGATGGCATTAAATTGAGCTACCACTCCATGATGGCCCTTTTTTAACAATTTTTCCATCCTATGCGAGCTAATGATAGAGGGGGCTCCCGCCTGTAGTCCACGGAGGGTATGTGTGGAGTTGTTCTGCTTAAAACTCATATATAACTCCTGAAAATCCATTGTGATTGGCCCAAGAGTGCAAAGCCATTCCGCGCCGAGGAAAATGTCGCAACCCCCCACGTGTATTGCAAACATGTGGGTTTCCAATTGATAATCCCCCATTTGAATTTTGACATTTTCACAGCGACCTTCACATTTCATTGTGCCCCCATCTGCAATCTGGACTTGGAAGTTAGAAACTGCCCGGATGAAACAATGTGCTGCTTCAGCGATCTTTTGATGGATGAAATTATGGGTACTTCCACTATCAATCAAAACTACTACTGGGCGATGTTTAAGAAAACCCCTGATTTTGAGAGTTTGAGGGGAAGAAATTCCTGCCAATGCATTTAACGAAATAATTGGTTCATCAGATACAATTTCCTTTTGGTTATCTTCTTCGTTCTCCTCCGGTTCCTCAAGTGGTGGATCTTCCTCGGTGGAGCTGTAGTCAGTGGCATCTATTTGAAAAAGCTTGTGCTCTTTGCATTTATGACCCGGGGAATATTTTTCATCACAGTAGTAACATAGTCCTTGCTTCCTTGTTTCGGCCATTTCCGCATGTGACACCTTTTGAATCTTAAGTGTCTGAGTCGTATTGGGAGCCTGTGAGGGATGACCTTTAGCGGGGAAGTTGGGGCGGCTGGATTGGGCTGTTAATGCACGTTCCACCTTACGGGCTACCTGGCAAGCCTCTGTCCATGTGGGAGGGTGGTGGAGTAGAACCTGAGCTTTGATGGCTTCTTTAAGACCACTGATAAAGCATTCCATGTAGAACTCATCTGTGAGACCCCTAGTGCGGAAGGCTAAGGCTTCAAAAGCAGTAATATATTCCTCCACTGTACCCATCTGTCGGAGCTTAGTGAGACGCCCCAAGAAAGAGTCTTCTTGTTCAAAGCGACTGCGAAGAGTTTTGGAAAATTGGGCCCAATCCTGAAACTGTCCATTGCAACGCTGATGCCATTCCTTCCATTGCCATCGTTCATTGTCCAAGTACATGGTGCCCACCATAAGCTTAGTCCCCTCATCTATGATATGATTCAATTGGAAATACTGCTCCATTTGTGCTCGCCATGCGGACGTGTGAGACCCGTCAAATTTATGCATATCCAACTTGGGAGGTCGCTGACTAGGTGGTGGATGGGTGTGCCAGACTTGATGAGAGTGGCTAGACTCACCCTCATGGTATTCATGGCCATTATACGCCTCCTCGTGGGCTGGCTCCTTGCCCTTTGGGAGTGCATCATTTAGCTGGTTACTTATTCCTTTAAGCTCAAGTTCGATAAGCTTCACCGTCGATTGGAGGGAGTGTACATGCTCTTCAATTTTGTCGATCCTTTCATTGGCCATCGCTTGGGCGCGAGTTTCTACCATACACCAACCTGAGGACAAAAATTGGGACCGCCTAAAAAATTTTTACTAAGAAATTGAATGGTACCACCTTGCTCAGCTCGTCGTCCTGATTCTGATGGGCTAGGTCACCAATAAGCGCCCCAGAAGATCTCAGACTTTTTTTTTTTTTTTGGAAAACTCCTAACGGAGTTTTACTCCTTCCTGATCAATACTGCAGTCCCCAAATCCTCAGAATGTCAATGCCGCCAAAAGTCCTACGGAAATTATATCCAGGGACAGGAACCCTTCACAACTACTCCGATCTGGTGGATCTGAGAGATCTGAATGGTGGAACAACTGCTGCTGCTGATCTGATGGAGCTGCGGGACTGATCCTCCGATAGAAAGGGAACTATGGTCTTGAGGAGTGTCAGGTGCTACAGATCGCAATATACATAAGGGTCTGACAGTAGTACTCGGCCCAATGTTTCAGGGCTCTAACTAAGGAGGATCAACCGTACCCTTAGCCGTACAACCCGACTACCCTATCGTACGGGCGAGTAATCTCTCCAAGTGCTGTTCTCGGTGTACTATAGCCACAAGACAGCCGAAGGTTTATCTATGGCGAGGTTTCAAGGGAGCTAGGGGGCTTCCTATATACCCAGAGGGTACGTGGAAGACAATCCGTGCGCGGTTCTGTCTAATGCGCTACTACTCGAAGGGGTACCCACAGGGGTTACAAGGGAGTCCAACGGACGTGACCACCTCTTGTATTTCCTGCGTGCATGCCTCCCCAAATCCGCAGGTTTATGCGCTTAATGACAGATCCCGTGGTTTAAAGACATCGGAACACGTCTCCAGCCAAAAAAATTTTTGCTAAAATTTGGAGATCCCGCCGAGCCCTGGAAAGTGCTCTGATACCACTTGTTATGCTCTTAACCTGCAAAGTAATACCCAAACATAGAATTTGCGAAGAAAAGATACCGAGATCACAAAATATGCGAAGAAAATATACCCAGAGCACAGAACAACAATGATTTTATTATTCAGAGAGAAATGTTCACAGGCCTCTTCGAGGGGGCAACCTCCAATAGAGCAGAGCTCGATTACAAAAAAAGACACGATGCTCCTCGCAGGGAGTCTCTATCCTTTATATATGACTCATACATGTAATACCACGGGCCAATATCGTGGGTTTTATTAATACCATCTATCTAATACTACCGCCCATTTACCATCTATCTAATACTTCCGCCCATTTGCAACTAACTGTGGTCCCGTCATTAATTGCGGGTTAACCACTTATAAATATTAATATGGGCTTTATTGACTCTTGACTATGACGTGATCCCAAGACATAAATAAGGGGGTTAGGGTGGGACCCTAACAAAAAATACAAACCGCAATAAAAACTTACAGGAATAGAGAGAAATACCCTATGGTGGATTCTATACAAGGTACTATGGGATATAAATATAAGTACCTTGGAAAACAACTACCAATCAGAGAAAAATAATGGTTAACCAAGAAAGGGTTTAGGAGGACACTGCTAAAGGGTTGAGGAGGTGATGAAATGCAATACTTATTCAT
Source organism: Pinus tabuliformis (assembly GCA_031772625.1). Classification (NCBI taxonomy): domain Eukaryota; kingdom Viridiplantae; phylum Streptophyta; class Pinopsida; order Pinales; family Pinaceae; genus Pinus; species Pinus tabuliformis. The sequence goes on along the minus strand of CM062819.1, from coordinate 1,746,143,250 downwards.
AGCTTTTCCTAATAGTTAGAGGGAGAATTTGGGGAGAACTAATAGGAGAAGTTAGTTCAAGGCTAGGAGGAAAGTGGAATCTTTTCACGTATTTCTGAAAGTATTAGATAAGTACTATTTCCTTGTAGTAATTATTATAAGCTACGTGGTTATGTATATGCATTGCAATGGTTAGCATTTTAGACAGGAATATGTTTGTATATGGAAATTTCAAGTACTAAACCTGAATATGGAATACTATAAATTATGTTATCTTTGACTAAGTTTGTGTTGTAGGTAAAAATAAATATGAATAGGGTTTAGGATAGAGGACTTGTGGTTATAGGTGAAAGAAAAGGGTTACCTAACAACCGAAGAAGCAATTATATGTGAAATATTTGAAGTGCACTATAAGAGTTCGAAAGAAAATGAAGACAACTTCAAGACTGAATGAATAACATATTGTCTTAATAAACACAAAGTCTTAATTATTTCAAGTATGATTAAATATAGCTAGAATTAATATAATAATAGGGTAAAATTTTGGATTTTATGCCCGGGTTAGGCATGTGGATGTTGAGATTGGATATATCCCTTTCAGGTTCCATAAAGTTAGTCTTGAAAATGGGAAGGTTATGACTCAGAGAACAGGCAATAATTTCCCATTAGAGGAATCTACTGAGTCTCTAGTCTAGATAAAGAGAAAATAATTTTTTATGCATAGGCACAACTATATATCTAGATATTTTATGACAGAAAATTAGTATACAATGTCTTATGCTAAGAAGAAAAAGACGTGCTACACTCTAAGTTCCATGAGAATGCCAAAACTAAACTTGTATAATAAGCATTAATAGAGCCAACGAATGTATATTGAGCTAGTATCTAGACAAGAATGAATTCACCATTGCATACCCAGAAATAAGAAATTTTGTTCTTGAAGAAAACACACACACACACACACACATATTATGAAAAAGTGATTTTTTTGTATTGGAGATATGCTAAAAGTGATTATGTGTTAAACTAATGACTGTTATTAGAAAACTTGAACACTACTAAGAGGGGAGGGTTGAATAAGTGGTGTTTGTTGGAGAGGTAAATCCCCTCTACGGATAGAGGCGATCCCTACTAGCCCAGAATGGGTCTAGCAACAATCAGTCAATGCTACTATGCAAGTTCCTAATTGCAAATAAAATATAGGCAATGAACACCTACTTGGATTCCAACGCTATTGTTTGATGAATAGATGTTGTTCTCGCTCCTTCGCTTTGGCCGGTCACGATCTTCCACGATCCCCACAGATAGATACCTGCACACATGAAGAGAAATATAAACACAAGCGTGAAATCTAATAAATGCAATTATACATCAGTCAGAAAGGATGTAATTCACATTAACCATTAAAAAGACAAATGAGAATGGAACCATAATAGTAGTCATCTATTATTAATCAATAACAAAGAAAGGTACAACCAAAGTTCTGATGCTGAGTCCTTCTCTAGAGGGTCCAGCCAGCAAGTCTCTTAAGCATTCACCCTTGGAAGTAGATCTCCCAAAACAAAATCTCTCTCTCACACAAGCAATACTCACAACCTTGCTTAAGCTTCCTCTAGCAAATCCACACTTGTCACACCAACTACCTACTAGCAGCAGCACTCTAAGCACTATGAATTCCACACTATCCAAACTATCCAAACTGAAAACTAGCTGCTCATGGCAATGGTAGAGGCTTAAATAGGAGAAGGAGTCTCCATGAATGGTGGGAGGATGAGCTTATCTCCAAGGAAGGTGGCTCAAATGACGAACAGACATGCCATAGAAGGGAGGGCGACATTCACAAGGCCAACAACCAGGTCTGGAATCATCTGGAAGGCTGGCTGTTAGAACAAACTCGCACAAACTGGATCAGCGCGGGTGTATAACTGCACTGGAGCGCTGACATCACATCTGAATAACGGAGAAGGGTGTGTCAGCGCGACTCAATACAAATATAGGATGCGCTGGCTCATGAAATTCGACCAGCGCGGAAAACCCGTGTGCTTCCGCGCTGGCAGTGCATCAGTTGCACTATCAGCCGCCAGTTAGCGTGGTTATTTTAATAACAGTCGCGATGATGGAATAAACTTTGGCATAGTGGGTCATTTGGCCTGTTTAGAGAGCATGAGAATGATTAATTTGGTTTCATGACACAGTAGGGAGACTGATAGAGAGACAGTGACAAATTACTGTGTAACAGATGCCCCCTAAAGCATGAAGCCCGAGAGAGTGGGAGGGGTGAAATGCTTTACAAAACTGCTGAACTGGAACACCACCAGGAAGAACCTGCACGTATGTACAACTGATATCTCTATTACACGTAGTCTAGGCATGGGCGCAACCATCCAAAATACATACGAAAAGGTCTGTGGTATGGATGCAGCCACCCAGCTGAAGAGACCATGATGATAAGAAGGTATGGTCGCAGCCATCCAAAAGACTCAGGTATGGGCGCAACCATCCATCAATGAGTCATTTAATAACAATCCACAAAATCGTAGCCTGGTTCGCAACAGACAAAAATAAGGGTCTTGCGCTCCATCCCAACCCGAACAAAGTACAAGTCCAAGCATGTGAATACATGAGCTGAAGTCGAACATGCATGAACATCGTCTGATTACCAGCCAATGATGAAAGTTGTTAACAGACGCGAGAGGTACCACCAATAATGACAATGGTCCTCAAGGTACTTATAGGTACAATCTGTGGCGTGTGAATCAATGAGCTGGTGTCGAACACCCGCAGAATCATTCGATCGGAGGCCAATGATGAAAACCTCACGTCGAACACGAAGACCCTACCATTGAGGCATGCAGGCTATAAGGCACCTGAAAGGAGTCTCTAGGTCACTTTCCTGGATAATGAGCTGAAGTCGACAGGAAGTAGCCTTGATCGAAGGTGGGCCATAATGTTTCCCACATCATCGACACGAGACAAAGAAGGATAGAATATTTTATGTGAGACATCAGAGGGAGGTTGTAATTTTGCAGAGGTCAACTTCTCTTGAACATATTGGCGGCACGACAGTGGATTTGGCAGTATCTGACATCAAATGAGCAGAGGTCATGGTGACAAGGCAATGAGCAGATGAGAGGTCAAATAGGATAACCCAAACCCACGGAGGCTAGTGTAAAACAAGATGAGAAATCCCCACCTAGACACGAATGCAGACTAGTGCCATGTTCAAGAGCGACATACTACCGACACGACAATTATTACAGATCCATTTTCCCCACCATTTCTGGCAGGTACCCCGATTATTTTTGGGTGACAAGCTTGACGGGGATAGCATATGCTTGGAAAGTGTCATTTCAATGGTGTCCGATGTCATTAAGTTTTAATGAGTCTGACAAAGGAGGAACTCGGCGTCTTTTCCTGTTTAGAGAGTCTGAAAAGACAATAGAAAAGAAAACTCCAGGGGGGTCCTTTTTCGTAAAGTTGTGTCTCTCGAGCCTGAAAAAGTATAAAACAATGCCCAAAAGAACCGCTCGACCAGTAAGATCGAGGAGTACTTTTCGTAAGTAGTGACTTCGACCCGAAAAAGTAGAAAAGCGGTCAGAAGCACGTCGTTTTGGAGCCAATAACGAGTGCGAAACGACAAACACCCGGCAATCTTTTTAATTTAAACGATCGAAAAAAGAGCTTAAAGACGACTGCCTCGTTTAACAAGTCAAGAGGGGTAACTTGGCGATCTTTTCGTCTTTAATTGGTCGGAAAAGAGCTAAAAGTAGACCTCCATTTTTATTCTCTTTAACGAGTCAAAAAGGGAAAAATACTCGGCAATCTTTTCACATTTTACGAGTCAGAAAAGAGCTTAAAGGTGACTCGTCCTAGAGGAACGAGTGGTATAAAAGGTAGCAACTGGTTCCAGCAATGGTGGAACTACTCAAACATATAATGGTCAAGAGGCTGGCTAATAAAACCATTCATCCCTGCGGTTCCTCAGGAAAGGATAAACAACCAAGTGAGAGCATATGATCGGCCAAAGAGATGGTAGCAATGGAATGAAACAACCAAGGCTCGTCTAGCAGAATTCAGCGGATAGAAATGGCAATCACGAGATGTAAATCGGGTATGGGTTCATTTTTACACAAGCTTGAACCATGGAGAACTCTGCTTGGATTCAGTTTCATGTTTACACAAGCTTGAAATGAAAAACTATGCTTGTTATAAGTTCGCATGCCCCCAGCATAATAACACAAATCGAGGTACATGCCCCCCCAAGCTTTATTGCATTCAACAAAGTGGATGGAATGAAGGTTCACTCTCGAGATCGATGAAAGACTCGACCTGTATTTTACGAGATCTTAATCAAAAGACTCGATTTCGAAAGGGAGGTGTTTCATTTTTTAATGAGGTTGACACAGTAAAAGAACTATCCTCATAACCCTTGTTTCATTTTTTAACGAGGTCGCCACAAGATCAAAACTATCCTCGGACACCTAGTTTCATTTTTTAAGGAGCTTGACACAGGAAAGAGAACTATGCTCCGACCGGACCCAGTTTCATTTTTTAAGGAGCTTGACATAGGAAAGTGTACTATGCTCCGAACGAACTTCATCATAATGAACAGGAAGTCATTGCTTCCAAGAGTGTCACTCCCGGTGGAAGGACCACATCTTGGAAGTGAGGGCCCAATGCCCCCAGGACACTATTCACGACGGCGTGATCACTGGATATAGGCACGGGATAGGTGGCCACGTAGTTGATCTGCAGTGGGGTAGATACAACTGGTGGATAAAAACTAGGAGGGGACGACAACTGCGCAGGAGGCGTTGGGGGACTAATGAAGGACAATTGATCGATAGTCACAATTCTTCCATCGTGTGGAAAGCAAACCACACGGAAAAGCGAAGAAACGAGGGCCCCCATGGCGTAAACATAGTCGCAACCAAGGAGAAGACTAAAGTCTAAAACACCTTGGGTAACCAAGACATCTATATAGACAGTTTTGCCTCCCAAAGTAATAGGGAACTTTGGGAGAACTCCTAGAGATGGACAGGCTCCTACGTCGAAGGCCAACAGATTCTGAGTGACTGGCCCAAGCTGCGGGGAACCTAAAGCTTGCCAAGTAGTGTACGGCATAAGACTGACAGACGCCCCTTCATCCAAAATAGTGCCAGGTACTGCCATAGCACAGGCATGTACTGTGATATGGAAAGGCATATGGGATGGAAGGCGACCGGCGATCAGGCGATTCCAATCAAAGGAAGCGACCAGACTACTTGGTGGGGGAATCATATGATTGCCCCCATGTGCTAAAGGAACCGAAGGAAAACCTTCGGGAGCAGCTGGGTTAGGAGAGTCATTTCGGGACTCTGGAGAATCTGAAGAGACGAGAAGAACGTGGGCATGATTCTCTTCCAAAACAGAGTGAGCGAGCGGCGGACTCGAGTCGACACTCTTTCCGACCAATGGTTGGTCTGTAACAGGCTGGACACAGCCGGGTTCGGGAAGAGGGGCCTAGACAAGAGAAGAATGTGAACCAATGTCATTGTCGGGAGGCAGATGATCTGCAGCTGCAGAAAGACGTTGATATCCAATGGGAAGTTGGGGTGAGGGAGCTGGGAGACTTTCCAAGACACTGGAGGCTTTATCCATGAGTGGACAAATGTGAAGGGGATGATTGCCTTCACAAAGTCTACAAGGGATTCGAATCTTCCCTTTTCCCTTACCTTTGTGAGTCGATAGGGGAAAATCGCCGTGAGCCTTAGTGGACGATGAGGGGCGGGCCGGATCACGAGACCATACTTCTAGTACCCTGGGAATGCCAGGACAATCGTGAAGAAGTTGGTCCTCCTTGCATAATCGACAAGGAAACTTAACCTACCGCGGAGGAGCAGAAGGGGGCCTGACTTCAGGTGTACTCGAGGGAGTAACAGTTATACTTGTAGCCTCTCCCTTAGGAGACTTCCTCTTCTTGGTCTTCTTCTTCTTCTTCTTAGCCACCTGGTTATTCGAATCGAGACTTTCACCAGGCGAAGTACAAGAGAAAGATGGAGAAGTAGGCGTTGAAGGGGAGAGATCCACCTTAGGATCAACATGATGTTGTTCAGGTGGAGGGACTGATGGACTAATAGCCAACACGGCAGGGACCAAAGAGGTTGAAAACAACCAAACAGGCAACCCGACAGTTAACCCTGGAAGGGATAACGTTGCCATATAAGGAGCACCAACATTCCCGAGAGGAGGGAAATGACCAGGATTCCAGTCAGGAGCGGAACTTGGGTTGGTGAACCCTGGAAAAGTTGCCATGGCAAACAAAAAGAAACCTATTCAAGCTAACACAAGATTTAACCAGGTGATGTTGACGTGGCCGAATAAATTTTTAAGACACAGGAACTAAACTTGACCTTTTCATGTTTCAAGAGTCGAGAAAAGGACGAAAAGATGACTCTAGTCTCCTTCGAATGTTTAATGAGCATGAAGTGACAAGACTCTCACTGGCACCTTTTCTTTTAGGGAGTCCGAGAAGGATCAAAAGTGACTGCTCTGGAGCCTCTAGGCAAAGGGTTTACCAAGCAATCCGTAAAACTGCTTATACACCTTGGCAATCGTATGAGAACCAAGGACTTCCCGTACTGCAGTCGATCTTCCCGAATGCTGTGTTCGGTGCGTTACGGCTCACAAGGTGGCAGACTCGGCTTCCTATGGATCAAGGATAAAAGCATAGTGGGTTCTCCCTATATACGCGACGGTACGTGGGAGCACAATCTTTGTTAGACCACTATCGAGTCACAGAAGGAGGAATCACCCAACCGTAATGTGAAACAATAGTGACTATGTTTAAAGACGCCAAAACACGTCTCTAGCCTAGACCTCTAGATGTTTGAATTAAGTTCCAATGCGTTTTTAGGTTTATTCAGTTTATTTTATGGTTGATCTTGAATTAAGTTTCGGTTTCAGGCCCTATCGTGTGATCTCTCACAATTACCTAGATGCAATCTACATGCCAAAGAATACCATTTCGTTCGATGAATTCTAACTATGAGAGAGTTAAGAGTTTTCAATCAAACAAAATGAACTCAAACAATCAAACAATCTAATGCAACTAATGGCAAAGAAATGAAACTTTTTCTTTTGAGAACACAAATCAATGAAATGCTCTTTTTCCCATTAACTATTGAATGCAAAAGATATTAGTTCGATTTCTTTTTCCAATGGCACAATGCACTTAAAATGAATTTTGAGAGACAGCGACACTGAGTAAAGAGAAATCAAATCACTCAATGAAAAACACAACAAGCGTGAAAAAAGCCGATTGAACCCAAGCAACTGTGATCCGTGTCTGGGTAGTGAGAAGTAATTGAAACAATCCGAGGACTGGTTCAATGACAATCACTTAAACAACCAAGCAAGGAAAGCAAAAGAGGAAGGTTTCCGCAAAGGCAAAGGCAAGTAGTAACGAATCTTTGTGAACGAGCGATAAAAACAAAGTCAATCCAGCGAAAACGGTGATGAAAACACCAGGTCACAGGACACAAAACAAGATTCGTCTGACAAGACTTCGCAAGAAAGTGCTTGACAGTTCAAACAATAAAAATCAAGTCATAAACCAGGTAGAAAGAGTAGGAGATAGTCAAACCGACAGACTCAGGAGGCAAAATTGAAACAAATTCAATTCTACAGGATCAGCGTGGGTAACCCGCAACAACAATGCGCTGACCAGAAGACACGCGTAGCAACAAAGCGCTGTCAGCGTGGAAGTACACGACTTAAGCGCGCTGGTTCGATTTCAGAACCGTCGCGACTGTTTAACGTACAGGTGCGATGACCACGAAGTCAAAGAAACAGCTATGCGCTGTCAGCGCGACTGTTTTGATATAAACCGCGCTGAGGCTAAAAAACAGGAAGAATCAAGCCAAAAGCTCCCAAACCAAGGAAAAAACTCTTTAAACAATTAAGACACCCCCTAGACTGAACCACGAAGTCTAAAAGCAGAGAAATAATCCCCAATCTTTGAAAAGAGAGTAACAATCAAACTCAAAACAAGACTGAACAAAAAGAGACAAAGGCCAGCTCCGCAGCGGAGTCGCCAAATTGTTGGAGAGGTAAATCCCCTCTACGGATAGAGGTGATCCCTACTAGCCCAGAACGGGTCTAGCAACAATCAGTCAATGCTACTATGCAAGTTCCTAATTGCAAATAAAAGATAGGCAATGAACACCTACTTGGATTCCAACGCTATTGTTTGATGAAGAGATGTCGTTCTCGCTCCTTCTCTTTGGCCGGTCACGATCTCCCACGATCCCCGCAGATAGATACCTGCACACACAAAGAGAAATACAAACACAAGCGTGAAATCTAATAAATGCAATTATACATCAGTCAGAAAGGATGTAATTCACATTAACCATTACAAAGACAAATGAGAATGGAACCATAGCAGTAGTCATCTATTATTAATCAATAACAGAGAAAGGTACAACCAAAGTTCTGACGCTGAGTCCTTCTCTAGAGGGTCCAGCCAGCAAGTCTCTTAAGCATTCACCCTTGGAGGTAGATCTCCTAAAACAAAATCTCTCTCTCACACAAGCAATACTCACAACCTTCCTTAAGCTTCCTCTAGCAAATCCACACTTGTCACACCAACTACCTACTAGCAGCAACACTCTAAGCACTATGAATTCCACACTATCTGTCACACGGAATGAGTCGTTAGTGCAGACACAACTGACCTCCCTAGAAGCCTAAGACTTTCTAGTGACAAACAAGAGAAATAAGAGCAATCCTTCTCTAAATATGCTTTTACAATATGAGAAATCAAGTGTTTAGATCCTACCTATAGCCCAACGCTGTTGTAGTAGTCCAGCTTCGTTGATCCGGATGAGCTCCTCCTTCCCTTCGAAACCTGCATTCACTAACAATCAAATGATTAAATAGCACCTGAATATCACATAAAATAAAACATATTTAACATATAGACCAAGGAGTATATGAAACAACTCATAAATAACAAATTGTTGAGAAGAATGGACTAATTTGTATTAAAAGGTAAGAAAAGGAACCATTACAACCTAAGCCTTGGTTTTGTGCAAGTCCCTCCCAGGGTCCACAAGAGTTCTCCTTTACTCCTATCAGCTCATCCACTTCCAAATAGAACAAGCAAAGATGGTAATCTCTCCTCACAAGCTTCTACAAGGAAGTCCTAATTCCAGCAGCATCTACCCTTAGGAATGTTCAACTTTCAACCTCCCCTCCCTTTGGCCCAATGCCTGTATTTATAGTGCTCTAGAGGAAGTTATTCAGGTCCACCATCAATGGGATAAGCCCCTCTTTGGATGGGATAGCTCCCCTCTTGATGGGATACGTTCCTCTTTGGTAGGGATACATGAACCATCTGGAGGCGCTTCATACACGTCAAACAAGCTTCTAGAAGACTCTAGAAATGACCACAAGTAACTTTTTTAAGATGAAACTCACACCTTTTGACCTTTACAGGGGTACGCACCCACCCCTTTACATACAGAGCGTACAAGTACGCAGGTATTGTGAACTTGGGTTGCGTACACGCACGTAAGGCTAAGAGAAACTACGTACCAGAGATAATTGACTTTAAATGACTTTTCTCTTTTTCTTGAAGTTTGACATGAAGAGCAGAGGCATGAGACTTGCCAAGGAGGATAGTATGACAGTGGATGGAGCCATACTAACTGAAAATAGTCATGGTGACATTTTTTAGTGTAACAGATTGCCCACTAAAGTGCGAAGCCTGTAGTAGATTAGGGTTTTATATGATCTATGAAGGGTGAAGTACTTTATCATTTCAAGGAGTATCTTGCGGAGAGCCCGGTGAGAACCTGCAAATATTCAACACAAAATACATATATAAGATGCTATCATCGCTGAGGTAGGCATTCCCATACTCAGATTGAAAACTTTAACTAACAATCTAACTACTGCTCTGATACAACAATGATTTTGCAGTACATCACAATCGTAGACTTTTGTAGACACAGTATGGACGCAGCCATCTGTTTATGGTTAGTCTACTATATAACGAATACAAAGCTCCTCGCAGCCTGGATGGTAGAAACTAGATCCAGAGTCTTCATCTCTACTTCCTAAATTGGTACGATTCTATCCATGCGAATAAATGAGTTGATGTCGAACATGGTAGAAACGACTTGATTACCAGTTAATGATGTAAACTGTTAACAAGCATGAGAGAGACCACCAGTGATGTCAATGGTTCTCAAAGTACCCAGTACAATCCATGAAATGTGAATGAATGGGTTGATGTCGAACACGTCACAGAATCCTTTGATCGAAAGTCAATGATGTAAACTATCGTCAAAGGCGAGAAACCTGCCATTGATGCATGCAGACTTCAAGGTACTGACGATTTCTAAGTCATCTTTCTAGATAATGTGCTGATGTCGATAGAAAGTGACCCGTTGCAGGAAAGCCTACAACACGAAATCATTGTTCAAGTTGAAGAAATGTTGTTGTAAGGACTGACTCAGGGATGGTCAAATGGATGACAAGTATTTTGCATATGAATGGTTTATTTGCAGAGACCTCTTGAACACATAACGACACGACAAATGGCTTGGTGACGATTGACCCAAAGTTAATACCCAGAAACAGTTGAAGACTTTCAGAGTGGTTTTATTAGCTTTAAGGCAAAGGATTTCCCAACCCAGGTGAATGAAATGTGTCGTGTTCAAGAGCAGTGATAAGGTTCTTCTGTAATAAAGGATAACAAATAGGTTCATTCTTCTCTCTTTTCCCCCACCATTTCTGGCAAGTACCTCTTTATTTTTTACAAGCTTGAGGAGGATAACATATGCTTGATTATAAGCTCATCCTTCGGATGAGTCCAACTTAGTTTAGATTCAGACCCTAAGAAGGAGTGGTCCGTTCCTGTTTGTAATCGAACAGGTCCTTTACTGTGAAATTTTAACGAGTCCAGTATAGGAGAAACTCGGCGTTTTTCAATTTTAGAGAGTCTGAAAAAACTAAAGAAGACTCTAAGGTGAACTTTTTCGTAAATTTGTGTCTCCCAAGCCCGAAAAAGTATAAAATAATACCTGAGAGAACCGCTTGATCTTGCGACCAAGGATTACTTTCATGATTAATGCCTTTGACCTGAAAAGTAAAAAGCGATCAGAGGCATGTCGTTTTATTTCCGTATCGAGTTTGAAACGACAAAAACCCGGCATTCTTTTCCTGTTTTTACGGTTAGAAAAGAGCTATAAGGGGACCGTATTTTAATTCCATTTTAACGAGTGTAAAAGAAACGCTCGGCAATCTTTTCATGTTTTAGGAGTCAAAAAAGGGCTTAAAAGATGACTCTGATGTCTCGGTTCGTAAAAAATGATGATTTTACCCTAAAGTCCTTTTGTCCTGCACAAAAACAACACATTACTCATACCTGTTTAAGATGGGCAAAAATATATTGAAAAACATCCTTTCATGGTGAAAAATAAACAAACTTAGCATTCATTTATCCAAAAAACATATAAAAAGACTCTTTACCATGTCATTTTTACCATTTTACTGTTGAGGGTGAGAAAAGGACTTTTGACAAGAAACTTCCCGTGGACTTTGCGGAGAATCCGACCGTCGGAATCGAGCGCCGTCTCTTTCAGGTATTTCACAACATCCTCCTCTTCAATTTCATCCCTTTAGAATTCCATTTTAAGTTCTAGTTTGATTTTTTGGAGGGTTTGGGGTTTTAGGGTCCACTTTTCGGGGGACGCAGGTGCCCCATGGGTGACCTGCGTACCCCGACATTTTCGTATATGGGAAAAAGGTCGGAGTACACAGCCTACCTTCAGAACAGCTGCGTACCAACGCTCCATTTTCTGAACGCGGGGTGCGTACACCGCGCAAAGCGGATTTTCAAAACCCAAACTCAAAATCTAACCATCAAAATTTGATTTAATGAATTCTAATCAATGTTTTCTGGTGTGTAGATTGCCCACCATGCTAGATTGGCGTGAAAGAGAACACGAAGATGTCGATTTGGCCGCAATAGGTCAACAACCTTCCATTGATGCTTTAAAGGCATGCAGTATTTACAAGTACTGGGCCATTCCTGGCATGAGGGCCCAGGTGCCATTCTTAGAGTGGCTGGTTGAAAAGTGGAATATTCAGGATCAATGTTTTTACATCGGAGAACACCAGCTCGAGATAGAGCCCTCCGATATATACTTTCTCACTGGCTTGCCTAACAGGGGCGAGCAACTCTCTCTATTCGGGACTAGGCCGGGTGGCCAATCCCTTGCTAGTCTCCGGCTAGAGTGGTGCAACAATCAAAACCAGGATAAGGGGATAGAAATCAAATACATATCCCGACCTGAACTTATGGTAATTGCCTTTACAGTTACCAGAATTTGTGGTGCTGCCGCTTTGCACATAGCCACTGGTTCCCAAATGCAGATGGCTATAGATTGCTTCCGAGGCACCATTTTCAACTGGTGCGATGCTGTGCTGGCCAATATGAAAGGCCAACTGACTAGGGCAAAGAACGGACAACTGAAGACCTTTGGATATGGGCCTTTAGTTGTGAGCTTTGCCCTAGAGAGGGTTCCAATGCTGATCCCCCAGCATCTTACTGTTCCAGTTGGGCCTCCTCGGGAGCCTAAGTTGACGCGGCGGGTTTTGGTAATGGCCCGGCATCCTGATGAGGGAGCGGGGCTTGTCCGATTTCCTGCGGGTTACTTTCACTGGTTGGAGAGCCAGGTCTTTACGATTCAGGATTTTCCTTATGCCGGAGTAGATTTTCGCAATGATCCGGACATGGTTCTTCCACAAGGAGAACAATGGGACGATAGAGGTACTTCATTTTTCACAAGTTTTTAAATTATCTATTTTTTTTTGTTTTTTTTTTTGATATATCGTCTCAAAACTGACAGCAAAAAATTTTCAAAATGCAGATGTAGGCCCACGGCATCTTGCCAATCTCCGAGATTTTGAGGGAAGAGTACCAGTTGCACCAACACCAGCCCCACAGGATGCGGCCGCAGAGACCTTAGCCGAGCCGGAACAGGACTTAGAGTGTCTCATGGTGGGCATACTAGAGACGACTATAGACGATATTCCTATCCGACTTCAGCGCTATGTGGTTGCAGTCCCAGGACCTTTCAGGAGGTTCCTGTGTAGGGTAGCGTGGGTAGTGGTCTCATATAGAGAGCACCACCAGTGATTGGCTAGTCACTTTTGTAGACACATGTGACATTTTTGGTTTTTTGTACTTATCATTTTTGCCGATCATAAGGTGTTTTTCAACCTATGATCGAAGACGATGTATATTTTTTGACACACTCCTATCTATATATATCATTATTACTGGCTTATTTTGTTAAACATGTGTGATGAAATGTTTATAAATTTACATTTATGATTGCTACAAATGTCTATTTAACATTCGAGATGCCATTGCATCTGCTAATGTATTTAAAAACCTTGGAATATGCTGATATTCAATGTAATCAAATTCACGTTCCAAGAGACGCACCCTCAAAAACAATCTTAATAACACTGGATTTCTAATGGCATAGACTCTATTAAGCTGTAATACAATGAGTTCAGAATCTAACCTCACTATCAAACTCCGAATCCCAAATGAAATAGATTCAGATAATAGTTCAATCACTGCACTGTATTCTGCAATGTTGTTTGTTGTTTGACCGAGGCTCACCCCATGCATAGAAACTAACTCGTCAGAGGGCGAATAGATAACCCAAGCTGCGGAAGAGATATTCCGTGTACTATGACAAGCACCATCAGCAAATCCAATGTACATTTGGAGAGGCGTCGACATCTGCAATATCAAGAGTAAAACCAAGATAAGCCAAAATAACGACGAAAAACACACTTTCTAAGCTAAGCACACTGTATAAACTAAACAAACATACCAGCTAAAGAAAAATTAACCTAACTAAACTAACTGAATCTCCATACCCACCATTTAAGCATAATACCTCTTTAGGTAAAGTCCATTTCTGGGCTTACCCAAAGAGTCCCCATCAAAATCTACCAGCTCATAGGCCCCTTTTGCTAGCTTTCGCTTGACAATGTAGGGCCCATGCCACATAGGAACGAATTTTCCAGCACCTAATTTATCATTAGCTTGATCATATAATAGCACTAGGTCTCCTTCCGAAAAATTACGAGGGGTCACGTTGCGATCATACTGAGCTTTCATCCTTTTCGCGTGAGTCTCGATTGCCAAAGCAGCGTCACGTCGAGTCTCATCTAATTTAGCTAAGTATAACAGACGCTTCTCCTCTTCAGAAGTAGCTGGGAGTAATTCGATAGCCATTTGAAGTGATGGGATTTCGCATTCAATGGGCAACACTGCTTCCAAACCATAAACTAGTTGGAAAGGAGTGAACCCTGTTGATGTTTTCACTGAGGTTCGGTACGCCCAAAGCGCTGAAAATAACATGTTATGCCAATTCGACCGATGAATACCAATGATTCGTCGGATCATGATAACTAGAACTTTGTTGATGGATTCAACCAAACCGTTTGCTTGAGGATAATAAGGAGTAGAACTATCATGGCATAAACCAAGCTGGCTTGTAAGTTCTGTCATCATAATGTTTCGAAAATGGCACCCATGGTCAGTGATTATCGCTTGTGGGACACCAAACCTAGCAATAATATGATTGAATACGAAAATCGCGGCTGTCTTGCCATCTGCCTCGAATGTAGGCATCGCCTCGGCCCACTTAGTAAAATAATCAACCGCAAGGATGATATACGCATGCCCCCCGGCCGAGTGAGGGTTACATGTAATAAAATCGATACCCCATTTGGCAAAAGGACCAACGACAATTATAGGGTGGAGAGGAGCAGGTGGTGCGTGCATCTTGCGATCAAACACTTGACAGTTGTGGCATTTTCGAACCGCAATGATACAATCTTTAAACATGGACGGCCAAAAATAGCCAGCACGCAACACCTTCTGAGCTGTGGCATACCCAGACATATGACCGCCACATGCTCCAGAATGACAGTCATTCAGAACCCTTTCTGCCTCTTCATGAGTTAAGCAACGACGAAAAACCAAGTCCGCCCCACGACGATAAAGAGTATCTCCAATAATTTTGTACTGTTGGGACTGGAATCGAATTTTCCGACGTTCCGACTTTGAAGCTTCGGGCCGAAAGGATTGGGTTTGGAGATAGACGATTATATCCCCATACCACGGATCTAAAGTGCTGATGAGAAACAGAGATTCGTCCGCAATGGGTTCCTCTGCCACAGTTTCCGTGTCAGCACATGGGAAATCACACATCAATTCCGCAAAAACTAAGGATTTCTTAGACTTAGACTTCTCGAATTCCAAATCGAACTCCTGCAAGATAACAATCCATTTGGAGTACTTGCCCCCTAGCAATTGTTTAGTCAGAATATAGATCATAGGGTTGCAATCCGAAATCACTGTAGTTTTACGGAGAAGAATGTAATGACGAAAACGCTGGACAGCCTGAACAGCTGCCAGGGCCAATTTCTCCACATGCGAATATTTTAGCTCAGTGGGATTTAACGTCCTACTAAGATAATATATCACATGTTCCGTTCCGAATTCATCTTCCTGAACTAAGACCATTCCAATGGTGGAGTGGGAGGCGGCGAGATACAAAAAGTAGTCCTGGTTGTAGTTGGGAGGATGCAGCAACAGTGCATGGGTCAACGCGTGCTTAAGTGCATCAAAAGATTTCTGAGCTATCTCATCCCAAGAGAATTGAGCGTTTTGTTTCAACAACCGGGTGAAACCCTTTGTAATCTCGGCGTAGTTAGGAATGAATCGACGTAAAAAGTTTGCTTTCCCCTGCAAACTTTGGAGTTGGCGCAAACTCGAAGGAGGAGGCAATTTGATGATAGCTTCGACCTTCGAGGGATCGACGCAGATACCGGCTTTTGAAACGACAAATCCTAGCAATCGTCCCACTTCTATGCAGAAGACACATTTGTGTGGGTTCAACCGAATTCGATAATGCCGACAACTCATAAAAATAGCACGTAAGTGGACAAGGTGATCAGCTCGATGTAAAGAATGAGCAGGAAAATCATCGAGATACGGTTGCACAATGTGCTTGATGTCGTGAAACGCGTAAGACATTGCCCGTTGGAAAGTGGCTCCGGCATTCTTAAGTCCAAAAGGTAATTTGCAGTAAGCAAATGTCCCCCAAGGACAAATGAAAGCCGTTTTTGGTTGATCGGCAGGTAGAATATTGATTTGGTTGTAACCGGAAAAACCGTCCATAAAGGAAAATATTTCACTGCCGGCACAATCATCAATTATTTGATCGATATAGGGCGTGGGATAGTTGTCTTTTGGACAAGCACGATTTATATCCCTATAGTCGATGCATATTCTTATTGTTCCTTGTTTCTTGTTAACCAGAACAATATTCGATACCCAATCCGTTAACGGGATCGGATAAATGAAACCTGCTTTCAACAGCTTCTCGACTTCTGCTTTAATCGCAGCCGCTTTCCTAGGGTGTATCTGACGCAGACGTTGCCGAACGGGTTTAGCGTCCGGGTAGGTCTTGATTTCATGAACAACAATGGAGGGATCAATTCCTGGCATTTCCTCATAGGACCAGGCAAACACGTCGCAGAATTCTTGAAATAGGACCTTGTATGTTTGAATTTCGTCATCTGTACACGAGGCACCTATATGAATGTTCTCAATAATTCCGGTTTTGACTGAAATGTCAATGGCAATAGTTTGGGAAATGTTTCCCAAATTCAACTCTGAATCAGGATGTTTCATGGGATTCTGAGCGTCCTTGACATATTCAGCTGTAAAAATTGATGAAAAATCATTTTCAAAGTCATCACCCTCAGGTAAAAACGAAGATCGATGATGAAGATCTTCCCATGGTAGATCATCTACACTTAGGATTTCGCGAAGTTGTTCGTCAGATGACACAACTTCAGGAAACGTTATCCGTTCTGAGGTCGATGTGAAAAGTGATTCCTCACGGACCACATTCATTTGGTCGATTTGGGTTGAACTTGAGTCGGAAAAAGACTGCACGGCCTCATAAGCAATTTCATATGGACTCAAAGGCATTGCATTACCGAATGAGTCTATCTCAGATTCAGATGGGACAATCCAAGGATCATCATAGATAATAGTGTCTGAAGTAATCATATGAATGGTTGCGAATGAAGGGTCTGCGTTGATTGGAGGGAAAGGAAAAGTTCCCAGTAAACCGGAATCTTTAACTAATCCTACACCAACATCCTTGTAAGGGATAGTCGTTTTACCGACATGCTGGATACTCTCTGAAGAGGCTGGGTCGGATGAAAAGTAAGCCAGCTGGTCTATCGTCACGATCTTACCATTGTGTGGAAACTTTATAACTCTGAAGACCGATGACACGACCGCTGTCATAGCGTAAGACCAACTGTGACCCAAAGGAAGGTTGTAGTCTAGAGGGGCATCAACCACCTCCACATCCAGACTAACGGTTTTTCCTTCAACCCCTATAGGAAAATCCTGTAGAATGCCAAACGGATGGAACCCACGGCCATCAAAGGCCTTAAGAATCATCGGGGATTGGTTCAGTGAAGGAGAACCAAGCGATCTCCAACACTGAATCGACATAATACACGTAGAAGCTCCTTCATCAATTACAGTCCGATGAATAGGCCTGTTTTTTACTATCACTGGAATCTGGAAAGCCATCTGATGAGGGAGACGCGGTGTACTATTTTCTAGATCAAAGATTATCAGGTTCGGGTCCTGAATATCAACAGCTCCTATAGCCGACAAGAGTAATTTCCGTTGTGCTGGGCATGATTGCAGCACTTCCAAAGCCGACATTGCTGAGGGTGAAACAGCTAAATCCTCAACAATGTTGTAATTCTGGGCCGCTCTCGCATGTGGATTGAAAGCAGACCTTCGAAGTACACCCTTGGCGGGCGGTTTTATTACTAAGTCCGGGTTAGGTTTCTCGATCTGTAGTGGATCGGAACCGGGAGCTGAGGTTGATGGATTTGAACGAGAAGATTCTGCTTCTTTTGATCCATCAACAGGACTTTTACTACCATAATCTTGTGATCGAGTCGCAATCCGTACATGAGACATCATCAATATGGGTTCTTCACTGGCATTCGAGGAAGAACCTATCATTTTACTCTCCTGCTTTGGAAATGGATCTTTCAAAACAACAGGAGTTGGGGAACCTTTAACGATTTTCACAACCTCTGCCCGATGAGGGCAATCTCTTGTGAAATGATCTTCTTCACAAATTAAACAAGGATAGCGAGGTTTGCGCTTTTCGTCGTTAGATTCTGACTTTTCTTTTTTCTCCTTTGGAGCCTTGTCTGCTTTATCCTTCTTCTTGCCTTTCTTCTTACCACCGTTTTTTGATTTAGCCGTAGATGACTCTACAGCGTGAATGTCGGCGGTAATTTCAGGAGAAGACTCTCCTGTCGGGGAGTCTGGTAAGGTTATTATTGGAGAAGAATTCTTTGAGGATTTCTTCTTACTTTTAGTATTCACCGTACCAATCATGCCATCAGCAGCATGAGATCCCGAAGGAGCAGCAGCGATTTGATTCGACTTAGGAAGATCTGGGATCTTCTCGTGCAACGTACCCGACTGAGTGTAAACTAAGTCAAGGTACTGGGCTTGAGCAATGACTTGCTCCTCAGTAACTACTCCGGCCTTAGCTACATCTTCAGTAATCTTCGGTAATAATGATTTTACAAACCATTCAGCTAAGATTTGGTTCGGGATAAAAACTTTCACTAATCGCCGTCGACGTCTCCATTCATGGATATGATCAGAAATATAAGTGGAGGTCGACTGTTTTAATGAAGTTAATAGCTCCGTGCCGTTATCGTATCTGACCGGCAACTGAAAATGAGTTAGGAACGAGGTAGCTAACTGACTGAAATTGTAAAAAGAGGTCCGTGGTAACTCAATGTACCACTTGGCCGCGAGACCAATGAGCGTACGCTGGAAAAGACGTAAGCGGATCGAATCATCCGAGATGGAATTTGAAGCACACCAGAGGTGGTAAGTCATCACGTGATTGGACGGATCCTCTCCAGACTTACCTTCGAACTTGGGTATATCACTGGGCAACTTATTTGGCATTGGCGGCCAGAACGGAAGATATTGTATTGGATCGTTCGTTAGGCGCGTCAAGTCGGGTAAATCCAAAGTTGCGATAAACGGTAATTGCCGATTAGGATCCCTAAAACTTTGGGTCACAAGACCAGTCCCAGGAGGAGGATATCCAGGATAACTTGGAACAGGAATCGCATTCGGGATATTATATCCTCCTGGAAAACTAGGATTAACCGGACCGTACTGGGGTTGCTGAGTTTGTTGATAAGTGTACCCAGGATACGGTTGATACTGGTAAACTGGTTGTTGGACAGCAGGACCGAATTGGTACTGTCCCTGGTACTGTTGATAGGTAAATTGAGGTTGACTTGTTACAACAGTACTTAAACCAGGCTGCCCTACAGGCATCTGGACCGTGGTTTGAATCGTAGATCCGGACAACGGTAAAGATTTCTGAGGAGTGGTTGCAGAGACAGTAGAAACCGGAGCTGTCGATACTCCAGAAGTAAGTGCGGTAGATGTTGCGGTAGTTGCAGCAGTCATTTGAGATGGAGTACTAGGTGCAATTGGCGGCTGAGTAACTACCGAAGTTACAGAAGTTTGAATATTTGACTGGACAGGTTGCGGTTGCTGGGGTGAACCAGAAACTACGGGTTGTCCAGTTTGAGGTAACAACTGTATACTTGGCTGCAACACCTGTTGACCTTGTGATGGATCCCACACTATCATCCCGGGGTATTGACCCGTAACAGGTTGAGGATACTGAGATCCATAACCGGATTGAGGATAGGATTGATAACTGAAAGGCATAGTTCCCATACCTTGAACATATGACTGACCTTGAGGTGGTTGATAACCTTGACTCGAGTATTGACCTTGAGGTTGATAACCTTGGGGTAAATACTGATACTGGGGTTGACCTTGACCTTGAGGTTGATACCCTTGAGGTAAATATTGATACTGAGGTTGACCTTGGGGTACATATTGAGGCTGGGGTTGACCTTGAGGCATGTATTGTACTATGGGTACATACTGTCCTTGAGGTTGCCCCCCAGACATGATTTGTGTACCTTGAGGTTGTCCCCCAGGCGTTAATTGAGGCTGCCCCCCAGGCGGTAATTGGCCACCTTGAGGTTGAGAAACGGGAACTGAACCTGACATCATGTAAATGTCCCCTACACCCAACGGTTTATTACCATTGTTTCCAGCTAATAACCCATGATCAATGGGTTGAGGAGATGCCCCCGCAAAGGTACCAGAAAGTGACTGATACCCGGCGGGAACAGAAGGACCGTCGTGCAAGAAAGATTCAGGAGATTGAGTGAACATGGACGACTGACCAGACATATTTACAGGAGTATAAATACCTCCAGGTGGAAAAGGAGTACGAGGTGGAGAAAAACCTACCCCTGAGTTGTCTAAATAATTGGTTAACGAAAGGTACCAAGTAGTACTTCTAGGAGGACTGTAAAAGATAGATTCACGCTCCCTTAGATCAATAGTAGGTTGATCTTCAAGGATAGATACGCCTAATTCTTCCTCTGGAGCAAGTTCTTCAATAGCTATCAAACCAGCAGGAAGATTTTCGGTGATGACTCTTTCTACCCTAGGTGAATCTGGTGCACTAGAAATTGGAGTAACAGGTTCAGATACTTCAGGTTCTTCGCCTATATCACTAGTAGATGAAAAACTACCAGCAAGCTCAGAAACTGCAACAGCTTCAGGATTATAACCTGTTTCTAGACCTTGGTAATCTGGATGGACTACCAATGACGACTCTCCTTCTTCAGGTGAACCTACTTTACTGCCACTAGGAGTTACAAGGACCTTTAAACCTTCGTAATGACTCAGGACGTCTTGAGGAGGTTCACCCCGAAGTCTACGGTATTTCCTCAACAATTCGGCCACAGAAACAACCTCAGGAGACTTGCCCCGAAGTCTACGGGACTGTCTCGGTAATTCCGCCACAGTTAAAAACTTTTAACTACTGCACACGCAAACAAAGTAAAATCTCAAAGCAAACCACCTAAAGTCTCTAAAGAACCAAACAAATTTGAATCATACGCCTAAAGAATCTAGGGCGTCAAACCAAGCACAAACAGTAGCCTTCCAGACCAAAAACGCTAGTTGGAGATGAAACCCAACATCGCCGGATTCAGTACAGAAGTGGCGGGTGGAACAGTTACCCCGGCAACCTGCTTAATGAATAGACCGGCACAAGTTCCTCCACTTTAACCGTCTCGAGTGAAGTGAACCCCTTGGAAAATCCAAGTGAGTCTAGCCGACGTCTGCTCCAGGTACAGTGGGATCTTCCCTCCACCGTCACCTCGGTATAATCCTAAAGATAATGGTCACTAAGGTTACCAACAGCAACAAATGCACCTGGGGGAATAGTCTACACTCCGACAGCACGCAAGGGCAGAGTATCAAGCTCAATCCCCTTGCCGGATCCTTGACAATAATCCAAGGTTTACCGACAAGTGACCCCTGGCTCCTCGACAATGGTTAATCCGAGGTTTACCGTTTGTAATACGTGCATGTCTGGCGTCGTTCCCAACGAGGGAGGATTGATCCCCTCACTGGTTCGGACACGAGATCGTGCTTCTCCTTTAAGAGGAGCTTTCCCAGAGTACAAATGAAACAATTGGATTTATTCTATCACAAGATAAGCTACTTGTTTGGTTTTGTTGTCTTGGAGAGTTAATTACTCTCCTACTCCAAGACACTAGCCTGATCTATATTGGTGTTTCAGAGCCCTAGTAAATAAAAGTTACTAAGTTGATTTTACTTTAAGCGTTAATTTTATGGTTTTTCTTAAAGACAAAAAGGTGGTGGAGATGAAACTGGTGGTGTGTAGACTCGACTCGCAACCACTACAAAGATGCACCTAAGATGATTTACACTACTTTTCTTTTTCAATGAATCTCCTAGCTAAGAGAGTTGGAAAATGCAAATTTTATAGAAAACAACTTTCTTGGCAAAGACAATCAAAGAAACAATCTCTTTATCTTTTCAAAACACACAACTCATGACCACTAATTACTTCACGAAATTTCCTTTTTCTCCCAAAAGACTACAAATGCTACCAAAGAAAACTTTTTCCAAAAGAATTTTTGTGTTTTTTCTATATTAATAAAGCATGTAAAAACTATTTATCAAATGAAATTTAACAAATCTAAGACAATCAAATCAAATTCACTCAAAAGCAAATTAAAAGGAAATTTACCTAAAAGCAAAAAATAATGAGGACAAAAGCCTACAAGGATAATTCCCGGATGTTTTACTCAGTCAAAATGCAACTAAGGATCAGTTCATGCAGAATCATAAACTAATCAAAAAACAAAATCGAAATCTTTTTGTTCTTTTTTCTCAAGAATGAAATTCAAGGTTTTAACAAACAAACTTTTCGAGATTCGCAAAGAGAAGACACAAAGGTAGGTCTCTCACAAGGGTGACTTATAAGATAGGCCCGACTCCTAAGAGGACTGATCAAATCCAAGGAGATCCAAAGTTTGACAACCTCTAACGCCAAAGTCACTACAGGACCAGTTAAAAATCAAACCCTAAGGAAAAATCCCTATGAATTCCACCAAAACCCTCGACACTAACGGGACAAGTTCAGGTGAAGATCTCTGACAGTAAACTAATGGATCTGGGCAGTAAAACAAATCAAAAACAAAATCTAAAGAGCAAAAAGAGGAAAAATAAAATTTTCTCAAATTTGACAGGGGTACGCAGGTGATCTGTTGACACAGGCGCGGGTACACCCTGTGCACAAAGACACAGTGTGTACAAGTACGCATTGTGCCTAACCCAGAGACTGCGTACTGCTGGCAAAGTTAAGAAAAATAAATATCTAATTTGACTCTAAGCTAACCCACCCAAATACACAGTTAGACAGCCAAAAATCAGAAAACAAGCGATTTTTCTAAGACCAAAATATCAAATCAAAAAGAACTCAAGCACATTCATGGAGTCCCCAGTGGAGTCGCCATTTTGTCACATGGAATGAGTCGTTAGTGCGGACACAACCGACCTCCCTAGAAGCCTAAGACTTTCTAGTGACAAACAAGACAAATAAGAGCAATCCTTCTCTAAATATGCTTTTACAATATGAGAAATCAAGTGTTTAGATCCTACCTGTAACCCAACGCTGTTGTAGTAGTCCAGGTTCATTGATCCGGATGAGCTCCTCCTTCCCTTCGAAACCTGCATTCACTAACAATCAAACGATTAAATAGCACCTGAATATCACATAAAATAAAACATATTTAACATATAGACCAAGGAGTATATGAAACAACTCATAAATAACAAATTGTTGAGAAGAATGGACTAATTTGTATTAAAAGGTAACAAAAGGAACCATTACAACCCGAGCCTTGGTGTTGTGCAAGTCCCTCCCAGGGTCCACAGGAGTTCTCCTTTACTCTGATCAGCTCACCCACTTCCAAATAGAACAAGCAAAGATGGTAATCTCTCCTCACAAGCTTCTACAAGGAAGTCCTAATTCCAGCAGCATCTACCCTTAGGAATGTTCAGCTTTCAACCTCCCCTCCCTTTGGCCCAATGCCTGTATTTATAGTGCTCTAGAGGAAGTTATTCAGGTCCACCATCAATGGGATAAGCCCCTCTTTGGATGGGATAGCTCCCCTCTTGATGGGATAAGTTCCTCTTTGGTAGGGATACATGAACCATCTGGAGGCGCTTCATACACGTCAAACAAGCTTCTAGAAGACTCTAGAAATGACCACAAGTAACTTTTTTAAGATGAAACTCGCGCCTTTTGACCTTTACAGGGGTACGCACCCACCCCTTTACATACAGAGCGTACAAGTACGCAGGTATTGTGAACTTGGGTTACGTACACGCAGGTAAGGCTAAGAGAAACTGCGTACCAGAGATAATTGACTTTAAATGACTTTTCTCTTTTTCTTGAAGTTTGACATGAAGAGCAGAGGCATGAGACTTGCCAAGGAGGATAGTATGACAGTGGATGGAGCCATACTAACTGCAAATAGTCATGGTGACATTTTTTAGTGTAACACTATCCAAACTATACAAATTGAAAACTAGCTGCTCATGGCAATGGTAGAGGCTTAAATAGGAGAATGAGTCTCCATGAATGGTGGGAGGATGAGCTTATCTCCAAGGAAGGTGGCTCAAATGACGAACAGACATGCCATATAAGGGAGGGCGACATTCACAAGGCCAACAACCAGGTCTGGAATCATCTGGAAGGCTGGCTGTTAGAACAAACTCGCCCAAACTGGATCAGCGCGGGTGTATAACTGCACTGGAACACTGACATCGCATGTGAATAACGGAGAAGGGTGTGTCAGCGCGACTCAATACAAATATAGGATGCGCTGGCTCATGAAATTCGACCAGCACGGAAAACCCGTGTGCTTCCGCGCTGGCAACGCATCAGTTGCACTATCAGCCGCCAGTCAACGCAGTTATTTTAATAACAGTCGCAATGATGGAATAAACTTTGGCAAAGTGGGTCATTTGGCCTATTTAGAGAGCATGAGCATGATTAATTTGGTTTCATGACACAGTAGGGAGACTGACAGAGAGACAGTGACAAATTACTGTGTAACACACACACATATTATGAGAAAGTGATTTTTTTGTATTGCAGATATGCTAAAAGTGATTATGTGTTAAACTAATGATTGTTATTAGAAAACTTGAACACTACTAAGAGGGGAGGGGTGAATAAGTGGTGTTGATTATGACCAATTTATACCAATTTTCACCTTTTATTTTCACAATCACTTAATCATGCATTAATTAACCAGTAGCACATTAACAGATGAACATATAATATATAAATGATATGAGTAACATTCATGAGTAATAAACAACATGTAATCACCAAAACACAACCACACAAATCATCAAGACATGATACATAGGATATAAAGTGGAAACCTAGAGGGTAAAACCCACTGTGGACAGATAATATTTGTCTTCATCTCTATATTAATCTCAAATATTCTTTTACATCTAAATCATTGGCCACCACTAGTGTTCAAGCCTATACTCACAAATAAATGCGAGAAATCACTCACTCGGAAGACACCACTCCCATAAACTATGTAGGCCACCACCTTCACTAGTTTTTCAGCCACCACTAGAAGGAAGCCTCTACTCGCTGAGCAAGTTCTTCAACATCTACTAGAAGGAAGCCACTACTGCCTTGGAAAGCCACAAATCACCTGCAAGCATCTATTTGCAACATTGAAGGCCCCAACCTTTAAACCTTTATGGACCTCTATTCAAAATATTTCACACTGGGCCCATTAATTCTAGATACAAAAAACATGAGCCTCATTTCATCCAATTTCCAAACTAGACTGACTAATACAATCTACACATATAAAATTTTCTATGCCCCAACCAATCTACTCGTAACATAACCAACATCATGCATATAAATCTGCAATCCACACATCAGTCCTCCTACATATATTGACTCAAGATAACTCAATCAACAACATAACGAATTTTAATACAAAAATGCATCCATGTCTCAACAATAGCATTCAAACAAGACATGAATACAATGCTATAACCATATGAAATAAAATGTGATCTTCTCAGCTACAAACCCCTTCATACACCATCTTAGTAATACAATTGTGTTGTATAAAATATGCTAACAATCAATCTCTGTGATAGAAACAATCTTCTCCATCAAAATCCTTCATAAACATGCATTAAACATTTGTTGAAGCATGCACACAAAACTTTGTAATAAACTAGCTTCCTTCAATAACCTGCCACAATTATGTCTTTCATTTCACCATTGGCTTTCAATGCTCCACAATATCTCTCTCTTAATAACCAACCTATCCGACATGAATCTATCTTCTATAAATAAAGTATTCGAAGTGATTAAACAATAATGACAGACAAATATGGAGATCCACACACATTTGTTCATACTTCGACATTTTTCTCATTGACTTGATCCTCCATTTTGTTTATTCAACGAGAGGCTTATCCTTGACATAATAACTTTATAGAATGAAGAACAGATCAAATCAATTCTAACCCATCAAAAACCTCGTTCAAATACCTTTGGAAATGCTTATGCTATTTGATGTGCACATGTAAATAAAAATTTCCTTTGAAAAAGAGTCAAATAGAGTGATCTCTAAAGGAGTGAAGACACCAGAAAATGTGTATGTGTTCAATTAAAGAGTGAGTAGAAAGGATAGATCAAATAAAAAATCTTCTGTATTAGATTCAGAGTATGAGATATTGGCCCCTAATTCAACCTGTTCTCGCATGACAAATCTATTTATACTACAAAAATGCATGTGAGGCCTTCATAGCCTCAAGGGGAGTGAATGACAATATATGGAAGCATGAGGTAGCACATTGAGTTGTTGATTTGTAGCAATATGGAAACATGATGTTCATCTGTATGAATTGTAGCAACAATGGCATATTTTATTTTGAGCTCTCTTTCACTTTTAGGTCCATAGGTTTGACATGTCCATTGGAGGTATAAAGAGCTCAGGGGGATCTATGCATTCATTCACACTTTCAATCATTTGTCTTATAACATATTTATCTTTTCGTCATCATGAGTTACAAGATGTGAATTGACCTTGTATGTAATTTTTTTATGATATTCGTTGTTATTGGTTGTGTTTCTTACAATTAGTTATACATTGGAGTGAGATTTATAGCGTGTTGATATAATCAAGCATGGGAAGTAGTGAAACATAATTCAACCATGTACTTGTATTTTTATTGTTTTATACCATCTTAGTTAGCTCATGTCTTGATATGTAGTCATGATGTTAGGCATGCATAGGAGTGGTTATATTTTTTAGCCAAGAATACATCCTAGTATGCAATCATTGTGTTGGAGGAGCATGAGAGAGAGAGGAATATGACATGCATTGTATTACGCAATTTATATCTTCCATGTATTCTCTCTTGTGAGAAATATTAGGCTTATAAAATAGTTTCATTCATCATTTGGTCTAGTTGGTTAAATGGTATTGGTGTCAAGCATGTTTTGAGGAGTGCCTTGAGACGGTTTACCCATGAGTGGGCCTATGGAGTAATTGACAAAACCATGCATTTTTATTAATTGAGCCGTGTACCTCATGTATTGGCATTGTACTTTCATTATGTATCATTTTCTCATGAGGTGTATGGTGTCTTGGTCTAGTTGATGGCCACTTTCTTGCTTCAAGGAGGTATTTCCAATAACTAACATTGTTGAACAACAATTTGGATGAGTATATGAGGCATCCCTTTAGGGGGAGTGTTTTCATGATGGCATTGAGTCTTGGTTTTGCTAAGTATTTCCCATTGGAATTGATGTCAAAGGGGGAGAGATTATTGAGCTTAGCTTCAGAGGTGAGTATTAGGAGAGAAGTTTAGGTTGACATCAATGTCAAAGGGGGAACTTGTTGGAATTTTAGTGTTTCCATTGATGTAAACTAGTGTACAACCTTGTGATTATGTTTTACATGCATTTTATCAGACAAATGTATGACTGTCAATGTTTATTCCAGTGTTTCATGCTTGCAAAATTATGTTCTGAAGCTGGGTTACTAATCAGATGGTAGAATGATGCAATCTACTTGACTTAGGGCATCTTATTTTGGAACCAGTTATGCTCCAAGAGAAGATAGTAGCTTCATCCTTGGGAAGACCATAGCATCCAAATGATGATCATCTCTATTAGGCCTATACTATCCAAGTGAAGATAGGTTTTCAGAGAAAATTTCAATTTGCGCAGGTACATCAAATAACATAAGCATTTCCTAAGGTATTTTCCCAAGTTTTTTGATGGCTTAGATTCTATTTGAGTTGTTCTTCATTCTAGAAGTTGATTAAGTAAGTTATAAGTCTCTCATTAAATAAAGAACATGGAAGATCAATTCAAGGAGAAAAATGTCGAAGTATGAAAAAGAGTGTTTGGATCCCCATATGCGTGTGTCATTATTGTTTGATCACTTCAAATATTTTATTTATAGGAGATAACTTCATGTTATATGTTCGTTCTTAAGATATATATGTATATAGAGATATATATATATATATATATATATATATATATATATATATATATATATATATATATATATATATATATATATATATATATATATATATATATATATATATATATATATATATATATATATATATATATATATATATATATATATATATATATATATATATATATATATATATATATATATATATATATATATATATATATATATATATATATATTATATAGCATTGAGATCCAATGGTGAGTGGAGACACATAGTTGTGGTAGATTTTTGAAGGAGACAAGTTTATTGTAGAGTTTCGTGTGCATGCTTCAACATTTGTTTGATGCAAGATTATGAAGGAATTTGATGGAGGAGATTGATTTTATCATGTAGATTAATTACTAGCATATTTTTATAAAAAACACTTGTATTACTAACATGGTGTATGTAGATGTTTATAGTTGAGAATATCATGTTTTATTTCATATGGCTATAGCATTGTATTCATGTATTGTTTGGATGCTATTGTTGAGACATGGATGAGTTTTTGTATTTACATTTGCTATGCTGATGATTGAGTTATCTTGAGTGTATATGCCTTAGAGGATTGATATTTGAATCATATATTTATATGTATGATGTTGTGCTACTTCTCATTCTCTTATTCTTATAAATCAAATCTTTTACATCTTTTAGATGGCCACCACCAATTAGGAGCCCCTACGCTTCTTACTAGATGAAACAATCTTTGGATTTGAAGACCACTTCGTTGCCTCCCTCAACCATCTAGATCACACTTAAGAGATTATTCTTTAGACCCTCAACAAAAGACACATCAGCTTCATTGGTATTCTTATCACCAAGGTTTGCATTACCTTTCCCAACACTCTCACTGGTTGATTACCTTAAAAAATAACATGGTTGCTCTCGGTTCTCTTCAGAAAGAGAAATATGCTCTTGTCTCTTGACATGTGGTCAGAACATCCACTAGCAACGTACCACCTATCATCATCATGATCATGTGAGCATAGAGAAATACCACACTTTCTTAATTTCTCCTCCTTTTTCTTCCACACAGTAATTGGCTACTTTCCTACATGAGTGCTATCGTCTGTCTTTACTCCATCTATACTCTAGCTTTTCTACTCCTTTTGACTGGATGGCCTGAAGAATTTGGAAAGCTTACAATATTGGGCCATGTGCCAAAAATTGTGCACACATAAAAATCTACATAACCAAGATATGATGCCAATGGATTTTATATTCTATTATCCATGTCAGATATTTTCTTTGCATTAACTTTTCCTCTGTTCCTTTTTCTAGATCTAAAATCAATGGCCTTATGGACAAACAGACTAAAATCATAACCATAACCATTAAAAGAACTTTTATACCTCGAAGGGGGTCCTCTTATTTGGTAATCATATTTTTGGATGGATGTGTACATTCTTCTCCTATAGGTAGTTGCCACATGCCCAAAATTGTGAGACATAGCACTTGATCTCGTTAATGAAGCGGGAAAACGAGCTTTGACTCCTACTTTGAATTTTGCGACAATCAAATCTAGAAGCTGATGATCTTGTGGATGTAAATAGTCCTCTTCATTCTCTTGTTGTATGATGCTGGTGGATTTATTGTCTCTTCCCTTTCATGTTTCCATCCTTTGTTTCAATGTTGTGTGGGACTTCATTGTCATTTTTTGCTAACTGTGAACTAGACTCTCCAAATCCAATACCAAATATGGTCATAGGAAATATTTGGCTCTGAAGCATACTATCCAAGAGCTTGGTGCTATTACATTTCTTTAATTGATCATTCACTTTCTCTAACATTTTCCTCATGGACACCAATTCACCTTCCAAGTCTTCAATTGAACCTGATTTCTCCTTTTCATGATTGGTGAAAATGTCATCTATTCTCTTTGTAACAACCCTCGTGAAAATTCCATGGAATAAAAGTTAAGAAAGGGAAAAATAAGACCACGGTTAAGGGACATGTATTCCAAGCTAAATTTTGTGGAAAGATATCCTAGTCGGCATCACTGGATGTGTTTATGGCTAAAGGAAATTAGCAAAGGCAAAAGCATTAAAAAGGAAAAAACGTATTTTGGCACATTTATTTATGAAAATAAAGAGAATTAGGAGAAAAGGAAGATGAAAGGTCACGCATTGCATGTGAGGAGGAAAATGAAGGAAAATAATGGAAATTGAAGAAAATAAAGGCCTCATTGATAAAAAAGGCTTCTGAGGATCAATTAACAGATTTGGTCAGTGTAATCTTGGTCAGTTTAGTTTTGGATGTCTCTCATTATTCTATCTCTCTCTCTCTCACTCTTGGACACTTAATATTTTCTTGGAGCACTCTAGCTTTTGGAGCAAGGAGGGAAAATAAGGATCAACAGAGGAAGAGTAGGATCAAGCAGCTCCAACAGGAATAATTGTAGGTAACATATTTCATGTGTGATTTCCTAGCTGGTTTTGAAATCCATGGCTTTGCATGTTGGTGTATGGTTCTCTTATTGTCGGTGGCATGGTTTTTTTGTGTTATGGAAGTGGTTTTTAGCCTAGCCTTTCCTTTTTCTGGATGCCATGGTGTGTTGGGATGTTGATCTTGGTTTTGAGCTTTGGAATTGCCGGATTGATTTCAGAATCTGGGGCAAAGGTGGTCTCGTAGTATATTCCCAAAGGCTTAAGAGTCCCTGGAACAATTTTGGCAGGATAGAAAATAAATATTGAGGGAGGTGTCTTGGTTTAGGGCCTAGTGATCCAGAATTGGATTGCGATAGAGCCTGAGAGACAAGGAGATGGAAAATCCCTCAAGGATAGTGATGGATTCCGGATGGAATTCCAATTTCGGTAAGGTTTTTTGATTGGCCCATTGGTTATGGTGTGATCATGGTTTGGTAAGTGTTGAGGTGGTTTAACAACTATATTCCCTTCATTTTTTGGACTGGTTTATCCTTGAGATCTCACATTCATGCTTGGAATATGGCACGAGGGTGACTGGCTAAAAGAAAGATTTGGTTCAGCCATGTCTACAGTTAAGTGGTACGTGGGAGTCCCAAACTTGGTCAAATTTTCCTATGTTTAATAAAAGCTAAGTTCTCTTTATTTTTTACTTATTTATATGTGGATTTCATGGCTATTATCTCACTATTATTTTCATAATTTTATGTTGGTTATAAGCATGGTTAATTGATTGGTTCATGTCATGGTTATTTCATGTATTTACTTGTAATTGTTAAAATGACGGATTCAAGACCTAATTGGTGTCATAATAGTTCAAAGGAGAAGGTGGTGATCCTTCTTGTCATGTTTCATAAGAGTTTTCAGTCATACATGCTCTCTCTTGTATCCTAGACCTATAGATTGTATTGATGCCAAGGGTTTGACAGAATGTCAGTCCTGGTTGGGGATGGTCAAGCCTAGTCCTAGAGTTAGTTTTTGGCTTATTAGTCTTTTAATCATGTGTTTAATGGATTCCAAAAGCCACATCAAGTTCCAGGAAGTGGCCAGAATTTTGTGTTTGAAAAGTGTCTTAGATCCTATGGACTTTGGCATAGGTCTGCTGCAAATAGTCCCTAGACATAGACATGCTAGATTATGGGAGAGTCCAAAGCTCTTTGGATGCTGGCATGCTAATATCATGGGAGCGTTAAGAGGTTTAATAGCTTAAAAAATCAGTGGGACACAGGGGCATGATACCTGTGTTGTTGGGATGACTCCTCAGAGTGTTGTTGGTGATGTGGAAGGTATGTTTGATGGGTTTCTGTCAATTCCACTTCCCTAAGCATACCTAAGAGGTTAAATCATATCATAGTAGCCTCTCATCACATGATTACCCCAATTGGCTGGTTACTTGGGTAGATAATGGAGGAGGGTGTTATAGAGTGGTATCGTAGTGGGTTGCGCTCTCTTTGGGTCATATCTGATACCATAGAGTGGTATCAGAGCATGGTTCACCAATCATACTGGATGGGTAGTGTGCTAGTCATGCATTCATCTCGATTTCATATGTATTCCTTATGCTTGTAGTCCATGTGCTTATTGCATTTACATGTTGTTCATCATGGTTGTAGTGATGTTGCCATGTGAAGGTTGATGGTGTTGTTGTGGGATGTGTCATCATGAGTGTATGGTTGTATATGCATTTGTTATGCATGTATGGTAAGTCAGACATGCATTGTGAGGTCATTGTATGTAATTAGCTCATCATGATGCTATTGGTTGTTATGATGTTGACCTGTCGATTGAGATAGAGTAGGAGATACAAATCATTAAAGTGAAGTTGCATCATTAGACCTTTAGGCAAGAGCATGTCTTCATACATGTTTAGATGTTGGGTATGCATGTACGTTAGTTAATCAATTATTATATGGATTAGGGTTATATAAATTAGGCTTATGTACATGTTTATTGATGTAATGGTTACATATATGACAGATGCTAACTGATTAGTGTAGTCATATGCATGTGTTAGATAGTAATGAGTGGTAGTAGCATGTAGTTGTATGCATTGCTCTCATTTATTTATGTTAAATAACTTGATGATTATGTTATATGTTGTTGATGAGTATGTTATAGGTTAACTTGTTGTTGTTATATGATGGTTAGCTTTATGATAAGGTTATATCTTGTTGATGAACATGATATATAACTTCTTGTTGTTATATGCTAGTAATTTGATGATTAGGGTTATTACATTAAGATCTTGATGTTATATGTATCATACTGTTATGAAACCAACTCAAGAAAAGATAGAAAAGATAGATCAACGCCTTAGAATTCAACCTCTTCGAGGGGGCAACCTCCTTTACATTACATACATGAACAATTATTGGATGATTCAAATGACAAAACCTCCTTTCTATATATAGGAGTCTAAGGAGTCACAATATAATCTAGCTGACCTAACAATAATAATATAAAGCCACAAAAATAACAATAGAGGGATTCTATGGGGCATAGTAATAACAATATGGAGGCAATAGGGGCACAACAATATTAATAAGGGGTATAACTACAATAGTAATGGGGTAATCACTAGTATTATAGGGACCCATCATGCCCCTCTCCTTCAAAAAAGTGTTGTCCTCAATGCTTGAGTAGCTCTGGATACTTCTGCATAAAATTTTCATCCTCCCATGTGGAATATTCAGCGGATAAGTTCTTCCACTTGATAAGATACTCTGAAATTGATCAATTTCATAGCTGTCGAGTTCTTATTTCTGTGACTGCTTCCGGTTCCAATATAATTTTTCCTTCCTTGTCAAGTTCTGGCAATATTGTTTGAACTAGGAGCTTGTCGCCTATAACCTTATTTAAACATGAAACATGGAAAGCTGGGTGCAATCGAGAAGCTGCAGGAAGCTCCAATTTGTATGCCATAGTACCAATATTTTGCAACACCTTGTACGGACCATAATACTTTAGTGATAATTTATTATCCTTCTTAGCTTATATGGTTGTAGCTGTAGGAATACCCAATCACCTATATCAAAAATTCTTTCACTGCGATGTTGATCTGCCTGTTGTTTCATTCTATTATGTGCCAACACGAGGTTATCCATTAAGAGTTGGAGGACTTGTTGTTGATGTTCGATGTGATGTTCCACTACCTGAACCTTAGAATTTTCTCTTAAATATGATGTGATGGATGGTGGTTGATACCCATAAAGTGCCATAAATGGGGTCATTTTTGTTGCTGTATGGAAGGAAGTGTTATACCACCATTCAGCCAGAGGCAACCATTTGACCCATTGTGTCTATTTATCAGATACAAAGCAAAAGATATCCTTCCAAACATTTGTTTACTATCTCAGTTTGCCCATCAGATTGGGGATGATAAGATGAGCGATGAGATAACTGAGTACCAAGACAAGAAAATAATTCTGTCCAAAATTTCCAGTGAAAATGGGATCTCTGTCACTTACAATAATCTTTGGGTTTCCATGTAGCTTTTGAATTGTTTCCATAAATGTAGTAGAAGCTGTACTGGCTTTTAATGGATATGATAATGCACAAAAGTGTGCATACTTGGTAAGTCTGTCAACTACCACCATGATGACACTCTTTCCCTCAAACTTGGGTAAACCTGTGATAAAATCCATTGAAACCTCCTCCAAACATTGGCTTGGAATGGATAAAGGTTGTAATAGACACGGTGTCTTAATTGTTTCAACATTATTTTGTTGGCAAACCAAACATTCCGCCACAAAATTTTGAATATCTGATTTAAGATCATCCCAAAAAAATTCCTTCTTAACCCTGTGGTAAGTTTTTAAAAATCCTGAGTGCCCTCCTAAGGGAGAAGTGTGCAATTCCATAAGAATATTTTGTTTTAGCCGGGAATTCTTACAGAGGTATAAGCGATCTTTGTACCATAACGAATCATCTTGCCAGCTAAATGTATCAGACATATTGGAATCTTGTTGTGACATTCAAATAAGTGCGCACACTTCTTTGTCATTATTCCATTCCTCCCTTGCTTCATTTATCCAATCTGGTTGGATAATAGAAATGGCGCACAACAATGCTTTCACATCCTCATCCTTTCTTTAGAGTGCATCTGCCACCACATTTTTCTTCCCTTTTTTGTAGATGATTTCAAAGTCATAACCCAACATCTTTGTGACCCACTTTTGTTTCTCTTCAGAGGATAATCTTTGTTCTAAAAAGTATTTAAGGCTATCATGATCCGTTTTTACCTTGAAGTGTCTTCCCATTAGGTAGGGTCGCCATTTCTCAAGTGCATGGAGTATTGCCAAAATTTCCTTATCATAAATAGCTTTTCTTAAAAACTTTCCCTTGATTGGACAACTTTAAAAAACAATGGGTCTTTCATCTTGCATTAGAATAGCACCAATTCCATTTCCTGAAGCATCACCTTCCACAATAAAGGTTTTTGTGAAGTCCAATGTAGCTAAGACCGGTGCTTGGCACATTGCCTCTTTAAGATGTTCAAAGGCCTTTGTTGCTTCCAGAGTCCATGAAAATGCATCTTTCTTCAATAATGTTGTAAGCGGTGTTGCTATTCTCCCATAATTCTTAAAAAACATGCGATAATACCCTGTCAACCTGAGAAATCCTCGCAGATGATTTATGGATATGGGGATTTTCCATTCCTTAATGGCCTTAATTTTGCTAGGGTCTACCTTAAATCCTTCATGAGATACAATATGACCTAGATATTCCACCTCCTGGAGTCCAAAGAAACATTTGGATCTTTTTGCATATAATTGTTTCTCCTCCAATAGTTGTAGCACCCTATTAACATGTTGAACATGACCCTTCCATGACTTGCTGTAGATTAGTATATCATCAAAAAATACTAACACAAATTTTCTAACGAATGGTTTGAAAATTGAATTCATCAAACCTTGAAATGTTGAAGGTGCATTGGTAAGGCCAAAAGGCATGACCAAAAATTCATAATGACCCTCATGAGTTCTAAATGTTGTTTTCAGAATGTCTTCAGTCTTCATTCTAATTTGATGATATCCTGAACGAAGATCCAACTTGGTGAACTAAATTGATCCATGCAATTCATCCAGTAATTCATCAATGACAGGAATGGGGAACTTATCTTTAATAGTGAGCTTTTTGAGCTCCCTATAATCCGGACACATGTGCCATGATCCATCTTTCTTGCGCACCAATACTACTAGAGCAGAGAAAGAACTTTGACTCAGTTGAATTATACCAACCTCTAGCATTTCTGCAACCATACGTTCAATTTCACTCTTTTGGACATAGAGATATCTGTACGGCCTGATGTTTGGAGGAACACTTCCTAGAATCAGATGAATAGCATGATCATGATCACACATAGGTGGGAGACCTTTGGGAGTCTCAAATACCTTGGAATGATTGTCCAGGACTTTTTGGAGATCTAGAGAAATAGATGATTCCGATGTGGAAACATCTAGCAAACATAATTGTGCAATTACACCTCTTTGCTCCTTTTTTAGAAGATTTGTCATACCATTAGAGCTGATTATCTTTCCTAGTTTCCCTGCAATATTGCTTAATTAGACTTCCTTTCCTTCCGTAGAAAATTTCATGAAAAGTTCTTGAAAATTAAAAGCTATTGTACCCAAGGATTGTAGCCATTGGACTCCTAGTACAACATCATCACCTCCCATTGGAATGGAAAGCATTGGGCTAGTCAATACATATTCTCCCATGGATAGCTTGATATTATGGCACTTTCCAGAGAAATTTATTGTTCCTCCATTTGCAATCATCACTTGACACTCTGGTGCTGGATATAGGAAGCAATTCAATTCTTTTGCTACCTTACAATGAATAAAATTGTGGGTGCTTCCTGAATCAATCAACACTATTACCTTTTTCCTCTTGATTTGTCCTTCTATCTTGATGGTTTGAGGAGTGGTAATTCCCGCCAATGCATTACAAGATATGGTCGGATTTATTTGTTCTTCATCTAGGCTTTGTTCCTGGAGTATATCCTCTTCTTTTGACCTTTCTTGCTCCTTTTCTTCTTCCTCTTCACAATCTATGTTGAATAATTTCTTCTCAGCACACTTATGACCTTTAGTGTATTTGCTATCACAACTGTAACAAAGCCCTTTTTCTCTTTTTTCTTCCGATTGTTGTGGTGTCAACCTTATAGGTTGTGGAAGACTAGGGGCAACAACACTTCCGTCTTTATAGTTGTGAGTGGTATGCTTCCTGGTTGCCATAATTTTGCTTTCCATTTTTCTTGCTAACCTGAATGCCTTCTCTAATGAATCAGGTTCGCAAAGGCGAACATATTTTTGGTATTATCCTTTAAAGACCCTATGAACACATCAATCCTATGCTCCTCTGGAATATATTTGACCCTTATGTTCAATTTTTGGAACTCCTCAATGTGCTCCATTATTGAACCCTTTTGTTTGAGACTTATCAATTGGATAAAAAAAGTGTTGCTTTTTGTATCCTCATAATGTGCTATCAATTCTTCCGTAAAAATTGCCCAAGTGATAAATTGTTTACGAGAGCAAAGCCATTGATACCATACAAACTGATTTGGTTCCAAATATAAAGTTGCCATACGTACCTTTTGTGTGTTTTGAACATTATTGAGATCGAAGAATTGCTCCATCTGTAATATCCATGTGGCGGGATCCTTGCCATCAAAATTCTTCATATCGATTTTTGGAATATGGTGAGTCTTCGATCCAACATTAGAGTCTATGGAATCATGATTAACATTACTTTTCTTCTCATCATGAGTTTCCTTTAGTACCCTTTCATCCTTAGTGACCATTTCTTGTAGCAACTTATTCATATTTATCTTCAATTCTTCCATCTTATCATCCATGCCATAAATTTTAGCTTCTACGCCTTTCTTAAAACAATCAATCTTAGATTCTACACCTTTCTTTAAACCATTCATCTTAGCTTCTACATCTTTCCTTAAACCATCCATCTTAGATTCTATTGCTTTTTGTGCAAGTGACACTTGTTGCACTTGTTCCTGTAATTTTGATATATCATATAGCATTTCTTCTTCTTCTTCATGAGTCATGCTAGAACTTTCAGTTTCCTTACTAGTTGTTTGCATTTTATTTCCTCGAGGCATCAGTTACCAATAATAATGCTCTACTATGCCCTTTAAATTCCTTCAAAATAAATTTTCAAACCAAGCTTAAGCAAAAATTTAAGAAAATCTACACACATTTTTTCACTTTGTAGGAGCTCGATATTGACTCTGATATATCTCTGTACTTTCTAATCATCTAGTTTTGAATTTGTCACCTGTAGTAGCCCTTTTTGTCCTCTTTCCAATGCCACAAGTCTGACCCAAATTGGATTCTCCAAGGAAGAGTTATGCGAAATCTCCCACAGTGACTTGATTATAGACTAGTTCAGTAGAGAGAACTTGTATGACGTACCACGAGTCACTATTTTGACTTATGGATCTGAAAAATGCATACAAGAAACTACAGCCTGTCCTCTTTCTGTAACTTCTTACAAAATTTCAATCCGATCCCCAGACAGAAAGTTATGACAATTTTCCCCAGGTCACCTGTTTGGAATGTAATTCAGGAGTTTTCAAAAAGACCAAATTCCTCAGATCATATCTCCGCAAATGTAGCACGAAATGCTCTAAAATTCAGACCCGAGGTTTAGTACGATTTCTTCTCAAATGGGTTTTGTTTTCAACTTCTGAAACATTGCAGAAAAAACGTTATAGCGAAAATTCCACGATGACCTGTTTGGAGCAGCGAAACCCTAGAATCCAAAGCTCTGATACCAAATGTTATGAAACCAGCTGAAGAAAAGATAGAAAATATAGATCAACACCTTAGAATGCACCCTCTTCAAGGGGGAAACCTCCTTTACATTACATACATGAACAATTCTTGGATGATTCAAATGAAAAAACCTCCTTTCTATATATAGGAGTCTAAGGAGTCACAATATAATCCAGCCGACCTAACAATAATAATATAAAGCCACAAAAATAACAATAGAGGGATTCTATGGGGCACAATAATAACAATATGAGGGCAATAGGGGCACAAAAATATTAATAAGGGGTATAACTACAATAATAATGGGGTAATCACTAGTATTATAGGGACCCAACACATACTAGTTTGGATTGTTCAATGCAAATGCTTAGGGTTATGATATTTAGGTATGAGTTAATATGTTGTAGTATTATGTCATACTAATCTAGTCTTACTGTGCATATGTGATTATTATGTCTGAATGAAAATTGTTTATGAGCTTATCATGTGAACATGTTAGTTAGTTAACGTTATGGATATCATGATATTAGTTTTGTTTGACCTGATGTGTTGTGAGGTTATATCATGCTAATCTAGATTAATTGTGTAGAAAATATAGCCTCCCCTGAGATAAATTAAGGTATGAGCTTGCTTGTGTCATCTATGTTTTTCTTGAATGTTTGGTTATGTCGTTTAATTGGTGTTTGAGTGTTGGTGTTTATTATGCCATCTATCTATTATCTGAATGTTTAATTACTTGCATGATATGAGTATGTATCTGTAAGATTGTATGAATAAACGATCTTGTCTTAAGATGACTGTACTAACACATATATGCTGAAATAGCTGACATGTACTTGAGTGTAATAGGTGACAGTTGTAGTACTATGTCTAATGACTATGAGTTGACAATGAATTATGACATGATTGCTAGTCTTGGTAAAGGTTGATTTCAAATTGATAGATATGATTTTCTTGATATTTGGAACGTGTTTTTGACATGTGTAAAGAGTGTAGGGAACATGCTTGGTATTAGCATGACAAGGTAATAGTTAATGCATTTATATAATTAATAGTTGGCTGATGTGAGAGTGCATAGTAACACTCAATTGCATTAAGGAAAAGGACAATGAAAGGAATTTGGAAATAATTCTTTTGGCTATATTTGGAAACCCTAATTGTAAACGAATGAGTGCTTTACATACATGAAGTGTTATTAATCTTAATCTTGTTTGACATTATGTGGATATGTGCTACATTCATGAACTTATATTTGATTTGTATATTAGCTAGTCTCTAGTTAGAGGTGGATCTGTCAAGGGAATTGGAGTCCCTTGAGAGATGGTGTGGATATGTTCAGTTCCAATCAACGTGCTTGAAACATCAAGGTAATGTAACTAGTGTATTGTTATGTTTATTTAAGCATTGATAGTTATGTGTTGATGGCAGTATGATGCAAGGGATTGCATGGAAAAGAAATTTGCATGGAATCTTGAACAAAGCTCAGGCTGATATTTCCCTTGGAAGCACTAGGAACCATGGGGATTGAGTCATGGTGTATGTTTCTAGCCTTGTGATTATGGTATTTTGGTGATTCATTGTGCTTGATTGTGGTTTTGTTTGCGTCTACTACATGGCCATGCCACTTTGGTTGTGGTGTCATATTTTTTTTGGTTTGCCATGGTTTTCTTCTTGTTTTTTCATTGTCTTGCCTTATTGTTTGTGGTCTGGGGAATAGGTTGGGAAAGAGGAAAGTTAATGGAGCCCAGGGAGAGATGAATGAAACCCAAGAGGTGATGTAAGGCTTGGATGAAGCTCAATGCATGTATAAAGGCAGCTGAAGGAAAGCATATAACAACTAGTTGGATTGGTTGGGTCCATTGGTGTAAATGGATGATGGTGGGACAGTCATGAGAAAAGTAATTAGGAAAGGTAAAGTAAATAGA
Source organism: Pinus tabuliformis (assembly GCA_031772625.1). NCBI lineage: Eukaryota > Viridiplantae > Streptophyta > Pinopsida > Pinales > Pinaceae > Pinus > Pinus tabuliformis. Next base: position 1,746,102,948 of record CM062819.1, on the reverse strand, counting down.
TTTGAGGTGTTAGATGCCTTAGCTACATTGGGAATTTTTGTTCTCGATGTTGTACATGCATTGCATGGATAAAGGAATTTCTCTTAACCTTGACCTTATGGTTTCTGGTGATTATGTTGTGATCATGATTGTGTCAATGTATATATATGTATACATGTATGTATGTAGGTATGTCATTTTCTAATGAGATCATGATTTTTTTGTGTTAATGTTATATATATATATATATATACATGTATGTATCTATGTATCTATGTCACTGTCTAATAGGGTCATCAAGAATCATTCTCGTGGAGGAATGATTGTTTATGTAGGTGAATGACATGAAGAGATTCCTGGTTCATAAGGAATCAAGTGGAAGAGAATCCCGACAAATCTCTTAGGTCAGTATCATGTGGATATGAACTGATATTATGTGATTATACTATGTCTATGTTTATGTTATGGAAAGGCTAATCCTGAGAGCAACAAAATGAAAACAAGATTATGCGCGACATGCTAGGATAAGCATGGATGGAAGAGAGACATTGGAAGTAAGGTTTCTTGGTAGAGACAGTGTGTTTTTGGATGAAAGGTACTATTGTTGTGCATATATTGTATATGTTGTACATGTTGCATCTGTGATGTTGTGCGGGTGTGATGTTGTTTATATATAGTGTGTGTACATGTTGTTATGAAATGTTATGTATAGGGTGGTATAGATAGTGTTGTGTGAATATTGCAGATGCAGTTTTAGACATAGATGGTGCTATGTACATGTTGGATATGAAGTGATATGTAGATGTGGTGTGATCCAAGAGGATATTGGTGGCCACCCGCCTATTCCACTTGGACCCCCAACACTGTTTCTTTCATTTTTTCAATTTCCTTAATTGTAGCACAATTTACTATTTTTGGCAGTTTTTCGAGTCGTGAACTTCCAAAGAAGTTTTGAGGCCCTAAACGATGTTTCTAGGGAAAAAAGAGAGACAGAAAACATCCTAATCTATCTATCTCATTTTCTTTTAGCCTTCTCTTCGAGATCTTTGAAACGAGGTATTATGATAGCCAAACAAAGGTCATATGACAAATATACGCCCCCCGGAAGTTGATGCACCAATTTACCCAAATGAGGCCCACAGTTTTGGCACTTCATCTCCTAGGGTTAGGTTTTTCGATGTTTAGGGTTTTCCATTGTTTCTAAATAATAAATAGTCCTTTGAGCCTCATTGTAACAAAGTTCAAAGGCATGTAGCCGCCAAATCTCCTCTCAGAGATAAGCTACCATCGCCCAAGCTATCTTATTTCCATTCTATTTATAATCATAGTTCAATATTTTTCTATTAATGAAATGAAGTGTTTTTTTGCTGCATCTCTATATTTATGATTATATACATAACTTTTTGCATTCCTGTTTAAGTTCGGATCATGGTGTTGCGTGCATTTTGTACGTGTGGTGCTATTGACATATAGTGTTGTGTGCATGATCATACAGGTGGTGCTGTGAGCATGTGGTGTTGTGTACATGTTGTACATATGGTGTTGTATGCATGTCATGCATATGGTATTGTGTACATGTGGTGTCGTGTGCATGTCGTGCATGTGGTGCTGTGTACATCTAGCATTGTGTACACGTTGTACAAGTGGTACAATGTACATGTGGCATTGTGTACACGTTGTAGATGTGGTGTCGTGTACACATGATGTTGTGTACACATTATGTACGTGGTATTTTTTACATGTTGTACATGCGGTACTAGTGTACATGCAGTATTGTGTGCATATCGTGTTGTGTGCATGCGGTATTATGTATGTGCATGGTTTAGTCATGGTATCATGACATGTGTATTCGTTGTGTTGTTCTCTGTGTACGTATATGTATTATATTGTACATTGGGGGTAGGTTTATGTATTGTGTTGTTGTGTACAACAAATGTAGGTGTATGTATTGTGTCGTGTTGTACATTGGGCATAGGTGTATGTGTTGTATGTCAGGTATAGGTGCATGTATTACATGGTGTTGTATATCATGTACGGTTGTATGTGTGTGATGCACACTATGTGTATGTCCACATGGTTGAGGAGAAGGAAATGGACGTGGAAACCAATCGAGAGTGCGTACTGAAAAAAGACAAAGGTAGAAGCTAAGGATTGATTAAAGGATAAGTATCAGCATTTTATTTCAGTTTTATTATGCATGTGATTTATGATTCGGGTCTATGATGATTTCATCTGATATATGATTCTGGTTTATCGTGGGTACATGTGATTTATTATTTTGATATATGATGGTTTTGTTTTGAGCTAACTTGATGTGATATATTTATACATGATGATTTGGTCAAAGATGCTAGTTTGACTTGTTGTGACAGGAAATAAAAAGGATTGCAAGTGTACCTTATTGACGGGCCACAAATGAGGTATGATTTTAAGTTATAAAATTTATTTTGAATCTAATGAAATTATGTGGTTGGTAAAGGAAAGAATGAAATGCCCGGTTGGGTGGTTGAAATCGACTGTAAGAATTAGTAGCAACAATGAAAGGAATTGGAACATGTAGCAGTATACCGGTAAAGCACTTCAAGAGCATGGCCATTGTGGGACCTGGTACCCAATAGTGTCCACTAATTTCCATCAGCATGTTATGGATGGTATGATGGTTTGAGGTCGGTATATGCATTGTTTGTTTGACTTTCTGATGCGAGGAAGCCATTCCAAGGGATGAATCGTCCACGATAGGGGATGTCCGGGAACTTGTAAGGTGAGTGACTTCATGGAAGGGGTGACTGGATTACATGAGGGACTTTGTAGGAGAGAATGGAAGGGTGGGGATATATTTTTTTTATTCATTAACATTGCGAGATGGAATTAGATACACATTGGGAGTGTGCCCTGGAACAATGAGCTGGTAACTATTCACTTAGAGGACATGTAGCACGAACATTGGATGCATCTTTGACTGTGACAATGGATTCAGGACGTCCTGGGAAAGAGGTGAATCCAGTTATTATTTGTTGGGTGGAGGAGTGAGCCTATGTATTCCCTTATTGATTGATACAAGAATCGTATCCTTTTATTTGCTAGTTTAGGAAATGTGGATATGTGTATATGTGGTTATTGTAAATACCATAATAATGTATGTTATAAAGCTCGAGTATGCATTATGTTGTCATGTTTTCTACATTGGTCATTGTAAATACTACAATGAGGTAAGTTATAAATCTCCATGGGAAGTATGTTTGCTTTTCAGTGTTTTTCTGAGGTCTTGGTGTGGTTTAACACCAAGGACGGTGTTCCCCAAGGGGGAGGGTTTCGTAACAACCCTCGTGAAAATTCCATGGAATAAAAGTTAATAAGGGAAAAATAAGACCACGGTTAGGGGGCACATATTCAGGGATGAATGTTGGGGAAATATATCCTAGTGGGAATCACTGGATGTGTTTATGGCTAAAGGAAATTGGCAAAGGCATTAAAATGGAAAAATGTATTTTGGCACATTTATTTATGAAAATAAAGGAAATTAGGAGGAAAGGAAGATTAAAGGTCACAGGTTGCATATGAGGAGGAAAATAATGGAAATTGAAGAAAATAGAGGCCTCATTTATAAAAATACTTTCAAGGATCAGTTGGCAGATTTGGTCAGTGTAAGCTTGGTCAGTTTATTTTTGGAGCTCTCAAAATAATCTCTCTCCCTCTCACTCTTGGACACTTAGAATTTTCTTGGAGCACTCTAGCTTTGGATCAAGGAAGGAAAGAAATGATAAAGCAAGGAAGATTAGGATCAAGCAGCTTCAATAGGAATACTTGTAGGTAACATATATCATGTGTGATTTCTTAGCTGGTTTTGACATGCATGGCTTTGCATGTTGGTGTATGGTTCTCTTGATGTCAGTGGCATGGTTTTATTGAGTTTTGGCAATGGTTTTTAGCCTAGCCTTTCCTTTCTCCGGATGTCATGGTGTGTTGGGATGTTGATCTCGGTTTTGAGCTTTTGAATGGCCAGATGGATTTTAGAATCCGGGGCGGAGGTGGTCTCAAGGTTCATTCCCGAAGGCCTAGGAATCCCTTGACCGGTTTTGGTGGCATACATGGAAAAGCTTGAGGGAGTTGTATCAGTTTAAGGCCTAGCGATCTGGGCTTAGATATCGATAAGGCCTAAGAGACAAGGATACGGAAAATTCCTTAAGGATAGTGATGGATTCCAGATGGTATTCCAAGTTCAATTAGGTTTTGTGATCAAAGCACTGGTTTTGGTGTGATCATAGTTTGGTGATGTTGTAGGTAGTTTAACCTATGGATTTCCTTGGTGTTTTTTTTTTATTTATCGATGAGATACCACATTCATTCTTGGAATATGGCATGGGGGTGACTGGCTGAAAGAAATATTTGGTTCAACCATGTCTACGGTCGGGTGGTAGGTCGATGTCAAGATAAGCTATGTTTCTTTTGTACTTATTTATATGTGGATTTAATGGTTGTTATCTCACTATTATTTTCATGGTTTTATGTTGGTTATAATAATGGTTAAGTGATTGGTTCATGTCATGGTTATTTCATGTATTTACTTGTAATTTTGTTAAAATGATGGATGCAAGACCTAATTTATTTCATAATAGTTCACAAGAGAAGGTGATGATCATTCTTTTCATGTCTTGTAAGAGTTTTCGGTGGTTCATTCTTTGTCTTGTATCTTAGACCTATAGATTGTATTGATGCCAAGTGTTTAAGAGAATGTTAGTCTTGGTTAGGGATGGTCAGGTCTAGTCTTGCAGTTACTTTTTTGTTTATTAATCTTGTCATAATGTATTTAATCGATTCTAGAGGTTACAACAATTTCTCGAAAGTTTCTAGAATTTTTGGCTTGAAAAGTGCCTTAAATCTCATGGACTCTTGCACAAGTCTGCTAGAAATAGTCCCAGGATGTCGGCATGTAGAGTTCTGGGAAAATCTAGAGCTCTCTAGACACTCGCATGCACATAGAATGGGAGCGTCCATAGGTTTAATATATTAAAAACTCACTGGGACCCAGGGGCAAGATACCTGTGTGGTTAAGGTAGCTCTTGGGAGTGTTGTTGCTGATGTGGAAGGTATGTTTGATGTGTTTCTGTCGATTCCACTTCCTTACAAATACTTATGAGGTTAAATCATATCATAGTAGCCTCTCATCACATTTTTACCCCGGTTGGCTAGTTACTTGGGTAGATATGAGAGGAGGGTGTTACAGTCTTGGCCTCCTATAACTGAATATTTAGGCTAAGTGTTGGACACCTAATCTATTAAGGGTTGCGTGGAATGTGGACAATCACTTGAGTCGAAGAGACCACTTGGCATGTGAAGACCAAAGGTCATGAGGAAATGTATAAATATGTAAATCTTGTTAATAAAAGATAACTCATGTTTATCTTGTCTCCTTTCCATTCCATGTTTGTGTTTAAAATTCTATCAGGGCGGGCAAATTCTAGCCTTGCTCCAATTTGGGCCACTTGTGTTGTGCTCTTTATTTGCCTATTATTTCTACTTTGTTTTCCTTTTTCATTGTTGCACCTTAGACACTTAAACGCTCCTTCCTTCAGCACTATCTATGCTATTATGTGTGTTGTCATCTTTTTATTTTCTAAGTTATCTGACACTATTTTTCTAAGCAATTTTCTCATGCCTCAGACATGCATGTTAGGTTTGTAACGTTTGTCTACTAAATCTACCCTAAAACTATACCTTTCCTTACATTCTATAAACCTTTAATATACTCACTGTAATGGTTGGCATTTTCTATGTACACTAAAAAAATTTTCCACTCTAAGCTTTGAAAAATTATGACCGTTTTAACTCCCCCTCTCAATGTAGAAAAATGAGTCGAGTAAAACTATTCGTGCTCTAAAAAGAAGTAACTGTTAATCCATTGTTTAATTTTGTGTGATTTAACATTTTGAGTGTTTTCTCTTGAATCGTGCCTGCCTGTAATTTTGCTTGTCGGTCAAAATAAAGTCTTAATGGCATACAAAATGATTTAATTTTTTCACGCCAATTTCTTATAACCTCTCATAGGCAGTTGGTTTCACCAGTTACTGCATCCACGCGAACAACAAGTTATATAGATAATGAAATGAGAATTCCTAACCTACTTATTCCAACTTTAATATCTCGACTCACTATTGTAGGCCAAGAATCCTTAATATTCACCCAATTGTTACAATCCCTGCAATAGTGTGTTAAAACTCAGTGCGTAGTCAATTTTCTATGCATTGGAATGGAAGTATGTGCATTGTATGCTCAAGGTTTATGTGCATTTGTTTGGCATTAATTATTTGTATGTTTTCGGATGCTAATTCATTTTGAATGTTGGAGATTGGAATAGTAAGAACATTGAAGTGAAACAATTCATTTTTGTTGCATTCATTTGTGAAATTTGTCCTCACCATACCTACATTCTTAATTCGTTTGAGCATGTGAAGCGGAACATTGCCATATTGTTGACTGTGGCTCTTTGATTTCAGTGTTGAATGCTCGTGGAATGAGATGGTTTATTGAAGAGTTTACTTGCACGTATTCTGTACATTGATTGGTTGTGAATATGAATTCAATGAGCATTGTAAGGTCGACTTGTTGAGGTTTGAAGACTGGAACCTACTTTATCTAGTGCGGTGATCGTGGAAGGTTTAATCACTAAATGGTGCATTCGAATGTCTTGATGGCCAACATGTCAAATGTGTTGAACAATGTCCGTTGAAGCCTAAGTGTTATTGCTAATATGTATCCACTAGAATGTTCCATAGTTGGAAGCCATTACTCTTCTCTCATGCGTGGAATTAAATATCATTTTTGCTATCCATCTCCAACAATCCAACGCATGAAATAGAATATCATTGTTTCTCACCAAGGATTTGAAGAGTCGATTCGTATTCTCTTGAATTACCAGCATTGAGCAGTGAGTAATTTGGTTACATGACTCTGTGTTGTTTGTTTGTCATATCGGTTGCCCAAAGCTCCAACATTGTTGTTGGATTATATGCATTGATTATTTTTTGCTAGAATAGTCCACATTTTTGTTGAATTGAAGTCTACTCAATAAAAGGCTGAAGGTAATAGGGAACTATTTGGAGACTTAAAAGTTCAATTCATGCATTGCCCGATCATGTTATATACAAGTTGGGTGATATTAATAAGTGTGTGATAAAATGTTTTGTGAATGGAGGCTGCGAGTTCGAACAACGCTGCCGAGGGTTTGTCCTTGTAGGTTTTAACATGTTGGTAAGCTTTGAATCTTAAAAATTTCAATATTTGAGCATATATCACTGATTCTTAGAAGCTACATAGGTTGGGTTATTTGCTTGAAAAGCCAAAAAGAAACAATTTGAATCAAGATAATAGTTCCTATTGTGGCCTAGATTTTGAGGGACTATGTATTGCATTACTTTTCTTATAGAAGCTTTTATTGTTATAACTTTATACCCCAAAGAATCTGCTAGGTTGTCCGAGAATTTTTCAAATCTTGTGTTCTGTTCAAAGTAGTGAGGTCATATCTGAATTTAATACAAGAAAAGGGTTGTTTTTCAAATCCTGAAACACTTCCTCTTCCTCTATCATGAGTTTGTTGTCGAGATATTGGCATTAGTAATTATAAAAGGGACTGAACCAGTTTGGCTTCTTCTTGGTTTGGGAGACATTCTTATAAGAACCTTGAATTGCACAAATTTCCTAAATTGTTGCTGCAAAATAATTGAGATAACTAGAGTGTATGTCTACAAATCACTGTAGAGCTCAAATAGTGGAATGAGTAGTTTTAGATTATTATATACTACTTTCTTTAGAGCATCAGTTATAAGACCAGATTTTCCAGATTAATTTGGATTCCAACAATGTTTGAATCTAAATTTCCTAGTTGCTAGTAGTTGAAAATAATAACTCTCTGAAGTCCCTTAACACACATATCTATTTGCATTTGTGGCTGAGATTTTCCATAGGAAAGAGGCACCAATATTTTATGTGAAAGAGAATTATTTGTATTCATTACAACTAGAAGGTTTCTTTTTCTTAGCTTAAGTTGGTTGAAAAGTTTTTTCAATCAGTTGAATAATAGAGTTATTGAACAATATGATACTCTCTCCTATGGATAATACAATAAAAATCAACAAGTATTTTCTAACTCATTAGAGAACATTTGAGGTCTAAAATGCGCCTCCTAAGAAAAATGTACAACCAAAATAAAATTTATAAGAACCAATAGGTTCAAGATGATGATGTCAACCATGGGGGATGATTCACCATTTTTGGGGTAAAAAAGTAAAATGATTAAAAAATAATAAAATAATAAAACCACTTTTTCAACTTATCTCCCTAAGGTTTTACACCAATTTCAACCAAGAATACTCGTTGATGAAAAATTTAATTCATCACCTAATGAATACCCACGTTTTAGACTTTCGATGGATCTTGCTACATGAAAAATGAGAAATACATGAAAAAATGTGATTGCATTCACGTTTTTCATGTATTTCTCATTTTTCTTGTAGTATGGTCCATTAAAAGTATGCAACATGGGTACTCCTTGGAAGGGGAGTCAAATTCTGCATCCAACAAGTGTTCCCACTTGAAATTTGAATAAACCCATAAAGAGATAAGTCGAAAATACGAGTTGAAAAAGCTGTTTTTTCTTTTTTCCCTCTAAAATTTGATGATGTAGTCTAATCTTATTTTATTGTTTCCACTATTATTTTATAATTTCCTTAGGAGGCCCATTGTTATCACCAAAAAATGATCATCTAGCCATTTCTAACTAGGTGGATCAAAATACACCATGTGGATATAATTTTACCATAAGTAAAATCACGTTCACTCTGGAAAATAATTTAGTAAACTACTTTTATTTAAAAAAAACTTCTGATTTAAATAAAAAACCCTATCAAAATAATTAAATAAATCATTATTTATTTAATTTTCTCTAGGAATTATTATTAAATCATTATTTAATAATTATTCCTTGTTACATTTGACTAAATTTCTAAGGAACATTTAAATAAATAATTATTTATTTGAATATCCTTATTTATGTTATTAGAATAATTATTAAATCAATATTTAATAATTATTTTGATTTCACACCTTTCTTGTTTCTCGTGAAATAATTAATAAATAATTTTATTTGTTAATTATTTCAGAATAAAAGAATTTAACCATTTTAAATTCCTTTTCCCTCTCCAATAAATATAATAAAGTATTCCAAGTAGTTAGATCTAAATTTGGTCAGCAATATTTTATTATTCTCCATTTTTTATATTAACACTATACTTTGCCATATAAAGGAGGGTTTTTCATCCATTCTTCACGATGATCATTATCATCATCAACACTATCATCATTTTATTGAGCTCCCATTTGAGTTCTTCATCTTTGTTTGGGTTTTTTCACATGATTGAGAGAGAGAATTCTATTTCTGAAGCATCAAGGATATCAAATGACCCATCCCACAGAGGAGGACTTACATACCAATCTGTATTTCTCCTTCACCAAGTGTTATCCATAAAGATTTGTTCATTTAAAATTGTCTTTCCAATTGGGTTATTATTCTCACTACATTATTTTGTTGCTATTTGTTTTGGACCTTGTTTTCTTTTATTGCATATTTTCCATTTGTATTATAGATCTAGAACAATAGAAGCGATAAAAATGTTGTTAGGTTCACTTGTCACCTAGTGACTTAAGTGAGGATTTTGGTACAACTTCTAGGAATTTTCACACTAACACCCATTTTAGACCTAAAAATTATCCTAATGGACATTCATGGTTGTTTACAAGATGCATAGTAAAAGATTGAGTTTTTGCAACTCAAAAATTGATTCTAGCAAGATGAATTACAACAGAAGAGTCATCATTCTGGACTTGTTTTTTTGAGAACAATCTATTGTTTAAGTTCAATATAGACTCCCATCAACTTCCAAAGAGTGGTCAAATCAGTAACATTGAAGTTTATTGTCATTATCTACCCATTTCAGGAGAATATTTGCATGTAGGTGTGCAAATTCAGTCTACACTTCCCAATTCCATTATCACACCTTCAAAAGATCTTGTTAGAAACAAGAAAATAACATGCCTTGGATATGTTAAGGAGGTTTCCTTTCATACTCCAGACTATTCCAAGCCCATTCAATTTCAAAGTCTTGGGTTTCTTCATGGTAGTTCATCTTAACCTGTTCCCGCTCCTCCTCTAGAACAACAAATTAGTAGATTCCAACATTGTAATTGAGTTGGTCATACGAAAAATCATTGTTTTTATATTCATCCATGTGATAATTATGGTCACTAAAATCATCATTCAAACAAATTATTCAAAAACAAGCTTACTACAAGAACAAACACTAAGTTTGGATGGATTGCTTCTTGGGAATGGGCTTCAACGAAAAAGAAGATATTTCGCTCATATCGCAAGATGTGTTCTCGAATATTGAAAATTCTTGGAGTTGATATCTCTTCATCTTCTCACCTTGTATGTGAGAGTGGTGGAATTGATGGTCATCTACAAGTTTCAAAGATAAAAGAAGTGAGCTTGAGCCACAACCTAAACCCATTTCCTAAGCCTACAACCAGAGACAACTATACCTAGATTTAGGGTTGTACCTAGAGACAGAAAAGTGTTGGCATTATGATACAAGTGTTGTCCTTGATGGAAACTCACTCAGAAGCAGGTACAAGTGATGGCAACTTAATCAGAGGACAGATCTTAGTACAGCAAGACAAGAAAGAGATATACACAGGTTCATCAAGGAAAATCAATGTATACACGCAGGTTGGCTTCAGTAAAAGCGCGTACATGTGAAAACGTACCTTTGGTCCGTGGCGGTTAGTCCTTGGAAGTTGTGCCTATGGTTTTGCACCATGGTATCTCGACGGGCGTGTCGATCCCTAGTTTTGAAGTTGATGGTATTGTGTTACTATGGTTTTGGACCGTGGTATTGTGAAAGGCCTAAGGCTATATAAGGAGAAGATCATTAGGCAAAGGAGGTAAGCAAGGTGTGTCTGATGAAGTGAGAAGATCTGGTATTGTTGGTTATCTGTTCGGGACGCTTGGCAAGGGTCGGATCTAATAGCGAAGGTATATGTAATTATTTCTAGATCTGCACGCGGGTTGCCTTTGGAGAAAACGCTTATACACGCGGTTTTGGTATAGCGAAGTAGCGTATGCATAATAAGATTTGATATTTCAGGTTGATGTTGATTCTGGTGGCTGTTGCAGAGTTCTGGGCTCTGGTTTGTGTTCTGTGCTCTTGATGACAGGGTTTCAGTGATTCAGTATTGGGTGATTTAGAGAATTATGATTCAAGTATAAGTTGATGATTGTATTGCAGCAGTGTTTGTTTTGTACTCATGGATCCAGTCTGAAAATTGATGAAACGTGGTCCCTGTAGGAAAGAAGGTTGTAGCCTTCTGTAGGGTCAGCACCTACGTACTAGTAAATGGATTGGCTAGTACAAGAGCTGAGGGGGTTGTAGCTCCCTTCCAGAAGTAGTTGGAAAACGAGAGAGGGTTGTAGCCTGCGTGCTAGTAAAGGACTGCACCAGTACATTGTAAAAGAAGTTTCTTATTAAATAATAAAGAGACGAATTGCAGCAGGTGGTTTTCACCCACATTGGGTTTCCACCTTATATCATGGTGTTCATGTGTGTGGCTTTTATGTGATGATCTGTTTTATTATACTGCACCTGTTTACTGTTAATATGGTTAATAATGTTCTGATGCATTTACTGAAGATAAGCTAACTGAATCATAAGATTACTGCATGTACACTAGTTTCCCTTAATGAAGTCGCGTATATACACTGATATCCTTAACTGAAGCTGCGTGTATGAATCTGAGTATGAAATTGAAAATGTTTTATCTGATTTGATAATACTGATTCAGACCCCCTCTCAGTATTATTTCCAACAATTGGTATCAGAGGAGGTTCTTCAGAGGAAGCTTGATCGCTTGAAGGAAAAGATCCATCAGAATGGCTAATCTAGAAAGAGAGGCACACATCAGGCCACCAGTCTTTGACGGGAACAATTTTACCCACTGGAAGATAAGAACCACTACATATCTACAATCACTTGGAGCAGAAGTTTGGGGAATCGTAGAAGGAGGATACAAATTCCCATCAGCAACTCCTACAGATCCAGCAGAGAAAAAGCAATATGAGCTCAATGCCAAAGCTGTTACTATCCTATTGAGTAGTTTGACATAATCAGAATTTATGAAGATCATGCATTTCAAATCAGCTAAGGAAATATGGGACAAAATCGTTACAAGCTACGAAGGAGATGATCAGGTAAAAATAGCAAAGCTTCAAACTCTCAGAATCCGGTATGAAACTCTTAAGATGCATAGTAATGAAAGCATAGCTAATTATTTCCTATGTATCGATGAGATTGTAAATTGTATGAGGGATCTGGGTGAAGAATTTGAGGAAGTTGTCTTAGTTGAAAAGGTTTTGAGATCTTTGTCTGCTAAATTTGATTCTAAAGTATCTGCCATAGAAGAAAAGGAGAATGTGCAGAAAATCACCATGTCACAGCTTCACGGGATCTTAACTGCTTTTGAAATGCGACAAGAGGTACCATCAGAAGCCGCATTCGAAGCGTCAGAGGAAGAAGATGAGGTAAATTTTGTCAAGAATCTTGAACGGGGAACTGGACGGTTCAAAGGTAAGCTACCTTTCAAATGTTTTCTGTGTGGTAGAGTTGGTCACTATGCTGCTAGATGCCCTCATAACAAAGGAAAGATGTCTGAAGAAGATGGTAGAAGCTATTATACGCATGTTAAAGGTAATGATTCATTCAATGATAGTGAAGATATTAGAAGTCTCATGGCACATGAAAAGAAGAATGCTTCATCCAATAATAGTGAAAATATTAGAAGTCTCATGGCACATGAAAAGAAGAATGCAGAAACTGAAGAAGTTACCAAATTAAATGAACAATTGGAAACAGAAACCAAGGTAAGGGAGCAATTGCAGGATATAGTAAAGGATCAGAGCATAACTATTCAGAGACTTGAATCAAAGATCCTCTCTCTAAAAGAAGATCTTAAAAAATCAAGAGAACAGAATAGAGAAGCTCTTGAAGATCAAGAACATGAAGTGATCAAACTAAAGCGACAAGTGGAAGAAGGAAGAAAAGCTGAAGAAGACCTAAGGAATCAATATCTGAAAAAGGAAGAACAACATCAAGTTGAGGTAAATATCTTGAAAGGTAAATTAGAAGAAAAGGATAAGGTTTTACGATTTCAAGATAGTACTAAAGTCTTGGACGATATTCTTAATAGTCAAAGGTCTCCTGCTATCAAAACTGGTCTTGGTTTTCATGAATATGTTGAAGGTGAATCTAGTTCACAAGGTGAGGCAAGAAACTCTAATGAGAAATCTGAAATGCTCAACAAGGAACAACCAAGGAAAGAAATTCCTCAAGAAAAATCCTTTACTCCTAACTATGGAAGTGATAGATGATTATTTCTTCCTCTGAATAATGTTGAATGTTATGTATGTCATAATCTTGGACATGCTGCAGCTAGATGTAGAAGTAGAATGGTTCAAGACCATTACAAAAGATTATCGCATCCCTGGTATTTCAGAGGATATTGCTTTGCCTGCAATGAATATGGACACAAAGCAATTGATTGCAATAGAAGGAACGTGAAATATGTAAGATGTTATACATGCAACAAATATGGGCATAAAGCAAGGGAATGCAGGAGCAGATTTCAAAATTCAAAACAAGAGGACCATACATCATCACAGTTCCAGGAATTGAAGAAGACAGAATTAGAGACAGAAAGGTGTGGCATAACTCAGTCAGCTGAAATAACAGACACAGGGGAATCTGAAAGTGATGAATTTCAGTATTCCATCTTGCATACGCTGATATAATGAAGACAAGTCGCGTATATACACGAGTTACAGGCTGCAAAGTCGCGTATATGTAGAAAGGGCAGCAGAACAAACCCAGGAAATGGTTCAGTCATGGGTGGCTCAGGCTCAGGGGGAGCATAAATGGCAGCAGAACAGACTCAGGAAATGGTTCAGTCATGGTTGGCTCACGCTCAGGGGGAGCATATACTTCAAATAATTCATTGTTGGCATTATGGTTTGCTGATAAAACTAAATGATACATCTTGTTGTTTGATCAAAGGAATGGTATTGCAGGCTTATGCGTATGGTACAGATCATATATGATAAATGATAGTTATTGCTGGTCTTAGAACCTGCATCTGCTCAGGGGGAGCATGGATGGATTGATACAACTTGGCATATACAAAGGGGAGCCAAATCAGAAACTTCAACATGTACTCAGGGGGAGTATGGATAGCAGAAGGTATAGCAAAGAAGAGAATATCTTGGTCCGCCCTTTGCCCTTGATGTTAAAGGGGGAGAGTGACTTGGTGTGGTGGTTGCCATCAAGTCCAAAGGGGGAGATTGTTGGCATTATGATACAAGTGTTGTCCTTGATGGCAACTCACTCAGAAGCAGGTACAAGTGATGGCAACTTAATCAGAGGACAGATCTTAGTACAACAGGACAAGAAAGAGATATACGCAGGTTTATTAAGGAAAATCAGCGTATACATGTAGGTTGGCTTCAGTAAAAGCGCGTACATGTGAAAACGTACCTTTGGTCCATGGCGGTTAGTCCTTGGAAGTTGTGCCTATGGTTTTGGACCATGGTATCTCGACAGGCATGTCGATCCCTAGTTTTGAAGTTGATGGTATTGTGTTACTATGGTTTTGGACCGTGGTATTGTGAAGGGCCTAAGGCTATATAAGGAGAAGATCATTAGGCAAAGGAGGTAAGCAAGGTGTGTCTGATGAAGTGAGAAGATCTGGTATTGTTGGTTATCTGTTCGGGACGCTTGGCAAGGGTCGGATCTAATAGCGAAGGTATAAGTAATTATTTCTAGATCTGCACGCGGGTTGCCTTTGGAGAAAACGCTTATACACGCGGTTTTGGTATAGCGAAGTAGCGTATGCATAATAAGATTTGATATTTCAGGTTGATGTTGATTCTGGTGGCTGTTGTAGAGTTCTGGGCTCTGGTTTGTGTTCTGTGTTCTTGATGACAGGGTTTCAGTGATTCAGTATTGGGTGATTTAGAGAATTATGATGCAAGTATAAGTTGATGATTGTATTGCAGCAGTGTTTGTTTTGTACTCATGGATCCAGTCTGAAAATTGATGAAACGTGGTCCCTGTAGGAAAGAAGGTTGTAGCCTTCTGTAGGGTCAGCACCTACATACTAGTAAATGGATCGGCTAGTACAAGAGCTGAGGGGGTTGTAGCTCCCTTCCAGAAATAGTTGGAAAACGAGAGAGGGTTGTAGCCCTCTGCAGGTTGTAGCCTGCGTGCTGGTAAAGGACTGCACCAGTACATTGTAAAAGAAGTTTCTTATTAAAGAAGAAAGAGACGAATTGCAGCAGGTGGTCTTCACCCACATTGGGTTTCCACCTTATATCATGGTGTTCATGTGTGTGTCTTTTATGTGATGATCTGTTCTGTTATACTGCACCTGTTTACTGTTAATATGGTTAATAATGTTCTGATGCATTTACTGAAGATAAGCTAACTGAATCATAAGATTACTGCATGTACGCTAGTTGCCCTTAACGAAGTCGCGTATATACGCTGATATCCTTAACTGAAGCTGCGTGTATGAATCTGAGTATGAAATTGAAAAAGTTTTATCTGATCTAATAATACTGATTCACCCCCCCTCTCAGTATTATTTCCAACAAAAAGCCCCTAAGAATGCCCATGGTTGGTGGCCTTCCTTAAACCATCATAGGTTGAGATTTCCCTTTTCAGGTTGAGGTTCTCCCTTTTTTTGTAGGCTGTGACCCCAATGGGTTCCCTCTTCTAAACAATAGGGAGCACTTCTCTAGAGGAGACTTCAACTTATTACTAGATTTGGAAGAGTTATAAGAACTGCACTAAGCGTTCCAGTGTTGGTGGTCATCCTTAAACCACTATCGATTGAGACCATGAGTTCTCCCACCTTATACATTCATTTGGGACACCACATTCAATATATTATTCTTATGCATTATTTCATATTTGTATTATATCTCTATTCTTGGACTCGTATATACCCCTTCAGATTAAGGTGGGGAATATTGGACACTTAATCAGCTAAGGGTTTCTGTGGTATGTGAACAACCAACTAAGTCCAAGAGACCACTTAGTATGTGAAGACCAAGTGTAACAAGGAAATGTATAAATATGATCTTATTAATAAATTGCAACTCATATTCTTGTCCATTCAATGTTTTTGTTTAACACTAAGAATATCCTCTCTAAGTGCATTCTACTTTTCATCAAATATTTGTAAAATATTTTCATAGTCCTTATATAGAGTTGTTAACATACTAACTTCGATACATAAATTTTAATTACTACCATTTTTTACTCATATTTCACCTTAAGGAGAATATAATCATTCTCTTATTAACTATGCAATTCATCAAATCCATGAAAATCATAAATCAAAAGTAAATCATCCATATTTTTACCTTTAGATCTATTATCTTGTAGCACAACTAGTTTGACTAAGGCTTCATTTTCTAATTTTGTCATCAAGATCCACCACTTCATTCTTACTAGGGGAATTTATTTCCTTAGGCTGTGACTCTTCCTTCTTTGGGCCCTTCTTCTTTCTTCCTTTTTTTGGTCTTCTCTACCTCTCCATTGTTGTGGCTACCATTACCACTAAACAAGATCTTCAATCTATCCTACATCTCCTTAGGAGATTTTAGATAACTCTTTTTACTCCAATTGGACATTATGGAGATTATCATAAATGATGCATCTCACCTTAGCATCCCACTGCATTAATTTAGGTGAGAGTGGATCCTTGCCACATCCTTCACATACCAACTTCTACGAGTTAGATCTAGAAACTAATATTTGACATTTATCCTTATCAGGCCATGCATGAAAATTTGCAATAGTTTGTACAGATACTCCTGGAGGATTCATCTCGAAAAAAAATTCAAAAATTTCACCTTATCTTCCTAAATATACTCTCCAATGATTAAGCTACTATTGGGAGTCTCTCTATGATACCACTTGTTATAAACCTTGAAAACTACTAAGAGGGGGCTGGGGGTGGCGGTGAAACAGTGGTGTGGCTTATGACCAATTTATACCAATTATTACCTTTTCTTTTCACAATTACTAAATCATGCATTAATTTACCAACAACACGTTAGCAGATCAATACATAAGTATATAAATCATATGAGCATCATGCATGAGTAATAAACAACATGTGATGAACAAATCACAACCATAGAAATCATCAACAAATGAGACACGAGATATAAGGTGGAAACCCAAAGGGTAAAAACCATCACTGACACACAATATTCAACTTCATCTTACTATTAATATCAAATGTTCATTTACATCTAAATCACTAGCCACCACCAGTGTGCAATCCTTTCCTCACAAAGAAATTTGAGCCACCACTCACTCGAAAGCCACCACTCCAATAAACTATGCAAGCCACCACCTTCACTAGTTTTCCATCCACCACTCGAAGGAAGTCTATACTCCATTGGTAAGTTCTCTAGCCTCTACTAGAAGGAAGTGACTAATCCCTTAGTAAGAAATCACTTTCTTGCAATCCTCTACGTGCAACATTGAAGGCCCCAACCTTTAAACATTTATGGAACTTGTTTCAAAATATTTCACGGTGGGCCCATGAACTTTGTATAAAAAAAACAAGTGCCTCGTTCATCCAAATATTAAACTAGACTCACTAATACAATTTTCACATATTACACTTTCTCTATCCCAACTATTTTGCTCATGATGCAACCGAAAACATACATATAAATATGCAATCCACGTATCAATCCTCAAGCATAAATGTAATCATTATAACTCAATCAACAACATAACAAATCTGAATACAAAATCTCAGTGATGTCTCAACAATAATGTCCAAGCAAGACATGAATACAATGGTAAAACCATATGAAATAAAACATGATTTTCTCAGCTATACACCCTTGCATACACCATGTTAGCAATACGCGTGTACTATATAAAATATGCTAACAATAAATCTCCATTATAGCAACGTTATCCTCCATCAAATTCCTTCATAAACTTGCATCAAACAATTACTTAAGCATGCACACAAAACTTTGCAATAAGTTAGTCTCCTTCAGTAAGCTTGCACAACTATGTCTGTCCTCTCCTCTCACCATTGGCTCCCAATGCTCCAAAATATCTCTCTCTCTTAAGAACCAACTTCTCCCACATGAAGCTATCTTCTATAAATAAAATATATGAAGTGATTAAATAATAATGACACACATGAATGCCAGGCAGGCTAGATGGATGGCATTCCTAAGTGATTATGATTTTGAAATCAAACACATAAAGGGGAAGGAAGAAAAGGTGGCAGATGCGTTGAGTCAAAGTTTAAAACATTTATGTGAGATATACGTGACAAAAAGTGATTTTTTTTTTTGCAAAACTAGCAACAAAAACAACAACACCTAAATATCATAATTATGATTTGATTCGTAACAAACAATGTAAACTTTGAAACGGGAACTGATATTCTTACCTGTTTCATAGAGATAGCAAAAAAGTGAACCGATTTTGAAAAGGGATGATGCAAAACACACATGTTTTTTTTCAAGCATAGTTTTTTGCACTTTAAGTTTTTTTATGTACATTGTGTTTTACAATGGTAGTGATTTTCATGCTGATTTTAAAAAGTGGTAATTCTGCATGAGGCCCTTTTTTTAAAAGACCTATTTTTTGACTTTAAATTTTCTAATGTATGAAATGTAAATAATTATTTTCTAAATTTAATAATTATTGGAGTGGTCTTCTTCTTCATATTTTCTTGTTCTTATTTTAATTTTATTTTTTTTGTAGTGAGGTTTTTATTGTTTTTCATGTTTAAAGAAGGTCGATATTTTGAATTTTCGATATTCTACATATTTATACATCGTTAATTAATTTTTCAATCCACATGAAATCATTGTCTCTAAAAAACAATAATTTTTAAAAATTGACATAAAAATAACCATTTATAACATAATGTAACTAAAAAACTACACATTTTGATAATTTTTTGTAATTTTTTGCTAGAAATGACATGTCAAAATCACAAATTTTAATGGTTAAATAATAGTTTTTTTTTATGAATTTCATGTCAAAAAAACAATAATAATAACTGTTTTTTTCAAAAAATAATGATTAACATAAAAATTAATGCGAAAATCACATAATACAAATATTGAACGCATAAAAACCTTAATTGAGTGCTTATTCTTCTCATAAAATGACAAAGTCAAAACATTACAAGTATAACTAATTAATAGTTACAAAAAATGAGCTTGATTTCCAAGCATAACTTAAATTTAATCAACAATTTCATGCAATCCAAACTCTTCATCCTCTAGAGTTTCATCATTGCCTTCTTCAACAATATTTTCTACTTCCTTTTGCTCATTTTCCTCTTCTAATGGATCTTTGATGTCTGCAAATCTACCAATGTATGCCTTTCCAATCATTCCGTGTAATGGTGGTTGGGGTTCCTTTGCCTTTTTTGCCACACGTGATTCACTAAAGTCCCCTTTCTTCAACCCAATTTCTTGCATTGCATCTAGAAGAAATTGAAGAGCATTAATTCTTTGTTGAATAAAATTGCACTGTATTGGATCTTTTTCAATGGCAATGCAATTTCTTCCTTTTTGAAGGCAACATGATAGTGTTGTACCTAATTATCAAGCACAAAAGAAACAATGAAGTAAATTAGTACAATGACATATAAATTAAGAAATAACATATTGAAATTCAATTCCATATAATAAAACTTACTTGAGCCAAAAAATAAATCTCGAACCCAGTCTCCTTCATTTTAACATATGTCTATAAGATAGTTAATCAATAACTGTGGTTTTGATAAATGTTAACTATCTCTCCTTTTGCTTCTTTGTCTTCATATGTTAGTTTTGTCACAACAACGTCATAAGTCAGTATTTGGCTATGATTCTTTCCATCTACCCTATTAAAAATCATAGACATGTAGCTATCATCATTTGCCCAACTATCAATATGGATGAACTCACAATCATTTATAAATAGTTGATCTTCAAGGTTAAGAATATTTGACTTTTTCTTGTAACATGAAATAGTAAAAGTTCAATTAATTTGTACATAAATGAATTTTTTAACATTAATCAAATATACATTTTAAACGTCTTACGATGTAAGCTTCATCCTTGAATTTGTTTTCCCCTTGAAGCTTGACAATAGCATTGCTAATTGTGTGTCTGAATGAAATGTCACAAATCTCCATAATGGTGATGACGTGACTTCTAGCAATCACGCAACCACTTTACTAAGAGCTTGATAAGTATAAGGGTCACTATCATAGTCAATGTTTGAAATATTGAAACCATGGGGAATATATGCAATAACTAGGGCATAATCCCTTTTAGGTCTAAGTTTAGCAATGTCCTCATAGTCGCCTTATATTATTTGATATTGAATAGTGTCAAGCCCATTCCAAATGAAATGAGTAAGAGTTGGATCAAGTTCAACATTCTTAAGACGTCGCTTTTTCAGTCTTTTGATCTTAATTTTTTCAATAAAGGTTCTGAAACTATCTGGTGCTCCATTTGCATCATTCTTCATCTCTTATAAAATAAACAAATATATGCATAAGTTATAAGTTAAAAATAGTATATAGATGAATAAAAATGAATGTATAAATCAACATACCTTTCTAAATGCAAGATATTTTTTTTTTTTTAATGTTGATATAAAACTTGAATCTAGATAGTTGCATACAACATCATCCCAACTATCTTCATTCAACAATTTAACCATTTGTTATTGAATTTTTATGTAAACTTTGTGACTACATAGATAAAGTTAAAAAAGTTAATATAATGATATGTATAACAAATACTACCAAGAACGATATGTTATATTTAAAAGAAAATTATAATCTAGAAATAAATAAAGATAATTCAACAAACTTACTTTTGAAATTTCTCAGAGATTTCCTCCAATGATAATTCCCCTGATCTCACACGAGATAATATTGCTTTGACAAGTTTTTCATCCTTCACTCCTTGCAATGCTCTCCAAGGTGTGATAGTCATATCTTCTGGGAGTTGCTTCATTTCAGGACCCGATTTACTGTTGCTACATATAAATGGCTTAGACCTTTTGACCTTCTAATTTTTAATGCCAATGTTCTCCCACATGCTAAAAATCTCATTAATCAGCTCCCATATCTCTCCAATTCTAAATGTCAACTGGAAGATGTTATCAACACCTCTGAATAAATCACTAACTTTTCCACCTTTGCCACCTTTTGAATTGATTTTCTCTTCAATTTGATAGCCTATTTCCATACAACATTCCTTTCGGAAAGCTAAGTAACATTTATCCTATCCCCACAACATTTTTCTTAAAATTCGCTATGAATAAATCTAACCCTTTGGATGAACGTCATACACATCCTATATTTATTATCTGAATTATGGTCCCATGCCTCTAACTTTTCTTTCGTATCTGATAAGCTAGCATAAATGATACATTTCATTGTTTCAAAATGTTGGTTATTGGTACATTCCTCCATCAATTGTCTTTGAGCTTCTACAAAATGGTTTCCCCCAAGCACATAATAATTGTATTCAAAATATTTTGACTTATCAAATGCTTCTCTATTGGGAACTTGAACTCGATCAATAAGAAGCACATAATTAACCACGCGAGCATACAGATTGATCCTCATCAATGTCTTCAAGTTGTGAACATGGAGATGGTGTGGCTTTCTGATTTGATATTTACATTGCCCTTCACTTGCCTTATAGATTTGTCTGACATTAAGGTGAAATGCATGACCACCCTCAATTAAGTTTCTCTTTGAAAGTTATGTCGAGTGACATTTCGTTTTGTTTTGATAATGCCATCCTCTAAATCAGCTCCTAGTGTAATGATTTCTCTGGTTTCTTTTGAGCCTTCACTAGGTTCTTGACTGTTGGTAATGACTACTTCAAAATGTTCAACTTTACTTTTCTTCCTCATAACATTCTCATCATTAACTGGAACAGATTTATTCCTGGGAATTGTTACTTTTGGACTTTTATGGCTCTTCTCAGTTCTAATGTCATCCTTGGTAATGACAACATATTCTTCACTGCCAGTTTCAACTTCCTCGTCTTCAAAAGTAACTTGTCTACCTTTGCTAGATTTATCCACTTGAGGATTTTTTTCCTGATCCCTTGGATGTATTTTTGTAGCATCATGAATTAATACATTTTTCTTGTTTGTCATATCTTCTTCTAACACCGAGTAGAAACTATTGACAACTTTCATAATATCATGCTTTGTGAAATAAATGCCTCCCAGCCTAATTGAACAACTTTCAAAAAAATTCTGCCAAACAAAATATCATATGTCAATAAAAACAAAGTTATAAAAATATAGTGAGACAGCTACAAGAACGCAAAACACAAATATAAATAAAAATACTTACGATATTTTGTGTCATCTCATTTACGATTTGTTTAGACAACTTTATAGATATCTCTCTTGTGTCATACAATGAATATGATAACTGTTATTTAATCCTTTCATGTGACTTGGGCGGTTTTGGGAGTATGTAAACAACTTCACTGTCTGGTACTGAACACATGTCTATGCCCTTTCCCATCACCTCATAAATTCCATTATCATTAGGTATATCAACATATAGATATATCTCCACATTTTGGTTTTCTCTTTCTTTCACATACCAGACATTTGATGGAAGTTTCACTTCTTTTGATTTCTTCTAGTATGAAATCATCTTCTTATCATTTGAGGCACTTGAAAGATTTGTAGACATCAACTTAGGTGGGCTTCGTTCACCAATGTTTTTTGAAGATCCACCTTTAAGAGTCTGTGGTCGAGAAATATTCACAGAAATCTTCTTTGATGCCATTTTCCTGAAAAAGGGCACATATAAATCAGTAAATCACAAAAAAAAAATAACTTAAGTTAACAATGAAAATGATAAATGATAATTAATTTTATAAACCATAACAATTTAAAAAAAAAAATAAGAAATTTAAAAAATACATCGTCCTACCACTGCACCTCGAAAATCGGCCGACCAACCAAGCCGACCGTTGGGTGCTGCCCCCTTTGGCCACCCTGGTGGCCCAATCACTACCCCCCTTCCCGAAACCCAGCTCGCCCCAAACAAGTAGCACAACGGCCCGTTGGGGTGGCGGGGCGATTCCCGGAATCGGTTGCCACCCCCGCAGGCCATTGGACTGCCACAGTGGGGTGGAGGGCTGCGGACAGCCACCGTGGAATCACCCGGCCACCCCTGTGGGCTACTGGGACACCGGGGTGGGGAGGGATGCCGGGTAGCCAGCCCCACTGTCCCTAACCTATGGGTCCGTTTGGCCGCTGTGAGGATTACCAGGCCCACCATACCCATTGTGGACGTATTGGGTAAATTTGGCCCACAAAAATTTTTAATTTAAAAAAAAATAATTAAACTTCATTAAACTTATTTAATTCTAAAATTTGCAAAGGAAAAAAATTAACTAACCTTTCAAATGTGAGAATCCTCCGTTGAATATGTTGTTGATAGCAATGTAGCTGCATCACAAATTTGCTCCAAATCTTTTAACGAACCTCGGAAAACCTTGATGTGATGTGAATAATAGTGATAATGAAATTTATTATATATGTGAAATTACAAAAATGTTTTATCGTACAAATAATGTGGGATCAATTTGTTTGTAAAAAAACATGCTAATTTTGTTTTGGCGATATAGGAAACTATGATAAAGAGAATATTATGGAATTGCTTTACAACATGATGAATGTGGGATTAATTTGTTTTAGAATGTATTATAAAAATTTTAAAAAATATTCAATTGTCTAGTAAGTATTTTATAGTTTAACTATTAAATTAATTTAGGTAAAATATTTAGTTTACATTCTTAAATTTAAAGATTTATTTCATAAAAAAAAATTAGTTAAAATTTTTCAATAAATTGTAGAATAAAATAATGGAGGGAAATACATGAAATGAAATTTTTGGAGGGAAAATTTTTGGAAAAAAAATTTGGAGGGAAAATTTCATTCTATAAGCTATATAATATCGTTAGGAGAGTCTGAATTTGTATCATTCAACCTCTTCTATTTGAAAGGGATGAACTTTTCGAATAGTGAAGTTTCACTTTGTGAAGCATCAACATCTTCGTCGTGTAACAACTCTATTCATATTGATGAATATAACAGAAATTCTTCAACTATGAATAGAAAGTCAATTCTTCCACTTAGTCCTAATCCTAAGGAATATGAGAGGAGCACTGATGAAAGAGGGGATGAAGAATTTCTAATAAATAAAGAGTCAAGGTTTCCACTTAGTCCTAATCCTAAGGATTATGAGAGCAACGATGATGAAGAGCATGATCACGAATTTCAAAAGAATGGAGTGTCATGATGTCCACTTAGTCCTAATTCTATGGACTATGAGAGCAGCAGTGATGAAGAGCATGATGATGAATTTCAACAGAATGGAGTGTCACGGTGTCCACTTAGTCCTAATCCTATTGACTATGAGAGCAGCAGTGATGCAGAGCATGATGGTGAATTTCAAAAGAATGGAGTATCACGGTGTTCACTTAGTCCTAATCCTAAGGACTATGAGAGAAGCAGTGATGAAGAGCATGATGAAAAAGTTAAAAAGAATGGAGTGTCACGTTGTCCTCTTAGTCCTAATCCTATGGACTATGAGAGCAGTAGTGATGAAGAGCATGATGCGAATTTCAAAAGAATCTAGTGTCATAGTGTCCACTTAGTCCTAATACTATGGACTATAAGAGAAACAATGATGAAGAGCATGATGAAAAATTTCAAAAGAATGGAGTGTCATGGTGTCCTCTTAGTCTTAATCCTATGGACTATGAGAGCAACAATGATGAATAATTTCAACTGAATAGTGTCACAGTGTCCACGTAGTCCTAATCCTATGGACTATGAAAGAAATAGTGATGAAGAATATGATGGCGAATTTTAAAAGAATGAAGTGTCACGGTGTCCACTTAGTCCTAATCCTGTGGACTATGAGAGCAACAGTGATGAAGAGCATGATGAAAAATTTCAAAAGAATGGAGTGTCATGGTGTCCTCTTAGTCCTAATCCAATGGACTATGCGAGCAATAGTGATGAAGAGCATGATGACGAATTTCAAAAGAATGGAGTGTCATGGTGCCCACTTAGTCCTAATCCTATGGACTATGAGAGCAGTAGTGATGAAGAGCATGATGAAAAATTTCAAAAGAATGAAGTGCCACAGTGTCCTCTTAGTCCTAATCCTATGGACTATGAGAGCAGTAGCGATGAAGGACAGGATGAAGCACTTAGTCCTAATCCTAAGGACTACGAGAGTAGCAGTGACAAAGGGTAGGATGTAGCATTTTTAGTAAGTAAATAATCACATTTTCGATGTAGTCATAATTATATGGACTATGAGAGTAGCATTGACGGTGCACATGAGGAAGAATATCCAATAAACATTGAGTCAAATTTTCCATTTAGTCCGAAATCTAAGGACTATGACAATAGCACTAAAGAAGGGGAAGATGAAGAACATCCTCCAAGTCAGTATTTGAAAATGACAACTGATCATAGTGTGGATAACATTCCTTAGAATGATGATGAAAATGCTTATACAAATGATGATCCAATGATGGAAATGTTGCCAAGAAATATTGTATCGAGGAGTAGGAGCAGACCTTTTCGTATCAATGCAAGATGTTCTAGTTATACAAGGGGTAGAGTAGAATATTTGACGAGAAGAAGTTCTATCAGCACTCTCATTTCAAGTGAATGTTGTCAAAAATATTGCTTGGAACATATGGATTTCAAATTTGCATTAGAGAAAAGGAAGAGATATTTGTCAGTGAATAAAAGCATGCAAAATTCATATTTAGTTGGGTGCATGCAATCTACATTGTTAAGTTATGATTATCATATTGGGTCTTTATTTATCTATAGAAAGGCTTTCAAAATGTTTCATTCGATGGGTAATTTTCGTCTCTCGCGAATCTACGAAAATTTGGAAAAGGATCCCACATTTTATTCAGAAGTACATCATAAACGACAGTTTGAGCCATTATCAAATACTGCAATGTCATGGATGAAAGATTTATTTTCAAAGCATGGAGAGTGTATGCCAAATAGAGAGACAATACATATTCCAGATAATTTTTCAAGATGACAAATCTACAACTTATACAAAGAATATGAAGAAGGTGCTGAGGGACATGGTCGATTTATTACATATCAATATTTTGTGAAGGTATGTAAAAAATAATTCAACAATGTCTGTATTCCTAAGAAGACAAGGATGGGGATTTGTAGTACATGTGCTTGTCTTAAATAAAAAAGAGACAAATGTGAAGGGTCAAAAATAGGTAAGCATTCATAACTTTAACTTTTAAAATTGTATAATCATCAACTATGAAAACATATTTCTTAATGGATTTCTTTATGTTGTGTAGATTCAATTGTCAAAGAAGTTTAGGAGCATCGCGAACAACAAACAAGTGAAAGGAAAAAGTTTTACAAGCATCGAAGGATGTGTTATGATAATCTGAATAAATATTTGGGTTTGATAATTGATGGTATGGACCAGAAGAAAACACTTTTACCACATTTTGTTCGCACACACAAAAATTTACAAGAGGAAAATTTTATTTAGTATGACTTGGTCGGTTGTATGGTATTCAATGGGAAAATGTTGCCAAGGGTGTACTTCACAGCTCCAAATATTCATAACGATTGAAATCTGACAATAACCATAATTCATGATGTGCTTTCTCATTGGTTTGTTGATCTTCGTGATGTTTTGTATCTACAATTGGACAACACTTGCCGTGAAAGCAAAAGTTAAGTTATTTTTGGATATCTAAACATTCTTGTTGAATTGAAATTTTTTCCAAAGGTAAAGGTTGGTTTCCTTCTTGTTGGGCACACTCATGACCATATTGAGAAGATGTTCAGTCATTTTCTAGTCACATTGAGGAGGAAGGAAATTGGGAGCTTGTCATCATTAATTGAATGTATTAAGAAATCATACATGCCAGAGCCTACTTTTGATGTGTTGGAAGAAATTGTTGACATGTGAAGGTTTATTCTGGGATCGCATGGTGAGGAGAAATGCATTGAAAAAATTAATGACATTAGGTTCCAACATCAATTTATTATCAAAAAAATTGATGGGAAAACACTAATATGGGGCAAGAAGTATTCAACTACTGCAGAATCGGCACCGTCATGAGGTTTGGAATTTTTGAAGTTCATTCCAGATCATCCAATATTTGCGTGAAAAATATTGTTATTACAATTAGTTGGTGAAGTTCATAATGCACGCACACAGAATACAGATATAAATTATTTTGATTGCCTAGAAGAAATTAAAAAATGTATTAGATATACATATGAGTACTTTGACATTGCTGATTCAGTTTCGTGGGAGTCATTTTTCAATAATCAAAGTGATATCATTTCAACAACAACAAATGAAGATATACCTTTGAAAAGTCCATTTATTTGGCCACAAAATGTGTCAAATGAACATGAGGAAATAAACATTGTTGAACAACAACAATCTCAAGGTATTATTAATTCTTCACAGGCAGAGGAAAGAGAGATGTATATTGGTTCCAGAAGATCTCCTGCACAATGCGAAGCCATGGAAGACCTTTACAGGGGTTTAGTACAAGATATTAAGGAGGGTTCCATGATCGTAGTGCTAGCAGATGGAGATCCCAATGGCTATCCATTCTCGCTTGCTAAGGTTATATAGGTCTTTACAGAAAATGAGGATGTTACAGGTGTTTAAGTACATTAGTATGCCACAAAAACACACCCATTCAATGGTGTGTATAAGCCAGAGATGGTAGTCGACAAACAAAATGGCAGAAAGAGAAAAATAAAGCATACAAATATAAATTGCCGCCGCACAGACCTCTTAAAATTGGAGGATGTTGACATACGAGTTTATGACTTCAATTCAACAAAGAGAGGAACTCTTTGCTTCAAGACGATAGAGATTCTGAAAAGGTTGTTACTAGAAAGAACAGTGTTGAGATGGGAGTCTACTGAAACTAGTCGTAGATCCAAAAGAATTTTGAAGCCTAAAAATGTGGGCATGCATGTGGACTTAGATGGGGCACTAGTTGATGAAAGAGAAGAATATGGAACATGTCCGTCTACATCCAGTCATTCATCTGAAGATGTGAATTCTGATGGTGTGCAAGAAAATATGAGTGATTTGGAATAATTGTCAGAGACAGTTTATATAACTGATGTTTGCATCATATCTTGAAATAATTTTTTTTATTTCCATATGGTGTTAAATCATAAGTTATGAGTCATTTTTATGTTGTTGGATTATATGTCTTAATTATGATGATTTTTATTATTTAGAATATCTACAATGCAACATTAAAGTACAGATATAATGTATGTTTCATTTAATATACAAATAATGGCATTTTGATTAATTTAGTCATGTAATTTGTTCATAATGTCATGGTTTTTTAATTTCATCGTTGAAAAAATTCAAATTTGTTTTGTATATTTAATGTTAAAGTTGAAAACAATTAGAATTTTAGCAATCTTTAGTGTGATGTTATTATATGTTTAACAACATAGATGGAAACTAACAAAATTTTAATGTATTTCAGATCCCATTATTTTATCTTTATGGTCATTACTAAAACATGTTGAATTTATACTTAGGAAAGAAAAATGTTACTCTATCAAAAACATTAGTGTGTTCTTTTCCTCATAAACGACTGCTTTTTTGCACATAAAAATTTGGTTTTACTAGCATTTTTTAAAACTATTGAAAATTGACCCTAAAAAAAACCATCATTCGAGTATCAACACTTTTTGTTTTCAGGGAGTTTTTTAAACGAAAATTTTGTTTTCACTGCCATTTTTAAAACATGTTCAAAATTGGCTCTAAAAAAAAAAACCATTGTTCCAATATACACACTTTATGTTTTTAGCACTGCTTTTGATATTTTTTCAGGGTTTTTTTGCGAGAGTTCCTATTTTGAGTTTATAGTTCCCGTTTCAAAGTTTACATTGTTAACAAATTGAGGAGAAGAATTGCCCAAAAGGAACAATTAAAGTATGAAATTTATGAAGAGGATTTACTAGTATATAAAAAATGACTTTATGTCTAGAATAAAGATGAAATGAAAATATTAATTTTTGATAGAATATCACAAAAATCCATAGGCATGAGAACTAGTATATTAAAAAATGATTTATGTAATTAAGAAGATTTTTTTCTATCATGGAATGAAGAGGGATGTTGCAGAATATTTGGGAAGGTGCTAAGAAAGTCATTTGGTGAAGGTGGAGCATCGACATCTAACATGAATGTTGAATCCCCTATTTGTACCAGAGTGGAAATGGGAAGTGGTATCACTAGATTTTATAACTAGATTACTTGGAACTTAGAGGCAACATGACTCAATCATCATAGTGGTAGCCAAATTAACTAAACTTTCCCATTTTATTCCTATGTAGTATACCTACAAAGCTACACAAGTGGCAGAGGTTTTCAGGAATGAAATCTTTTGACTTTATGGCATACCAAAGATAGTGATATTAGATAGAGACGGAAAATTCACCTCAAACTTCTAGAAGGTCTTATTTTCTAGAATGGGTACATAACTAAATTTTTGAACTGTGTAGCATCTAAAAAATAATGGGAAAATGGAAAGAGTAAATTAAGTATTGGAATACATGTTATGTATGTATGTTATGAATCAACCCACCAAGTGGTAGGATTATTTACATCTAGTGGAGTTTTCCTATAACAATGATTATCAGATGTCACTCAAGATGAGCCTCTCTGAAGCTTTATATGGGAGGAAATGTCATACTTCTCTAAATTGGTGTCACCCTGAAGACAACCTTATGTTAGGACTAGACTAGTTACAATACACATTTAAAAGCAACTTGGAATAGGAAGAAAAGTTATCCAAATTTGAAAAGGACACATAAGGAGTTACAAGTAGGGGAACATGTCTATGTTAAAATAAGACCTAAGAATATTTCCTTGAATTTTTGGAATTTGTTCTAAACTAAACACTCGGGTTTGTGGGCCATTTTAAATATTTTCTAGGGTGGGGTTAGTGGCCTACCAACTAGCAGTACCAACTGATATTAAAACTCATATTTTGTTTCATATGTATATTTTAAATAAATATGTGTGTGACCCAATTCATGTAATTGATTTAAATTTTGTACAAGTGGAATTGGAAGGAGAATTCCACATCCAACCATAGAAAAAAATAGGATATGAGAAAGCCATATCTTGTTCTTTTTATTTTTTCTCTGAAAAACAAATGTTGGGAAAACATATACAACGGTGTCCCTTTTAAGGGAAGGGGAGATGCAACACCCCTGGACTTTTATTATTTATTTACAGGTTTGAGAAAATGAAAAGATATGTGATGAAATGTTATTTCTATATTAAAAAAATAATGAAATTAGAAACTCTATACATTTATGCAAAGGTCACGAGTTCAAAATCCAATAAACTTAAGTGATCTATGTTTGGATTACAAAACATATACATATGTATCTGTTAAACATTGTGAAATATATATATATATATATATATATATATATATATATATATATATATATATATATATATATACATTCGAGGCTGGAAAATAAATAAAAAATAAGTGCTCACAAGGGTATGATAATAGGGTAGGTACAAACCTAATGAGAAGATATGTCATGTAGATGGCCATGCACAATTAAAGAGAAGATGCATGCAAAAAAATATAATAATAATAATAAATAAACAAATAAAGGGTATTATAGTAAATTTTGATATTTTGATTTGTTGTTCACTCTTGCCTAGTTAATTGATCATTTGCTACACTGAGAGAGGGAGATGTCACAAATAAATAACACAAACCTTATCCATATTTGTAGTTTTTTTAGTGTGTGTTTATAGTGGTATCCTAGAATCATTAATGACTTGAGCGAAAGGAACCAAGAATAGTCATGAGAAGATCTCTCTTGGAATTTGAAATCCAAAGTTTGAAGAATGTTGTACTTGTATATATATATTGTGACTAATAAATAACACACGGCTTATCCATCTTTGTATTTTTGTTTAATGTGTGCTAATAGTAGTATTAGAGCATGTTATCTCTCCACGTAGGCACTTTGTCATCCTTATTTGTCAAATTGTAGATTTGTGTGACAATATTTTCTCTTGAATTCAATCAGTCCTACCATTTCAATGCATTTTTGGAACCCTACCAATCCCTTTCGACCTAACACACCTAACTGTCCTATCCAAAACTATAACTCTTGTGCTCATAACTTGTTTTGGTTCTCTCTAAATGCACTACACAACTAGTGTAGCTCATATGCATCAGAAGAAAGATGCATGTTTTGGGCATGATGGTGACCCTCCTGGTGTGAATTGTAATTTTGTTTTCTATCCATTTCTCTGATTTACCTGGGTGATTATTTCATAGAAAATTCCTCTGCATGAAATCCATACCGGATACTTATTCATTTTTTAGGCCCAATCCCTAATTCTCTCTTTCATGCCACCTCACATACTACAAGATTTATGTCTATTAGAAGGGACTAGCTGGTGGTTCCAAAATTTTCTAAGACATGTGGAGTTCATCTACTAACTTACCATGCCATGCATCTTCCGGCCCATGTGTGAAAACGGTCACCAAAGATTACTTCATATATGTTGATAGCTTATGTGTGATAGGTCATTAGAATAAATCCAAAATTTCATTCCTTTGCTTTGAATTTTTTTATTTTCTTCATCAAACATAGATCGAAACCCTGCATGCTAGGATTCTTAGGCATAGAAAACATGGTATGATCTTTTGTTTCAGATTTTATCTGTTATGTTTGTAAATGGAATTTGTAAATGGAATTTATAAAGCTCTATTACTTAAATAAACATTTTTCTCTATCAAGAACTATGAGTTATTTGTCATATTATTGGGTATACAACATAAAATTACTGTCTTCCCTATTTCGACAATGCTCGAGCTACTTTTAGTAGAAATTATGGTTAAATTTCAACCTTTTTTGACTTGTCTATTAATTTCAAGAATTTGTCAAAACACTTTTGCCAAGTGCATTTTCAATGCATCTCATAGCGTTTTAAGATTTTCCTTGGTTTAATCATTTTTCATAGCTAACAATCAATATTTGATGTCCAAATTACATCAAACCACTTTCCGTCATCGATTTAGGGAAAATTTGCACTAAATATTAAGAAACTAAAATTCATAATTCCGCTAATGGCACTGCTTCCGATGGTTTATATTCCCTCCTTTTTAGTTTTTTCATATCATTGCGGCTCAACGAGGATTCTATATGCTAGCTCCCGTACCATCATTTCATCCCACTTCTCATTGCATCTGAATTGTTACTTTGCACATTATCTTTATAGTTCTCTGTAGGTGTTTCTATATCGCCCCCCAAGTGGATGGGGCACCATTGACATTTATTTTGAATTTAATTGAATGGCTAAGATATAATGTAGGCAAATATCTCTCGAATATGCTCCATATGAGTCTGATATCAGCGGCTATGGCGCGAGGGACATTAAATCGATGAAACTTTATTTTTAGTTTTGTGGCGACGATTTATTTGAAACATGGCCTATCCCTTCATTTCCATCTCTGCGTTTTCCCTCATTCGGTTGATTGTGGCTTCATTTGCCTCATCCGTATGATCATTTGGTGATGCATATCCTGCCTTCTTCCTTAAGTGGCGATCAATTTGCATCCCATGCCTATCGATATCCTCACACAAGAGATCTCGACCTGCACAATACCTCACACAAGAGATCT
Organism: Pinus tabuliformis; assembly: GCA_031772625.1. Classification (NCBI taxonomy): domain Eukaryota; kingdom Viridiplantae; phylum Streptophyta; class Pinopsida; order Pinales; family Pinaceae; genus Pinus; species Pinus tabuliformis. The sequence continues at coordinate 1,746,070,028 of CM062819.1, read as the reverse complement.
CAGCCTGTAGAACACTACCAACATTGTCCGAGCCGCAAAAGAGCACGGCGAATGATATCTGTCGGCTCTGGTGGACGCAGTCAGAAGCTTTGACAGAAGAATCCAGGAATTCGCTGGGAAAATGGAGGGTTTGGATGAAGAGAGTACTTGGTGCCTAGATGCGATTAGATGACGACAAGGATGATGCTACCCTTTTTGGTGTTGTATTTTATTTATCTGTTGGATGATGACGAGGATGATGCTACCATGAGAAATTGAAATATGTTTGGCAATCATCATCAAATGGCTTTTTTTCCTCTGAAGGCTATCACTATTAGCTGGGCCTCCACCTCCTTATCATAGAATATAAAGCCCTGCCTCGATTTCTTTTGTAAGTGATATATAATTATATACAAGTCAATTTTAACATCAATTGATGAATAAAAAATTATTTACACAATATCTATATATATAATTACTGAATCCTAGATCATTGAAGCCAAGGAGTTGCATATATATTGTTCCAATAGTCTAAGTACTCCATAATGTGCATCTGCACGATTGCAGATTGAAATATTAATTAAATCAAATACAATTTTGCATCAATAATCAAGTACTAAAATTCATGGAAATTAAACACTACCTCACAATGTTCTGTGACTCTGTTCCTAATAACCAGTTTGTTTTCATAAGCTACAGTTGAAGCCATGGAAGAAAGGCCTGCATAGAACCTATTCCCGAGTTCAATTCTTAAATCAATAACACCCTTGGTTCTGCCGTGAATCCGTGATACAAGTTTACAGGATCCTCAAGAAGGCTGATGATACTGAGAAACGTCTCGGACCCTCTTCTCGGTATTATGATTCTTTGTCCTAAACCAAATAAAAACATTCAGCCAAACCCTAATTAATGATGTTGGCTGACGATGAATTCCTTATTCAATTTTTCAATATATTAAGAACATGTGTATGAGAAAGAAACAGACCAATAAAAATCACCCATCCATGACTCATGACGCTGGCTGAGGATAAAATCCTTGTTTGATTCTTAATACTTCAAAAATGACTATAAAATAAAGAAAAAGATCAATAAAAACACCAGTGAATCGCCTGAATAGTGTTTTTCACAATCCAGCATTATGAGAAAGAAAACTTTAACATAATTCTATCCGGGTCCCAAAGTTGGCTAATGGTACGATAATATCCTGCATAAGTGTTATTAATATAAGTGAAAGCCTGATTTTTCAAGTCTAATTCACCTCTGATTTGATTGAGTTCGGGCATTCTAAAACATCGGATCTCAATACCCCCGTTAAGAAAGGACTGAACAGAAGATTTGAGAGATGAATTTTGTGAGTGTGGACAAGGGGATGGTTAGCAGTCATCATTCTCTGAGGACACAACTGCAACATGGCAGCTAAAGTGACAACCCCTCACCCATTTATTAATTGGATGGAATGGATGAGTGTATCAAAGTTGTTACTATTTTTTTGAATTCATTGTTAATGGCAGCTGGTCAGAGAATAGTGTAACATTGTAGAAAAAGGAAGAAGACATGACAAACAGAGAAAATGTAAGACACGGTACGTAGAGGAGAAGAGGAAGAGAAATAGAAGACTAGAAGAGGAGGAGGACGTTGAAGTATGTTAAGGCTGGTCATGTAATTTGAAAATAAGGAGCCTTGAGATGTTCCAAATTTGAGCCTTGAGTGATTAACCAGTTGTAATTGTAATTTTCAAACTTCGTCAGCATTAATTTACTGGCTTGATTGCCTCCGGTTGCGAATTTTCTATGAAGGAACAAATAATACCAAAAAACAATCAACCTAGAAAACATTGATTTTTATTTTTAAATATTAACTTTATCAAGTAGTTCAGTCATATAAATTAAATGTGCGAGAAAGGTTTATATTCGTTAACACATAATAAATATTTATACATATTTTAAAAAATATGTAACAATTTTTTTAATCATAAAATTTGGAAAATTTATAGTTATTTTATCATGAGGATTTTAATTTCTAAATAAAATTTATTATAATATCATAGGCCAAAACCATAACATTATTAATAATTAATAATTATACTTATTAATGATACTTATAATTACTAATTCATCCTTAATATATTGAAAATTTGAATAACGAATTCATCCCTTATTCATCCTTAATATATATGCGCCCTTTTTGGTGCTGCATTTTATTTATTTTTCTTTAGATGTTAGTGTGATGATGCGACCCTAACATGCATGGAGGAGGAGAATGAACTACATATCCCCCACCCCGTAGAATACATTCGACGCCATACCAGGATTGAAATCGTCGGCAACAGGTCCGATAACACCCGCTGCCACAAGCATCCACCTTATCACGTCCATTATTTGAATAAAGTGAAAAATAATGAAAGAATGGAGGTTACTGGTAAAAGCAATATGAAAAAACAATTGACTTTTAAACTTTTTATGATAAAGTAGAATGGCCGAAACTATGCAGAGAGCTTGCTATTTGGATTGCTTTCAATGGTCCCTTGAATGACGGAACTGCTAAGACTTATGGAAAGTATGGTGATATTTGACATGATACTAAGGTCACAGAAATTGAAATGGTGGCAAGGTGAGAGAAATTTATAGTGAGTACGAATATTTATGCTCTAGAGATTTGACAAAATTTGATCCTTGTGGTTTACAAACTGTAAAATTAGGTTTCTTTTATTGTTAATTTATTATTCGTTGGAAATCATTTTAAATCGAGCTGAAAATTCATTTTTATAATTTGTCAACAGAGTTGTCCGACTGTAGTGGTGAGTGCAGTCTAGCCGAGAAAAATAATCAAATTCCAAAACGCAAATCCCCAACAAATTAAATTAATGTTTTTTATATCGTTTATTGAAACAAAAATAAAGGCATTATATTAATATATGTATGGTTTTCCTGTTTAACTTCATTTCAATATTCACGACTTTGGTTAAGTCCTCATTTATACCTTAAGCTTTGTTTTTGGAGTGCATTAATGAAATGGCAGGTTTATGAGGAGGTGTAGCTTTGGGGTAAACTTCCACTACCTTCAAATCTCTTCAAATTCCTTGCAAAATTATGTTTCTCTTTACCCTACCCTAAACACAATTGGAACATTTTTTTATTTCAAGTAAAGGAAATTAAAGTAAAGACACTCCTATAAGCATTTTCACTACAAGCTATCCCTTTTATGAACACTATATCCAAGATACCAAAATATATTACAACATCATATCTCACACATATTGTAGATATATCTTATTACATTACAAGTATCACCATGCCTTAATATCCTTCATCCATTGTCATATCAAACATATTGAAATAAAGCAAAAGAGTCTAATAATTGTTAGAAAATTATATATTAGAGTGCAATGGAACACATAAAAATATTGCAGAATTATAAACACAGAAAATGCATAAAACAAGAGAGACACATATATAAGTTGTTCACCCAATTTGGGCTACGTTCATGGAGAAACATCGAGTCCTTCCTTTTATATTATGCAGCAAAATGAAGAGATACAACCTACATCAGATCCGTTGTAATTCCCTCTTTTCTCTGCCACAATCTCCTCTCTCTTTATCGCTCAAAATACACATCTACATAGCCACAATACAACTCCCTCATATATAGCTAGGGGTTGACCTCTAGGGAGAAAAACCCTAAATTAAACATAACTTCTACCATCACATTTCCGCCTAATGAACGGCCCAAATTGACTAGGAAATTACAACATTTTACAATGCAATTTTAAATCTATTTTTAGCTTCACGGGCACTACCCCTGATCCCTCGCCAAGGGGGGCTCTAAAGAATCACCATCAGCCCCCATGTATCCCCCTAGTTGTGCGCAAAAAAATAGGCAATGTTGCCGCCCCATTTGAACTGGGGTCCAATGTGCCGATACCTTTGAATAAAGAAGATAATCAAGCTCCACACACAACAGTCTCCCACTTGGAGACTGATTACAGCAACTCCACCATTGCTTCATTTGTTGGACAATGACTGCACTTTGGACCTGGTTGTTTCTCATCTTGATCATCATACTTGAAGACCAATTGAAACCAAGCAGAATCTAAGTTTCTCCCTAGTTACAACTTTTGTTAACATATCTCCACGATTCTGTCTAGTGTGTATCTTTTCGAGCTTCAACTGTCCATCTTCCAACACTGACCGTATGAAATGGTACTTGAGTTGTATATGTTTAGTCTTGGAATGAAATGCAAAGTTATTTGCAAGATGTATGGCACTCTGGTTATCACTCTATTACCTGCCTAACTCTTTCTTCTTACCTAATTCATCCAGAAAACTTTGTAACCAAATCATTTCTTTACTAGCCTCTGTAGTAGCAACATACTCTCCTTCCGTTGTTGATAGTGCAACAACACTTTTTAGTTTTGAAACCCAATTGAAAGTTGTTCCACCTACAGTAAACACATACCCTGTGGTGCTTCTCCTATTATCTTTATCACTCGCCATATCTGCATCAACATATCCCTGTAGAGCAATGTTTGCACCACCAAATCATAATTCTTGATTTGTGGTACCTCTCAAGTACTTGAAAATCCACTTCACTAGCATCCAATTTTCTTTTCTTGGATTGTTCATCTACCTGCTTACAACTCCCACCTCATGTGCAATATCAGGCTTTGTGCAGACCATTGCATACATTAAGCTTCCAAGTGTTGATGCATATGGAACTTTAGACATATAAACCATTTCTTCCTGAGTCTTCGGACACATCTTCTTACTTAGTTTCGAATGCCTAGCCAAAAGTATACTGACTGGTTTTTCATTCTGCATATTAAATATTTTCAACACCTATTGTATCTACTCACTCTGAGACAATGTTAATTTTCGATTCCTCCTGTCTCTAGTTATTCGCATACCAATGATTTGTTTTGAAGCACCCAAATCCTTCATTGCAAATGAGTTTGCCGTTTTCTTTTGACCACATTTATTTCTTGCATGTTAGAACCTGCAACAACCATGTCATCTACATAGAATAATAATATAATATAGCTACCATCATTTTTCCTTTTGAGATAAACACAATGATAAGAGTGACATCTAGTATAACCTTGTCCAGACATAAACCTATCAAATTTTAGATACCACTGCCTTGGACCATGTTTTAAGCCATACAAGCTCTTCTTCAAGCCGCACAATAGTTTCTGCTTCCCTTTTACCTTATATTCTTGTGGTTGCTACATATATATTTCTTCCTCTAAATCCCCATGGAGAAATTTTGTCTTTACATCTAACTTCTCAAGACGAAAATTGTGAGTTGCTACTAGACCTAAAATAGTTCTGAGTGAAGTCATTTTAACAAAAGGAGAAAATATCTCATCAAACTCTATACACTTTTTCTGTGCAAACCCCTTCACCGCAAGCCTAGATTTATACCTTTTTCTACCTCCATATTCTTCCTTCAACGTGTAAACCCATTTATTATGCCATGTTGTTATACCTGCAAGAAACCTGACTAAGTCCCAAGTCTAGTTATGTACTAAGGAGTGCATTTCTTCTTTCATGGCTTGCTCCCACTTCTTGTCGGTTTCTACCTGCACTACTTCTTCATAACATTCTAGTTCACTAGAATCAGTCAACAATACATAATATAATGAAGGAGAGTATCATGCATGGGGTCTACTTATCCTGGTAGATCTTATAACACTACTTTCAGGTGCTTGAGATGTTTTTTGTTGTTGTTCTCGCTGTTATTCATTATGATTTTTAGGCACCTTCAATTTTTCTATGATCTCATCAAGCGCTGTGTATTCTCTGTTTTCTTTTTCTAGCTTCTTTTCCTTCACCTAATCCTTATAAAAACGTTTTCATTGAATAAGACATCTCTACTCCTAATGGATTTTTTTTTTTCATAATCATAAAAGTGATAACCAAAATCATTAACACCGTATCCCATAAAGGTACATTTCTTTTGTTTTGCTTCAATCTTTTTTCTATTTTATTTATTAAAGTGGACAAAGGCTTCACAACCAAAAGTCTTTAAAAATGAGTAGTTTACCTTTTTACCTGTCTAGACCTCCTCTGTAATACCACGATCCAAGGAACTTGAAGACCCTTTGTTTATTAGATAAACAGCAGTATCTACAACATATGCCAAAAATTATAAAGACAATCCTGTGTGCAATCTCATCCACCTTGCATGCTCCATGATTGTCCTATTCATCCTTTATGACACACCATTTCTTGTGTTATTCCTGGAACCGTATTCTCTCTTCGAATTCCATTCTCTGAACAATACCTATCAAACTCTTTGCTGCAATATTCACCTACATTGTCTGATCTAAGACACTTTAACCTTTTTCCTGTATCATTTTCAACGAAAGCCTTCCATTTCTTGAAAGTATCAAATACATTAACTTTATTTTGAATACAATAAATCCATATTTTTCTCGATGCATCATCAATGAAAGTAACATAATAACAAGAGCCACCGAGAGATGATACCTGAGCAGGTCCCCATACATCTATATGCACAAGCTCTAATTTTTCGCTCTTCTTTTCTTTCCCAACTAAGAGGAATCTAACTCTCTTATGTTTTCCATAAACACAATTCTCACAGAATTCCAAATCAACATGCTTCAAACTTGGTAACAAATTTCTTGAGTGAAGAATTTGCAACCCCTTCTCACTCATGTGCCCGAGCCTATGATTCCACAATCTTGTATCTTCTCCTATAGAGGTTAAAGCATTGACATAATTAGAAATACCATTGTATAAATACAATGTACCAATCTTTTCTCCTTTTGCTATTACTAGGGATCCTTTAGTGACCTTCCAGGTTTTATCTGTAAAAGTAGTTACACAGCCTTCACCTCCCAACTTCCCTATTGAAAATAGATTTTCCTTCAAATATGGAACATGCATTACCTCCTTCAACAACCATTGATATCCATTCTACTATTTTATGAAAATTGTACCCATTCTAATGATTTTAAAGGGTTTATCATCACCCAATCGAACCTGTCCAAAATCTCCTTCAACAAAATCATGGAAATGTTTCCTATCAAGTGTGGCATGGAATGAGGCCTCCGAATCTACCACCAAGGAATCAATAATATTTTCTAATGAAAGAATCAAAGCATCTTGCAACACATCACCTATCACATTCACTTCATGATTGTTTTCTTGTTATGCATCTCCTTCTTTTCCCTTCTGAGACTTGCAGTCTTTCTTCAGGTTTCCTTCATTCTCACATTTCGAGCACACTATCTCCGATATAGAATTGGATCTACCTTTCCTTGACTTACTGCGATATCCTGGGCTCTTTCCTCTTTCCATTTTTCTTCCCCTAGTCTCTGAAGTCAAAGCATCATCTGATGTCCCAATGGAGCTTTTCTGTCACATTTCCTTGCTAAAGATTTCACCAACAACATCATCAAACTTTAAAGTAATAGATCTAGAGACAGAGTTACTAATGGCCATAACTAAGCCATTCCAAATTTTTGGTAATAAGCACAAAAATAACAGAGCCCTAACTTCATCATCAAAAGTTACCCCTACAGAACTCTGACTCGTAACTATAATAAATTCATTTAAATGATCAACAAGAGATCCACCTTCTGACATATTCATATTAAATAAACACTTCATAAGAAATACCTTATTTGAGGCTGAGGATTTTTCATGTACTTTTGCCAATGTTGACTTTAAACCCTCTATTGTTGTTTCCTTTGAAATATTAAAGGTTACTATCACCGCTAGTCACATCTGTATTGTTCCAAGTGCCTTTCTGTCGAGAATACCACATTCTATGTTTTTCATACTTGTCGGCTTCTTTGTCTTTCCACTCAATGGTAGGTATTGGTCTAAATAATATTCCGTCTACATATTCCATAGTTGGTAGTTTTGGCCATTAAATGTTTTGACCCTAAACCTACCATCTTCTACCATTGCTCCCACTTGAACCAGGAACCCTTCTCTCCTACGAGTTTATCATTCAAGTAGACCTTCGGCTCTGACACCAGTTGTTAGAAAATTATATATTACAGAGCAATGGAACACATAAAAATATTGCACAAATATAAACACAGAAAATGCATAAGACAAGAGAGGCACATATATACATGGTTCACCCAATTTGGGCTACATCCACAGAGAAACAACCAATCCTTCCTTTTATATTATCTAGAAAAATGAAGAGATACAACCTACAGAAGATCCATTGTAATTCCGTCTTTGCTCTCACACAATCTCATCTCTCTTTCTTGCTTAGAATACACATCTACATAGCCGCAATAAAATTCCCTCATATATAGCGAGGGGTTTCTTTCTAGGGAAAAAAACCCTAGATTAAGAATAAATTCTACCATCATATTTCCATCTAATGAACAACCTAGATTTACTAAAAAATTACAACATTTTGCAAGTCATGCAAAAAACCCCCTTGGCGGCGCACATTAGACACCCCCTGGCAGCGCGCAAAAATCGATGGCGTTGTCACCCCATTATGAACTGGGGTCCAATGCAGCGATACCTTTGAATAAAGAAGATAATCGGGCTCCACACCCAACAATAATCACATCAAGTCACATAAAGACTAATTATCTTCATTATGTTTACAATTTGCAGCAAAAAACAATATGTAAAATTAAAATTAAAATAGTTTAATTAGTAATTTTCTTAATAGAATTAGGGTAATTTTACTTTAGAGAAAACACAAAGAAAAAAATTTGTTCGGCATTGAAGGCTTGAAATGTAAGGTCCTCAACACTTTGTAAGTACAATCCATAAAATTCCCTTTAAACGGTCATACAAGTTCCAAATAAAAAAAAATATTATAATTATTATGTTTTATTATAATTATTATGTTTTATAATTATGCTTTACCATGGTTGATTTTCACATTGAGACAATCTTTGTCGCAATGTGACGTTGGAGGATGTTTGACTATGGTTGACCATAGTTGATGATGGATGACAATGGTTTACCATTGCTAGCAATGTTTTTCCATTTTTTACCATGGTTGATGATGGTTGATTTTCATATTGAGACAATCTTTGTCAAAATGTCATATTGGACCATGGTTTACTATGATTATAAACCCAAGGTATATAAACCTCACACTACCACAAAGATTTTGTTCATATGAAAATCAACCATGGTTATGTATGGTCAACAATGGTCCAACGTCGCATTATGACAAGGATTGTCTCAATATGAAAATCAACCATGGTCAACCATGTTTATAATATCAATAATTGTCAACCATGGTCAACCACGTTTATAATATTAATCACGATCAACCATTATCAATCGTAGCCAACCATGGTTGAATGTTGCATTGTGACAATCATTGTCTCAATATTAAAATCAACCATGGTCAATCATGGTCAAATTTTGCATTGTGGAAAATATTGTCTTAATATGAAAATCAATCATGGTCAACCATGGTCCAACATTGCATTGTGACAAGGATTGCCTCAATATGGAAATCAATCCTAGTCAACCATGTTTATTTTAAGGTTTATAATAGTTATCTTAGGATTTATATACTTTGGGTTTATAATTTTTATCCCTTCGGTTATTCTCTTGGGTTTATAATATCAATCCCTTGGGTTTATTAATCTAAGGGTTCATATTCTTAGGGTTTAATATTATTCCCTTAATCATTGTCAACCATGGTCAACCATGGTCAACCTTGGTCAACCAAGGTTAACCATGTTTTATAAAATCAAACATCATTATCCACGGTTAACTATGGTCAACCATTGTTGAACATCGCATTGTCACAAAGACTGTGTTGATATAAAAATCAACCATGGTTGAGCATCGTCAACCATTGTCTAACATTGCATTGTGACAAGGATTGTCTCAATATGAAAACCAACCATGGTCAACCATAATCAACAATGTTTATTTCAGCGTTTATAATATTTATCTTAAGGTTTACATACCTCGGGTTTATAATATTAGTCCCTTGGGTTTAATATTATTCCCTTCTGAAAAAAAAAAAAATGGAACGGATGGCGATTTTCAGCACTAGGGTTTTAGCAGACAGCGCAGCCGCAGCTCCCGTAGGTCTGGCATGCTCCCGAACGGCCAGAGGCTTGCATGCTGGTCACGCCATGACTGAATCTTCCCTCTCGCTTTGGGACGGATTCGCTGAGGAGACGATCAAACAGAATTCAGTACACAGCAAGATTTCGCCGGGCTACCCATTCTTCTGGACGCAGATCGTACACCGCACGGCAGTACCAGCCTCTCATCTAGGGGATCACATTCTAAAACAACCGATCATCGCCCAGACTTGTTCTAATGCGCTCCCCTCTCCAAACGCATTGCAGAGGCCTGGCAGATCCGTCTGCATCTATGGAGAATAGAGGTGCTTGATGTCCACGCCCCATCCTAGCAAGAAAACGATCCGATCACGCGAGCAAGGATTGATCTCAAATGACAGGGTCGAAGATCAGGTTTGGGGAGGGAACATGGATCTGGATCCACGATTTTCAAGGAGTCCTCAGCCCTCGACGGTGCAGATCGGGTCCTCTTACACGCTGACGCAGTGTTTGTACAGAGAATCCACAGATCCCTCTACAGCAGATCTGAAACTCTATCAAGGCATCGGCCTTCCCGCTCCTCAGATCAGTTGGGGAAAAAGGCCTGCAGAATCATCCGCAGCTTTCCAGATCCAAATCAGGCTCCTTTCAGGGAAAACTATGCTTCAATGGGTTTGCCCGGCGGATCCAGTGCGGCATCTCAAGCATGCTTTGGACTTCAAATTGGGAATCCCTTTGGCAGACCAACGGCTTCTTTACCAAGGTAAACATCTTGAGGATCCCTTTCCTATTTCTTTTTACGGCATTGAGAAAGACGCAACTATTATCCTTTCCCTCCGTCTTAGAGGAGGAGCTGGGGGGGAGCCTTCCTCAGCTAAGGCTTTCTCGTACAAAGATGCAGTCCATGGCAAGCAGGCTGAAAAGTCAGAGCCACCAATACAGACTTCACCCAAGCCCTTTTTGGTTGACAAAATGGAGGAGATCCCATCAGTGGAAGTCTCCTACCTTGAGCTTGAAGACGAAACCCAGAAATTTGCTGAAAAAGCCATCATCTGTAGATTCAATGGGCTCTGGCCGCGCTCACAGGATCTTTATGACTGGATCAAAGATAACTGGACTGATCGTTGTAAGGTTTATTTATGTGCTAAAGGGTATTTCATAGTGTTGTTCGATGACCTAGAGCATTGCTACAATGCCCTAGACGAAGGCCCTTGGTTCATGGGTTCGGCTGGTCTCTTCCTAACTCCTTGGTTTCCCGACTTTGACCCAGCTTCAGCAGTCATCACCAAGGCTCCGGTATGGATCAGGCTTCCAAATCTCCCAGTTCACCTGTGGCGTACAGAAGTATACAGGAAAATAGGCAATGCCCTGGGTAGCTTTTGGAAGGGAGACTACGAGAGAGAGAGGCAGGGTCTCTACACATATGCCAGAGTTTGTGTGGAGATTGATTTAAGTAAGGGATTGCCAGAGTACATCAATCTCAAGATCAAGGACGCTATCTGGACCCAGTATATAGAGTACGAGAACACTGCCTTCAGATGCCGTCATTGTAACCAAACAGGGCACCTACATATCTCTTGCCCTTCACTGTTAGCAAGAGCAAAAAAGGGCCTCTTTGCTCAAACTAAGCCTAAGCGTTGGGCCCCCTACCCACCGCCGCCAACCAGAAGCTCCAGCCCCCCTAGTATGGAGAAGGTTCCAAGTATGGAAAAGGAGGAAAACCAGTCAGAACCAGATCAGATGCCGCAGACGATGGTTCAGCCCACGAACATTATGGAGCACACCCATGTCTCAGCAAACTCGCAGAAGCGTCCCCATGAGACTTCCTCCTCGGATTCAGAGAAGGAGTCCCCAATGCTAGAGAACTCCCGTCTCCAAGTTGTTCTTGCCCATACTCCTCCTGAGGGCTGGACAAAAGTTAACAAAAAGAAAGGGAAAAAACATTGTGGTGTAATCGCTGTCCCGCTGGGGTAACAGCCTGATAGTTTGTATTTGCTATCGAATCTTCAGGTGTAGCAGAGTTATTCTTCCTTCCGAGACCGAGGTTGACGAATTTATCATTTCCGGTCTATCGGTCTCTTGTCTTTCTTGTAGCTCTGTGATTGTATCTCTCTTCCGGGGCCGAGGTTGATGTATCTATCATTTCCGGTCTGACGGTCTTGTGCCTTTCCTGTTTGTACCATATTGATTTCTCTTAATAGATTTAGTTTTGCCGAGAAAAAAAAAATAAAATATTATTCCCTTCTGTTCATAATCACTTGGGGTTTTAGTATTGATCACTTGGGTTTATTTTTTTTTTCTCTGCAAATACTAAATTCTATTAACTGAAAAGAAGAATATTTTTACATAGAGTTGAGGGCTCAGAGATAAGAGCTCAAGGGCACTCAACATAGCAGAACTGCCCCCTTACAAAAAGAAGTTGGGGAGACCAGTTACATATAGCTAGAAACCAGATATAAAACCTAGAGGATGACGTGTTTAGCTGAGATAGAGACATTGGCAACAGAAGCTTAAAATCATTACAAACCAGCCAATACGTGAATCACCGTTTCCCCAACGGGATGCCAAAACAATAAGCCATAAATGCTGAACCTTGACTGTGAGCGAAGATGCCTCTAGGTGGTCATCTGAGCAGTAGCAAAAAACAAAAAGGAAAAAAGCGAGCCCATGTGGCACTAAACTTCCTTAACCTTACCAGGAGTCGTCTCCTCAACCAGAAATGCACTACCGGTCCTCAGACTCTCATTGCCATCCGTCTCACTGACAGGGATCGCCATGGAGTGACTTGTGGCACCAAGAGTCCCTTCCTCAACAACTGGGCTTATGTCTTCAAGGGGCGGAATACTTTTAGGAATTTCCTCCTGACCAGACTTATCACTTTTCCAATTCTCTGGGCTATCTTTATCCATGGAATGCTCACTACTTTGGGAAGGATCAGGAGCGATGCATGCCAGAGGGGAGACTTGATTTTCTTCTTTCGAAAGGATTATAGTAATGTGAGCAGTAATCAGAGGCCTGTTCAAATTGCTTTGAAATTTAAAATGCATGGTTTGGAAAGCGCTGTTAGGAATTGGCTTGCGCCCAGAGCTCAAAGGTGGCACAGCCTCATGAGAGGGGGGAAGATTGATGGGCGCCTGCTCAGGTTCCACAGAGTGACCGGCAGTTGAGTGTAAGCCACTATCATGATGCCCCCCGGAGCGACGTCTTTTACCCTATCGAACCATTATGAATGACGAAGGGTAGGGCGCAGAGAGACTAGAGAGACCAGAGACAACAATACAGGGATGGTAGAAATGACACAGATACCGAATTGAATGCACAGAGAAAGCCCAAGACGGAGGCACAATACTTCCAATGCTGAAGTCAAGAACTGAGGAGAGCTTACCCCTGAAAGTCGTGCCGAACCTCTTCCGGAGATACAGAGAGTCAGCCTGGAGCTTGCTTCTATGTGCAAGAATCAGCCCGTCACCATAGACCACAGCTAACCAGGTCCCGTCGCCGTAAGACTGAGCGCAAGGTGTGAGGAAAACATACAGGGTCGACATGATTATAACAGAGATAATGTTGCGTTGAACAGCACAATCCATAAATGCAAATATCCTACCAAATCCAGCCTTAATAACTCCATCCTGCTTGCGCAAGGTGAAGTCTTGGGAAGCCACGCTGCTCTGCAGCTGGCAGTACCAGGATTTATTGTTCTGCATGATGAACATTTAAAGCCATAGTGCCACCCGCATCCGGGGGTATTTCTTCTATCTGAGGCATTTCCTTCTGCACTAGATTGTTAAAATCCAGGAGTTGAGATTCAGATGCTAAGTTAGTGATTGATCCAACATGTAGATGCATCCCACAGTCAACTCCCATATTAGCTAATAGGTCCGCAACTTTGTTCCCTTCTCTGCGAATGTGTTTCAAGGAGACCGCTCTGTGGGAGGAAAACCAGCATTCAATATGCTGTAGCCTTTTTTCCATTCTCCAGCTGTTACTGACCTTGCAGGAGGGGGAGCCCTGTAGAATTCTTGAGACCATTTTGATGATGATTTGGGAGTCTCCCTCTATTATAAGAGGAAAAAGGTCCTTACCTTGCACCAGAAGTAGCCCTTGCCATAGACCTTCTAACTCCGCTGAGTTATTGGTATCCCACCCTCTTGAGCCTAAGAAGGTTAAGATAGGAGCTCCCTTGTGATCTCTGAAGATCCCTCCAAAGCCATAATTCCCTGGGTTACCCTTTGAGGCACCATTAAAATTTAGCTGATACATGTTCATGGGGGGAGGAAGCCATTTCTCAGGTGAGTGGCCTCTCGGAGGCTTTGTTCCTTTGATTAGCTGTTCTTGCTTCCTTTGGAAATTCCAATTATTCCATATTGATTGTTCATGGGGGATAGTTGGGAGATCCTCTTGGTACCAGGTCTTGAGAGATATGGTTTCTTCAATATTTTGGTTGATTATTTTCCAGATGTCATCCAACGATCTGGTGTGATTCTTGAATATTCTACCATTTCTCTCCTTCCATATGGCCCACATAACAAATCCTGGAATGAGCTTCCAGAGAAAATTCAAGATCTTACTTTGATAGGGGTGGTGGTCCCAGTTGCGCACAGTAGCAGTGATATCTCCATTAGATCCTCCTTCTTTTTGGCAGCGGAAACTGATCTTTTGCCAGAGCTTGTGTGCCAACGGACAGTAATGCATGAGATGCTCAATGGTTTCCTCATCCTTTTTACAGTTGGGACAGATGGAGGGTCCATAGAAGTTTCTTTTTCTCAGATTGTCCCATGTGAGAATCTTGTTGTGACAAAGGAGCCAAAGAAAGGTGGACACTTTCGGCCAAATGGAGGGGTCCCATATTTTGCTCCATGTGTTCCTTGATAAGGATGTTGTAGGCCTCTCTTGTAGAATAGGTTCCCTTTTCTTCATATCCCCATCTGAGAATGTCCTTTTCCTCAAAATATTGAATTTTCCTTTTCATTAATTCTGTATCCAGAATTTGTTGGACTTGCATCGGCCCCTGTCTTAAGATTTGAGTTGCTTTGAGCCATTCTCTGTAATCTTGGTGTGATGAATTGTGCCAGAAATTTCTCACCGTGTCATGAGGTTGCATATCCTGTTCCAGAAGAGGATTTGGAGGGAGAAGGTCCCTGAGTTTGGGCATCTGCTGCCAAGAGTCTTCCCAAAACCTTGCATTACTACCATTCTTCACTTCCCAAAAGCTATGCTGCTGAATGAGATTCTTGTGCTGTTTGGCTGAGTTCCACATGATTGAGCCTGTGCTGGTCTCTGATATTCTAACTAGTTCCTCCATTGGACAATTTCCCGCATATTTAGTAGTCCATAGTGAGGCCCAAGGGGTAAGAGGTTCAGTTAGCCATTTCCACTAGATTCGAGCCCCCATAACTACATTGCTGTGAGAGGGGTCCCTCAATCCAATACCGCCTCCTTTCTTTGGAAGACATGCCGTTTCCCATTTAACTAGAGCCCACTTGCACTTGAGGCCACTGCTGCCCCAAAGAAACGATCTTTGGAGAGTTTTGATTTCTTTAAGAACCCATTTAGGAGTAGCAAGGACGGAGAAGAGGTATAAAGGCATGTCTTGAAGAACAACTTTAATGAGGACAAGATGGCTTGCCATATTAAGAGATCTGTGAGTCCAAGAGGAGAGCCGCGCTTCCAGATTTTCTAAAAGGATTCTCCAGGAAGAGTGCTTTAGGGCTGAGGCGATGAGTGGAGCACCTAAATAAGAGGAGGGGAGTTTGGCAGAGGAGAAGCCTAGGATGCGGATGATGGCTGACTGAGTAACTGAGGGGGTATGAAAGAAGAAGATTTGAGATTTGGAGTTATTGATAGAGGCTCCAGAGGCTTCCGAGAAGTCTGTCAAAAGGGTTTTGAGCTGACGAGCCTCCTGGACCGAAGGATGCCCAAAAAGCATATTATCATCTACAAATTGCTGATGAGTGAAAGCAGGGGAGTTGTGAAAGGAGAGGCCTTTGAGACGGAGAGATTGCTGAGCTGACCTAATACTGCGACCTAAACCCTCAGCCATGATAACAAACAGAAAAGGGGAGAGGGGGTCTCCCTACCTGATGCCACGAGAAGGATGAAAGGTAGTAGAGGGTATGCCATTGATTAAGACAGAGGATGAGATGAGGCTCATAATCCATCGAACCCAGGAAGCATCAAATCCAAAAGCCATTAGAACCTTTTCAATGTATTTCCAACTAAGGCTATCAAAAGCCTTTGAAAGATCTAGTTTGAGTAGCATACCTGGCTTCTTGGAGATCTTTAGAGAGTGAATTATTTCATGAGTTAGGATGATCCCGTCCGTGATCTGCCTCCCCTCAACATATTCGGATTTCTTGGGCGAGATGATGAGAGGACGCAGGAGTTTGAGCCTGGAGACTATGATTTTAGACACGATCTTATAGATTATGTTGCATAGTGCTATCGGTCTGTACTTATCAAGTGTGCTTGGCTGATCCACCTTGGGAACCAGGGCTATGAAAGTAGAATTTACTCCCGGAAACATCCATCTCAGAGAGCGAGACTCCTCAACCACCTCCCAGACTTCCATCTTGATCAGATCCCAAAAGCTATGGAAAAAATTAGAGGTGAATCCATCCGGGCCTGGGGCTTTGCCTGCTTTCAGTTGTCTTACTGCAAGTTCCACCTCTTGGAGATCAACAGGCTTGAGAAGCATTTGGTTATGCTCTTCTGAGATAAGTTTGGGAATATTTCGAGTTATTTTCTCTATGGCCTGAGATCTGTCACTGTTTGGCTCTCGGTGCACCTGCTTGAAATAATTTAATAGTTCAGTTTCAATTTCTTCATGCTTTTCCACTTTGATTCCCTGCTCGTTTTGAATATGAGTTATATTATTGTGCATCCTGTGCTGGATTGTAGTGCTATGAAAGAATTTAGTGTTTTTCTCTCCATCTTTGAGCCACCTGACCCTTGATTTTTGCCGCCACAACATCTCTTCCTGCTTTTCCTTTTCTGCTAGTTGCACTTCAAGGGTTTTTTCCTGTTCTGCCAGGTCCTCTGATCAGCCATTAATAATAATCTTTTGTTGTAGCTGCCTCATTTCTAGCTCGAGGGTTGCTTTACCCTGGAAGATGTTGCCGAATGATGTGTGATTCCAATGCTTGATCTTGCCTTTTAGGTGCTTGAGCTTTTGTTGGAATTGGAACATTTTTGAGCCTGGAGGAGGATAGAAGCTGTTCCATTCTGTACTGATTAATTTATGGAAGTCCGGATGGGTCAACCAGAAGGCCTCAAAGCGAAAGGGCCTACGGAGCTTGTTTCCCGGACGAGCCCATTGGAGGGAAATGGGCCAGTGATCAAAGCCCGAGAAGGGCAGTATAGAAGCTGCGAAATCACCACCGAGATGAATGGAATTGTCTGAGAGTAAAAACCTATCCAACCGAGAAGCTATCTGCTGGTTCCCTGCTCTTCTGTTGTTCCAGGTAAATACTCCATTGTTGAAAGGGAGGTCGATGAGCCAGTTATTCTGAATGAAGTCCTTTAGGAGTGACCCTTCCTGAGAACCTCTGCATCTGCCTCCTCTCTTTTCTTCCAGTCTTGTAATCATGTTGAAGTCTCCTCCTGCAATCCATAGAGGGTGCAATCTGTTATGGTTAAGTTCAGAGATTGAGTTTAGGATACCTGCTTTACGAGAGGTCTCCTGTGGAAAATATACATTAGTTAAGAGCCCGTGTAGATTTGTGCCTATGATGTGAAAAATTGCTTGAAGGAAATTCCTGTGTGCATGGAAATTGTTGAGCTTGATAGCTCTCGAATCCCAGATAATTGCGAGGCCTCCTGAGGCGCCATCCGCATCCACTGCTATGTTATGACTCCCAGGCCAGATTTTAGCAGCTAATCTATCTAGTGCATTAGAATTGCATTTGGTCTCTTGCAAGAACAAGACTTGAGGGTTTTCTTGCTTTATCATGTTTTTAAGAATTCGAGTCTTCCTTGGGCCATTAAGCCCTCTAATATTCCAAGATATTAACTTCATTGGGAAGGAGTGTTTTCAGAGTGGTAGTACTTGGTTAGCTTGGAATACGTGTCGGAATCCACTAGAATTTGTCCTACTTTGATTGTTCTCTGTAGATCAGTTTTCCTTCCCTACTTTTTGCCTCTGCGCCCGAGATAATACTTCTTCCAGGTTCTTAAGTTGTCCCGCTGGAATGTTGTCAAAGTTTTTTGTTGTACAAGCTTTTTCTAGACCTGGAAGGTCCAGATCCCCAATGTCTATTGCTTCTGTTTCTTCCTCCATGAACTGAGGGTAATTTGATTCTTCCATCGGGTCCTCTTCTAGACTGACATTTGACTGTGGTATCTCCAGCTGCATGACTTGAGTGTTCCATAATATTTCTTTTTTCTTGTCTGAGGTAGAGGCTTCCTTACCTTGAGTTTTGCATGTGGCATTGTGGGATTTCCCATCTTTGAGTGGTCGTCGTTCATTGACTCTGGCTCTGGTGGAGTGGGAGAATTCGTTTGCAGATCCAGCTGGTTAGCTAAAACACCAAAACTGTTGCTTGTTGAGGGCCCAAGAGGGCTAGTTTGCGCTACTTTGGGCTTTGAAGCTTGTTTCTTGTGGGATTTCCGGCGATTTGTGACTTTGATGAAGCCACCTGCTTCAGAAGCTTCCGGATCAAAGGCAGGAGAGGGTTTTTGCATTAATGGGCAGTCTCTGAATAAATGCCCCAGGGCATGACATCTTCGACATCTAAAAGGCACATGTTCATAGTCAATCGTCTGAACCCATTCAATGTCATAGTGAGATATGCTTACCGCATCTGGGAGAGCCTGATTGAGATTCATATAGACACAAATACGGGCAAAAGAAGTGTATCTGCATGTTTTTGTTTCCTTTGCAACCTTGACAAACTCGCCCAGAGTGTTTCCAATCGCCTGTAGGGAGTCTTCCTCCCAATATTCCATCGGCAGCGAGTATAAGCAGATCCACACTGGAACCCAGCTGAGGTCCTCCTTGTCCGGGTTGAAGCGTTCCACCCATCCTATGAGAAACAGACCAGCTACATTGAAGAAGTAAGTCCCGCCATCCAGGACCCTGTTTCTATCCTCCAAACAATTGAAGATAGCAGTGAAGAACCCTTTCAGTCCTAACTGCAGGGTTATATGTCCCTTTGGGTGCCATTTCACACTTATCCAGCCCCTTAATGCTTTTTCAGTTGGCCACAGACTGATGAATTTCCCTATTAAAGCATGATATTTCATGTACTATATCTTTGCATCGATTTGATGGCCTGGGAGTTCTACCCTTGGGCGTACGGTGGCAACTGGTTTGCATGTAGTCGAGCATACCTCTGGTGGCTTTTCATCTTGTTTTGTCTGTTGATGTTTCAGATCTTCATTATTCTCGGTCTGGTCTGCATTTCCATTTTCTTCCTTTTTCAGATATTTCTCATTGTCGTTTTGTGGGGGAGGTTCATCGCCCTCCCCCCGCGGGGGCTCCATGAGGTTGTGTACCCTCTGTCCTGTGAGTGAAGGAGCCTGAATCCGTCAGAAGTTGCAGGTATTCTGCAGATTTGTACAGCCTGCCGTCACTGCAAATGTGCAAACCCTAGAATGCAGAGTGTAGAGCTAGGTCACCCATCGATCCCTTGGGTTTATTATTCCCTTAGGTTTATATGATTAATCCCCTAGGTTTATTATTCACTTGGGATTAAAATATCGACCATGGTCAATCATGATCAATCATAGCCAACCATGCTCAACCAGCATCGAACGTTGAATTGTGACATTGATTGTCTCAATATGAAAATCAACCATGGCCAACCATGGTCCAAAGTGACATTATGACAAAAATTCTCTCGATATGAAAATCAATCATGGTCAAGCATGACCAATTGTGGTCTGACATCACATTGTGACAAGGATTGTCTTAATATGGAAATCAACCATGGTTAAACATGTTTATTTTAGGGTTGACAATATTTATCTTAAGGTTTATATACCTTGGGTTTATAATTTTTATGCCTTGGGTTTATAACCTCAATCCCTAGGGTTTATTAATTTAAGGGTTTATATTCCTAGGGTTTAATATTATTCCCTTAGGTTTATAATCCCTTGGGTTTTTAGTGTCCAACGTTGCATTGTAATGAATATTGTTTCAATATGAGAATCAACCATGGTCCAATGTTGCATTGTGACAAATATTCTCTCAATTTGAAAATAAATGATGGTCAACCATGCTCAACCATGGTCCAATGCTACATTGTGACAAGCATTGTCTCACTATGAAAATCCACCATGGTCAACCATGGTAAACCATGTTTTATAAAATCAAACATTATCATCCATGGTCAATCATGGCCATCCATGGTCAAACATTGCATTGTCACAAATACTGTGGTGATATGAAAATAAACCATGGTTAAGTATGGTCAATCATGGTCTACTGTCACATTATGACAAGGATTGTATAAATATGAAAATCAACCATGTTCAACCATGTTTATTTTAGTGTTTGTAATATTTATCATAAGGTTTATATACCTTGGGTTTATAATATTACTCCCTTGGGTTTAATATTACTCCCTTGGGTTCATAATCCCTTGGGGTTTTAGTATTAGTCCCTTGGGTTTATTATTCCCTTCGGTTCATAATATCAATCCCTTGGGTTTATAGTATCAATCATGATCAACCACGGTCAGTGATAGAAAACTATGGTGAACCATGTACAAACATTGCATTATGACAATTATTATCTCAATATAAAAATCAACCATGCTCAACCATGGTCCACTGTTGCATTGTGACAAAGGTCAATAATGCTCAACCATGGTTCAATGCCGCATTGTGAAAAGGATTGTATCAATATGGAAATCAAACATGTTTACTTTAGGGTTTATAATATTTATCCTTGGGTTTATATTTTTTATCCTTTGGGTTTATTATTCCCTTGGGTTTATAATATCAATCTCTGGGGTTTATTAATCTAAGGATTCATATTCGTAGGGTTTAATATTATTCTCTTAGGTTTATAATTTCTTGCATTTTTAGGATAAATATCGAGGGTTTATTATTCCCTTGTGTTTATAATATCAATCATGGTCAACCATGTTTATTTCAATGTTTATAACATTTATCGTAGGATTTATATATGTTGGTTTTATAATATTGGTCCCTTAGGTTTAATATTTCTCAACCATGGTCCAATGTCGCATTTTGACAAGGATTGTCTCAATATGAAAATAAACCATGGTCAACAATGTTTATTTGAGTGTTTGCAAAATTTATCTTAGGGTTTATAAACCTTGGGTTTATAATATTACTCCCTTGGGTTTAATATTATTCCCTTGCGTTCATAATCCCTTGCGATTTTAGTGGTAATCCCTTGGGTTTATAATATCAATCCCTTACGTTTATTATTCCCTTGGGTTTATAATATCAATCATGGTCAACCATGATCAATCATAGCCGACCATGCTCAATCATGATCAATCACAGCTAGCCATGATCAACCATGGTCGAATGTCACATTGTGACAATCATTGTCTCAATATGAAAATCAACCATGGTCAACCATGGTCCAATGTCACATTGTGATAAACATTGTCTTGATATGAAAATCAATCATGGTCAAGCATGGTCCACTGTGGTCCGACATCAGATTCTGACAAGGATTGTCTCAATATGGAAATAAACCATGGTTACCAATGTTTGTTTTAGGGTTTATAATATTTATCTTAACATTTATATACCTTGGGTTTATAATTTTTTGATGCACGAACATCTGGCTTAGGGAGGACATGGCTGGAAGTTTGTCTCTTTCAAACAGTTTGAGTTGCATTAATTTTCATTTTCTAGGAGTGGCTGTCTTAGCCAATGTTAATGTTTGCTTACGTATTTCTTTTACTTTTTTTTAGTTTTATTTAAAATTTGTTTTTAATTTACAAAGCAAGAAAATACAATTATTCAATAACCATTTAATGTAACCACATATTGTAACTACTGGAAGTTCGCTAACTGTCCAATGTTCTCTACAAAACAAAAGGATAGAACAACTAATGAAATCTTTTGTCATCATAGAACTGAACACGAAGAAATCACAAAAGCATTTTCTGAAGACAAACATCTGAATCCATTCATGTTACAACTCTAGAATTATTCCTATAGAATACTGTTAAATTATTTCCTTTTCCATAAGCAAAGCAATTACACACAGGTGAAGAGTAAGCACCAAAGCGAGGAGAGCTCCCAGACAAGCTATAGTGCAAAAAAAACAAATACACGAAGGGAAGATCAAGCCATTATTCACAGAGACAAGTTTTCAGGTATAGAAATGACCACATTCCCATTTTCATTTGCAAAATTTAAATAATCGAATTTATAGCATAAATATATATATATATATATATATATATATATATATATATATATATATATATATATATATATATATATATATATATATATATTTGTCAAAAGCCGAGCACTATAGTGCATAGTTCAAACAACCAATAAGTAGAACAGAGTCGACTGAACTACAAACACGCACGAGGTCATTGCAGGACCATTTAAATACATACATGACCACAAACGTCAGAGTTGAAATGGAGCCACAGGCACAGTGACGAGAAACCACAGATCCAAGCCACACTACAACTAAGACTCATAAAACCCTATGAACAGTGAACCCTCAGTCTAACAACAGAAAGACACCAAGCAGCGACCCTACCTGGTTCAGGTGTAGGAGACCTAGCGTGAGGACCATGAGTAGACCGTCACTCACCTGCGTTAGCCAACAATCACGCCATCATCAACAAAGCACAATAAAACTACAGTTACGTTAATAGACTGTAACGAGAACAGAGGGTCGAGTTGTGAGAACTTACTAGAGAAGATTCAAGCCTGTGTAAGCTAACAGAGAAGCCACGGAGTTGAGGTCACAGCCACAAATTTGCTCGCTACCACAAGGAGCAGAGGTTGTGAGTGACTGATAAAAACAAAGTAAAAGTGACTAGCATAGAAAGAGGGCTTAGCTTCGAGTGACTGCCGAGTGGAAGCTGGAAGCCGAGCGACTCCATGGCCGCAACCTGAGAAAAAACCAAACAAATAATCAACCTGTGAAGCCAGCGCATGGAGGGGAGACAAATAAACAAAAGATACAACTGAGAATACAAGTATAGCCGACCAAAAGTTGACCACAAAGACTGATACCGAGGGTTTCACACCCAAGTCTTCAAGCCGAGCACATAACAGGCTGAGACATCGTCCACAGGTGAAAAACCACACAACGTTGCAAGCTAGGCAAAGTAAAACAAAAATCTCAAAAAAGTGACAGAGCAAACCCTTGTATAACAGAGCCAGAGACCTCACCAACAACATAGCGGCATAGCAAAATGAACAATGCAAATGAAATGAATAGTCAGGGTTTCGGGGCATAGAAGGAGTGGGAAGGAACAAATCCCGAGACCTGGACACATGTCCTCATTTCCATAAACCAACAGTACCACCACATTAAACTCAACCAACCACGATTTAATAAAAAAAATCCAATCAATGTATTTATCATTAATCCGAAAGTCGTAAGCGCTGGACTCATCAAATTTTGCGGTCATAGTAGAAATAATAAACCAATTTTTCTTTTAAAATGGAAGCTAGATGAAGAGGTTGTGGCAAAGCTATTCAAAGAGTAGTAGATGAGGGATTGAGGGAAGAGATTAGGATCTTGAACGCACATTTGGCAACAATAGAAGCAGGAAGGAGAAGGGATCCAAAAGTAGGGGATGACAGTGAAGAAGAAGTTGTAGTTACAACAGATGGATCAGATAAAGAAGGACCTGAAATCAAATTTTTAAGGTCAGTCTCGCTGGCTAGCAGTAAGCCAAAGCCTGAAATTCCGAATTATGATGGCAATTTGTCCACAGAAGTGCTGTTGGACTGGATTAGTGAGATGGACAAATATTTTGAATGTGAGGAGGTCAGCAAAGATAGGAGAGTAAAATTCGCTGCTACTAAGTTGAAAGTACACACGGCCTTATGGTGGGACAGTGTCCAAGCAGAGAGGAGGAGATTGAATAAGTTACTAATTAAAAAGTGGACGAGATGGTCTCCAAGATGAAGGGCAGGTTTTTGGCCAAAGACTACTAGATTTCTCTGCATGGACAGGTACAGAGTTTGAAGCGGAGAGGAATGACGGTGAAAGAATATACTGAAGAATTCTATCGGGTGAATTTGAGAGCTGCTTATAATAAAGACACCCCAGAAAAGAAAACAAGGTTTGTGAATGGCTTGAGGCTGGAGATACTGGACGAGATAAGTATGATTTCTCCGAAAACCATATAGGAAGCATACCAGAGTGCCTTAAACGCAGAAGAAAATATCACAAGAAAGAAGAATGCCACGAGAGGACGAGGAACTAGTAGAGGGAAAGGACAATCCTTTGGCAGTGGAAGAACTTCCAACAACAGTGAAGAGGGTAGCAATTCAAAGACCTTAGGGATAGCAGAAAAGGAAGGTAACACTAGAGGAGGAAGGCCATACCAGAGAGGAAGGGGAAATGGCAGAGGCGGAGTAGCTACCTACCAGTGCTACAAGTGCCACAAGTGGGGGCACAGATCCTTTGAGTGTCCTGAAGGAGAACACGATGGTCAAAGAGGAGCATATGTTGCTTAGAAAAAGGAAGCAGAGGCACCGCCTCAAGAGGTATAGAATGTACCAGAGATAGGAGAGGCCTTAGTCTTGAACAAGGTACTGCTGAAACCGGCAAAAGAAACAACTGAACAAACCCAAAGAAAGGCATTATTCTGAACTGTGTGCAAGTCACATGGAAAATGCCGCAAACTGATTATAGATAGTGGAAGCATTGATAATTTGGTTGCAATAGAGATGGTGGAGAAATTGGGTTTAGAACGATTGAAGCACCCAACTCCCTACAAGGTGTCATGGTTACAGAAGGGTCACCAACAGCTAGTTGATGAGAAATGTGAGGTGGAATTCCATATTGGCAAGTATAGGGACAAAGTGATTTGTGACGTCATGCCCATGGATGTGTGTCATATTCTGCTAGGTAGACTATGGCAGTATGACCGAAAAGTTGTTCATGATGGGAAAATCAACTGTTACAAGTTTGTTAAGGATGGGATTCAGCATACGCTGGTACCCATCAAGGAGGAAGAAACAACAGAGACTAGTGGAACAAAAGTATTACTGGTGGGTGGAAAAGAATTTCTAAAACAGATTGAAGATGATGAGGTGAAGTATGTTGTTGTAAGGAGACCAAGAACAGTGTTATTGCACACTGAAATTTCCGATTTACCTAAAGAATTGCAGGAAATGTTACAGGAATTCACCAACATTGTGGTGGATGAACTACCAGATAAGTTGCCACCAAAGCGGAGTATGAGTCATCACATAGATTTCATCCTTGGGGCTAGTTTACTGAATAAAGCTACTTACTGGATGAGCCCCAAAGAAAATGAGGAGATTAGGAATAGGTACATGAGTTGCTAGATAAGGGACTGATTTGAGAAAGCTTAAGCCTGTGTGCAGTTCTGACAGTTCTTGCTCCCAAGAAAGGAGGGGAGTGGCGGATGTGCACAGATTAGCGAGAAATAAACAAAATTACGATACGGTACAGGTTCCCATTACCATGAATGGATGACATGATGGACTGTTCGAGTGGGGCAGCATATTTTTCGAAGATAGATCTGAAGAGTGGATACCAGCAGATTAGAATCTGAGAAGGGGACGAATGGAAAACAACTTTCAAAACTACTGAAGGGCTATATGAATGGTTGGTGATACCATTTGGGTTGAGTAACGCCCCTAGTACTTTTATGTGCCTAATGAAAAAGATGTTGAAGGAGTTCATTGGGAAATTTGTGATTGTGTATCTTGACGATATACTGATTTTTAGCAAGACCAAGGAGGAACATTTTCGACATGTTCGATATGTTCTAGAGAAGTTGCAGCAAAAGAACTTGCTGATAAATCTGTAAAAATGTACTTTCTTTCAGAAGGAGTTAGTCTATTTGGGTTTCGTGATTATAGAAAATGAGCTGAAAATGGACCTAGAAAAAGTTGCAGCTATACTTAGCTGGCCATCCCCTAAGAGTCTGTTTGAAGTTCAAAGTTTTCATGGGTTGGCAAGTTTCTATTGTAATTTTATAAAGGATTTTAGTGGAATCTGCGCACCTATGTTGGATACAATCAAGAAGGCAAGTCAACGAGATTCCAGGCATTAAAGAAGAAGATCACTGAGAGGCCAATTTTGGGGCTACCTGACTTCAACAAACCTTTTCAAGTTCATTGTGATGCCAGTGGTATAGCCATTGGAGTTGTACTCAGTCAGGAAGACAAACCAGCAACCTATTTCAGTGAAAAATTAAATGAAAGCAGGCAAAAGTATACGTCTTACGACAAGGAGTTTTATGTCGTCGTCCAAGCTTTGAATCATTGGAGACATTTTCTGTTAGGTAATGAGTTTGTCTTGTTTCCTAATAATTTTGCATTACAGTATGTTATGAAGTAACATAAGCTGAATCACAAACATGCAAAATGGGTGGAGTACTTATAGAGATTTAGGTTCGTATTGAAGCATATTAGTGGTCAAGCGAACAAGGTAGCAGATGCACTAAGCAGAAGAGTTCTACTCTTGCAAGAGAGCACGATACAAGTGTTTGGATTTGAACACTTGAAAGAGTTGTATCAAACAGATGCAGATTTTAAGGAAGCTTATGAAGCCTGCCAAAAACCATTGTTAAGGAACAATAGTGCATGGTTGGAATATAACTTGCAAGAGGAGCTGTTATTCAAGGGTGGACATCTGTGTGTCCCAGAATGTTCGATGAGGGAGAACATCATTCGGGAAAAACATAGTGGAGGTCTAGCTAGACATTTTGGCATTGATAAGACCTTGGATCAGCTCAGTCATTTCTATTACTGGCTGAATATGTGAAGAGACGTACAACAGTATGTGACTAGGTGTAAGATATGTCAGTTGGTGAAAGGGCATAGTCAGAACACGGAGTTGTACACACCCTTGCCTATTCCAAACAGACCGTGGGATTTAGTCAATCTGGACTTTGTCCTGGGTCTTCCCAAGACACAATGAGGTTTTGATTCCATCATGGTGGTGGTGCACCAATTCTCAAAATCACACACTTTATCCCTTGCAGAGAAACCAATGATGTTATCCATGTAGCACACGTTTTTTTCCACGAAGTCATCAAACTACATGGCTTACCTAAGCCTATAATTTCTGACAACGACGTGAAATTCACACGGCATTTTTGGCGCACCTTGTGGGAAAAGTTGGACACAAAGTTAAATTTTAGCTCTGCTTATCACCACAGATTGATGGGCAAACAGAGGTGGTGAGCAGAAGTTTAGGAAACCTTCTACGGAGTCTAGTTGGAGAAAATTCACGAATGTGGAATCGTGTACTTGCTCAAGTGGAATTCGCTTATAATGATTCACTGAATCGAAGCACAGGAAGTAGTCCTTTTCAGATCTTGTATGGAATGCATCCCTAAGGAGTGCATGAGCTACGAGATTTGGGATAGTTGGAGAAAAGAAGTGCTGACAGGGAAGACTTTGCAAGAGCAATTAACGACCTACATGAGTAGGTGAAGATGAAATTACAGGATAGTAGTGAAAGGTACAAACATAAAGTAGATCTGAAACGATGTGAGGTACAATTTAATGTGCAAGGAAAGATTTCCTAAGGGCGAATACAATAAGTTGAAATTCAAAAAAATTGGACCTTGTAAAATTCTGCGTAAGTTTTCTACAAACGCCTATGAACTGCAATTGCCTCCAGGTATAGGAATATCACCCATTTTTTAATGTGGCATATTTATTCCCATACATTGCCAATCTAGAAGAGGATAGTTCAGTACAGCCAAAGCGGGACACCCAAGAAAGGAGTAGTTCATGGATGAGACAAATTCCTTCAGCTCAACACTTGCAATCGAAGGAATCCTTGACACACAAGTGGCCAAGTGGACTCAGAGGAAGGAGTACCTACAGTACCTCGTCAAGTGGAAGAACCGCCCTATTGAGGACAATTCGTGGCTTGATGTAGGATAGATACAACATGCAGGGTATTATATCGAGGAGCTCATGGACCAGAGCCATGATTTTTCACCTACCCCAGGAGCCTAATGTAGGAGAATCTAGCTTAGGGAGGACATGGCTGGAAGTTTCTCTCTTTCAAACTGTTTGAGTTGCATTAGTTTTCATTTTCTAGGAGTGGCTGTCTCAGCCAATGTTAATGTTTTCTTACGTATTTCTTTTACTTTTTTTCTAGTTTTATTTAAAATTTGTTTTTAATTTACAAAGAAAGAAAAGATAGTTATTTAGTAACCATTTAATGTAACCACATATTGTAACTACTGGCAGTTTGCTAACTGTCCAGTGTTCTCTACAAAACGAAAGGAGAGAACAACTAATGTAACCTTTTGCCATCATAGAATTGAATAAGGAGAAAGCACAGAAACATTTTCTGAAGACAAACATTTGAATCCATTCATGTTACAGCTCTAGAATTATTCCTACAAAATACTGTTAAATTATTTCCTTTTCCATAAGCAAAGAAATTACACACAGGTGAACAGTAAGAACCAAAGCAAGGAGATCTCCCCAACAAGCTATAGTGCAAACATAACAAATACACGAAGGGACGAGAAAGCCATTATTCACAGAGACAAGTTTTTAGGTACAAAAATGACCACATTCCCATTTTCATTTGTAAAATTTAAACAATCAAATTTACAACATAAATACATATATATATTTGTCAAAAGCTGAGCACTATAGTGCAGAGTTCAAACAACCAATAAGTAGAACAGAGTCGACCGAACTAAAAACCCCCATGAGGTCATTGTAGGACCGTTTAAATACATACATGACCACAAATAGTAGAGTCGAAATGCAGCCACAGGCACAGTGATGAGAGACCGCAGAGCCAAGCCTCACTACAACTAAGACTCATAAAACCCTATGAATAGTGAACCCTCACTCTAACAACAGAAAGACACCAAGGAGCAACCCTACCTGGTGTTAACACCCAGGTTGTTCCCTATGACTCCCAAGGGAATACAGCCGGGGTAACCACTAACCAATCCTTGGATCACAGCTTCTAGCCAAACTGTGATCAGAGAGGGCTCTCTCTTTATGATTTGTCTCTCTTATGATGGTGTTTTAGGCTAGTTATTATGCTCAGGTTTTGGTTTATATTTTGGTTGAAGGATTTCTATCAGGTCTTATGACATAGTGTTTAGATAGTGAAATACCATTGGGCAATGGAGTCTGGAGTTGTGAAATGATTTGATACACTGGATTGGTGGTGTTCAAACTGCAGGGCCTATTGTGTATTACAGACAAACAAAATTAGCTTAAATGGTGATGTATGTCAACCAACAAAAAGCAATTAAGAATTTTCTATTAAGTTGGTGAGGTGAAAGTGAACACACTGCACAGGAGCAAAGCTTGAATTCCTGTGACAAAGGCCACTGTGAAAGGTGTATTCTGAAAGTGCAGCAATTAAGAATTACACTTTATATAGATTACAGCTGAAGAAAACATTCATAAACAACATAGATTGAACTCAGGGTACTCAGTGAGTAAATCCAGAAAGTTATTCTTTTTCTTTGTTGCTTAGTATTGAAAATCAGATAACATATATGGATTTTAACACAACAACTAATTGACAGAGAGAGATACAGAGACTTATTGTATGGTGAAATACACAGGAATCCAGTAGTTATCAACAGACACCAGAACGCATCAACACCTCAGAAATCCGAGAAATTCCATTGCTTTCTTCATTAACTTCTGAAAAGATTACAGCATAAGAGCTTCTTCAGGAGAAACCAACAACAACCCTTGCAAGCTCATGCGAAGGGGGCTTTATAGGAATGCATATACAAAATATCTCAGGCATTGAGTCATCTGAGAGAGAAAATATCTTCATAAATTTTTTCAGGAAGTAGAGAAGAAGTTATTGTAGCTTTGAATGCGGCATAAATGCCCTTTATGTCTGTCAGAGGATAATTTTGACCTTTGGAGGTCATTGAGTCGGTTGCAACGCTTAGCTTTTAATGCTGATAAATGCGCCTTTATTTCTTGCTGCGCTGTATTTTCTCGGCTCTGCCACCTGTAGTCTTCTATTTCTGCTTTGTTGGCGATCCATCTGCTGAGTTGGCCTAGCCTTAATCCGCTGTGCATGCTGATTTTGTTAAACTTTGCTTTGCATGATAACTGATATTTTAAGAAACAAAATTGTTAAGTGACTCCCTGTTTACAAAATCTTCTGTATTGCGCTTGTCCACCATTCTTGCGTAGGGAGTTGATGCCTGAGAATAGCATCCATTGTCTCCTCTGCCTCTGTGTACTTGAAGAAATTGGGAGCCACCCCAAACAGGTGATTGATCTCATTCATTATAAAAAACAGATTCTCGACTCTGTTGTAAAGAGACTGTCCTGTGGCTGGCCCTGTTTCCTCTGAGGTGCTGGGCTTATCACTGATCTGGTTAGTGGAAAATGTATTGACCCTTTTAGCATATTGGTCATGTGTGAACAATCTCCCTGCGCTGTTCAGTAAGCCAGGGAGTCCTCTGCTTTCTAACACTTGAAACTTTTCCAAAAACTTGTTCACCTCAGTCTGCATGTCTTGGGTTCTTCTCTCCAGTGTCTGTACCAGATTTCTAAGAGTAAGAACCCTCTTGATCAGTTGGACAGTATCAGTTCGGTTTGTAATTCCCATGATGGCTAACTGAGAACTTGTTTTATGATTAAGTACATTGATCATTCTAGTGGCCACTTCAGGCATATTGCTCAATTGAGTTCTTGCTCTGTGAATCTCTCTCTGTGCCTTTGCGATGATCTCCAGCTGCTCATGGATTGTCTCAATATATGGCCACTGCTCATTGATAGATCGACCAATGTTAGCCCATAGTACTATTTTCAGTTCTGCCACCACTTTATCTAACTTGAGCTCATTCTCTAGCTCTTTTATTTTGTTTTTGAGGGCTTTCACCTCCCTGTCCTTCTCTGCCACAGTTTGTTTGGATTTATCATATCTATCATTGATTTTAGCCAAAGATTCTTTGTCTGAATTGAGCTCCAACATTTGAGCTTCCAGGACTTGGATTTCGTTCTTCACCTTTTGCATATCTAGGCTTTGGGCCTGCTCTGTAGTTGTTGGCGCTGCTGAAGTAGATGTTGCTGTTTGTTCGGTCTGCTGAGGAGGAGGGGCAGTGATAGGAGCAGTTTCCTCAAGATTGATGATCTGAGGAGGAGGTTGAGAGGTCTGACCCTCTTCTCTTTGTTCTAATGCTGCTTGCAATGCTGCCTTTGCAGCCTCTGACTCTCCTAGTTTGTCTTGTGCTTGAATGAGCTGTTTATAAATGGAGATCAACAAATCTGTGGTGTCCTTCTCCTGCCTTTGTTGGGCTACCTCATCTGTCTGAGGGTGCATGGTGGCAGGGAGTTTGATTTTCTTCCTCATGGCAGCCATGTCAGCATCCCTCAATTTCAAAATTTCCTGTATCCCTGAAATATCTTTGGGATCATGCCCAATTTCAATGATTATGTCTTCCAGGGACCTTATTCTGTTGTCCTTTGCCTGGGATGATGCCTTCTCCAATTCCAGTTGAGAGGTCGTGGCATTGAGGCTGCTCTTTAGCTTATAATTTTCCAATGTTTCATCTGCTAAGGAGGCATACACCATCTCACCAGTTTGTTTGTGCAGTTCAATTTTGTCCATTGGGTGTATGTCTTTGGCCATGACCTCCAGGTTGGTCCTCAGGTAATCTGAGGTAGATTGGGGATGCAAAGCTGTGGGCATAAAATGACTCATGATCATTTTGCCTTCACCTACATCAAAGGCAGACATAAGTCTTTGCTGATTGATAGGAGCCATGTTTCGTAGGTGATTGTACAGCTGTATTTTGATAGGATCACTCCTCCTTTTAATGTCTATAAATTGTTGTTTGATGCTTACTTGTCCCTCTTTTTGTTGGCTGGAGGAGCTGACCTCCCCCCCCATGGTCCTGTCCTGTTCCTGCTGGAAGGAACCTGCTGAAGCTTCTCTGCTGGGTGGGCCCATGCCCAATGCTTGTCTTATTGCTGCATCATCCTTAGAAAAGTCATTTAATCTTTGTCTCTTCTCTCCCTGGTTGATAGATGAAGTGAGAGGAGTTTCTCGATCCCTTTTCCTAAAAACAAATGTATCCTCCTTTTGAGGAGTTTGGAGGACCGAGGCATCAGTGGTGATTTCTGGCCTAGGAGGCACTATGTTCTGAGCCTGTTGCTCAGTGGAAGTTGGAGTATCAATCACCCTTTCTTGATGTAAGGGCTGCTGTCTGTCATGTTGCCCTTCTTCTTGCTGCAAATCTTGTTGCTGTTGTTGCTCTGCCTGCTGCTGCTCTTCTTTATCTGTCTGCTCTGTCTCCATTTCCTTTTCTTTGCCTCTGCTGGATATATTCTCAGTGGCCTTGGTAGTTTGCTGCTTGACAGTTGAGGAGGATTCAGCTGCTCCCGTTTGTGTGCTTGGAAGTGTGAATACCTTTGGACAAAGCTCAAGGTTAGCCAACTTCTTTAGATTCCTTAGTGCCCTCTTGTTCAGCTCTTCTTGCGACAAGGGCTCTTCTAAGGTCCCTCTCCTCCATTTGTCTTGGTTTGCATATATTTCAATGTGAGGGATGCTATGGTGATCATAGGCAGATAACTTATATTTGAGCCTCCTCATGGATATGAAATGATTAGGGTCATAGGGTACCCATATGAAACTAGTTTGAAGGCCAAGGGCCTCAAGCATTGTCTCTGCTTCCTTCCATCCTTGCTCCCTCTCATTATAGATAAAATGGCCAAGTTGGCTTTTGAGCTTCAACTGTGCCTTTTTGCCTTTCCCTGAAAAATGAAGCACATCAACTCTGCCAAATTGCCTAAAATACTCTAGGGCAAATAGCCTCATAGGCACATATTTGGGTAATTTGAAAGGAGGTAGATCACACCCATATATCCTGATGACAGTGTGGTTTTGGTAGAAGTACCAATCCCCAATGCTATAAACTTTGGACAGCTGAAGAATTCTCTGCATGTCATCAGTGAGTCTCGGAGGAGGTGAGCTCATCAGCATTGCCATAGTTGGATGGATGAACAGATCCATGAATTCACAGTAAGTGTATGGAGACTCAGGTGTAATGTGGAAGACAGATGACCAGTAGACCACTGATCTGGGATTGCCTCGGGCATCCATTCTTTTGATTGAAAAGTGAAATTTCTCATGTTGATGGTACAAGATCAAGTGGTAGATGTAGGAGGTGTATCTGAACATCCTATCTCTCCTCAAATTCATCAATTGCTCATGAATCTTGTCTGATATGTAGGTGGCATAGTCATAGCAGATTGGTGAATTGCCAGGAGAAAACATAAGCATCATTACCAGCACAGTTGCATCAATATGCTCAATTGAACTATATCCCAAGATGGGAGAAATCATATCTGCAAGGTCTCTGCCCAGCTCATTGAGGTATACATGAAGAATTGGAGGGCCCATTACAATGTTAGTTTTGATGAATAATTGATTGAATTTGACAATTTGAGCATCTGTGAGTTTATCCCCTTGTTTTATCAGATTTATCAGTGATAAAGGAACCAACTTCTTCTAAGGGTTGAAGCAAAGCATATCTCTGATAGCTTGAGGGGTAACATAGAAAAGTACTGCACCAGATGGGTCAACAACAGCTCGCTGAGAAACATCATATTGTTCAGCACAGAGGTGGATTAGTTCAGGGAACTGGTTGACCTGAGGGAGCTTAAAAATAGGGAGGAAAGAGTCCCATAAGCCCAGTATATCTGTCCCATTTTCATGCTTGGCTTTTAATTCATTCAACAGATGAAGGTGGAATTTGCTGCTCATAAGCTTCTCTTCTACAATTTGGTAATCCATATCTGCCAAGGCTTGCCATTTCAAATTCTTTTGAGGGGCATTCAGGGGTTGAACATTTAGTACTACAGGAGGGACTGATGGGTCCATGGTTTTTCTAGGATTGTGGGTAGAGTTGCTATGCAGAGCAACACAATCAGGTTTTCTTCAACGAAAGATGTGAATTGTAGAGGACAGAGAGTGAATGGGAAGGTTGCAGCAGTTGCAATACTGCTTTTGAACAAAATAGAGTAGTAGCAGAACTGAGCAGAGTTTGCTTTGTGGTGAATTTGTTTCTTGCAGGTAGCTGTTTCACGATTGCGCGAACCAACGAGGAATTTCCACTAAATTTGCCCAATGTGGCCTCCTAAACGTGTAATGGTAGCACTGGTTTGGTATGAATGCTGGTTCGGTGGAGTTTTAATGGTGAAATTGGCGTTTTAAGGTCTGCTCACAGGCTATACCCAGAATTCACGGAAAAATGGACTTGCAGAGTGAAAATGGAGAATACCTGGTGAATTTCGTCAGCTTAACCTTGCTAATGCGCGAGTGATGGATGCTCTGGCGGTCTCGAACTTTCCTCAGCAGGCTGGTGCAAGTTTTATACGTAAATTGCATGCAGAACAAACAGTGCAGCTTTTGCAAAAAATAGCAAAAAATGCGAAATTTTTGGTCTAAATATGGATTTCGGTGCGTTTTTGTGCTGACGTCAGCATGACGTCATAGGTGGGGTCAGGGTCGGATGATGTCAGCATGACGTCATCAGGCCAGGTGGCGGGCTCTGATTGGTCCACGGGGATGGTGAGGTGGTAGGATAGGTCAGCCAATGGTTGAGCGGGAGGTTGACATGACGGCATAAGTGGCAGTGACGTGGGGTGACGGGGAAATGACGTGGTGATGACGTAATGCAAATGGAATGGGGGAAACCGGAAACCGGAGGCGGTTTCATATCGCACCGCTTACGGTACGGTGGCGGTAAGTGTCAGGTGTACCTCTGATGAGCCGTGGAGGGGACGCGTGGCTACCGCATGACGTAGCCAATAATACGGCCGTCGGAAGATATCGCCCGGACAGAGGATCTGCTCCGATGCAGTGATGGCCGTCAGATCTGGGGGGCATGATCGGACGGCTATCGGAGGGTTGATGTGATAGGGGGATAGGGCGGGTAACCAACGGTCGTCGGAAAGGGTCTGATGCCTTGAGAGCCATTGGATCTTCAATTCTTTAATCGGACGGTCGTCGGGAGGACGAAGGGATCGAAAGGTAAGGGGAGGGGCGGGGATTATTTTAATAATTATTCTGGGTATCTGTGCATGGGCGGAAAACTTTGGTATAGTGGGTTTCCGCGAATTTTCTGTGGAAATGCGCCCGCCCTTTGGACTTTAGGTAAAAGGGAAAAAGTGGGTTTTCCATGTTTTTAGCCATTTGAAGCGGGTAAGGGTATAAACAAGGCTTTTTTAGGAGGTTTTATGTGTAAATGGGGGTTAAAAGTGAGAAAATGGATTTGTAAAGGGGAAAGGGGGTTTGGCTTAGGCTTATCACAATGACCAGATGTCATTTGATCCCTTTAGAGAACATATGGCTATAATGCCAAGGGGAGGGATATTTATACAAAATTTGGGGTTTATACACCATGGTGCTAATACTAGTAGGGGAAAGGAAACATAGGGGATTTACATAGTAGAGTTAGAGTTAAAATGGATGGGGGGAGTGAATGGAGGGAGAAAATACTAAGTTTACTTGAAACTCACTTAGTTAGGGAGTAGATCAATATGAAAAGATTTTAGACAAGAAATGTGGCTTCTAAAAAGATTAAGAACCACCATGAAACCATAATTTTTCCATGAATCTCAGCTGATGAGGGGATGTTAGTAAATGACATGAAAAAGGGAAAAGGGAAGTTAGTCATGCTTTCTGTTGCAACTTGATGAAGAAGAACACCTTGTCAACTGATTGACTTTGCTCTGGTAAACATAGTTAACACATTTGCAATGGTAAAGATAACCTTTCTGCAACCCCAACTACTTACCCAGCTACTTGCCTAGCATTTTTTATTTCTTCTTGGAGGGTGCACTTGGACTTGTAGACCCTTACTTGCCTTTTCTTTTCTTTGGCTTTTCTTTTGTTTTTGCTATCTACTTCTACCCTTATCTCTTCCAAGGTCCCAGATTAAGCTGTTGGGAGCCTTTTCTTCTCTACCTGAACTACTTGTCTGCCAAGATTAAACAGTTTGGATAGACTTTCTTCTCTAATCTTCAACTGCAAATTTAAACCATGGAATGATCCAGATTAGACTGTTGGACCCTCCATCAAAATTGGGATGTATTAATCTATTTACACACCTTGCACTTCCTTGGAAATATGTGATCTTTGCATGATCAAAGCAGAGCATATTTGGACCTTCCCTTGCCAATCATGAAATATGAAACCTATTGGTATAGGTAGCTAACAGTGGCTCCACATGGGGATGGTGTTTCATTTGAAAGACCAAGAACAGCAGGTCAGATTGCCTTGGTCCATGGCTGCCCAAATCATTCTTGAAGTTCGCTGCTTTGAAGTGCCAAATTTTGTGCTTCTCTTCTTGGTAGACCTCTGATTCTATTTACCTTTTGCTGGTCAGTCAATAACTTAGAAAACTGCATTTTTACAATCTAAACAGAAAATAATATGTACATCTGCATATATACAAGGGAACCTCAGGTTGCACTCATGGGAAATAGTCAAAATAGTGTTTCAGCATCCTGCCATTGACAGGACCTTCATCCAAGTCAGCTTCAGTTAGACTTTTGAGGAAATATGTATTATTACCTTGTACTGCTTGGACAGCAAATGGTCCTCTCCAAAGGGAGTCAAATTTTCCATGTTTTCCTTTCTCTTCTCTTCTTGCATCCCACCTGAGGACTTTATCACCAACATTAAAATCTTCTGCTTTGGTTCTTCTGTCAAAGGCTTTCTTTAGTTTTTCTTGTAATACCTGAACTCTGCTGAAAACTTGATCTCTGGTTTGCTGCAGACATATGATTTGATTTATCCTTCTTTGCATATCATTTGGCTCAGCTTGGTTTTCTTGAAGAAGCTTCATAACAGGCACTCCTAAGGATGAGGGGAATTTGGCTTCTAGTCCATAAACCAACTCATATGGGCTGATCCCAATTGATCTTTTGGTTGTTAGTCTACCTGCCCATAAGGCATTGACTAGTTTCTTATGCCAATTCTTTTTATTTTCTTCCAACACCTTCTTTATGATGTTCACCAGGCTTTTGTTTGATGATTCAGCAAGGCCATTTCCTTGGGGATAGTATGCAGTAGAATGGCCCAAAGTAATATGAAATTTATGGCAAAAGTTCACCATTTTCTTGGATCTGAAAGTAGCAGCATTGTCTGTAATAATTTTATCAGGGCAGCCAAATCTAGCTAGTATGTTGTTCTCCAAGAACTGAATGATAGTGGAATCATTTTCTTGTCTGCATGGAACAGCTTCAATCCACTTGGTGAAGTAGTCTGTGGCTGTCAAGATCCATCTATGTTGGCCTGAAGATGAGGGATGAATTTCCCCAATGAAGTCCAATCCCCATTGTTGAAAAGGTGTCTCTGTTGCAATAGGCCTTAAGGGAAGTGGCAGCAGTTGTCTCTTTCCTTCAAACACTTGGCATTTATGACATGATGTGATAAATTTCTTGACATCAGAGAACATGGTGGGCCAGTAGTATCCAGCCCTTAGTATTTTATCCACAGTGGACTTCCAGTACAAGTGTCCACCACAGTCTCCTGCATGAAACTCTTGCATGATATTGTTAGTTTCATTTTCAATTAAACAGTGCAGCAATATCCCTTCATGGTTTTTCCAAAGTAAATTGCCATCCATCACACAAAATATTGATGTTTTCATCTTTAGGAACCTACACTTAGTTTTGGACAGTCCTGGGGGAGCACACAGGTTTTGTAACACATAACAGATATCAGAGTACCAGGGGGATTGTTCAAAGGCTACATTGATCTTTGGAGTCGCCAGCTCTGTTTCACTGTCCAGCTGATTGATGTCTAAGGCTTGAAAATTTGTTTCTGTCATTAGTTTGGCCAAGCCTTGCCCTTTTACTAGTTTTGTAGGTTTTATCTCAATGTCAAATTCCAAAATGCTGGCAATCCATTTTCCTCTTCTGCCTTCTAAATTTTCTTGGGTGAGAATGTCTTTGACAATAGGACTTGGCACATATGCTTTGACATGGGAATAAATGATATAAATCCTGAAGTCCTTGATTGCTTTGACTAAAGCATAAGCTTGTTTTTCCATAATTTGATATTTCAAAGGTGCATCTCTGAGAGCTTTGCTAAAGAAAGCAATTGGCTTCTCTTTTCCTTGGTCATCCTTTTGTAATAAAACAACAGCAATAGTATGCTGGGAGGCGAAAGAGAAAATAATAAAGTCTCTGTCAAACTGAGGATTGGTCAAAACTGGGGTTTGGGTAAGGGCCAATTTTATACTTTCAAATGCTTGATTGGCTTCAACAGTCCACTTCACTTTTGAATCCTTTTCAGCATGTTATTTAATAATCTGCTTAGTTCTGTTAAGTTTGGAATAAATCTTCTCAAGAAATTGATTTTTCCCAAGAATCCTTGTAATTCCTTGACATTTCTTGGGTTGGGCATTTGCAAGATGGCTTGGATTCGGTCTAGGTCTATTCTAATGCCATCTTTTGAGATGATGTGTCCTAAGAGCTTGCCTTCTTCTAAACCAAACAGGGATTTCTTGGGATTCAGAGAAATTCCATATTTTCTGCATTTTAGGAAGATCTGTCTCAAATGTTTTAGATGTTCTTGGTCTGATTTTGAGAAAGGTGTAAGGTCATCTAAATATATGACTAAAAAGTCATGAATTTCCTTGGCAAAGGCAATATCCATTGCTCTTTGAAATGTTGCCCCTGCATTCTTCAATCCAAAAGGCATCTTTACATATTTGAAAGTTCCCCATGGGGTTGTAAATGTTGTTTTGTCCTGATCATCAGGGTGAACTAAGATCTGGTTAAAACCTGAAAATCCATCCAGTAATGAGATCCTTGTGGCCCCCACTACTCTCTGCAAAATGTGATCCATCTTGGGCAAGGGGTAATTGTCTTTGAGGGATACCTGGTTTAGATTCCTTAAGTCCACACACAGCCTGATCTCACCTGTCTTCTTTCTTGTAGGGACTAAGTTGGAAATCCATTCAGAGAATCTGATTGGTGCTATGATGCCTGCTTTGAACATTTTATGTACCTCTTGTTCCATTGCTGGGAGAAGCATAGGATTGATTCTCCTCAGTTTTTGTTTGAAGGGCTTTTGATCAGGTTTGAGAGGGATGGTGTGTTGGATTACAGAGGTGTCATAGGACTTTAGGTCGTCATAGCTCCATGCAAAAACATCCTGGAACTCTTTGAAGAGGTCAATGTATTTTGGCTTTTGGTCAGGAGGTAAGGAAGCAGATAATTTAATTATCTTGGGCTTGTCAATTGTACCTATGTTGCACTCTTCAATGGCTGTGTTCAGGGGCTGCATTTTTGGTTTTCTGGGAATATCATTTGAGTCAAAGATGTCCTCTAGTGGGGTTAGGCCTGTTGGTAGAAAATTGCCCTTTAGCTCAATGATTTCAGTTTCAGCATTGGATACTCCCTCTTCCGAGTCAATTTGTTGAATTTGTTGGATGTTTTCTATATTGAAAATAGTTGGATTCAGCATTTGTTTTGCAGTCCTAGGTGATATTGGCTGAGCAGTCTGTTGAAACTGTATTTGTGATGGAATTGCTCCATTGAATATTTGTGATTGACTTGCTGTCTCAAGTATTTGTGATTGACTTGCTGTCTCATTGTCAATATTTAATCCTGCAAATTCTTGCTGCAGAGTTAAAAACAGGTTTATTTGCTTGTCATCCTCAAATACTTGCCAATCATTGATGTTGTTTGGAATGGAGGGTCTGTGTTTTACTTCAGCTGTGAAACAATGGTGGGGTTCAAAGGGCAACTTGCAGGTGCTTGCAAAGGTAGCTAAACTATGAGCATGTAGATTTTGGGTTATGGGAATTTTCGTAATTTGGAATTCAGAGAAAAAATTTAGTATCTCAGCAACAACAAACCTATAAGTCCTTAGTCTTTTGTCATTGGTGACAAAGTTCCCTTTCACTTGTTGAATAACTAAATCTGAATCTCCCATGATTGAAACCCTGGCAGCTTGTAAGAATTTTGCCAACTTGAGTCCTAGTAAAAGAGCTTCATATTCTGCCATGTTATTAGTACATCTGAAATTCAATCTATAGGCTCTGCCTTCTGCATGACTATTTTCTTTATTGTGTACCCAAACTCCGGCCCCTGCCCCTAATTTGTTGACTGAGCCATCAAATTCAAGGAACCATAGAATATCTTGTTGGGAAGGAGGTTTTATGATCTATTCATGGGCTGGTAATGTAAGTAGCAGTTGTTGTTTTT
Organism: Pinus tabuliformis; assembly: GCA_031772625.1. Lineage (NCBI taxonomy): Eukaryota > Viridiplantae > Streptophyta > Pinopsida > Pinales > Pinaceae > Pinus > Pinus tabuliformis. The sequence continues at coordinate 1,746,029,650 of CM062819.1, read as the reverse complement.
TCTCTAGCTTGTCTTCTAGGACAATCTCATCATTTAATTGGATGTTTTTGACAATTAAGGCAGCAGCACTATCTAATGTTTGATTGACTGTTGTTTTATGAGTGATACTACTCTCACTTGCATCTTCCTCCTGTATGAATACCTTGGTTTCAACTTCACCTTTTGAGGGAGTAGTTGTATTATTGAAGAGAATGTATGAGTCTATGTCTGAATGGACAACATATATAGGCAAATTTTGAGGTTTTTCTTCACTGCTGACCATGTACTTCATTAGTGTTTCTCTGTACAATCTTTTTGGTTGCCCAAACACAGAGATGGTAGCATATGACATGTCTAATTGTAGGGAACCTTGGAGTTTGGCTCCCCATGACCTTGATAACAGCATTCCATACTTAGGTGGGATATCAGCAACTACCACATCCATTAGGATTGTCTTGTTTGGGTATTGAACTAGAGAGACACATAAGTCTTTTATGAGACCTAGACACTTGACTTGGCTGGAGTCAAAGGAAAACAGATCCTTGTATGGTCTCGTTATGTCCAAATTCAATCTTTCCATGACTGCTTTTGGCATAAGGTTATGAGAGGCACCTAAATCAAACATTGCATTATGTAATATTTTATCATGAACATGTAAACTGACATAGAAAGGCAGTACCCCTGTGACTACTGTTTTTCCATCCACTTCTGGGCCAAAGAGGAGTTCTGGGGTGTCATCTAGTACATTGACATCATCTTTGTTGCTAGTGAGTTGAAGGGACCTTTTGATTTGCAATTCGTAGCTGTCATGCTTGGCTAATTCCAAGAGAGGAATAGCTATTTTTATTTTACCAATTTCTGTTTCAAGATCAAAAGGTTTCTCAGATTGGGTCTTGGGGTTATAGGTGACAGTTCTTTCCTTGTTCATTAAGTCTCCTTCTAGATTTTTATCTTGACTTTGAGGTTTATCCTTTTTACTTATCTCTTGGGGAGTAACATTTAAATTAGGATGAGATGATGAAGTGTCCAGAGATTGCTGTCTTAGGGACAGTGGCTCAGTGATTTCTTCAACAATCACTTCTTCTGTATGTGGAGTCATTTTGTCATTAGGTTCAATGACTATAACTCTTTCAGGCTGCTGATTATCCTTTTTCTTTTCAGGCTGGTTGACATTCACAGTTCTGCTCCTTAGCTTGTACTGCTTATGGACTTCATAAACAGCAGTGTCATAGCCTTGTTTGAAGTCGAAGGATTCACCTGATTTAGTTTGGAATAGTTTGATTTCATCATCTTCATGATCTTCTTGTGTTAAGCAAACTTGACTTCCACCATCTAGACCCATTAAATTAATCTCAGGATCTTCATTAGGCTCAGCTTATGTGGAAGTTTCTGCATAATTTTCTTGGAAAGGGGGTCTTATGTCCTGGTCAGCACTGGCTTTACCAATGTTTGGGTTTGGATTTCTCCTAAAATTTGGATTCCTAGGAGGATTATTTTGTGGTGCTTCCCATGATGCTTTTCTCTCCACTAATTCTACCCTATCACCCAACCTTTTCATACCATTAAGTATTGCATCAAGTTTTTGATCAAAGGCTGTAGTTTCCTCTTTGTATATGCTTCTCTTTTCTAATCTTGCCCTGTTTCTTTTGGCAATCAGGTTTGCTTCTACTGTGACAGCAGCCTTCTGGGCGTCTTCAAGGGTTTCAGGTTCTCTTTCCTTCAACTGATATGCCATGTCAGGATCAAATCCATCAGGGAATTTGTACAAGGCCAAATCAGGAGGAGGTCTGAGGTTTTGTGGTATTGCATTGTACACATTGTTGAATCTAGCACAATACTACAGAACGGTCTCTTGCGGACCTCTCTTGATTGTTTCATATTCAGCAAGTATGTGCAGGGGATCTTTCTTCTTCTCCCATCTGGTAGTAAAGGCTTGATACAGATCATGAGGAGTTGCAATGGAGTTTGCATTCAGGGATCTAAACCAAGTTCTTGCATCCCCAATTAGGCTTTGAACAAACATCCTCATTCTGACACTGTCATCATCTATTTCATAGGTCTCAAAATGGTCTTGCATCTTCTTCGCATGCTGGACAGCTGTCAGAGGGCCATTGGAGTCAAAATATGAGATTTTGGTTTGGTAGTCTTGAGGTAGAGCTGCAGCATTAGCTGGTATTCGCAAAGGTGCATATCTGTTAGCCATATTTGGAGGGTTGGGTGTATTACTAGGTGCTGCTGGGATAATAGGAACGGTGGGTACCATAGGGGTAACAGGCGAAGCTGAACCTAAAGTGTGGTTCAAGGGGATATGTGCAGTGGATGAAGATGTGAGGGGGGGACTTTGAGATGTGGATGGTGAACTAGGGGAAGTAGGGGTAGACTGGAAAAGAACTTTTATTGGAGTAGAAATGGGGTTGGGATGAACTGTACGAGGGGTTAAGTCAGCAGGCTGCTCCTGCCTTTGCTGCCTCCTAATGTTTCTTGGGATGGTATTTGGATTATCAATAATGATAGGTGGATTAGGGTCAGGATTTGCCCTAGTATGCCGTGGATTTTTCTTAGGAGCCAGCTTCTAATTGTTTTTTTAGGATTTTGTAGGAAATTTTATTATCTGGAAGGACTGGATGAAGATTTTGGAATGGATATGTATATTTCAAAGCGAAGATGAAGATTCCCTAAATAAGCTCTTCCCTAAAGCTGTCACTGTGATGCAAAAACAGTTTTTAAGGCCTCTTGGCGGATTTCAGGCTTGATGGTAGCTATGGAAGATAAATAGCAATTTAACAAATCCTAAAAAAGTCCCCAGCGGAGTCGCCAATTATGTTAACACCCAGGTTGTTCCCTATGACTCCCAAGGGAATACGGCCGGGGTAACCACTAACCAATCTTTGGATCACAGCTTCTAGCCAAACTGTGATCAGAGAGGGCTCTCTCTTTATGATTTGTCTCTGTTATGATGGTGTTTTAGGCTAGTTATTATGCTCAGGTTTTGGTTTATATTTTGGTTGAAGGATTTCTATCAGGTCTTATGACATAGTGTTTAGATAGTGAAATACCATTGGACAATCGAGTCTGGAGTTGTGAAATGATTTGATACGCTGGATTGGTGGTGTTCAAACTGCAGGGCCTATTGTGTATTACAGACAAACAAAATTAGCTTAAATGGTGATGTATGCCAACCAACAGAAAGCAAATAAGAATTTTCTATTAAGTTGGTGAGGTGAAAGTGAACACACTGCACAGGAGCAAAGCTCGAATTCCTGTGACAAAGGCCACTGTGAAAGGTGTATTCTGAAAGTGCAGCAATTACGAATTACACTTTATATAGATTACAGCTGAAGAAAACATTCATAAACAACATAGATTGAACTCAAGGTACTCAGTGAGTAAATCCAGAAAGTTATTCTTTTTCTTTGTTGCTTAGTATTGAAAATCAGATAACATATATGGATTTTAACACAACAACTAATTGACAGAGAGAGATACAGAGACTTATTGTATGGTGAAATACACAGGAATCCAGCAGTTATCAATAGACACCAGAACGCATCAACACCTCAGAAATCCGAGAAATTCCATTGCTTTCTTTATTAACTTCTGAAAAGATTACAGCATAAGAGCTTCTTCAGGAGAAATCAACAACAACCCTTGCAAGCTCATGCGAAGGGGGCTTTATAGGAATGCGTATACAAAATATCTCAGGCATTGAGTCATCTGAGAGAGAAAATATCTTCATAAATTTGTTCAGGAAGTAGAGAAGAAGTTATTGTAGCTTTGAATGCGGCATAAATGCCCTTTATGTCTATCAGAGGATAATTTTGACCTTTGGAGGTCATTGAGTCGGTTGCAACGCTTAGCTTTTAATGCTGATAAATGCGCCTTTATTTCTTGCTGCGCTGTATTTTCTCGGCTCTGCCACCTGTAGTCTTTTATTTCTGCTTTGTTGGCGATCCATCTGCTGAGTTGGCCTAGCCTTAATCCGCTGTGCATGCTGATTTTGTTAAACTTTGCTTTGCATGATAACTGATAATTTAAGAAACAAAATTGTTAAGTGACTCCCTGTTTACAAAATCTTCTGTATTGCGCTTGTCCACCATTCTTGCGTAGGGAACTGATGCCTGAGAATAACATCCATTGTCTCCTCTGCCTCTGTGTACTTGAAGAAATTGGGAGCCACCCCAAATAGGTGATTGATCTCATTCATTATAAAAAACAGATTCTCGACTCTGTTGTAAAGAGACTGTCCTGTGGCTGGCCCTGTTTCCTCTGAGGTGCTGGGCTTATCACTGATCTGGTTAGTGGCACATGTATTGACCCTTTTAGCATATTGGTCATGTGTGAACAATCTCCCTGCGCTGTTCAGTAAGCCAGGGAGTCCTCTGCTTTCTAACACTTGAAACTTTTCCAAAAACTTGTTCACCTCAGTCTGCATGTCTTGGGTTCTTCTCTCCAGTGTCTGTACCAGATTTCTAAGAGTAAGAACCCTCTTGATCAGTTGGACAGTATCAGTCCGGTTTGTAATTCCCATGATGGCTAACTGAGAACTTGTTTTATGATTAAGTACATTGATCATTCTAGTGGCCACTTCAGGCATATTGCTCAATTGAGTTCTTGCTCTGTGAATCTCTCTCTGTGCCTTTGGGATGAGCTCCAGCTGCTCATGGATTGTCTCAATATATCGCCACTGCTCATTGATAGATCGACCAATGTTAGCCCATAGTACTATTTTCAGTTCTGCCACCACTTTATCTAACTTGAGCTCATTCTCTAGCTCTTTTATTTTGTTTTTGAGGGCTTTCACCTCCCTGTCCTTCTCTGCCACAGTTTGTTTGGATTTATCATATCTATCATTGATTTTAGCCAAAGATTCTTTGGCTGAATTGAGCTCCAACATTTGAGCTTCCAGGACTTGGATTTCGTTCTTCACCTTTTGCATATCTAGGCTTTGGGCCTGCTCTGTAGTTGTTGGCGCTGCTGAAGTAGATGTTGCTGTTTGTTCGGTCTGCTGAGGAGGAGGGGCAGTGATAGGAGAAGTTTCCTCAAGATTGATGATCTGAGGACGAGGTTGAGAGGTCTGACCCTCTTCTCTTTGTTCTAATGCTGCTTGCAATGCTACCTTTGCAGCCTCTAACTCTCCTAGTTTGTCTTGTGCTTGAATGAGCTGTTTATAAACGGAGATCAACAAATCTGTGGTGTCCTTCTCCTGCCTTTGTTGGGCTACCTCATCTGTCTGAGGGTGCATGGTGGCAGGGAGTTTGATTTTCTTCCTCATGGCAGCCATGTCAGCATCCCTCAATTTCAAAATTTCCTGTATCCTTGAAATATCTTTGGGATCCCAATTTCAATGATTATGTCTTCCAGGGACCTTATTCTGTTGTCCTTTGCCTGGGATGATGCCTTCTCCAATTCCAGTTGAGAGGCTGTGGCATTGAGGCTGCTCTTTAGCTTATAATTTTCCAATGTTTCATCTGCTAAGGAGGCATACACCATCTCACCAGTTTGTTTGTGCAGTTCAATTTTGTCCATTGGGTGTATGTCTTTGGCCATGACCTCCAGGTTGGTCCTCAGGTAATCTGAGGCAGATTGGGGATGCAAAGCTGTGGGCATAAAATGACTCATGATCATTTTGCCTTCACCTACATCAAAGGCAGACATAAGTCTTTGCTGATTGGTAGGAGCCATGTTTAGTAGGTGATTGTACAGTTGTATTTTGATAGGATCACTCCTCCTTTTAATGTCTATAAATTGTTGTTTGATGCTTACTTGTCCCTCTTTTTGTTGGCTGGAGGAGCTGACCTCCCCTCCCATGGTCCTGTCCTGTTCCTGCTGGAAGGAACTTGCTGAAGCTTCTCTGCTGGGTGGGCCCATGCCCAATGCTTGTCTTATTGCTGCATCATCCTCAGAAAAGTCATTTAATCTTTGTCTCTTCTCTCCCTGGTTGATAGATGAAGTGAGAGGAGTTTCTCGATCCCTTTTCCTAAAAACAAATGTATCCTCCTTTTGAGGAGTTTGGAGGACCGAAGCATCAGTGGTGATTTCTGGCCTAGGAGGCACTATGTTCTGAGCCTGTTGCTCAGTGGAAGTTGGAGTATCAATCACCCTCTCTTGCTGTAAGGGTTGCTATCTGTCATGTTGCCCTTCTTCTTGCTGCAAATCTTGTTGCTGTTGTTGCTCTGCCTGCTGCTGCTCTTCTTTATCTGTCTGCTCTGTCTCCATTTCCTTTTCTTTGCCTCTGCTGGATATATTCTCAGTGGCCTTGGTAGTTTGCTGCTTGACAGTTGAGGACGATTCAGCTGCTCCCGTTTGTGTGCTTGGAAGTGTGAATACCTGTGGACAAAGCTCAAGGTCAGCCAACTTCTTTAGATTCCTTAGTGCCCTCTTGTTCAGCTCTTCTTGTGACAAGGGCTCTTCTAAGGTCCCTCTCCTCCATTTGTCTTGGTTTGCATACTTTTCAATGTGAGGGATGCTATGGTGATCATAGGCAGATAACTTATATTTGAGCCTCTTCATGGATATGAAATGATTAGGGTCATGGAGTACCCATATGAAACTGGTTTGAAGGCCAAGGGCCTCAAGCATTGTCTCTGCTTCCTTCCATCCTTGCTCCCTCTCATTATAGATAAAATGGCCAAGTTGGCTTTTGACCTTCAACTGTGCCTTTTTGCCTTTCCCTGAAAAATGAAGCACATCAACTCTGCCAAATTGCCTAAAATACTCTAGGGCAAATAGCCTCATAGGCACATATTTGGGTAATTTGAAAGGAGGTAGATCACACCCATATATCCTGATGACAGTGTGGTTTTGGTAGAAGTACCAATCCCCAATGCTATAAACTTTGGACAGCTGAAGAATTCTCTGCATGTCATCAGTGAGTCTCGGAGGAGGTGAGCTCATCAGCATTGCCATAGTTGGATGGATGAACAGATCCATGAATTCACAGTAAGTGTATGGAGACTCAGGTGTAATGTGGAAGACAGATGACCAGTAGACCACTGATCTGGGATTGCCTCAGGCATCCATTCTTTTGATTGAAAAGTGAAATTTCTCATGTTGATGGTACAAGATCAAGTGGTAGATGTAGGAGGTGTATCTGAACATCCTATCTCTCCTCAAATTCATCAATTGCTCATGAATCTTGTCTGATATGTAGGCGGCATAGTCATAGCAGATTGGTGACTTGCCAGGAGAAAACATAAGCATCATTACCAGCACAGTTGCATCAATATGCTCAATTGAACTATATCCCACGATGGGAGAAATCATATCTGCAAGGTCTCTGCCCAGCTCATTAAGGTATACATGAAGAATTGGAGGGCCCATTACAATGTTAGTTTTGATGAATAATTGATTGAATTTGACAATTTGAGCATCTGTGAGTTTATCCCCTTGTTTTATCAGATTTATCAGTGATAAAGGAACCAACTTCTTCTGAGGGTTGAAGCAAAGCATGTCTATGATAGCTTGAGGGGTAACATAGAAAAGTACTGCACCAGATGGGTCAACAACAGCTCGCTGAGAAACATCATATTGTTCAGCACAGAGGTGGATTAGTTCAGGGAACTGGTTGACCTGAGGGAGCTTAAAAATAGGGAGGAAAGAGTCCCATAAGCCCAGTATATCTGTCCCATTTTCATGCTTGGCTTTTAATTCATTCAACAGATGAAGGTGGAATTTGCTGCTCATAAGCTTCTCTTCTGCAATTTGGTAATCCATATCTGCCAAGGCTTGCCATTTCAAATTCTTTTGAGGGGCATTCAGGGGTTGAACATTTAGTACTACAGGAGGGACTGATGGGTCCATGGTTTTTCTAGGATTGTGGGTAGAGTTGCTATGCAGAGCAACACAATCAGGTTTTCTTCAACGAAAGATGTGAATTGTAGAGGACAGAGAGTGAATGGGAAGGTTGCAGCAGTTGCAATACTGCTTTTGAGCAAAATAGAGCAGTAGCAGAACTGAGGAGAGTTTGCTTTGTGGTGAATTTGTTTCTTGCAGGTAGTTGTTTCACGATTGCGCGAACCAACGAGGAATTTCCACTAAATTTGCCCAATGTGGCCTCCTAAACGTGTAATGGTAGCACTGGCTTGGTATGAATGCTGGTTCGGTGGAGTTTTAATGGTGAAATTGGTGTTTTAAGGTCTGCTCACAGGCTATACCCGGAATTCACGGAAAAATGGACTTGCAGAGTGAAAATGGAGAATACCTGGTGAATTTCGTCGGCTTAACCTTGCTAATGCGTGAGTGATGGACGCTCTGGCAGTCTCGAACTTTCCTCAGCAGGCTGGTGCAAGTTTTATACGTAAATTGCATGCAGAACAAACAATGCAGCTTTTGCAAAAAATAGCAAAAAACGCGAAATTTTTGGTCTAAATATGGATTTTGGCGCGTTTTTGTACTGACGTCAGCATGACGTCATAGGTGGGGTCAGGGTCGGATGACATCAGCATGACGTCATCAGGCCAGGTGGCGGGCTCTGATTGGTCCACGGGGATGGTGAGGTGGCAGGATAGGTCAGCCAATGGTTGAGCGGGAGGTTGACGTGACGGCATAAGTGGCAGTGACGTGGGGTGATGGGGAAATGACGTGGTGATGACGTAATGCAAATGGAATGGGGGAAACCGGAAACCGGAGGCGGTTTCATATCGCACCGCTTACGGTACGGTGGCGGTAAGTGTCAGGTGTACCTCCGATGAGCCGTGGAGGGGACGCGTGGCTACCGCATGACGTAGCCAATAATACGGCCGTCGGAAGATATCGCCCGGACAGAGGATCTGCTCCGATGCAGTGATGGCCGTCAGATCTGGGGGGCATGATCGGACGGCTATTGGAGGGTTGATGTGATAGGGGGATAGGGCAGGTAACCAACGGTCGTCGGAAAGGGTCCGATGCCTTGAGAGCCGTTGGATCTTCAATTCTTTAATCGGACGGTCGTCGGGAGGACGAAGGGATCGACAGGTAAGGGGAGGGGCGGGGATTATTTTAATAATTATTCTGGGGATCTGTGCATGGGCGGAAAACTTTGGTATAGTGGGTTTCCGCGAATTTTCTGTGGAAATGCGCCCGCCCTTTGGACTTTAGGTAAAAGGGAAAAAGTGGGTTTTCCATGTTTTTAGCCATTTGAAGCGGGTAAGGGTATAAACAAGGCTTTTTTAGGAGGTTTTATGTGTAAATGGGGGTTAAAAGTGAGAAAATGGATTTGTAAAGAGGAAAGGGGGTTTGGCTTAGGCTTATCACAATGACCAGATGTCATTTGATCCCTCTAGAGAACATATGGCTATAATGCCAAGGGGAGGGATATTTATACAAAATTTGGGGTTTATACACCATGGTGTTAATACTAGTAGGGGAAAGGCAACATAGGGGATTTACATAGTAGAGTTAGAGTTAAAATGGATGGGGGGAGTGAATGGAGGGAGAAAATACTAAGTTTACTTGAAACTCACTTAGTTTAGGGAGTAGATCAAAATCAAAAGATTTTAGACAAGAAATGTGGCTTCTAAAAAGATTAAGAACCACCATGAAACCATAATTTTTCCATGAATCTCAGCTGATGAGGGGATGTTAGTAAATGACATGAAAAAGGGAAAAGGGAAGTTAGTCATGCTTTCTGTTGCAACTTGATGAAGAAGAACACCTTGTCAACTGATTTACTTTGCTCTGGTAAACATAGTTAACACATTTGCAATGGTAAATATAACCTTTCTGCAACCCCAACTACTTACCCAGCTACTTGCCTAGCATTTTTTATTTCTTCTTGGAGGGTGCACTTAGACTTGCAGACCCTTACTTGCCTTTTCTTTTCTTTGGCTTTTCTTTTGTTTTTGCTATCTACTTCTACCCTTATCTCTTCCAAGGTCCCAGATTAAGCTGTTGGGAGCCTTTTCTTCTCTACCTGAACTACTTGTCTGCCAAGATTAAACAGTTTGGACAGACTTTCTTCTCTAATCTTCAACTGCAAATTTAAACCATGGAATGATCCAGATTAGACAGTTGGACCCTCCATCAAAATTGGGATGTATTAATCTATTTACACACCTTGCACTTCCTTGGAAATATGTGATCTTTGCATGATCAAAGCAGAGCATATTTGGACCTTCCCTTGCCAATCATGAAATATGAAACCTATTGGTATAGGTAGCTAACACCTGGTTCAGGTGTAGGATACCCGGTGTGAGGACCACGAGTAGACCGTCACTCACCTGCGTTAGCCAACAATCAGGCCATCAGCAACGAAGCACAAGAAAACTATAGTTACGTTAATAGACTGTAACTAGAACAGAGGGTCGAGTTGTGAGAACTTACCAGAGAAGAGCTGAGCCTATGTAAGCTAATAGAGAAGCCACAGAGTCGAGGTCGCAGCCACAAAGTTTCTCGTTGCCACAAGGAGCATAGGTTATGAGTGCCTGATAAAAACAAAGTAAAAGTGACTAGCATAGAAAGAGGGCTTACTTTCGAGTGACTGCCAAGTGGAAGCCAGAAGTCGAGCGACTCCATGGCCGCAACCTGAGACAAAACCAAACAAATAATCAACCTATGAAGGTAGTGCATGGAGGGGAGACAAATAAAAAAAATCTACAATTGAGAATACAAGTATAGCCGAGAAAAAGTTGACCACAGAGACCGATACCGAGGGTTTCACACCCAGTTCTTGAATTCGAGCATAGAACAGGCCGAGACATTGTCCACAGCTGAAAACCCACAGCACACTGCAAACCAGGCATAGTAAAAGTGAAATCTCAAACAACTGACAGAGAAAACCCTCGTATAGCAAAACCAGAGAACGCACCAACAACATATCGGCACAACCAAGTTTCGGGGCAAACAAGGAGCGGGAAGGAACAAAGCCCGAGACCTAGACACATGTCCTCGTTTCCATAAACCAACAGTACCACAACATTAAAGTCAACCAACCATCATTTAATAAAAAAAATCCAATCAACGTATTTATCATTAATCCGAAAGTCGTAAGGGTTGGACCCATTAGTTTTATCCCTTGGATTTATTATTTTAAGGGTTCATATTCCTAGGGTTTAATACTATTCCCTTAGATTTATAATCCCTTGGGTTTTTAGTATGAATATGTAGGGTTTAATCTTCCTTTGGGTTTATAATATCAATCATGGTCAACCATGGTCCAAGGCCACATTGTGATGAATATTGCCTCAATATGAGAATCAACCATGGTAAACCAAGGTGCAATGTCGCATTGTGACAAAGATTCTCTTAATTTGAAAATCAATGATGGTCAAGCATGCTCAAACATGGTCCAATCTTACATTGTGACAACGATTGTGTCAATATGAAAGCCAACCATGCTCAAGCATGTTTATTTTAGTGTTTATTTTATTGGTCAACCATGTTTATATTTCCTTAGGTTTATAATCATTTTGTTTTTTAGTATAAAGCCTTATGGTTTATTATTCCCTTGGTTTTATAATATCAATCATAATCAACCATATTTATTTTATTGTTTATAATATTTATTGTAGCGTTTATATACCTTGGGTTTATAATATTGGTCCCTTGGGTTTAATATTATACAACGATGGTCAACCATGTTTTATGAAAATCAATCATTGTCTCAACCATAGGCCAACGTTGCATTATGAAAAAGATTGTCTCAATATGATAATCATGGTCAACCATGGTCATTCATGATCAACCTTGGTTAACCATGGTCAACCATGTTCAACCATGGTCAATCATGGTCAACAATTGTCAAACGTCGCATTGTTACAAAGATTATGTTGATATGAAAATCAATCATGGTTAAGCGTGCTCAACTATGGTCCAATGTTGCATTGTGACAAGGATTGTATCAATATGAAAATAAACCATGGTCAACCATGTTTATTTTAGTGTTTATGATATGTATCTTAGGGTTTATATACCTTGGGTTTAATATTATTCCCTTGGGTTCATAATCCTTTGGGGTTCTATTATTGATCCCTTGTGTTTATTATTCCCTTGTGTTTATAATATCAATCCCTTGGGTTTATAATATCAACCTTGGTCAACTGTGATCAATAATATCCAACCATGGTCAACCAATGATTGTCTCAATATGCAAATCAACCATGGTTAAGCATGGTCAACCATGGTCCAATGTCGCATGATGACAAGGATTGTCTCAATATGAAAACTAAGCATGGTCAACCATGTTGATTTTAGTGTTTGTAATATTTATCTTAGGGTTTATATACCTTGGGTGTATAATATTAGGCCCTTGTTTTTAATATTATTCCCTTGGGTTGATAATCCCTTAAGATTTTAGTATTAATCCGTTGGGTTTATTGTTCCCTTGGGTTTATAATATCAATAATGGTCAACCATGGTCAACCATAGCCAAGCATGGTCAAACATGGTCGAACGTCACATTGTGACAATTATTGTCTCAATTTTAAAATCAACCATGCTCAACCATGATCTAATGTCGCCTTGTGACAAAGGTAAATCATGGTCAACCATGGTCCAACGTCACATTGTTGCAAGGACTCTCTCAATATGGGAATCAACCATGTTTATTTTAGGGTTTATAATATTTATCTCAAGGTTTATATTTTTTATCCATTGGGTCTATATTATCAATCTCTTTGGCTTATTAATCTAAGGATTCATATTCCTAGGGTTTAATATTATTCCTTTAGTTTTATAATCCCTTGGGTTTTTAGTATAAATCACTAGCGTTTATTATTCCCCTGGGTTTAAAATATCGATCATGGTCAACTGTGTTTATTTTAGTGTTTATAATATTTATCATAGGGTTTATATACCTTGGGTTTATAATATTGTCCCTAGCATTTAATATTACTCAACCATGGTCAACGATGCTTTATAATTTCAATCGCAGACAACCATGGTCCTGTGTCGCATTGCGACAAATATTGTCTCAATACGAAAATCAATCATTGTCTCAACCATAGCCCAACGTTGCATTATGACAAAGGTTGTCTCAATATTATAATCATGGTCATTCATGGTCATCCATGATCAACCTTGGCCAACCATGGTTAACCATGTTTTATAAAATCAAATATATCCATCCATGGTCAATCATGGTCAACCATGGTCAAAACCTGCATTGTAAAAAATATTGTGTTGGTATGAAAATAAACCATGGTTAAGCAGGGTTAACTATGGTCCAATGTCACATTGTGGCAAGGATTGTCTCAATATGAAAATCAACCATGGTCAACCATGTCTATTTTAGTGTTTATAATATTTATCTTAGGGTTTATATACCTTGGGTTTAATATTATTCCCTAGCGTTCATAATCCTTCAGGTTTTTATTATTAATCCCTTGTGTTTATTATTCCCTTGGGTTCATAATCCTTTGGGTTTTGTTATTAATCCCTTGTGTTTATTATTCCCTTGGGTTATAATATCAATCCCTTGGCTTTATCATTCCCTTGGGTTTATAATATCAATCTCTTACGTTTATGATATCAACCATGCTAAACCATGCGCTATCATATCCAACCATGGTTAACCATGGTCAACCAATCGTTGTCTCAATATTAAAATCAACCATGGTTAAGCATGGTCAACCATGGTCCAATGTTGCATTGTGACAAGGATTGTCTCAATATGAAAATCAACCACGGTCAACCATGTTTATTTTAGCGTTTGTAATATTTATCTTAGGGTTTATATACCTTGGGTTTATAATATTAGTCCTTTGTTTATAATATTATTCCCTTGGTTTTATAATATTGATCATGGTCAACCATGTTTATTTTAGTGTTTATAATATTTATCGTAGTGCTTATATACCTTGGGTTTATGATATTGTCCCTTGCATTTAATATTATTCAACCACGGTCAACCATGCTTTATAAAATCAATCTCAGTCAACCATGGTCCTATGTCGCATTGTGACAAATATTGTCTCAATATGAAAATCAATCATTGTCTCAACCATAGTCCAACGTTGCAATATGACAAAGATTGTCTCAATATGATAATTATGGTCATTCATGATCATTCATGATCAACCTTGGTCAACCATGTTTTATAAAATCAAACATGGTCACCCCTAGTCAATCATGGTCAACCATGGTCAAACACCGCATTGTCACAAAGATTGCGTTGATATGAAAATCAACCAGGGTTAGTGATCGGGATTTAAACTGGAACGCAATAGATTACAGAGATAACCATAAATACAGAGATGCAATAACCATAAACACAGAGATGTAGCGGAAATAATGCTTCATTTCATTAATGGAAAATACTGAAATATGCTTACAAACAGAAATGGAAAGAAACCAGCTAGGGCGATGGTAGCTTATCTCTGAGAAGAGATGTGGCGGCTACATGCCTCTGAACTGTTCCGAACTGCGTTACAATGAGGCTTTAAGGCCTATTTATTGTTGAGAAACAATGGAAAACCCTTCACATCCCGAAACCTAACCCTAGAAGATGAAACGCCAAATTGTGGGCCCCGTTTGGGTAAATTGGTACATCAATTTCCCGGGGTCGTAACTTTGGCATACGATCTCCGTTTTGACGCATATGATAGCTCGTTAGAAAGATCTATCCGAGTACTACCACTTTGGGAGGCAACATGGGTCCATGGACCCATGTTGCCCCAGAATCCCAAAAAAACGTTGTTTAGGGCCTCAAAACGGCTCCAGAAGTTCAGGACCCGAAAAACTGCTAAAAATGGTAAACTGTGCTGTAATTTAGGAAACTGAAAAGACTGAAAGAGATAGTTGTGGGGGTCCAAATGGGTTGGTGGGTGGCCACCAACATCCACCTGGATCATTCCTCCCCCCTTAGGAAGCAATGGTCCCCATTGCGTTGAGTTCCTCCATCTGCTGAACTTGTCCTGCAATCTCTGATGTGTCCAGTGATGGTGGGAAGCATGGTCAATGATGGTCCACATTGAATACTCGGTGCAAGCGAAGGAATGGAGGAATGCTGTGCTTCAAAGCATTGTTGCCCATAGCCTCGGTACTGTTGTAAGGACCATGTCGGAGTGGTCTGAGCTTCTGATGGGTTCTGGTAAGGCGTGCTTTCTCTCGATGCAACCAGAATTTGTTGCCCACCTGAAACTTGTGTGGTACCCATGTGGGTGAGGAGAAGTTGTTCCTGTGTTTTATCATGACCGTATCCCTTTTCTGCTGCTGCTGCGTGGAGGAACCCTTTGCAGGGGTCATGGATGTAGCAACGATCTTCCGCTTACTTTGGGAGTGAACCAGGCAGATGAATTTCCTGGTCTGTGATATGAACTTTCTGCCTTTTTTGGTAGTGATCAAAGATGTGGCGGTAGGTGGGGCTACCTCCGGTATCCTGTATAATGAATTATTCAAAGAAATAATGATAGCACGAGGCCTTGACTCATACACAGCATGTCGCCTCCACAAGTATGGCTGGCCTAACAATACATCACAAACATCCAGAGGTGTAACATCACACAATACCTCGTCTGTGAAGGGTTTGATGCTGTAGGAAAGGCGGCACTGCTGGCGAACTTTCAGATCTCGTCCTTCGTGAAGCCACCCGATACTGTACAGCTGCGGGTGTGGTGTAGTCGGTAGGCCCAACCGCTTGACAACCTCTGTTGAAATGAGGTTCTTTTGGCTGCCACTGTCGACAATGAATTGTAGCGGCGAACCCTTCACCCACATCTGTGAGTGGAAAAGACGCTCCCCCTCTTCTGGATTTTCGGGCTCATCTTTCTGGATCTTGGCGGTGGCAACAATGGCGCTGGGATCTGCATCAATGATCTGCTTCCCTTTTCCATTACCCTTGTCGGGTTCTGGCTCAGGGTCGGAACATGCATCTGATTCGGAAGCCTTCAACTCAGCCACGAGCGACTGCTTGGTCCGACACTCACTTGTGTTATGAGTGGGACTCTTGTGGAACTCACACCACTTTCCTGTGTCCTTCTTCGGCTTCGTGGTGTTGTTCTTTTCTTGTGGCTTCGACGGGTTATCTTGGGTCACCCCGCCTTGGATTTGTCCTTTGGGCTTCGGATATGTAGATCCAAAGTCTCGCTTCTTCTGTTTGAACTTTTGCTCGATTTTGACAGCGTATCGGTATGCGGTGCCGAGTGAGGAGATGTTCAAGAACACCATCTCTTCCTGGATGTATTTGTGCAGGCAGCCACGGTATTTGAGTACCAGATGCAGCTCAGAATCTTTGATACCCAACTGTGTGCGAAGGGTATGAAAAATGTTTGTGAACTCCGGCACATCTTGGTCTCGTCCCTACCGCAGTGTGGTCCATTTGATGTATTTATCCTCATAGCTTTCGACAGGGTAGTACTGCTCCTTAATGGCATCCCGAAAGTCATTCCATGTGGGTGTGGCTGAAAATAGTGAGCCTGTACTTTCATCCTTCTGCTCGCAGTAGGTTTCCCACCAGTCCTTGACGTGGGGGGCTGCTTTGAGAAGAGCGAAAACAATCTTTTCCCGACTTGAAAATTCATGAACAGAAAAATAACCCTCTAGCAGATTTAACCATTTATCTATGGCCTCTGCGTCTATTTGACCCTCGAAGATGGGGATTTCAAAATTAACTTGTACCTTAAACGGTGTGGCGTTTCCAGAGTCGCTATTGGAAGCCGATGCGTCGCCTCTGGGTAGCCGCTGAAGGATCTGCGCAAAGCTATCCATCATCGCGTTCCTTTGCCGCTCGAGCGCTTCTTCGAGCAATATTTTGATAGGATCTCCTGCCCCCTCGTCTTTCTTCTCATCCGCCATGGGAGGCCGTCGAGATTTGCGAGCCTGGTCTTGCAAAGGTTCGACCAATTCAAGCCCCAACTCCTTATATCCCGACCTCGTTGGGGACATGCAAAGAAAAACAGAGAAAAAGCAGACTTCTCTGATACCACTGATCTGGATTTAAACAGGAACGCAATAGATTACAGAGATAACCATAAATACAGAGATGCGATAACCATAAACACAGAGATGTAGCGGAAATAATGCTTCATTTCATTAATGGAAAATTTTGAAATATGCTTACAAACAGAAATGGAAAGAAACCAGCTAGGGCGATGGTAGCTTATCTCTGAGAAGAGATGTGGCGGCTACATGCCTCTGAACTGTTCCGAACTGCGTTACAATGAGGCTTGAAGGCCTATTTATTGTTGAGAAACAATGGAAAACCCTTCACATCCCGAAACCTAACCCTAGAAGATGAAACGCCAAATTGTGGGCCCCGTTTGGGTAAATTGGTACATCAATTTCCCGGGGTCGTAACTTTGGCATATCTCCGTTTGACGCGTATGATAGCTCGTTAGAAAGATCTATCCGAGTACTACCACTTTTGGAGGCAACATCGGTCCATGGACCCATGTTGCCGCAGAATCCCAAAAAAATGTCGTTTAGGGCCTCAAAACGGCTCCGGAAGTTCAGGACCCGAAAAACTGCTAAAAATAGTAAACTGTGCTGTAATTTAGGAAACTGAAAAGACTGAAAGAGACAGTTGTGGGGGTCCAAATGGGTTGGTGGGTGGCCACCAACATCCACCTGGATTAGTTAGGAATGGTCAACTATGGTCCAATGTCGCATTGTGGCAAGGATTGTATCAATATTAAAATCAACCATGGTCAACCATGTTTATTTTAGTGTTTATAATATTTATGTCAGGTTTTATATACCTTGGGTTTATAATATTAGTCCATTGGGTTTAATATTATTCCCTTGGGTTCATAATCCTTTGGGTTTATAATATTAGCCCCTTGGGTTTATAATATCAATCGCTTGGGTTTATTATTCCCTTGGGCTTATAATATCAATCATGGTCAACAATGGCCAATCATAGCCAACTATGGTCAACCAATGATTCTCTCAATATGAAAATCAACCATAGTCAACCATGGTCCAACGTCACATTGTGAAAAAAATTGTATTGGTTTCAAAATCAATCATGGTCAAGCATGGTCGACCATGGTCCATCATCGCATTGTGACAAGGATTGTCTAAATATGGAAATCAACCATGGTGAACCATGTTTATTTTAGTGTTTATAATATTTATATTAGGGTTTATAATTTTCATCCCTTGGGTTTATAATATCAGTCTATCAGGTTTATTAATCCAAGGCTTCATATGCCTAAGGTTTAATATTATTCCCTTAAGTTTATAATTCCTTGGGTTTTTAGTATTAACCCATAATGTTTATTCCCATGGGTTTATAATATCAATCATGGTCAACCATGTTTTATAAATTCAATCATGTTCAACCATGGTCCAATGTTGCATTGTGACGAATATTTTCTCAATATGATAATCAACCATGGTCAGCCATGTTCCATTTTCACATTTGGACAAAGATTCTCTCGATTTGAAAATAAATCTTGGTCAAGCATGCTCAACCATGGTCAAAAGTCACATTGTGACAAGGATTGTCTCATGGTCAACCATTGTCAACCATGTTTTATAAAATAAATCATGCCCAACCTTTGTTAATTATGGTCGACCATGGTCCAGTGTTGCATTGTGACAAATATTGTCTGAATATGAAAATCAATCATTGTCTCAACTATGGTCGAACATCGCAATATGACAAAGATTATCTCAATATGATAATCATTGTCAAACATGGTCAACCATGTTTTATAAAATCAAGCATAGTTTAATTATAATTAATTAAATATTAATTATTAATTAATATTAATATTTTAAATTAAAACTAATAATTAAAATTATTCATAATTATTATAATTATCATTATTATTATCCAATTTTAAGGTCATGGCCAACTCACACACCAAATTGGTGTGAGAGACCCCTTGTTTGTAGGACAAGGGACCCACCTCCACACAATGATTTGAATGCTATGTCTACGAAGGCATACATACTCTACCACCCTCTAGTTTTGAACTTGTGGCCTCTTAGGAGGAAACACATGCTTTTAATCATTAGACCCACTCAACTTGTATTAATAATTAATAATTATAATTATAATTATTAATGATTATTAATTATTAATAATTATTAATTATAAATTGCTTCACAATAATATTTAACAATGAATTATTAACAATAATATTTTATATTTTCTCTTTAATTAACAATGATTATCTTTAATTAAGAATAATATTTAATCTTTATTTATTTTTATTTAAAATTTATTATTATTATTATTATTATTATATAATTTAAATTTATTAAAGATTATTAAATATTATTAATTATAATAATAATAATATAAATTTTTAATATTTTTTCTTTTGTTATATATTTATTAATGGTAGATATAAATGAAGCATTTTGCCTATATCAACCACATTTATTAATGTGATTGTAGTAGTTGATATAGGTATTGGGATGTGAATTTGATGTTTATGTTTATACACTAGTTACTATTTGAAACTATTGTCTACATATATTATTTTGGGATGAAGCCATTTAGTGCATGCTTCCTCATTTTTTGAATGTTTTTTTCTATGGGGCTCTTCGTTGTAGCTTCGATGTTTACATTATTTTGTAGCTAAGTGGCCATTTAGTGGTATTGCATTGGTGATATTTACTTATCAACTATGAAATTGTATAATGTTTTGCATTTCTTGTGTATAAAAAGTGGTTGAAGCTTTCTATTTATTGAGAGTGTCTATTTACAAGAGCAAGTTCATCCTTAATAAACATGTAGTCTTCTTTTGAAGAAGAGCATTGTTAGGACAGGATGTGTGGGTTGTAAGATATGAGAGGACATATTGTAAAGGTTCTTATGCTTTTATTCTAAATAATTTTGTTTATGCAATTAAAGGGGACACTAAAGCTTGTTTAACATAATTTGTTGAAGGTCATTCTTTCATATTAAAACCAACAGTTTATTTGATACGTGGATTCTTCTCTTCTTCTCGATGTGTTGAGAGTGGATGTTTGGTATCTATTCATTAAGAGTATCAACTCATAGGAGCAAGCACATCCTCAATAAAAATGTAGTCATCATTTGAAGAAAACCACTATCAAGAGGGCATCTATGGGGTGAAAGATATGGAGGACATGTTATAAAGGTTCCCATGCTTTTATTCTAAGTACTTCCCCGTGTGCAATTAGAGGGGACACTAAAGCTTGCTTAACATAATTTGGTGCTAGTAATTGTTGAAGGTCTTACATTGCCATTAACCCAACAATGGTTTTTCAATTAAATTCATTATAGCTATAAGGTCATTCCTTCACAGTAAAACCAATAAATTTATGATAACTGGATTCTTCTCTTCTTCTTCTTTATGTGCTAAAAGTGCATGTTGGTATC
The DNA here is from genome assembly GCA_031772625.1 of Pinus tabuliformis. Lineage (NCBI taxonomy): Eukaryota > Viridiplantae > Streptophyta > Pinopsida > Pinales > Pinaceae > Pinus > Pinus tabuliformis. The sequence goes on along the minus strand of CM062819.1, from coordinate 1,746,009,459 downwards.
TATTTTCCATCCTTTGTCATGTTCTTACTACTCTGTCCCGTACCTACTATCATTTTTTTTTTTCTAATCATGTAGTTAAACAGTAATGGTGTTTTTTTTTTTTTTCTAATCATGTAGTTAAACATTAATGGTGTTCTATATATCACTAAAGGACTCAGTTTCAATGGCCTCCTCTTATCCTTTTTACAATGTTTTCCATATATTATGTGCACCATTAAATCTGAGTGAATTAACTATATTTAAGGTTCCGCTAATCATTAACCTTACCTCTATTTGGATGTGTTGTCTACCTTATCACTGGCACTAGGTGTTACTTACCCTTGCGAATTATTAATTATTTCTTGTGTACTACCTTCCTACGCTTTACATTTATGAAATATTTGTACTGGAGCCTCCAAGCGGTGGTTCGTAATCTTGGACTTATTGCTCCCTGTATGACCATATCATGGGGATAGGTGGATCTTTCCCATTCGAGCCACATCTCCACAATCACATGGGTTGTAGGTTCCCTCAGTTATTGTTCATCGGTTGTGATGAGGGCTCCTGGTTCAACGGTGGATATCCACCCCTTCAAACCTTAACTCGCTTACTCCATGAGCCAAGGCCATTACGCCACATTGTTGTTGCTTCTTCGCACCGGATGGCTCTCTAGAGCTGCTTCGTTTCCCTCCAGGAGCATTATGGGTTTCCACAACCTTCAGCTACCATGAGGTGTTGGTATGGACCAGATTCACACCCATCTCGCACAGTGTGGAGAGTCCAGATAAGGTAATATTTCGCTGTGTATAAAATTCGAGAGTTAAAGGTTACTAAAATTTATATACGTTCTCCATCTAATGGCTGCACAGGTACAGTGCATTGTTATTTCGAGTGTATTCCCACTGTTTCCTTTGGTTGTCAAAGTAATATTTCCAGGTACAGTTTCATGACATTTCTACCATGCCTTACCTATATAGTCCCCTGTTGCACTTAGTTTCAGTCGGTTTACTGACTGTGCACGTATTTTATTTCTTTTCCCCTTTTTCCTGGCAGGGTTTTCTAGTGGAAGGCCAAGGCTTCAATTCCTTACTCTGGTGGATATCAGTAAGAAAAATTTTCGGGGTTTTCCATAGTACTGTAATTGTATTAGCTGAATATTTACGTGTTTGATGGAAATCCTCTATTTTAGGTTTTCTTTCTCGCGTAGCTTCCACCTCTCAGATCTTCGCTACACGTATTTCTTGTGTTTTAGGTCCTCCCTGCCTTCATCATTATTATTTATTACATTTTATTGTTATGTCAGGATTCCAGGTGCCACATCAAACCTCTCTTCATTTGACAAGTACACCTTAGCAGCTGCACTATTTTTTTTATTATGCAATTACAAATCAGTTGGATATTCTTATCCCTATATTAATCGTTTTCCCTTGTGTATCCACAGGTAGATACCACTCTTATTCTCATGGTTCGACTTTGAAACTCATTGTCATGGTTTTGGTGCTCCTGACGGTCGTCTCTCACCTTCTTGTGGTGATTCAAGTCAGTTCCTTTTCTAGTAATGGAGACTAAAGTTTCTACATACCTACATCTGATTTGGGGTGGCATCTCATTTCGAAATTATTGGGTTTCCTAACTGTTTAATTTCCCCAACACTTTTTGTTGGTAACACTTCTAAATGAAGCACAATTCTGCCTTCACATTGTAATTATGTTTCAATTTTTCTTTTCTTCCTTATCTATGGAAGACTCTGAGTCATGTCGTAGGTTTTATAATTGTGTCTATTCTCTCAATGTCTAGCTGGAAATTTCATTCAAGGTATTTTCTAGGTTTACGTTATGGATCTCTTTGAATTTTTATAAATATTTTGTATTATAAGGTGATGATTGAACTGTTCCTTCTTCCCATCTCTAGCCAGGTCACAGGCTTGCCTAATGGCATTATTTGCTTTTTTGTGTTAGTAGATTATGTTTATGACTCGCGCTTGTATCTAACAGCGTGTGGAAATGAGATTCTAGTAATGGTAGAGCTTAGTTGTTGACTTTGTCTATTATGTACTCATAATTTAGCAAATAATGTATTCTGGTACTATTGTTTCTTTTGCAACCCTTATGTGCATTCCGTTACAGTAATGTATGTTATATTCTAGAGCTTTATTTTTTAAATGAAATGAAGAAATTGATTCGCCTTGAATATATATCTCCGAAAAGGAAATCTTTTAATTTGTATCTATTTGTAGCATGTATGTTTCATTACTGCCAAATCCATAAGTACTTACTCAATTAAATGCCATAGCTATCTGGTCGTTCCATAGGTTTCTATTTGTTCCCTAGCATGGTTTCTATTTGTTCCCTAGCATGGTTTCGTCAAGAGAATTTTAGGTATATTTCTCTTTGTAATTATTTACTTATGACCTTTTTTTTTATAAGTTGTGCATTCATTGTCTCAATTTCTACCTCTACTTAAAGATTGACCCCAAAATTAAAGGGTATTAAGTTATATTATAAGAATATAAATTCCATTGCAGTATAGCTTTTAAGAAATGAACTCCTACAGTACCGATGTGAAACCTACATCAAAATATAGAGGCTCCACCATCTCTCCTAATCGTGCATATGTTCCTTCTTCTCATCACCCATCGTGCATTTCTTTTCCTAATACTACTAGTATTCAAATTACCAATGTTGTTTCTTTGCTCTATTTATTGCCTATGACCACACGTGTAGGTTTCTAAGATAACTAGGCCAATCATGAACTAAGTTAATTTACTCTACCATATATTTATATACCAAAAAGATAATAGGGTGCATCAATAAATGGCTGAATAATTTCCATCTCTATCGAGTCCATAAGCTATAGGAACTAGTTATTATATGAATAAATAATGCAACCATAAACTATAATTTAACTGAACTTTCTTCCTAATTGCACAAAGGAAAATAAGAGAAATCTCAATTAAATTATCTACATTAATTATCACTGTAAATATTGCTATTTACAGCTATAGGAACTAGTCATTATATGAATAAATAATGGGACCATAAACTATAATTTAACTCAACTGTCTTCCTAATTGCACAAAGGAAAATAAGAGAAATCTCAATTAAATTATCTACATTAATTACCACTGTAAATATTCCTATTTACTTCTAGAAAAACACAGAAACCCTTTATCTAATTTCTTAGGTACAAATATGCACTTTTCATAATTAAAATCATGGAATACTTTAAATTTACTAGAAGAATATCAATTCTACAATAGAGTTGTGATTTACATTCCTCCTAACAAAATTAAGAACTTCCCAACCTCTTTGCATCAAAGGTACAATTTGGAATAAACAACAGTCTAATCGGTATCACAATCGATAACATACACTTGAGAGTTTGACACTTTTCCACCCCACCATAGAACTTCAATCCTCCGAGTTCACCAGTGAGCTAAGATTCAATTTTCAAGGTATGAAAAACCCCATTGATTCCCTCTATGGGTAGTTTATACCCTTCTTCATGATATTTTTTTCAGTTTCAGTGACTCTAGATGTTATGGACTTTATTGCTCACTTGCCTAGGATTTTGCCTTTAAATCCAGCCTTCTTCTCTTTAAGTGAAGCCAACTTAGCATCTTTCTTCAACCAAACACTTCTAAGGGATTTTATCTCCCATCCCTTAGTCTTGTCAAGAAATTTTTCTAGAATCATTACCATGAAGAATTTATCCAATCTCGTTTACCAATGAGATTTTTTTCCAGATTTGACAACCAGTCTCATTCTCAAGTGCCTTCTCCAAGTACTTAAGGTTACTTCAATTTTTTTTATTAATAACGAAAATACTTATTTACAACAATTTATCCAAAGTATCTTCATGGCTTTACTGTCATTCTTAGCAACACAAATAATTAAAAACAACATTACATAATAGAGGGATATTACATCATTATTTTACCATTTTATTAGTTTAAATTGTTGAAAATGCCTCAATTTAATAAGGTATTAGAGTTTCAAATAGTCTCATAAATTGTAATGTTGGCGACACAATCAAATTGGGAAGGCCATTGTGATAGATATTCAAACTTGTGTTTAGGATCGATAGAACAAGATCAAATTTCTCCAACTTAAATCTTAGTTACAACAAGATGAGATAAAGCAAAGGTATCTACATTTGGAACTAGCTTGTTCCTAATAACTCTTGTTCCGAGTTTGAGAAAAGTTCCCATAAACATTGAACACATGATTAAATTAGTGACACCACAAGCAAAATTCACATGAAGATGCAGAAGTCCATACTGCACTTCCCAATACCATCATCACACGTTTGGAAGATATCATCCAAAACAAGTATAGAACCAATCTTGGATATAAAATGATCTGAAATTTCACATTCTATACTATTCTAAACCTATAAAATTTTAGAGTTGGGGTTTCTTTAAAACAAATCATCTTCACTTGCTCCACAGTTAATTCAAATTATCCAATGTCAACATTTTGATAGAGCGATAGACATGAAAGATTAGTGTTTTGATCTTTGATCTTCGCCCTTATGAGCATTGTGGACAACATATTGTAATATACCATCATCTAGCTCTTAAACTTTATGTTTTTCATGTGCAACTAGACGTATGTAAACATATAATTCTTATTTTAACATGATTATTTAATATTTAAATTGACAAGATTCGTGTGAATTTATAATGTTGACTGACATAAAATTAGAGAATCCATATAAATTAAATGGTTGATACAAACAAATAAGCATCCATCTGTAATAAGAATTAAAATACTTATTTTATAAAACATCTCATATTGCTAAAATTATAAAGAAATCCTAATAATTAACTAAACTAGCACAACCATATAAATTAAATGCCTACTAAACACTAATAGACATCAATCCATAATACACATCAAATTATTTGCACACACTTCATTGTGGAGATTCTTAATCTGTAAATAGGATTTATTGCAATACCATGGGTCAATACTATGTCTTATCAATACCGGAACTCATAACTTATTTCATATTACACCTATTTATATGATATTTTTATTAATTAATTAGTGTAATTTGAAGGGGAAAATGACATAACTACTTTGGAAACAAATTTCAATCTATGATTTGTGTATACTATTCCCTACTATCCACTTGATAATTAAAAAATAAGATTTTAAGAGTCCTATTCCAAAATAGTAATGCCTAACTATGTAATTATAACTTGATTTTGATATTATTATTGTTCTTATTAATTATAGTAAAGAATTAATATATAAGTTAAACATACACTACTACACAAACGGCAATTTTAAAAGACATTTTTTAAGACAAAAGAAATCTTTTGCCTTAAAAAGTCACTTTTTATTTTAGTTATTTTACACATTAGAGGAATTTTCATTTTAAAATGTTAACATTGAATTTCCATGTCGTAATGTGTAAGCCAATCAAAATCCTTTAAAATTTAAAAGAGATACATGTGTGACTAGCACTCGATTTTTTTTTTTAATAATATAACTTACCTAATTTAAGTGTGAATGGTGCCCATGTGACCCAAAACTATATTAAATATTAAAAATAAAGATTAATATCTTCATCTGTTAGAATATCTAGAATATTTTTAATGAAGGGTAAATCATGGTGTGTTAAATAAATAAATTTAAATGTAAAATCCTAAATCTTAAATTCAATTTAAATTTTGAATTCACTTTTTTAATTCAAATTTTATTAAATCTTGTATTCATAAATTAATTTATATATAAAATATAAATATATAGTTATTTTGATAAAAGTGCATTTATTTGAGTAACTTAAATTTTAATTTTAATTTTAAATTTTCCTTTTAAATTTAAATTCGATTAAATCTTGTGTTAATAAATTAATTTCAATACAAAATATATGTAGACGGTTATTTTTTTATACAAGTGACATTTATTTGGGTAATTTAAATTTAAATTTAAGTTTCCTTTAAATTTTGAATTTGCTTTTTTAATTTAAATTTACTTTTTTAATTTAAATTTTATTAAATCTTGTGCTAATATATTAATTTAAATATAAAATATCTATACATTTATTTTGATAAATGTGACATTTATTTGGGTAATTTTGGTAAAAGAATAATAAAACTGATATATTAAAAAATTGTCTACATGGCATTATTTTATTAGTTTCTTAATTATTTCTTAGTTGACTATTTTTGATTTGAGAATTCCTCTAATGTTAAAATTTAATATCAATCGAATTGTCTTAAATATCGAATTTAAAACAAAAATAGTTTGCGACAAAAAAAAATTCAGACAAAACTTTATTTTTAAGAAAAAAACAGTTTGAGACAAAAATATTTTGACAAAAATATTTTGGGACAAAAATTTATATTTAAGACAAAGATATTATGAGCCTATCAGCTCTGCGCATAATGTCTCCATTACAAATTAGAAATTGGTGCAAAAAGAGTTACTTCTTCTACTTTCCTTATTCCAATTCATCATGTTCAATTTGGTGCACAAGGCAAAAGGGAATACTAGTGATAATGAGGCTTTTAGGCCTCTTATGAGTAACTAGAGAATATAGATTGTAGTGAAATAAGTGGAACGTTAGCCAAATAAGGGACTTTATTGTCTCTAGTAATTATTAAGGCATCCACGGGGGATAGATTAGTATGCTTAAATCAGTATATGATTTGGTTTTGTTTCATTCATGTGGACCTCTGTGAGGATAGAGCCACTGTCGGTATACAATAAGCTACCTTGTTTTGACTAGTTTTTATTAATTCTTGTTCATGGAATAGGTTATTTCGATGGAACTAATATATATAGTTGTCTTCGTTTCATTCAAGTGGACTTCCTTGAGGGTGGTGCCCCTCTTGGTATGTATTAGTGATTCTAAATTAAACCTAATCTGAACTTAAACAGGAACGCAACAAATTACAGATATAACCATAAACACAAAGGTGTAGTAGAAATAAAAATTTATTTCATTAATATCAAATCTTAAAATATGCCTACAAACAGAATGGAAATAAGACTAGCTCTCGCAATGTTAGCTTATCTCTAAGAAGAGATATGGGGGATACATGCCTCTAAACTATGTTACAATGAGGCTCGAAGGCCTATTCATTATTGAAAAACAATGGAAAACCCTAAACATCCAAAAACCTAACCCTAGGAGATGAAATGCTAAAACTATGGGCACTGTTTGGGTAAATTGGTACATTAACTTCCGAGGGTCATAACTTTGGCATACGATCTCCATTTGACTTGCACAATACCTTGATAGAAATATCTATCTGAGGACTCTCAATTTTTAGTGGAAAACATTGGTCCATGTCCCATGTTTGCCCCAGGCTTCCCAAAAAACGTTGTTTAGGGCATAAAAAAAGCTTCGGTAGGTCACGACCTGAAAAACTGTGAAAACAGTAAATTGTGCTACGATTAAGGAAACTGAAAAAATGAAAGAGATAGTGGTGGGGTTCCAAGTGGAATAGGTGGGTGGCCACTAACATCCCCCTGGATTGGTCCTTCCCCCTTAGGAGGAAATGGTCCCGATTGCGTTGAGTTCCTCCATGAGATGGGGAAACTTCTGCTAAACTTGGTCCCTAGTGAGCCACTTGCCTTGGTGCAGGAGTTGGCCAGTTTTGACAACCCAATATAGTTGGATCTTATGCTGTAAAGTGTTATTGATATGTGTGTCCATAATATTATCAATTATGGTTTGTTCCATGCAATCTGGATTTAACTATGTTTGTGTGGGTTGTTCAGCAATGTCTGATGTGTCCGACAATGTGTGATGTGTCGAGTAATGGTGGGAAGTATGGTCGAAGGTGGCCCACATTGAAAACTTGGTGCAAGCCAAGGAATGGGGGAATGCTGAGCTCAAAATCATTGTCTCCCGTAGACTTTGTAATGGTGTAAGGACCATATCAGAGCGGTCTTAGCTTCCAATGGGCTCTAGTAAGGCATTCTTTCTACAAATGCAACCAAACTTTGTCACCCACCTAGAACTTGTGTGGCACCCAATTTTGATCATGTCGCTACTTGTACTTAGCGTTTGACTTCTCCAAGTTCTTGTGAACCTGCTAGTGGATGTGCTGGATGTGGTCAATAAATCCAGTCACTTTATCAACCTCCGACAATACATGTGTGGATTATGTCTCTATAGTCACATGAGGCATGGTAACATCAATAAGACACAATGGTTGAAATCCTAGACCCACTTGAAAGGGACTATGACCAATCAAGCTATGGAGAGCTATGTTATAACTGTGTTGGATATAGGGGAGACTCTCATCCCAGGTTCGTGGATGCTTGGATTTGTACATGTGGATTATGTGCACTATCATGCAATTGACGACCTCCGTTTGAACATTAGTCTGGAGATGGAATGCAATTAATTTGGTGAGCTTATATCCTGATATGATATAATGATCTGCGGGATCCAAAAATTTACCCATACTCTGCCAAAAAAGAGTTTGGTAGTGTCATATGGTGTGATACTCTTCTTGTAGGTGGTGAGTACAACCATCTTAGAAAATTTGTCCACAACCACAAATACACAGTCATTACCATGCTTAGTGGAATGGAGGCCAAACATATAGTCCATGGAGACAGATTCCCACAACTGGGTAGGAGTCGGCAGAGGAGTGTACAGGCCTTGCTTCTTAGTGGTTGGCTTGGTAATGACGTAGGAAGTGCAGGATCCGATATTTTTCCCAACATCTAGTCAGAGTTTGGGCCAATAAAAGTACTTTTTTTTACAACTATAATTTTCTCCACACCAAAGTGTCATGTGACCCATCTGTGGTGCGCCTCCAAAATCAGGTTAGCACGCTCACTTGAAGGAACACAAAGGTGGCCAAGGTATCATAATAATGCATCCTAGAGGTGGAAATCAGGAACTTTCTTTCCATATACGAGCATCTAGTATGTGGAGGAAAAATTTGGATCATTTTTGTATAGTTGCGGCCACCCAAAGGTCTCGTGGCCATAATAGTTGAGAATAGTAATTACTGTTGCAACTGGGGTTCGACTGATCTAGTCTGAAACATGATTGGTGCAACCCTTTTTATATTTAATATTCAATTGGGATAGGTGGGTGGCCACCAACATCCACTTGGATGAACTAGGGTAAAGCCACTCATACTAAATGAATGTTTACAATACATGATAGCAATCCTAGACTCTATATTTCTGAAGCCACATATTGCTACCACATTTAACCTAACCAAGGTATGATGGTCAAAAGTTGAGTTCAATCATTTGAGTAATCGATTAGAATTATTTCAAATCAAGATTACATAAATTTTGTGTGCTTGAACTTGAAAATATAGTCCTACAGAATGTTTAAGTATTTTTATGGGTTAATTTTAGTCACCAGTAGGTAAGTGCAAGAAGTAAGAGTAATAACATCTCTAAGCCCTGGGCATGATGTGGGCTTACTCTTGATTGAACACTATGTCATTCAGTGATTGACACAACACCAGGTTGATTTGATGTGAGTGGTTCCCTTTTATTTCCTCATTGAGTAGGATATGTTGATATTGAGTTGAATACATTAACATACTCTATTGCTTAATGATGTTTGTAGAATATACTAGTGCATCCTAGTGCTTGAATAAGGTGGAAAGAACATGTTATCACATTGAAATACCATGCTTGTATAATCTAGGTATAATTTGGAATCTCCAAGCCTTGGTTCCGTGTGATATAGTCCTTATCTCACGCATATAAGGTTTCCTTGGTACGAATTTATAAAGTGAGGTAATGATAGATTAATCTGTGGAGTTTTCTTGGATGGAACTTGGCAAAAAATGGCTCCAATGCCCATTTTCTTGTCTAACCTCACAAGGACACAATACTTGTAAGTTAAGTACTCAATTATTTTTCTCCTCTAGTGTTAGAATAAAAGATAAGGCTTGTAGTCATGAGTATCAAGTCATAGCCTATCATTTCTTATGTTTCATATAGGTCATACTATTCTAATTCATTAAAGTATTGTATATTTAAGAGAAAATGGATACTCAATAATCCAAGTTCCTTGGAATAAATGGGCCATCTGGTCTCATCCTGTAGGAGCCTGAAAATATTTATAAAATTTTTGTTATTGTAAGGCCTCTTCCTATTGCATACACATGCTTATTTGATTCAGTAAACATACATATTTATGACAGATTATTGGAAATATTTAGAGGCATGGTTTGTAAAATGACAACATGAAAGTATAAGCTAGTAGACATTAGTCATAGTGTGGTATGGTTATGCACCTTCCACTACACATGACCTACTATACAAGATCAAGAAATCCATTCTCAATAGTCAACACAAGATATCATAACTGCAGTCATTATATAAAGAAATTAGATAGATGACAAGTCTACTCATTTGTAATTAGCACCTCAATATAATGAATGTTCTCTGTCGGTTGAGGTTGCTAGAAATTAAAGATATCTTAAACATAGTCTATGTTTTGCATTAGAATTATGCATGGACAATAACATTCCATCATGAAATAACAATATAAAATTTGAGACAATGCCTACGGTTACATGCCACCAATGTGTTGCAACTTACTATAATGATATAGTAAAAGTCAATTTCCCAAATGTCATGGTAAAAAGACATATGATTCTACATGAGGGGGTAATGATTGTGTTAAATGGTCATCCCACATGCACCTCAATATCATTCATATGGTGTGGAACTTGAGCCCTTGTTTCAATGGCAGTTAACCTAACACGGTTAGTCATTTCAAAATTTTTATTTGGAGTCTTACTTGAGATCAGCTATTTGGGAATGGAATCTTGAATATGAGAGTTCCTTGGTATGTTTAACTAGTTTTGTCTAAAGGAAATATGTGCATGGCCCTCACAGGTTTCTTGGAAGTTATGTTGGTTTGGTTGATTGTGACCTTCCTCTTCTCATTTGACACCAAACTCAAGTATTAAGGATAACGTAAGCTCTAAACATGGAATGACCTACATTTGAATTTCATTAATTGTGTGCAACATATTATATGACTGGAATATAGGGTGAATTTTGTGAATTTCCAATGATAAGTTACCAAGTCATTTCCCTTTTTTTACTTTTAGGTATTAGTCCATTGTCATGTATTCTTTTCACGTTATTGTTTTTCAAAAGATTTGGTCTGTGGAGACTAAGCTATGTTTGACATCAATGATGGTCAGAGCTATGATTGCATGAGTATGATGTATCTTTTTTATACATGGCTTGAATATACGTGGGTAGAACATGAGGCTCAAACCCCAAATAATTGTTTTAGCCATGTTCCTATTCAGATTCAAGCACAAGCATTCAAGTCAAACTCATTACTTTTTGGGTTATTGTGCGGAATTAATATTAAAGCCAAATTGTTCCCTTTTTTGTTGGAAAACAAAATATGCATATACAATAATAATAATAATAGGGGGGTTGTTACATCTGATATATATAAAATAGAGTACCTCTGCATTGTATTCTTTTTTGTATCACTAGAATTATTTATAGATTTTCTACATCACATTCCAACACTAATTTAAAACCTTCAAACCTAGGTTCCAAGGCTGCATTGTAATGATTGTCAACAGTATAGTTGGGTGAGCTCTTATACCTATGAAAACCCTTCATTACTGTTGTTTATTTATTGGTTTTGATGTTATAATTACAAGCTAGAAAACTCTATTTGTCATCCTCAGAAATTCAGATTTTCTTTGCCTCCACCCTGATCATTCATTTAAATCTATAATCTAAAATAATCCTTGAGTTGTTTTTTTATTTTTATTTTAAGTAATGTATGCATGAGCACATTTTAAAATGGTCTAAATTATTCTAAAGGATGTTGAATGAATAAAACCCTGATCACTATGAGGATTTCAAAACCTACTTATTGTCACTTGGTCAATTTTGCTTCTTCTTATCAATCTTGAAAAGGGGCATGTGAAATATTCACATCATTTTCTTTTGAGAGGTTGGTGGGTCTCTAGCTTCATCTTGTAGGTATATGAAATTCTTTCACATGTTGTTTTGTTTGTGAGTGACAACTCCCATTCATTTTATAGCATATTTGATGTTTGCATATTGTTTGTGACTCTTCCATAAATCTCAACACTTTTTGTGATTGTTGTCAAATGCTTGTGATCCACTTTCTGAAAATCTGTTAATTGATAAAATAGTCTTCCCCCAAAAATAGAACTCTGGAACCCTCACAAGTTATGCTAGTTTAGGATTTATAAGTAGGTTGACTTTTTCCTGGTTGAATTATCTTCTAGCCACTGGGAAAAAGTATGTCATTAATGTTCAGCATATACCTATCCTTAGACCTCAAGATAGATCTAAAAGCATTTCTGGTCTGCTCCAATTGAAGTTGCAATGAAGGCGATGTTCTCTTGATCTCCTATATTATGATCCTTCCAGAAGCAATTTAGCCTTGCTGCTATGTAATCTTTTGCAGAATTGTTCATGATTTATGTGGGCCACCTTCTAATACAGAGCTTTGTATATGAAGCCACAAAAAAGAGGCTCTGTGGTACAATGGAATGAAACTTGCATTTTTATTGTTTCTAGCTAAGTTTTCTGAGTGATTATAGATCATCAATACAACCTTTTTTTTGGAAAACATAGGTTGTTGGTGCAATTGTCATTTTTTTTCTATAGTTTACCAAAAGGGTTTATTGCCTTTAAAATTTTGCTCAAGAAAACCGCGGAATTGGGAAAATTATGAACTATATGTCAGTTGATGTGGAGATATTGACTCAAGTGGTCGTACAATATCATGATCTTTGGTAAATGCCAATTCATATATTCATTACATTTCTTACTATCCTTGTGGCATGATTTGACTTGCTATGCTGGATAGCTTGGATACTATGTTAATTGTGTTGGTTATTTTTCTATTCCTAGCCTCTAAACAACATAAATATATGAGATAAGTAATATCTTCTAAAGACCTGACATTAATGGTTTCATAGGAAAGTTGATGTTTCTCGTGGTTAAGAACGCATTTGGATAATTATGTTTATGTATACCGTTGCTATAACCATTTTTATACTATGGTTACCACCTATTGCAATTTCTGTTATATCATTTGCTTCATGCATATTGATGCAGATAGTGCTTACTCCACGAAGCGTTTTTACTACAATTTTGATATTTTGCAGTATCCATGAACCTCTAAGATTTTTTCCTCAAGTACTCATTGCAACAACACAGGTTGTTGTTTCTCTTCGTCAACTTGAAAAATATCTTCATGGTGATGAGGTGAATTCTGAGGTTGTATAAAATATTTTTGACGGAGCTAAATGTTCTTTGTCAATTATAGATAGGTCATTCAAGTGGCATCCTGAAGATGAAGGTCTGATTCTTAATAATATAAATTTATATGTAAAACCTTTTTATTTCATAGCCATTGTAGTGATGTGGGTTGAGGAAAATCTGCACTTCTATCATGTATACTTGGAGAGATGGAAGTAGTCACTAGAATTGTAAGTAAAATCCACTCTTATGTAAATTTGTTGTCATTTTTTAGTTGAAATAGAGTGATCAATGTTGTCGAGTATCTCATCTTGTACTAGTTCAAATGTCATTATGTTATGGAGATCGAGCAATGTCAAAGCTCTTGAAGAAAAACCATTATGTTGTAGTTTAACACAATCTAACATTGTGACTTAACTTCTTTTGCTAGAGTATGGTTATGCTTATAGATCTGATTACTTGGAATTATATGAGCATAAAATGTGTTATGTAAGTGAATTTTGTAGGTTTTATCCCCATACTAAAACTATCTTTTTACGAATTCTAAAACATAGAAAATAAACAATGCGAGAGCATAACACATAAAACCCATATACACAGAGATTTTCGCTTGGATCCCAAAACCGGGACTACCAGCTTGATTTTTCATTATGTTCCTTTCAATGTTACAATACATATTTATACATGCCGAAGCATCCAATACCATGGACCTAAAACCATCGCATCCAAAACCATGGACTAAAAACCATCGCATCCAAAACCATGGACTAAAAACCATCGCCTCCAAAACCATGTGCAAAAATCATGCACAAAACCATAGGTAGGTCTGCCCATCCTAACATAGGGTCCAAAACCAAAATTTTCCAGGGTGTTTCCCCGAACCCCATAGAGTGGGGTTACCTGCAACCCTCAAACCCCCTGTGACCCCCCCCCCCGCTACGCAATCGACGCAACGAAGGGGGGGCTCCACCCCCCTCTCTAACCCCTCGGTTAACTACGTCGGCTAGTCATGGAAAGAATATAACACAACCCAACATTCTCCCACTTGTTGTTTTCTTTCAATAGGGGGCCACAAGAGAGCTTAGTCATTTATCCAGCCCTATAATGCCCATTGTTTCTCTACACCAAGAGAACTTCTCAGAGCTCACAGATTTTGTCAATGCATCTGCAGTATTCTTCAAAGTGTCCACCTTTACAAGCAACACCTTTTTGTCTTCTATCATATCCCTCACAAAGTGATACTGAACATCAATATATCCATGTATTCCTTGAGAAGTCATCTATAAATAATACATAGTACACAGACTTACCACAAGCCCTAATATCTGTTTTGCCCTCTTACCACCAGAGGGGAAACTCACCCGATTCTACTTCCCATATACACAATTTTCATAGAAATCAAAATCCATAGAGCTATTACTCATACCTTCTACCATACCTTTACCATGAAGTATTCGAAGGCCCTTCTCTCAAATATGTCCAAGCCTTTGATGCCAAAACATAGTCTTCTCTCCAGAGACAACTAGATTTTCTGCTCCACTTTCAAGAACCACAGAACTGTTGCACCCATCAACAACAATGCTACCTTGCAACTTGTACAGAGTTTCAATCCAAACTCCCTACATCAATACCAGTGCTCCCTGAACCATCTTGTAAGTATCCTTCTCGAACACTATTTTTACACCTACATCATCCAACTTGCCTACAAAAATTAGATTTCTAGCCAATGCAGGAATATGCAGAACACCCGAAAGTGTTCTAATCCTTCCACTTTGCAACTTCAACTTTAATTTTCCACGACCAACGATTCTAGCCTTCCTATCATCCCCTAAGAACACATCACCATGATCATATTTCTCATACTCGCAGAACCACTCTCTATGGGGAGTGAAGTGAAAGGATGCACATGAGTCAATCAACGATGCCTCATGATCTACACGTGTACTTGAAGAAGCCAAGTACACATCCTCACCTTCATCTGAGGTGGTTTTCGCCTCTGTAGAAGGAGAGTCATCAGATCCCTTTCCTTTATTAGGAGCTTTAGATTTCCAGTCCCTTTTGTAGTCCCCTTCCTTTTCTCATTTCCAGCACACCACCTTTACAGATTTTCCTGGAGATTTAGATCTCCCTCTAGATTTAGATCTGCCACTCGATGACTTATTTTTGTTTCTATTCTGCGACCGTCCTCATACAGACAAGGCATCACCATTTTGGCTCTCCATATTTTTCGATCTCATCTCTTCTGCCAGCAAGGATGAGACTATTTCATCAAACTGTAAGGAAGTTGCATTGCTACCTATTGCAATAACCAGACTATCCCACGAATCTGGTAGAGAACACAATAAATCTATGCACTTATCTTCATCTGAAATTTTAATATCAATAGATGCTAACTGATGTACCACTATATTAAATGCGTTTTTATGCTCTGTCACCGAGTCTCCATCTTTCATCCTCAGGTTGTACAGCTTTTTCCATAGGAACAGTTTATTCACCAGAGACTTAGATTGGTACAAAGTCCCTAACTTTTCCCACAAAGCCTTCCCTGTAGCTTCCCCTGATACATTCAACAATACTGAATCTAAGACACACAATCGTATTGTGCTCTTTGCCTTCTGATCCAACTTATTCCATTCTTCATCGGACACTCCCGTTGGTTTAGTACCTGGATCTACCGCGATCCAATGATCTTTATCCACCAATAGATCCTCCATATTGAGTTTCCACAACTCAAAACTCTGACCATTAAATTTCTTGATCTCTATCTTTCCACTGCTCACCATCTTCTTTCACGACTAGAATCGATCTCGTAGATCTCCCACTGAACAGGGTCTACCACAGGCTCGAGTGAAACCACTTAGCAGCAAAGGCGTCCCCTTGAAGCCAAAACAGCTCTAATACCAAATGTAGGTTTTAACCCCATACATAAATTACCTTTATACGAATTCTAAAACACAGAAAATAAACAATGCAAGAGCATAACACATAAAACACATATACACAGAGATTTTCCCCTGGATCCCGAAACCAGGACTACCAGCTTGATTTTTCATTATGTTCCTTTCAATGTTACAATACATATTTATACATGCCGAAGCATCCAATACCATGGACCAAAAACCATCGCATCCAAAACCATGGACCAAAAACCATCGTGTCCAAAACCATGTGTGAAAATCATGCGGAAAACCATAGGTAGGTCCGCCCAACCTAACATAGGGTCCAAAACCAAAATTTTCTGGGGCGTAGAGTGGGGTTACCTGCAAACCTCAAACCCCCTGTGACCCCCCCACTACACAATCGGCGCAACAAAGGGTGGGCTCCGCCCCCCTCTCTAACCCCTTGATTAACTACGTGGGCTAGTAGTGGAAGGAATATAACAGAACCCAACAAATATAAAAGCAAAAAAGGGATTAATTTTTGTAGATAAAACCTACATTGACAAATTTGAAAGTGTGTCTTTATTCTATAATTGTACTGATGTATGATACTAGGTTCATACATTAACTTTTATAAAACCAAAATAGTCAATCTACAGGGGATACCTTTCTTGGTGCGACCCTTTCCACTAAGCATAATTCCCAAGGAGGTTTTGGATCCATTCCCACCAAGACCTGTGGTTTTACTAGCCACTATTATGGCTAAACTCTTTAAGTACAGGATGGTGAGGGGAAATAATTGGTCTTGTAACTCTATCAGTTGTTAATACAACACTTCAATTCAGTTATATATTTTTACATTTTATTAACTAGTAACAATGGTTTTTGACGCTTATAGTAGCTTGTATGAGCCATATATTTCTCTTTGTGCTTGTACCTAACCCTTTGCTACATAGATGGAAATGCATTGTGTTATTTCTTAATTAACGAATAACCAATTTTTTGTTGGATGTTGTGGGCAGCTAAAAAAATTATTATTTAAGTGGATAGATGGTATAGGAATTGGTGAATGAATAAGGTCTAGTAGCAGATATAGTGATGGTTCAATTTTTCAAGCCATCATGGGATGGGCACATGACAATGAAAAAAGCAAAAACAACAAAACAATCATGAAATTCTTGAAAAAAAATCACAAAGAAAATGATCTCTAAAATGTTCTCGAGACGGATGTTGATCTCAGACAATGGAGGACATAATGAAAAAAAAAGCCCCTTCCAAGAGGAGGTAAGTATTTGTGTTTACAAAATATACCATTGCTAGATCTAACCATGAATTTTTAATGGTGACATGTCTTATTTGAAAAAATAGTTACATAAAAATTGTGATTCTTTCGTCCATGTTAGAGGACCAACTAGTTATTGCTTGCTTCTATTTTTGTTTTTCTATATTTGAGAGAGAACACAGGTTGTGTCCATAGGGCTAATGACTAACCATTACTTGAATTTTAGGATTGAATAGTAAAGGCATATTAGTTTGTCTTTCCTTTGTGTTGTGTGTCCTAAAGACAAGGTATACCCTATGTGGGGATTTTGTTTAGTGAGCAAATCATAGGGCTCAAACATAAATATATTTTTATTTATTGATATTTAAGATGTTTCTATCATACCTAGTGATAGCGTCTAGGTCTACCACCTATTAAGAGGTGGGATGTTGTTTACATTGTACAACCACTAGGGAAAACTCAAAGGATCAATCAGTTCAATGGCCCTGTTACAGATGCGTGTTGACTACATTTTTATTTGAGGAATAAAATCCTTGTGGGAGCTATAATAATGCCCTAGTTTCATTGACCATGTAAGCCTACCATTGCTAAATGTGTGTTTAAATACCTATTTACTAGGAATCCACTTACTCATGAACAATGGATTAAGAGGGTTTTCACCAATTTTCTCTTTTTGATGCTACTAAATGAATTAATGTTCACTTTGACTAATTGGGCTATTGGAATGTAGGCCTAGTAGGGTACATTGTATGTTCTATGTTTAGGAACTTTTTTGGAAGGATTCCCAACAACCCATTGAGGCTAATGAGCTTGAGACTATTGTTCCTTGTTTTGATATGCCTTGAATTACAACACTTTGGTATCATGCAGACTTTACAAGGAATCCTCATGTAAGACATTTTAGGACCTTACAAACCTTTTGAGAGGTCTCTTTGAAAAAAAAATCTATCCATTACCTATTGTAGCTCACAATAGTTACAAGAGTTTCTTTTCCCATGGTGTTGAGAATGATGCATTGTTTGGCTTCATTTATTCATTGTTGTTTTTGTTGAATGTAAGAAATATCACACTCTTCTTTCTAGTTGCAAAGGATGAAAATATAGCATGGGGCTTAGTACTAAACTATCATGTATAAGTGATATCCTTCATAATTGAACCCTACTATCAAGTAAGATGACAATATGAACCATAGTATTACCTCCAATTTGTTCAATAATGTTTGGAAAGTTTTCACAGTGATCGTTCTCCACTTTTTGTGTTGAAAGAGTTGCCACAACGTTTGAAGATCTGCTCAAAGAAATGTTTATATAAATTGATAAGTTATAATTTTTTGATTATATAGCTATATGGTATATGATGATTAGCTCATTTTATTACATCAAGAAAAGACAGTAAAAAACTAGATGTAGGAGGTAGATCACATGCACTTGCTCTTGCTCTACTTGCTTAAGCAAGTATGGGAAAGCCTATCTTGAATTTTGATGTAATCCTTTCTTTGTATAATCCTTTAGGAGGGATTATAATTGCATCCATTCAATAATATAAATGCTAGGAAGAGGGAAAAAAGAAAATATACTATTATGCTTTGGCCCTTCATTCATTCTGGATCTATTGCAACATTCAGTTATTTGGTTTTAATTATGGTTTCTTTTTTTCTTCTTGGGTTCTTGGATGTGTGTTAAGTGCAAGGAGAGTTTGACCTTACAAGTCTTCTAAGGAATTTGTATAATAGTTACATTCTTTGTGTTAATGGTTTATTAGACTTCCTCTGTTTTTTTGCATGTGAAGTTCTATTGCCTTATTTCCAATAGATGCACTATTTCTTCATCCCTCCATCAATCATCTTCACATTTTCATACATTCTAAAGTTGAGCCAACAAAATCACATATTTTGGATTTCTCCATCACTGTAAATTGGGCATCTATTCACCTATGTTTTTTTCATTGCTAACAATATAGCATGGTTTACAATTCTATATCGAAAATGGACTTTCCATATTAAAGTTTACAAAATCTAGAAAATCCAGTGTGATAATGCACTATAGTTACATGGTGTGCATGAGTAAGATATACCAAAAGGATTGGGCACTTATGCTTCCCCTCATTCTTGCATATTCCATTCTATTTCTACTTGTATTTCACCTTGATCTTGAACAAAGGATCATTTTACCTTATACAATCAAGTAGTCTGAGATCTAGTTGACTTCATTGAGGATGTTCCATGAAGTAGCAGTGAATAATTGATTCCTCCCTCTAGTATTCAGAGTATTAAAAACTTCATTGAGGATGTTCCATGAAGTAGTAGTGAATAATTTATTCCTCCCTCTAGTATTCAGAGTATTAAAAAAAATCTCTTTTTTGATACTTAAATTGGATATCCTAATGGTCTAAATAATAGTAAAAATTTTGCCAAAAGAAGTTACCTGACTTCCTAGTTAATTTTCATATGTGTGAAGGTTTCATTTAACTATATAAAAATTCCCCTAGATCCTTAAGGTTTTCTTATATGTAGGATTGCATATTTACCCTACATAAGTCGATCTCACTACCCACATGCACCTTATGACTATATCGATTGATGTGAGCTCTGAACCATGGAGTGTGTTTACGAGATTAACCAGTGCTTTTTACAAGACTTTCTATGGAGAGACATGCATGATGGGTTTTTTCTATCATCCTATCCTTCTCTTTATTATTGAATTGTAACTCGCAAAAATTTGAAGTATATGGTCATCTGGTAATCCATAACTTGTGTGCGAAGATCCACATGTTTTTTATGCTGATGTGAAATATATGCTAGAGGAAGGTACAAGGTGAAAAATTCGGTAGAAAAATGTATCCATGTGGACATAGTACACACCATTCTAAGTGACAATAATTAGGTTGCTTTGGAAGAAATATTGGATATTATTTCAGTTCATCAACCATTCTAAAAATGAAACCCCTGACCTATGATGCTCCTTAGTCAAGTTTGTTGGAGTAAGCTAAAACAAAATTGATTTAAGTAGTTTGCCTTGGCAACTTGCATCACCAATCATGGGAGAACTAGATCTAAAATCAACTATAGAATGTTTTGGATGGAATCATGAGAAAAATATGGTATATGTGATGTAATTATGCATAAATCTTCCCATAACAAGATGTTCAAGACAATTTCATTGGTGCATTGTACTTCTTACACCATTCCAACGCTTCTTACACCACAAAGCCCAACAAATGGGATGTCCCTTGCAAGGATGAAAAACGAAATGGTGTAAATACCTCAAAAACCTAAGCTACACACATTAAATTATCCAAAGTAGTACATATGTTGATATTTCTAATGCTTAGGAGATGATTGTATGTCATGTTGTCTCTTGACATAAATTGTATTATTGACAAAAATGCAAGGATTGGAAAGAATGTTGATTTCAAACACTGATGTAAGCTTAATATATCCATGCACATATAACTGAGAAATGTAAGATATTATTATTCATTTTAAAAATATTAGTATATTTGATCAATTTTAATTACCCTTATCACTCCATGTACACGTAGCCTAAAAATTTCTTTATGATTTGATGAAATTTGTTTAAAAGTACAACTGCTTTAGGAGTCTAATTTTGCTAGAAATAGATGTTGCAGGCTATAGGAGATGGTGAATATGATATCACAGGCCTTAACTTTGAAGCATCTTTAAAATTTCTTCCAGGTGCTTCATTGTTGGAGCCTTCCTATCTTGAGAATGCAAAGCATGGAGAAATACCTCATTCTATGAAGTTATACACAAATACTGCCAGACTCCTTGAGTATGTCCCATAACTAGATAGAATTTGTGATGAAAGTTTTGATTATTATTATTTTATCATTAGCTAATTTGGATGTGAACTTGCATAATCTGTAGTTTTGGACAAATTTTCAAGCAGTGCTAAAATATAATAATGATGATTTAGATTTTGATATGGTGGCTTCTCTATTTTTACGCCGATAGGCGTTCGTTCTTTAAAATGGTCAGCAAAACCTTTTTCTAATATTTTTATATTAGGTTGAAATATATCATGTTGTCTGAGAATGACATCTATTAGTTAGCAAGATCCCATCACCATTTATTCCCTCATGTTTCATTTCCTTCTACCACTGATATCTATCTGTCGAATTTTTCTCTGCGCATTCACTTTATGATGAACGATCAAGTGAACATTAGGTTCCATGATTTTCATTGGGTCTCTCCTGCATTGTCTGCTCGAAAATGACACCGGATTGACCCTCATCGGCACAATGATTCTATGTTCCCTTCTCTTTTTTTTCAAATTTACAACCCGCTGCAAGGACATACTCAAGGGGGTAGTCTACATTTCTATTTTTTGAATATAACATTATTAAAATAAATTTGTAGCCCTTGATTCTGAGTTGTTAAATTATCTAATTGTTATTGTTTTCATCCTCTACACTATAGATAGATTTCCTATTCATTGCATACATTTCATACTATTCTCTGAACAATTTGTCAAGTAACCATCATTCACACTAACCTTCTTAGATAACAGCCTTGATATTTTTGTACATAACTCCTGTGTTATATTTGATGTCAGATGTGAATAAGGAAATCTTAGTAAGGAGTCACAAAATGTTGAAAATGAGATGATAAATCAATATACTTGAAATTTATAGGTAGAACTGCTCAAATATCAGTGGTGCCTTGAACCATAGTTCATCAATGGAGATGCTAGTTTTCACACTTCATGCCATTGTGAAGCTTAATTTCTTCTTGTGGTATACCTAGCACAATTGATTTTAATGTTTTCATGGAACCCTAGTAAGCCTCTCCCCATCAACTCTTTCTAGTTTTGAAGAGCATAGTTTTCTGTAACTTCCATATATGTTTATGCATCTGCTCATAAGACATTTATGCCCTCTCCGCTGGAAAATGCCTCAACTTGGAATATGTAGGTGGTTTTAGGCATATGAATTGTCAAGTGTATGGTCAGTTTGAACTTTTTGTAGGTTGCTTCGAAGTTGGAAAAGCATGACCACTTTTCTACGCTAGGTTTATTTCTCTTCATACTTTCTTTAGCTCTAGAAAGTTCCTCCCACTACAATATTTATGCTCAACTAGTCCGCTTTGCGAGCTTTGCTAGGGTTTGTTAGTAAAGTGAAGACTTAGTGTTATAGAAATTTTTGGGCACTGCAACCCCAAGCATAAATTTCCATAAACCAAGGGCTCCTAAGTCCCTAAAGGTGTTGTTCCAACCCCTAAAAGAACAAGGTCAACTGATTACAGCATCTCCCAGAAGTTCTCCATGAAAAACTACTCAGAACTGGTCAAAAATGGACCACTTCACCTGCTCCATAGTCAAAGTGCATTGCATCCCACCTGAATACACACAGTAGGTGCGATGCATGTTGAAAAGCCCTTCTATGGGGTGCGATGGGCGAGAGTGGACAAATGGCAGGGTCAATTTGCAAGGTGGAGTAGCATGGAATCTTCTAGAAACTTCTCCTGTGACACTTGCCTCTCTGCATTCGACCAGGGATGAGTAAGAGATCATCAATCTCCAAGTGGAATCAAGAACTATCAGGGAGAAGACACTAATCAAACTTCAAAAGCTGACTCACCTCCCTTGCAGACATCTATATATGGATCCCTCATCCTAGAGATCTAGAGGCTGGAAT
The DNA here is from genome assembly GCA_031772625.1 of Pinus tabuliformis. NCBI lineage: Eukaryota > Viridiplantae > Streptophyta > Pinopsida > Pinales > Pinaceae > Pinus > Pinus tabuliformis. The sequence goes on along the minus strand of CM062819.1, from coordinate 1,745,986,441 downwards.
TTTGTATCTTGTAAGGAAGTGCTGTTGGTTTCTTGGTGTAACATCATAGTGTTGGGTGATCTAAGCTTTTCATGAGGTGAAGAAGGGCTTTCTTGCTGAGAGGATGATGCTAGGTCAGAACAATTGGTTGTAATCCTATTTGCTCTTTCTTGATTATCAATAAAGTTATTCAAGTTTTCCTCCACATTCTTGTATGATTGATGATTTATGCATTTGTGTGGTCAATATACATCTGGTCCTATATTGTTTATGATAATAGATCTATGTTCTTGGATAGTGTTATGCTGCTTTGATTCTACAGGTACTCTTTGAAGCTGGTTAGACAAGGAAGTGAGTGGCAAAGACCTATCAGAAGAGAGAGGAAACGAGCAAGGAACCAAGTGCAAGACAGAGGTTGGTCTCCTTATTCTTCTCTCATCTGTTTCTCATAAAGGAAAACGAAAGTAGTTTTTAGTTTGTTTATTTCTAAGGTAGCTACCAGCCTTAGTGGGACTAGCAGCTCTACATAGACACTAGTTTTCCTGATAACAAAATGGCGACTCCGCTGGGGAACGAATAGATTGTTTGTTCATCTACATTTGTTTACTTTATAAACTTACAGACGGAGCCTAAAGTCAAGCTAGCTAGCCTTCGAACTGCATTTGCTATGCAAGTGCAAAGCAGATCAACGCTACTTTAGTCTATCTCCGGGTTTTGTTTATGAATTAAACGATTGATTTACAAGCTCTCTAATTGCCCTCGTGGTGGCTCTAGTAACCTATTTAGATCTACCCTTGTGATTGATTTACTGATTACCACTTGCTCGGCCTAAATCCCTGAACTGAACTGCAAACTATGACCCGGAACCCAATCAAAGTCTTGTCCCTGGTCCAGCGCATTGTCTGTTCTATGAACTTCAAATGCATCGCACTTCCCGAGTGTAGTAGGTGCATTGCATTTCAGTTTCACTGTGTTACAGGTGCGCTGATCAGACAAGTCCTTGTTCCTAAATTTTGGTTACTGTGCTCACTCTTTTCAGCTCTATTCAGGAGTTTTGCTGCCTATAGTCAGCACACTTGTGTTGAAACCCCTTTCCTTGCTGTTATTCCGCCTCCATTGTGCAAAGAACTGTAAATGTTTTTATGTATTTTTGAGTCATTTTCAGTTCTCCTTTTCAAAGAAGTAGCATAATTGTACTGTCGTTTCCTGATTTGAAAGTGTCGCAAGTGTCGTTTTCAGCCATAGAAGAGAATTTGATTGTTCTCGATATTCGATTACACTGTTACTCTTGTATTTGATTTGAATTAGTAGTTTTTCAAGTGTCAAAAGCAAGTTTTCAATTCCAAGTAACAAAGTGTCGTCATTGTCCTCATTTTGTTTTGAAAAGAAACTTGTTAGTAATTGTCGCTTTGAAAAATAATCCAGATTTGTGCTTAGCTTTCTTTTTATCATTCACACATTAAGAAGGCTGAAAACAAATACATGCATGTGCATTTGCATTTAGAATGTTTGTTGGTTTGATATAGGACATTGCATATAGTGTGTGCTCTCTACTTTTTGTTGAAAGAACGTCATCTCTCCTTCCTTAGTAGCTAGGATTTTCATTGCAAAAAGAAGATTAAATGACTGTTTATCATCTTAGATTGCATTTTAGGAATTGTACATCTACATCACGCGGTGAACCTGAAAGGCAAATTTCTTAAGCAAGATCAACCATAAAATAAATTTAATGAATCTAAAACCACTTTGGAACCTAACGCCCAACATCTAGAAGTCTAGGCTAGAGATGTATTCCGGCGTTGTAAAGCTTGGTAACTGTTGTTTTCACTGTTGGTTGGGTGATTCCTCCACTTTGAGACGATAAGTGCCAGTACAGACTTGTGCTCCCACGTACCATCGAGTATATTTGGGAGACCACAATAGGCTTTATCCTTTATCCATAGGAATCCGTGTCTGTCGCCCTATTGATCGCAATGCACTGAACACAGCATTCGGGAAGATTGACTGCCGTACCGTAAAAAGTATTCTACAGTTTTGCGATTGGTTTGGTAATCCCTCTGTCTAGATTTCCAGAGCAGTCCCTTTCGTTCCTTTTCAGACTCCTTAACGGAAAAGGTCCATCTGAGCAGTTGTCACTTCAGGCTCATTAAAAATCGAAGGCGACTAGAGTCATCTTTTGTTTTTTCTCGACTCTTTAAAATTGAAAAAGCGAGTTGTGTCAAAGAATCTAAAATTTATTTTAAATGAAATAAACATCACCTTTCCTACGTTGGTCTTAGGTTGAGAAAAATGGAGTCCACCAACCAAGGAGTTCCCCTTGGAGGAAATCCTAGTCCCTTCTCCTCTTCGGGAGATGTTGGTGCACCCCATATGGCCACATTGTCTCTTCCAGGATTGAGAATCGGCTTGCCCATATGGCTCTTCTCAACTTCTATCATTCAGAATACCGTGATTCCTGAATAGTCAAGTCAGCAACTAAATGATACCATAGTTACCCCCCAACCCTCTACTTCATCCAATTCTTCCTCTCCTCATTCCTTTTCACTTGATGAAGCTGGTAAAGCCCAAAATCAAGTAACTGAGAAGAAGAAGGAAAAGAAGAAGAAAGAGAAGAAGAAGAAGGAGCCAAAGGCGAAAAAGGGCAACCAAGCATCGTCTAGCAAAAATCCACACATTGCACCGACCAGGCCTAAATCATCGTGTGTCATTTGCAAAGGGGACCACTATCATCGAGATTGTCCTTGCATCCCTCGGATCTTAAGGGACTGGTCTCCTCGTTTGCACAATCTGGTGTCATCAACCTCTGACAATCATGTTGAACATACACCGTCAACTAGTGAAAGTGAAGCCCCTGGAAAAAAAGGAAAATATAAATTTCCTTGTAAATTGTGCGAAGACGATCACGTCGTCCACCATTTTCCCTTCTTAGATGAAGCTAAAAGAGTTTTGGACGACCATCCGGTTTCACCATTACGGCTTCCTCCCAGATACAAGAAACTCTTGCTGCGTCTGTCACTAGTTGAAAATCTGGTTGACACGCCCTTGTGGTCGGTCGAAGTGTCTATCGTTGAAGATAAACCATCTAAATACATACCAGAAGAAAGTCAAAAGTTCGAGGCGGCAGTTGACCCGGTCTTGCATTCAAAAGGTCCATCTTCAGATGATACAGTCACCGAAGAGAAAAGAACGACACCGTTCAAGTTCTCTTCGTAAGCACAGACTCCGATGAACATGGGGGCAGTCTACCTGTTCCTTCACCGCAGGAAGGAAGTTCGTCACAGTCGTATCCGGTCGTCTATTCGGTCCCACCTCCAAGCAACCTGGTTGTTTCCTTTCACTAAAACCTACTAGGCAGACCCCGTTTACCAGCTAGTGTCCCATTCTGAATCATTTCTCAAATATACATAATGGTCATGGCCAGTACCATCATAGATGAAGGGGATTTTGTGAGTATCCTTTCCTCAACTGCTTGGAAAGCACTTGGTTCGCCATCACTTTTGCCTGAGATGAGAAATCTAACAGGCTTTAACAAAGGAACCAGTCAACCATTAGGGATCCTTGCTGATGTGCCGATAACATTGAGAAGGAAAACTGTTCACATGAACATAATGGTAGTCCAAGGACCCCTGGATTATAATCTACTCCTTGGATGAGACTATATTTATTGCATGGGAGCCGTCGTCTCCTCACTCTTTAGAGTAATGTGTTTTCCGCACGAAGGAAGAGTGGTCAAGCTCATAGACCAGCTTTCATTTCTCAGTTCACACATAGCAAATAGTCATATACCAACACTGAATGGTCTTTTCACACAAGGAATGTCTCATCAATCCCCAGTCCATCCTCCTGATGAGCGCGAGTGGTTCGGAGGGCATGACTGAAACCCAGGGGGCATGCACCCTGGCCTGTTTCGACAGGAAAACCTTGGGTAGAGGGTGGGTTTCCGCGGAGAGTATATGACTAGCCTAACACACCCGTCCATTTTGGAAAATGGGATTAGACCGGAATAAAATACCTCTGTTAAGGTAGGCCTTTCGCGATAAAACAAATGTTTTGTCTGCAAATTGAGGGGTAACCTGAAAAGGTAGTCCTTTCCCGATAAAACAAATGTTTTGTCTGCAAATTGAGGGGTAACCTGGAAACTCTACTTCTCTATACCTGGGGGCATGCAAACCTTTTGGCGTGCAAGCAAAGAGCGACCATTTGTTTTTTAAAATTTATAGGTCCTCTAACCCTTTAAACTCGTAGGATTGGTCATTTCCTAACTTGCATAAAGAAAGGATGCGAGGAAAAGCTTTGAAATAATGTCGTTTTTATATATGAGACATCCTTATTATATGACTGCATTATTCAAGTAGTTTTAATGCGGAATTCAAGCTCGTTAAAAAATAAACATAAGCAATGAGCAAGTGTTTCCCCCAGCGTTTAAGCTCATTAAAAAATGAGCCAATTCCCAGTAAATAACCATCGTGAATGTATTACTTCAGCCTTTGAAGCCTTGGTCGTGTTCTCATCATCACCTTCACTCTGTATTGGCTGATCATTCGCCTCCACTTGATTATTTACCCCTTTTTAGGAACAGCTGTGAAGAGTGGTCTTATTAGCCATCCTTGTGACACTTCCATGATTGGAAAATTCCAAACCTTACCTGGAATCAACTGCTACCCGAATCTATCACTCGTTCCTAAAAAACGAGTCTCCTTTAAGCTCTTTTCAACTAACTCGTAAAATATGAAAAGATTGCCGATCCATTGGCCTCTCCAGCTCGTTAAAGTGACCGGAAGTGCTATCCCTCCTTTAGATTTTAATCTTTTTGGACCTGAGGGATTGTTACACAAAAAGATCGAGCGCTTGTTTGTTTCGGCTCGTTAAAATTACCGAAAATTCATCCCTTTTGTATTATTTTATACTTTTTCGGACTTAAGGGATTAGACGATTAAAAAGGATTTTTGGAGTTTCCTTTGTGTCCCTTTTCAGACTCTCTAAAATTGAAAAGGATTGAGTTATCTTTGTCGTTAAACTCGTTAAAACCTAATAGCGACAAACTTGTCCATAACAGACAAGAACGAGTTTCACTATCGCTAGGCTCGTTAAAACATAGCGATGGGTTTTTCCCAAAGGGAAAATTATAGAACAAGCATACGTTATCCTCCTCAAGCTTCAAAAAAATAAAGAGGTACTGGTCAGCAATGACTGGGGAAAAATTGGGAAGAAAACTTGAAGAAACTTTGTTGGTAGCAAGTTGCTCTTGAACATGACACTTTCACTCCACATCCGAGTCGGGTTGGGTTGTTCCATTCACTGGTCACATCACCATGGTTCCATCACACCATCCACATTTGGGGTTAATGCTACCAATCCATCATGTCAGTGTCGTCGATATGTTCAAGAGAAGTCGCTCAGAGAATTCACCTGTGTCTCACCCACTATAATACATTTTCACTCCATTCTTTCATGATCGCCACCCTAAACCTTATATCACCAGATCGCTTTCACCTCCATTAAAATCATTTGCTCCGTTATATGTCATTGATGTGGGATTCACTAAGGCCCTCCTATGACGGATCGCTTCTTGTCGACATCTGCTCATTATCCAAGAAGTCGATCTAGAAACAACCCTTTCAGTACTTTGAAGCTTGCATGCCTCAATGGCAAGTTTCTCACTTCCGGCGACAGGTTTACGTCAATGGCCTTCGACAAAAAGATTTTGCATAGTGTTTGACGCCAAGTCCCTTATTCACACCACGTGAATTGTACTGTAGTACCTTGAGGTTCATCATCATTATCGGTGATTCATCTCGCGCATGTTAACAGCTTACATCATTGGCTGGTAATCAGGCGATGTCCTTCCATGTTCGACTCCAAAACATCTCTCGCGTTGATCGACTTGTACTTTGAGTGAAGATCGAAAGAGATTGAAGACCCCAGATCTAGTTTCATCCATCCAGGTTGCGATATATATTCAGGAAAATAAAGACATCAAATATACATCATTGCTGCACAGATAATCATCCAATCTAAGGGATGATGGCTCTACCAGAATCATCAGTCTACACTCAGACGATTGTCTGTCCTATGTACATGAAAATGAATTTATAAAGCTGAGCATGGGAATGCCTGCCTCAGCTAGATCATGAAAATATTATGAAGATAATGTATTGTATTGTATCTTATTACAGGTTGCCTTCCAGCTCGAAAAAACTTTGGATCCTCATGATAAAGCATTTCACCCGACATCAAAAGATTAACGACCTCATGCTTTAGGGGGCAAATGTTATAGACATTTTTGGGCACTGCAACCCCAAGCAAAAATGTCCATAAACCAAGGGCTCCTACATCTCTAAAGGTGTTGTTCCAACTCCTAAAAGAACAAGGTCAACTGATTACAGCATCTCCCAGAAGTTCTCCATGAAAAACTACTCAGAACTGGTCAAAACTAGACCATTTCACCTGCTGCATAGTCAAAGTGCATTGCATCCCACCTGAATACACATAGTAGGTCTGATGCATGTTGAAAAGCCCTTCTATGGGGTGATATGGGCGAGAGTGGACAAATGGCAGGGTCAATCCGCAAGGTGGAGGAGCATGGAATCTTCCAGAAACTTCTTGTGTGACACTTGCCTCTCTGCATTCGACAAGGGATCAGTAAGAGATCATCAATCTCCAAGTGGAATCAAGAACTATCAAGGAGAAGACACTAATCAAATCTCAAAAGCTGACTCACCTCCCTTGCAGACATCTATATATGGATCCCTCATCCCAGAGATCCAAAGGCTGGAATTTTGTATCTTCTAAGGAAGTGTTGTTGGTTTCTTGGTGTAACATCATAGTGTTGGGTGATCTAAGCTTTTCATGAGGTGAAGAAGGGCTTTCTTGCTGAGAGGATGATGCTGGGTCAGAACAATTGGTTGTAATCCTCTTTGCTCTTTCTTGATTATCAATAAATCTATTCAAGTTTTCCTCCACATTCTTGTATGATTGATGATTTATGCATTTGTGTGGTCAATATACATCTGGTCCTATATTGTTTATGATAATAGATCTATGTTCTTGGATAGTGTTATGCTGCTTTGATTCTACAGGTACTCTTTGAAGCTGGGTAGACAAGGAAGCGAGTGGCAAAGACCTATCAGAAGAGAGAGGAAACGAGCAAGGAACCAAGCGCAAGACAGAGGTTGGTCTCCTTATTCTTCTCTCATCTATTTCTCATAAAGGAAAACGAAAGTAGTTTTTAGTTTGTTTGTTTCTAAGGTAGCTACCAGCCTTAGTGGGACTAGTAGCTCTGCATAGACACTAGTTTTCCCGATAACACTTAGGTTTGACACTGATAATCAACTCTTTATCACTGAAAATGAGAATGGATTTTTGTGGGTCTCTCATATATTATTGTGTGTCTCAAGAGAGATGGAATCCACCTCTATAGAAAGTTGTGATTTGTTTATGGACATAACACTTTTAGAAAATAAAGCCAAATCTTTTCTCGAATATCCAGAATGTTTCCTGTGCCAAATCGATTCAATGTTAAGACAAATTTCTTTAATGTCATTCGATCTTCACTAGAAAAATTCCATAGTGGACTTATTATTGAAGGTTGTGACAAATTCTCTTCATTACTTTATCTAGGAGAAAGTGCCAAGCCTTTTCGAAGACAAATGCATTTTCGTTTACTTAACGTGCATCGATTCATTTTCTTAATTTCAAAGGTAATAGAGACGAGTTCCAGGACATACATTCATAACAATCTTCTCTCTATGTTGGGGATTTGTAGTTCAGAGCTGAGAAGACTAGGATTTTGGCCTACATTTCAACAGCTCAGAAGGGCACTCTTCGCATATGCGAGGTATGGGCAGATAACCTTGAAGAGGAATTTGATTTAATTCGTGAAATAGTTGATGATTTCCCTTATCTAGCCATGGACACAAAGTTCCCTAGTGTTGTAGTTAGACCTGTGGGGGTTTTTAGAAATAGTGCAGAGTTCCATTACCAAATGCTCAGAGCCAATGTGGATCTCTTGAAATTGATTCAACTGGGTCTCACATTCTCGGACGAAGATGGAAATTTTCCCACATGTGGGACGAATGAGCACTGTGTCTGGAAATTCAATTTTAGGGAATTCAACATCAATGCTGATGTCTATGCACAAGATTCCATTGAGTTGTTGAAACATAGTGGGATTGATTTCGAGAAGAATGAGGAGAAGGGTATCGATTCACATCATTTTGACGAGCTTCTCATGTCATCGGGCATTGTGTTGAATGAAAATGTGCATTGGATTACCTTCCACAGTGGATATGACTTTGGGTACCTGTTGAAATTGCTGACATGCCAGAACCTGCCCCGAGAGGAATCAAATTTCTTCAATATATTGAGGGTTTATTTCCGCATTATAGCATATCAAGTATTTTATGAATTTTTGTAATAATATCCATGGTGGGTTGAACAATCTGGCTGAAATAATGGATGTAGAGAGGATTGGACCAAGCCATCAAGTTGGTTCTGATAGCCTGCTTACTTCATGTATTTTTTGGAAGCTACAAGATGGCTTCTTCAATGGGTCTACTGAAAAGTACACTGGTGTGTTATATGGACTGGGTGTTAATAATAGTGATTCTTAGGCCTTGATTTCCTCTTATTATGTACTCTTACAAAGTCTGACATTATAATATTCTCTACTTTGAGATTGATTTTCCTCGTAGATTGGAGTTTCTCAATATTGTTATTCATTCAATTTATTGCCCCCCATTTTTTGTCTTTGCAAATATCGTGGGTTGTTTTCTTTTCTTCTGGCATGCATCTACAATTTTTGGCAAACAATTGATATAAAGGAGATACCTATAGGGTCATTTTACAAAATATTATTTTGAGGCTTATGATGATTTTTGGGTCGCTAATTTTCCATATTCTTCTTATGATCATCATTTTCCCCTCAAGAGACTGTACTGTACGCCTCCTATAGAAATTTTCCATTACAAACTAAAATAATTATTCTACCTTCTAGGCCTATTTTACATTGTTTGGCATATGCTTTGAAAACACAATACTCATGTTTAAAAATATATTTCTCATAATGCCCTAACTCCACGAAAAACCTTAGGTGCTTCCCCACATTTTGTGGATGATATGAGTGTGATGTTACTCCACCATGAGCAGAGGAGTGAGAAAAAAAAATGTAGAACTAAACATCAGTCAAAATAAATGAATATGTTGTCATGCTTTGTGTAAACAGTCTGCTTGTTGTTGACAATGGTCATTAATTGACTGGTGTGTATAAGAGTTTCTCATTAAATTAATATGTAGTGTTTCATTATCAATGTTAAAGAATTATAGAGTATCATACTCTCTTTGCAAGATAAAAAAGTCCTCTATTAGCAATGCTCCTATGAGGAACACATTTGTAGACATGTATGCCAAATGTAGCAGCATAAAGATGCCCACAACGCACTTGACAATATTTTGAAACAATCAGCATCATGAAAGCTAGATCTTAGGTTCATCATAGGTTTGCAAGATATTGATGGAGTTTGCAAGGAGACAGAACACAATGAAAATTTGCAGAGTTAGGTGACAACAATTGGTGTGTCTATTTCTGAGTATTAACAAGTATTCTTATACTCAACCTCAAGGGGCTCTCCTAATATTTCCCACATTTTCTGTAGATCACCTTATTATGCATGTTGATGCTTGAACGAGTACTAGAAAAGTGGAATTACCTCATTGATATTATGCATATATATGATTCCCTACCTTATATAGATGCAAAGGCTTGTCCTTTTTAGGATCCTTATGAGAAAAATGCCCAAAATTTTGTTTTTTGATAGATGCTCAATTGAAATATGAAATTCTAGTACAACAGTATAGGTAAACCAATTGAAATTCTCAATAACATCATTTGAGGACATGTACCATCTAGTTCATTGAACTACTTTGTTGTTTTATAGAGCATAGTTAGTTATTTCTAACCTTTTAATGGGTATGTTAGATGTTTGACCAAATAAGAAGTGTCAATGCTAGTATAATTCCATAGAATACTTATATAAATACCTATATGTAAATCATACAAAATACCTTGACCAGATAACAAGTGCCAATGTTAGTAAATGCTATAGAATGTTTATGTTCAAGTTTTAAATGAATTTGAATACATTATGGCCAATACTTTTAAAGTTTATGTAAATACTTCTTTGTAGATCAAGCAAATTAATTTGTGAAATTGTAATCTTATTAACTAAAATCTACAAAAAAAGGTTACTTTGATCATCCTTTATATTACATGTTGAACTTCTTTAACTAAAGTATTTAGGAATTTGGTTTCCCCTTTGTGTTTTAGGATTCTGGAAACTATGACGTTGTTTGTACCTTGTGAAAAATGGAATCTTTGATAAATATTTGTCTTCAAACTTCTTTGTAAATGGGTGCCTCTTAGAAATTCACGACTCTCCCAGTTAGCGATATAGGCTCCAATTTATAATCAGTTTTAAATTTTTCTAAGTTCAATCTAACTAGGGTTTTTTTGTAGAAATGTGTTAGTTGGAGAGTTAATATGAATCTGTGTTGCATTACAGCATGTCAGGGTTCGATGCTAGATTGTTATCAATACTTTGCCGAGGTCTAAAACATGTTGCTGCATTTCTTAGGTTAGCTAAAAATGCAAAGCCAATTGATTTGATTGATGATAGTGTTTATTGTGCTATTGTTTTAGGTTTCATTCTTTGTGAGTTGCAACAAAGTTCCAAGAACTTGAAATAGAAGTCCCATGTAAAGTGTATTGATTTCTTTATACATTAACTTTAACATTGAGATGGAGAGTTTTACAAAATATTTCTTTTCAAATTCTTCTTTGTAGTGTCATTTAGTTAAAAAGTATTTATTAGATTATTTGTTTTCTTTTGTAATTTAAATATTCCATCATGCTAGGATTTACCTACAACGAATGTGCTGAAAACAACGTAAAGTGACTGAACAGTGAAATTAACAGTAAAACATAATCAACCTTCACAAATACGTTGCTTCATTATGGAAACTAACGTATAACTTTTTCAATTGAAAAATCCTATCAACGTCTCTTTGCACCTTTTGGGGAAATTTCTAGTCTTATAGCTATTGTGCCTCAACATATGAGAGAAACAAAGAAATACTAGTTGTTGCTTTTGCATATAAATGTATTAGAGTGGCACACATGTGGGTCATTCTTTCAAAAAATTCATGTTTAGCTAGAGATTGGCATGATCTACATGCAACTTTTCAGAATGCTGCACTTGGTAATTTGATTAATACTGTATTTTTCTATTTTGAATGTTATTTTTGCAGGAATACACCATGCAAAATTAACGTTGTCTAGTATTTTTGATTCATCAAAATCCCATCCTAATACTGTGGTGAAGGAAATGTGTCCAAATATAGTAGCCATATCCGCTATCCCTTGTACTCTCACTTGATGGTTAATATTCTGGACCTGTAGTGTGCCTGACAACAATCTAATGACTAATATAAAGTGCCATAATGTATCTAGAATTTTGAAAAAATTAATACCAACATGTTCAATTTCAGGGATGATAGAGTTCTTTAAACGGTTCTAGCTCAATGGAAGAGAACCTTCCTTATAAGCAGGTGGTTGGTAGTTCAATTCCACTACTACACTCCAGGATCATTTAAGACAGGTTCTTCGGTTGTGTTTCCCACCTTCCAATATTAGAAAAACTCAGTATTTATATCGTTGTACCTTGTCATGGTCTTATACATATGTTCTTATCTGATCTTATACTTGTGTTGGTTTCTTTCTTTGCACATGGCATTTTCTAGGAGTTGTGCTGGCACTACCACATTGTATTAACACTAGTTGTACTCTCTGGTCCAATTGACCTTACTTTTGTGGTCATTTGTTAGACAATAATAAAATTGTCTTATTTTATCTTATCTAATGCCATGTCATTAGACAACTTGTAAAAGATGAAGAGGTTGAACTCCAAATCTTTTACCAGACAATAGCAGAATGCAGACATCTCCACAAATCCACTCTGACCAAATAAGATTTTCAAATCTATAGATAAGCTTGGTGTATTTTCCATACTGACCATCAAGAGAGGATGTCAGTCTAATTTTTAGTAATGTCATTTATTAGTAATAATCAATTTACTTTATCTAACATATGATGATTTGATGATGAATAACTTCATGGTTCCCTTTTCAGGAAGCATGTATCCTTTCTATTCAATTTGCGCATAATATGATATGATGTATCTCATGAAATGATTGTAGTTTTTCTTGATTGTTAATTGTATGAAAAATACTCATTTAATGCAACAATTGTTAGAATTGTGAAATAGGCAAGGATGATTTTTCTGATCCAATTTATTATCTTTTCACTTTCTTTACATGGAACCTAGCTTTTGTTTCAACATTTTAAATTGCAAATTAGAACCTTATCATGTACCTTGAGCTTCTAATAATGAGGATCATGGTCTTAAATCTTGAATATACTTGACCAAAACTATATTGGCTACCTATTGCTAAAGTGCAATCAAAGTGAGCAACATTTTTAGTTTTTATCATATGTTGATAATATTTTGATCCGTCTTTTTCTTAGATAGAGATGTTTCTAGGGCTTATGTTCAAGGCGTTGAAGTCTGATATAAACTCAAAGCGTGTTGCTGCATTTTCAAAACAATTGTTGCAGGTGTGTAGTTTGGTTGTGGTTATGCCAGGATAGATATTATAAAGAAATTTGAGACTCTTACAATTTTTATTTGGAAATATAAACAATTTATTGGTGCTTTTAGTAGCAATTAAATTCCTTATTTTAATTTGATACAAGGGTGCATAAATTTCACCAAATCTACATTCTCTACATTCAATAAGTATGACAACACTAATATCTTAGTCTTTGGCTAGAAACAATTTAGCAATTGGAAATCTTGGTCATGGTTTTTACAGGTTTATATCTTATTGTGCAGGTCTCACTTCAACAACCCCCACAATTTTCATGTGCATGTCTCTTGCTATTGTCTGAAGTGCTAAAAGTGAGACCTTCTTTGGTGAGGAATCATGTTTGGTCATCGTATTTTGCATTTAAATCATCAAATGTGTAATCTCTTCCTTGTTTTGAAATTGGTGGGTTTGAAAGATATGATCATAGATCACTTATTTTCTTTTATTAACATTTAAATGCTGGTCTAACATGGATTGTTGTAGGAATGAAATGGTTGAGCCTGAGGACAATGATGATGATATTAAAAATTTTGTGGATGTTATGGAAGAAGGTGACGAAATGACAAAAAATGACCCCAAAGCCACATCTCATATCTTTATCAACTTAGAGATAATTTCCAGTATTGCTAAGGTACAAAATGAAAATAGAAGTAATTCTTAATTACATGATGGAGAAATTCTTGGTCATTCTTCTTATTCTAGAAATAACAGTACAAAATATGATCAGGACATGATTGGGAATGCCAAGAATAATAGTGAATAGTCGAGGGCTTCCAAGGAGAGATGAATATTTTCACAAGACAAATTAAATACAAATAATCAGTCTGATAAACTAGGCAAAAGTAATGCTTGGCCTAAATCTAGCTACTATGATCCTTGAATGCATGAACCCATGCTTATTGGTATGTTGTTCAAACTTTTTGTCTTGCAGTTAGGATTTGAGAACCTTTTGATTGGTTAATATGATTTAACTTTTGTGATTGTTTTTCCAAAAGGAAGCTTGAGTTCTAGTGGTAGAATGGTAATCTTGTGATGAATCTTATAGTTGGGCCTAATGGTTAAGAACATGTGTTTCTTTCTTAGAGGTCATAGATTTGAATCTAGCGGAGGGTAGGGTAAGGTATGTACAACTCTGGAGACTAAGTAGTGAAATCCTTGTACAAAGGGGGTTCCTTGTCCCACAAACGAAGGGGTTTCATAGGTCAATTTGGTGTATGACTAGTCTATGACATTAATAATGGATTATTATTATTGTTGGTGCTGGTGTTATTTCTTTCCTGTGTTAACTAGTCTTCATTTTCATCTACAAATCATATTGTAGCTTTCACTTGCTTTTAAGTATTTATAATGTACCTATTATCACTCAAGATGAAATGCTCCAAATTTATTATTCATTGATTTTACATTGATGGTTCATGGATACATCAGTAGATATTGAGCATCATGTTGGGCATGGAATCCCCCCAAGGCATGTTTTGGGGCTCAAAGACCAACTTTTGACCCAATATTGTTGTAAAGACTACGCGAATTGCGGGCGCGGAGTGCGAAATGTATGATAGAGTCATAGGGTTGTCTGCCCTAGTTTGTTAATGTAATGTCGGCTGGATAGACCTATCCATGGTCCGCGGACCATGGGATTGTATAAATAGAGTGAGTCTCTAAGTGTAAAATAATAGCATAGCGAAGTAGAGAATAAAGAGTCTAAGTATCTAAGTATGTATTTGGGTCATAGGATAGGAGAAGTCTCTACAGCTGAGTGCACAGAGGTCTAGTAGTCCGTAGCTGAGTGCATGGACCCCTGCAGTTGAGTGCGCAGGGCGGAGTCGAGACTGTAACCGAAGAAGAAATCAATAAAGAGAAGTTTTGTTACCAATTTGTGTATCTGTTGTTGGGTTAATGCATGTTTGATAGAATTTGTGAATATACTATTTATTTACTGTGCGCACCTGTATGAATTATTTATGTTGTTAAGTATAACTTAAAGCCGCAAGTAGGCTAAAATAATCAACTAACATTGGAATACTAGTAAGGACTTGGGTAATAACAGAGTTCAGCCCCCAAGTAGGGCTGTGTGAAGGCTGCATCTCAAGCTGCGAGGTACGAAAAGTGCGCACAGCGACGTGGGCGCAGGGTTGAAATGTGGACCGCTTAAACTCATCAGACATCTCCATGGTGCAGAAAGCTAGTTCTAGCACCCTCCCATACTGCTTCAGGTGAGACCTCAGTCCGCACTCCACCGAATGTTGCTGAAAGGCCCAGTAGTACCGAGATTTAGTTTGCTAAATCATGTCTGAACTTGGGCCAGGCCCCAATAAGGCAACAAATTGTTCCGTTGCTGGGACCAGGATCTACATAAGAGATGTCTGCTGTCGTGTCACTGGAATCCGACAAAGAAAGAAATTGAAGAGTGGCCGGACAGAAAAATTCATGAGTTTTCGGCGCAGGAAAACAAGAATCCATGAGTATTGAAGGAAGAGTGGTTAAAGCAATACTTGTATACAAAAATCCACAAAATTTTCTTTGCATCCTTCCCCTCTGAGTTGTACGAGTGGATTGCGAAGTAAGCAGACAATCAAGGAAGGTGTAGGCTCGACAAACCGATTATGTGGAATCCAGAGTTGGTGCGCAGACTGGAAGCATGAGAAGATAAGAGTGCACATGCTATGGACCATTGGCTCAATCAAATTATAGGAGGGTTTATCACCGAGTTCGCAGTAGATACTTCAGTTAGCTACAAAAAGATGTAATGATGCTTCCTCAAATGACCGCGATGTAAGTACATTAAATCTATGAACACTTGGATTAAAATGCTACTGTGTGAAAAGCGGATTATGCGAATAAATTGGTGTTTGGGGCTACACGAAGTGGGAGGATCTATAGAAATGAAGGTAACACAGAGATAGAAACTAGCCCCTTGATTTCACCAGTTTCACCATCTTCACCCCCATCTCCACCCACACCACCTCTGCCACCACCAAAGTTCAATATGGCGAGTGCGATAAAGTCGCTAGTGTTCAAAGGAGTAGGGAACGAAGACCCAGACCAATTTTGGTTTGTGGTAAAGGTTGTATGGGAAGCACAAGGATTCACAGATGATAATATAAATAGGGCAACACTGGTAAGCATGTTGCAGGATCATGCACTGATGTGGTACATTAAGCATTCCAATGACAATCCAAACGCAGGGATTGCAGATATCCAAGTTTCACTAAACAAGGAATATAGTAGGCCAAAATGAGAGACGCGATGGATTATCAGGTTTAAGGAAATCGCAATGCTTCCAGGCGAGACCCCCTCGGAGATGGATCAGAGACTGAAGGGTATGATTCATGAAGACAACATGACCTTGACAGATGGATAGCACCGCGCATGGTTTGTAGCATCACTAATGCCACATCTAAGAACCGCGTTGTCACAGCAGAAGCTGTCCACTCAAGTCGAAGCTTTGGAGATCGCAATGATACTGTACGAGACCCCAATACAAAATCCTAACCTGGGAGTCCAACAGATCCACGCACAGCTGAAAGACTTGTGTCTTGAGATAAAGAGCTTGAAACAAGACAAGACAACTTGTCCAAAGGGGCGCGAGGAGGTATGTTTCATAAAGTGCAAATGTTAGGGACATGACAAGGACAATTTTCTAGTCTTCGCGAACTACATGGTAGGAGGAGGGCCAATGCCATTGAGACCAAAGGCACAAGTAGGATCAAGCACGGTGCCTGCACTATGGGCGCGATTTTTCAGATCGGAGGGAGTCATGCTAGAGATAACTGCCACCTATTACAGAAGTATACGTAGATGCCCTAACAGCTATTCTATAATTTCTGTAGGTCAGTAGGCCACAATGAGTGTACCTGTAGAAGTTATGAACTAATGATGGATCATACTCCTACCTACAGAGTTTAGACCAAAACGCAAGCCCTCGACCAAAATGTCGGGATGGAACGCACTGGATTTCGGGGGCGCGGATGCGGTCGTGGTGGAAGGGGACCAGGAAGGGGACGCAGACAATTGATTTGTTACAATTGCGGAGGCCCAGGGAATTATGCCCACGATTTTACAAATCCGACGAGAGCATCATGTTCATATTATACCCATTTCGATCATGAGACGGAGGACTGCCCCACACTAATAGTGATTTTGCGTGATAAAGGAACACTCCAACCTCCACCGACTCAGAACCTGCAAATGATGAGGTCTAAGCCGCGCGAGGAGGATTTGAATGTCAAAATCGTGCTCCGAAGCGGTACCATGATAGGAGATGATGAGGGCAAGCAGCCCAAAGAGAGTGCAGGGTTCACAAGGCTACAATAAAGGAACCAAAGTTCGATTTGGAGTGCGTGAAGGAGATATTCATTGAAGCCAAGAAGAGCTTCACGGAGGCCTCCACTTCAGGTAGGAAAGACAAAATAGAACTAGAGATGGACCCATCAATGCTCACTACCTTTCTGGAGACATGCATGAAGTTGTTGCGCGATAGCAAGGCTGTGAAGGGACTGCAAGAACTCATCACCAGATGCGCTGGGTCAGGAGAAGTGTGCGTAGTCCAGAAGCTCGAGAAGCACACAACATGAATAGGAAGGGAGATGAGATTGACTATGCAAATCGGGGAATATGATATGGATAAAGTGATTTTGGATCTAGGATCAGACGCAAACGTCCTACCAAAGAAGACATGGGAGCGCATGGGCAGGCCCACATTGCAATGGCCTCCTATTTGATTGTGAATGGCAAACCAACAAAATATCCTACCAATGGGAAGATTGCAGGGAATAATAGTAGACATCAAAGGTGCGAGCGCGCTTGCAAAATTTGAAGTGCTAGAGATTGTTGATGAGAGCAGTCCCTATCTCGCACTACTGGGAATAGATTGGGCCACTGACATGAATGGAGTGATAAATCTAAAGAAGCGCATGATGATTTTTGAGAAAAAGTCACTATGCATAGTGGTACCTTTAGACCCTGTGAAAGGATCAAGCTACACAAAGCCGGTGCGCAACTGCGATAGTGATGACTATATAGACTGTATCTACAACATAACCACGTGGGAGTAGGTTTGGATGAATCCAACAGCGGATGGTAGGATTTCGTGGGAGCCTGAAATCTCCTGCACCTTAGATTCAGATGAGGAAATAGAACGATGGCAGAACCGGTCACACAAGGTAACCATGCTCAACTGCAACATGATGATAAGGTCACTATGTTGCATGACAATAGAGGTAAGATATCTGACTATGTATGATGGATTGAGCAAAGCGGATGATTTCCTGAACAAATTTGAAAAGGAAGACTAGAACAACAGTGGTTCGATGCTCCGAAATGGGCACTAAGTGCTACGCCCACAAGATGGTGGGGTACGCATCAAAGAAGTTTTGAGAATTGGTGCGACTGTCGAAGAATATGCACATACGGTTTGGAAAGTCTGAGATGTGGATTAAAGCCGGGTATGATGGACGAAACAACCTGCGTGCCAACCTCTCCAGATGGGTATAGGTGTATGGTACACAACCTGCACGAATGCACACCATCCTTGCAGTAGTAAACGGGACCAACAAGCAGGAGCAGGCAAGAAGATGGTGCAAATGATGAAGTATGATAAGACAAAGCGTGCGGTAGATTACCCATGTAGAAGCCTTTGACAAAGTATGGGAAGTACTGAACACGGTCCACCAGGTGAGATGCACTGATTGGGACCTGCGCGTACCAGTGGTTCTATGGCTTATAGGACCATGTTCAAAACCTTCACCGCGTGGGCACTTCCGATGGTAAAGTATGAAGCAGATGGTGTAATCCCTATGGAGCATGCAAAGCCTAGTCCGCACATGGCAGCACCCATAGATATGACAGTTTGTGGAGCGTAGAAAGAAGGAATCACATAGCCACAAGAGACAGAACACATGAGACTTGAGGAAGAAATCCAACAGGGAAACCTTAGACTCCACGAACTTGAAAAAGAAAGGGTACGATTAAGGAAGAAAAGCGCTTTGATGGACTTGGAGGTCAAGAAGCTGGAGGATGAAATAAAGGAAGAGTTTCTCACCGAAAACACTACAATGGTAAGGCAACGTGCATACAATCATACTGACAAGTTTGAGAACTATTTCTGTGAATTGGTTAGTCTGGTGCCTTGGCTTGGACCACATATTGCTAAGCGTAGTGAACAGGGTAGCGTGTTGCAAATGGGGAACTACGTGATGCTGACCACAACCATAGAAGGTGGGGATTGTCTAAGAAGTATGATGGAGGATACGATGGAGCTCTACACGGGTGGTGCAACCACCTGAGTAGCCAAGGAGAGGACAACCTTAGCACTCCAAGCAGTTGGAAGGGAGTGCAGGACTATAAACTATTCTGCCCAGGAGCTGCGCGATATTGGAGATGCATGTAGAAGCAAAGCATCATAAGGTCCACCACCGCGTACAGGGGGCTACACTACTGCGCGAGTTGGCCAGAAAGTGACTGCTGAAGTCACTATTTATGATGGGATGCTCGACTTGAGGCAAAATGAAGAAGGTGGCAGACATTTAAGATGCGATTTATGGGCAAGATTTCGGAAAAGCTACCGCCAAGAAAGCATTAAAGAACCAAAATGGGGGTGAACAATCAAATTAAAATTTAAAAAGTGCTATAAAACACAAAGGCTTCCCAGCAAACAACACTTGGTCATTTGAGAATTAAGCGATTGATCAGAGCCCTGAGCATTGTAAGCCGAGCATTGATTGAGCCCCTGAATTTGCGAGTGACGAATTATAGCCCCAATACAATGACAGAAACTAAGGATGGTCTGGGAATAGAAGAGGTAACCACCAACAAGGCCTCGTAGGCCCTAACTATGGAGGATGTCCAAAAAGGTGTCAGGGTTGTGGCAGAGATCCCCAAATCACTGTGTATGCCAAGACCCAAGAAGGATAAGAAAGCAATGGCTCCCATATGTGTGTCCTCGAGGAACTGCGCATATAGTAGTCCTCACCCAGAGGCTTGTGATGATGCAGCAAACCAAAGCATTGAAGGAGCAAGTGGACGCGACGTGACACAAGCAGACAATTCTCAAAGCACGTGTTCAATCTTGGATTGACGAGGCCTTCACTATAACAGAAAACATCGAATGAAAGCTCGTGCATATACAGGGGATGCGCATGTTGATGTAGAGAATCACCCGAGACACAGAGGTCTCAGAACAATGGATGCAGCAAATCCAGGAAGCAGCAGCTCAATCCGCTGCAGACCTCAGCACAGTTCGGGAATAGATGGAGGAACTTCATGCCAAGATCGTCACGCCGACCGAGTGACTCAAGGGCAAGTAACAATGTTTGTGTTGGGGGCATGTTGCGCATGGAAACCCCCCAAGGCGTGTTTTGGGGCTCAAAGCCCAAGTTTTGACCTGATATGGGTGTAAAAACTTTGCAAATTGTGGGCGTGGAGCACGAAATGTATGATAGAGTCACATGGTTGTCTGCCCTAGTTTTTTAATGTAATGTCGGCTGGATAGACCTAACCATGGTGCATGGACCATGGGATTGTATAAATAGATCAAGGCTCTAAGTGTAATAGAAGAGCATAGAGAAGTAGAGAAGAAAGAGTCTAAGTATCTAAGTGTGTCTTTGGGTCATAGGATAGGAGAAGGCTCTACAGCTAAGTGCCTAGAGGCCTAGTAGTCCGCAGCTGAGTGCACGAACCCCTGCAGCTGAGTGGCAAGGTGGAGTCAACTCTGTAACTAAAGAAGAAATCAATAAAGAGAAGTTTTGTTACAAATTTGTGTATCTCTTATTGGGTTAATGCATGTTTGATAGAATTTGCAAATATACTATTTATTTACTATGTGCACTTGTATGAATGATTTATGTTGTTAAGTATAACTTAAAGCATGCAAGTAGGCTAAAACAATCAAATAACATTGGAATACTAGTAAGGACTTGGGTAATAACAACATTCGGCCCGCGCGTAGGGCTGCATGAAGTTATCATCTCAAGCTGCAAGGTATGGAAACTGCGCATAGCGACATGCGTGCAGGGACAAAACGCAAACCACTTGAACTCATGAGACATCTCCATGGTGCAGAAACCTAGTTCTAGCACCCTCCCATACTACTTCGGGTGAGACCTCAGTTCGCGCTCCTTGGATTGTTGCCGAAAGGGCCAATAGTACCCGGATTTGTTTGGCTAAATCACCTTTGAACCTGGGTCAAGCCCCAATAGGCCAATAGATCAACAGTTCATGAGTGCTATAGTCAAACTTAGCACATGATTGCAAGATTTAATTACTTTGAGTCAAGGCTTAGGCATGTTTCTTGTGCACCAAGTCATCATGTTTATCATTTTTTTGCGGCAAAATTTGAAATTGAGTGAATAAAAAGAAAGTGTATTGAAGTTTTCTAAGTTTGGAAAATTTAATCTCCTATTTTGATTCCCATTCTTAGTGTGTCTAACAGTCAAAAGCATGTGTTTCCTCCTTGGATGTTATAAGCTCAATTTCAGAGAGGTAGGGTATGAACATCTTCATAGAGTAAGTAGCAAAATCGTTGTGAGGAGGGGTCTCTTGTCACCCATAAACAAAGGGTTTGATATATCAATTTGGCATCAAGATATGTTGCAACTTTAAACTATATTATTATTATTATTGTTATAAAAAATGTTTTATATTTAATTCATGTATGCAATCTAGTTATAATAATTATTAACATATTAAATAAACCCACCACAAAGCATTGTCTTGGTTCTTTGTCACCAAATTAGTTGCACTTTCCTATTACCCGATATATTGTTCATTGACATCACTTGAGTTGCAGGAGTGGAATTTTCCAAGAATATTGTACAAAAATATTCCTATATTGTGACTAGCAAGTTGAGGCAGCAACTATAGATCCATATTAAAGCTCAATAATGGGTTGCATTTTGTTGCAATTTATTTTTGTGATACATGGTTGTAGTGACAATATTAATACAATGTTGCAGATTAATGCACATATTGGTTCTGTGAATGACATTTCCTTTGTGTACCTTAAGAAAGAACATATATGTGTTGTAACTTGTGGGGGATGATATGACCATTAAGGTAAATTTGGTACATGATTTTTGACTTCATTATATTATGTATGTGTTCCCAATGATTACTCAATGTTATAACAAATATTTGATTTGACCTCAAGTAATATCGTGGATGTTCCTGAGCTTGAACATTTGCTGAAAGAATTTATTGTCTATTATGTAGATATGGGATGCAGAAAGAGGTCATAAACTGTACACATTTGAAGGTCACACAACACTTGTCTATTATGTTTGTCCCAATCATAAAGAAAATATCTAGGTATTTGATTTCTAGAAGTGGTATGCACATAAGTGATTTTTGGAAGCCATAACTCCTCACATAATTCTTTAAAGGGTGCTAGCTTAATGGAAGAGCACCTGCCTTATAAGAAGGAGGTTGGTGGTTCAATTTCATTGTGCCCTAATATGCATTAATCAATGATATTGTAGTTTTTTAAAATTAAATACTTTTTATATTGATTTATTTCAATGGTGAGATAATTTTCTGGATTCATTGTTTTATATTGTCTCTAAAGAGACAAAAGTGATATTGTATTTCTTTTTAAATATAATTTTTTATTGTTTCTAGGGAGACAATAGTTAGGACCAAAGACATATTATCATCTCTAGAGAGACAAAAATGAAATTGCCTCATAAGAGACAATAATACTTGTGTTATATATTGTCTTTAGAGAGACAATTTTTCAAAGCAATAATTCTAGACACCCACTTAAAGACAATATTTAAGACAACACACAAGTTTTTTTGTCTCAACTTAAGACGATTTAGCCAAAAATTGTCTTAACCCCCCCCCCCACCTCTATGTTGTAGTGATATATACTTTTGAAAAAACATAGAACATGATCTTATTCATGGAGATTGACGTTAATCGTATTTCTTAGAAAGGAAAATTCGTTGAGTCGTTTAACATCAAACCCACCATGAATAAGTTTTCTCTTTCAAATAATATAATTTTTTTTTGTATACATTTTATTATCCCTCTTACAATAAAAATTATCCGTACAAATGCATTACAACATTGTATGACATAAATCATTTGAATACAAAATCTCTAGCTCATGAGTTTTTCTCTAAAAGATTCCAAGAATTTCATTGTAACATTGTATAAATTTTGGTAATGAATTATTCTTGAATACATATCTTGATACACGATTGTACAGAATATACAAATATACATATATCTTCTTTTATTGTAGATACTTTTTTGATCTGTATGAATACATTCGCTACAATTATTATTGCACACAATTTTATTCCTTCAACTTATATAGATATATATATATATATATATATATATATATATATATATATATATATATATATATATATATATATATATATCTATATATATATATATATCTATATATATATATATATATAATAACTTATTACATTTTTTATTGTTATAATGGATTCTTGTTTTCTCTATACCATTACTAACTTGTTTTCTAAAAAATAGTCCAATTTTTTTTTATAGTTATCTAAATATTGCTATAATATCATAAGAAAAAGAGGTTTACATATAGACTATGAACCAAATCTTAATAAATCATACTCTCATTATAAAACTATTCCAAAAATAGTTCCAAAATATTTTGACGTTTGTATTTTTTTCTAAAATTAAAATTAAATAAAACTTATCTAGATATGTAGTTTGATACATTTCTTCCTTCCATGTTCCTCCAAAACGTTAATTTTAGTAACAGAAATACCTCCTTGTTACTCCAAGTTTCCTCCGAGCCCACTTCTATGTTGTAAAAAGAATTTAGTCTAACTTTTTCACTTTTTTTTATTTCCACTTTTCTTTTCTTGGTTTTAATTCATCACTTCTTGATACTTCTTCTCAACAGATCTCTAGGTTCTCCTGTAGAAGAAATTATTTGTTATTTATATTTATAAGAATTAGTTTCTTTTCCTCCACTTTCCAACTAACTTCCCGAAAATACCAATGGCTAATTCTGCATCTTGGCTAAAGTTTTACTCTAAGATACACATGGTCTTCGACATAAAATTATTTTTGTGTAGGTTGAAGATTTTCATAACTATTTTGTTTATCCTAAGTCATATTAAAATTATATTTTACCTATTTAGCTATTGATTCCATCTCCTTTAATAAATTTGGCCCTAGCATCATTCTGTCATCGGGATTACCCAATAACTGGAATTCTAAATTTCCATCCATATAATACCTCAAAATGACTCATGTATAAGGATGTTTGATAACTATTATAAAAAAACTCAACTAAATGTAAATAATCCTCCCACATAATTGGTTTATGTATAACACACATCCTCAACATATCCTCAAGTATTTGGTCAACCCTTTCAGTTTGACCATATGTTTGTGGGTGGTAGACAATGCTAAAACTAAGTTGTGTTTCCATACATGTGAATAAATCCTTCCAAAAATTAGAGGTAAACTTTGGATATATATCATAAATCACTACCTTTGGTACATTGTAAAGTCTAAAAATTTCTCTCACAAATATTTCAACAATATTTAAAACTTTAAAATTGGAATCTATAGGTATAAAGTGTGCCTCCTTACTATGTTTTTCAACAACTCCATTATTTAATCATGTTTCGTCCTTGTTTTAGGTAATCCAATTATAAAATCCATTCTAATAGCTTCCCATTTCCATTCCAGACGAGGTCAAGGTTGGAATAAAGTAGTTGGATGTTGATGGGATGCTTTAATTGTTGACATTCTAAAGATCTAGCTAAGTATTATATAATCTCTATTTTGATATTAGGACAATAATACTCTTTCCTAAGTGTTGATATTATTTTTTGATATGCTGGATGTCCTGCAATTGGCCTCTTATGTAACTCACCCAATATAAATTTCTTTAATTCTTCTACATTTAAAACATTGATTCATGTTTTGAACTTTACTAATCCTTCTTTTTTTATGTTATATTTTTTTTTTCTATTAGAAACATGTTGTTTTATAGATTTCAACTATTTCCAAATATTTTCCATCATGTTTTGATGCATATTCACTCTCTTTACTAGAGATGTCTAACAATTACTAGCTATAATTACACAAGATTGATTATAAATTCAACTTAAAGGATCTGCAATTTCATTTTATTTTCCTTTAATATGTCTTACCTCAAATTCAAATTCATTGAAAAATGCTAACCATCTACCTTGTCTTGTATTTACGGTGGGTTTCTCAAACTAATGTTATCAATTAACAGAATAGATTTCCTCTCCAAAAGATAGTGTTTCCACATTCTTCGAGCATGCACCACCGCTTCTAACACTATATAATGAATGGCATAGTTACACTCATTCTCATTTAGGTTTCTAGACTTTGAGCTAACTAAATAATCATCTTGTAGTAAAACCCCACCTAAACCTTCTTTTCATGCATCAGTGTAAACTATAAAATCTTTATTTGGATTAACTATCTTTAATAAAGGATAAAATGTGAGTACTTGTTTCAATTTTTCAAAACTATCTCGACATTGATTTGTCCACAAAAAAATAGTTCCTTTCTTTTGTAAGGAGATAATTGGTTATGATAATTTTGAAAATCTTTCTATCAACCTCCTATAAAACCCTGTTATTCATTTGAAATGTCTAATGTATGTTACATATTTTAGAATTGGCCTTTCAACTACTACTTTAATATTCTCTAGAATTACAGCTAAACCTTTTTCAAAGATTACATGACCCAAATATTGAATCTTTGACTTGTAAAACTCACATTTATTGAAATGGGCATACAACTAATGTTCCCTAAGGGTATGTAGTAGTATTCTCAAATGTTGTTCATGTTCCTCCTCTATTTCAAAATAAATCAAATATCATCAATAAATATTAGAATTTATTTATCCAAATATTTTATAAATATATTTTTCATAGGACATGTGAAGGTACCTAGGGCATTCGTGAGTCCAAAAGGAATCACTACAAACTCATAATTCCCATAATGAGTTATAAACTTTATTTTATGAATGTATTTTTCCTTAAATATACTTGATGATATCTTCATCTAAGATCTATTCTTGAAAATACTTTTTCTCCTTGAACTTTATTAAACAACTCATATATTCGTGGTAGTCGATACTTGCTTCTTATCATTAGCTTATTGAATTGTCTATAATCAATGCACATTATAAAAGTTCCATCTTTTTTATTTACAAATAGCACTAGTTCTCCCCTTGGAGACACGCATGGTATAATCTATTTTATCCAAAAGTTATTTCTATTGCATTTTTAATTTGGTTAATCCTAGAACGATCATTGTATAATGGGCCCTTGAAACAGGTGCAACTCCAGAAATTAAATCAATAGTAAAATCTATATCTCATTTTGGTGGAAGTCTTGGTATTTCTTAAAAAAAAACATCTTTGAAGCCCTTAAGTACTTGAAAATATTCTAGAGTAGCCTTTTGTTTACACTTATTTTCAACATGTTCCAATTGTACAAAATATATTTGACATCCTTGTATTGCACACTTTTTGAGTTGTAGTGTTGAAATTTGTCTTACTGATATAGGCTCAAATATTCCTTGAATTAGCTAGTCTTTTCCTTGGTCATAAATGTAACAATTATTTTTTCTAAGAAATTAATTATTTCTCGGTGAGTTTCTAACCAGTCCATTCCTATCAGCATGTCATATGATGCTAAAGGTGAAAGATTTAAATTTAGTTTTGTAAGTAAACCATTCAAATCTAAAGAACATTCGTTTACCCATGTAGTAACTCTTCTTTGTATGCATGTATCTAATTGTACCAACTAAAGGTTTTTTTTTTTCTATTTTAAGGCTACATTAGTCCATTATAGTTGCGAAAATGTAACTTAAACTAGAAAGTAGATAAATTAATACTAATAAAGAGATGTTTTCTATTGTACCATGTATCTCTGCTATGGCGAATTGATGATATACCTTTCGATCATTTAAAGCTGACCTGGTTGTAGAGATGTTTTTAGAAACATTGTTGGTTGTAGAAGCTTCCTGAACATGATGTATTGTTTTTGTTTTTCCATCCCTTTTAATTTGCGGGAAATTATGAAACTATTGTGCCTCTCGACACCCCCAACAATTCGAAGTTTCTTTTACTGTAAATGATTTTTCCATGTCCTCTCCATCTGTTGATGTAACTATACTTTGGGTTTGAAACGTTTTTTTATTATTATATTATTTATTGTAATTTTTGTGGAAGTTTGTGGAAGAATATTTTGAAAAGGAAAATTTAAAGTTCTTGTTGCTTACCGCAAATTTGTATTTTTTCTTATGTTGTCATGGTTTAATATTTTCACCCCTCTGTTTTTCCTGAAAATAACATAGTCTTTCTTTCCTAATAGTTTCATCCATTATCTTTAGATTACCAAATTGTATCTTTCTCTATATGACAGATGCATGCAACTATGAATATTTGTACTTTATCTTTCTCTTATTGAATATAAGGAACATATCTAAGGAGATTAGTAAATTTGGTAATGAGTTCATCAATTGTTATTTGACCAAGTTTCAACCCATAAAATTCCTTATCTTTATCATCATAATATACTCCACTAAAATATTTCTCCTTAAAATTCTTTTTATATGCTTT
This sequence comes from Pinus tabuliformis, assembly GCA_031772625.1. NCBI lineage: Eukaryota > Viridiplantae > Streptophyta > Pinopsida > Pinales > Pinaceae > Pinus > Pinus tabuliformis. The sequence continues at coordinate 1,745,959,149 of CM062819.1, read as the reverse complement.
CCATTCCAACTCTTTACCTTTAATACTATGGCCTGTTTTAATTTCATCCCACCATTGAGATGCTTTACCTTACAATTGGTAAGTGGCTAATTGTTATTTTCGATTACTAGGATATTCATACACTTGAAAATATTTCCTCATATTCGGAAACCATGCTTCAACTCCCTCTTCTAATTCTCTGTTAAACATTGGGAGTCAAATATTCTTGAGTTGGTTGTGTAACTCCATTTTCAATTTATTTTTCCTATATTGTTTTAAATGGGGACTTTTGAACTATTGCATGAATTTGATTCTCCTAAGGGTTCAAAAGGTTCTACAATTTTTTTTTTCACTGAAGCTTTTGATCAACACTTCAATTATCTCTTCCTATTCAACTCTAGCCTTTAACAACCACTCACTATCTTCCTTGATGCTATCTATCTCTACTTTAAGACTCCACATTATTTCAAGAATTTATGAAGGTGGTTCATTTCTTTCTAACTAAATGAATAAACCATTTGGTTCAGAAAATTATTCTGATTGTTCGTCCATAACTTATTTTTTTCCATCTCTTTGTGTGTAGATCAAACACTTATTATTGTCAGTACAATACATATTTATGTCATTTATTTTGTAACATATTTTGTCCCAAAGTTTTAGCGTTGTAAACCTAGATTTGATACCATTTGTAAAATACCATCCTCTAACTCTTAAATATTCTATTGTGCATATGCAACTACATATATATACAAACATATAATTATTATTTTAACATGATTATTTAATATTTAAATTGATAGGATTCTTGTAAATTTATAAGTTTGAATATCATAAAACTAGTGCAAAGATATCAATTAAATGGTTGATACACAAAAATAGGCATCACTCCATAATAAGCATTAAAACTGTTATTTTGTGATACATCTCATATTGCTAAAAAAAACATTATTACAAACCAAACTAGCACAACCATATAAATTAAATTGAAAGTAAACACCAATAGACATCAAACCATAACAAACATAAAACAAATTACACACATTTCACTATGGAGATTCTTAATGTGCAAGTAGACTTTGTTACAATACCATGTGTTAGAAATACTAAAGGAGGAGGGAGGGCCTAAATCCATATTTCGTGATAATTAACTTGTTTTGATTTTATTTCTACAATGTTAACTGAATTTAAGCTTAAGTAGATAACACATGTCAATTATGGGCAACATATAATCATAAATGTAAGTGAGACATAAGAACACAACACATGAAAAAGTCAACATACACATCATCACATAGAGACACCAAATATTAGGTGGAAATCCAAACTAGAAAAAAACACCATTGTTGTTATGTTTGTCTTCCTTTTATTAATATTAGAAATATTCTTTGTCATCATACACTAGTGCAATATTTTACTAGTGTGTAGGCTACTACCTTTTGGAGGCCACCAACTGCAATAATTTCTCTAAGTAGATCTATGCTAGTACTCCCTATTCAGATTCTTTGACCAAAAATGGAAGGAAGCTACCACTCCCTTATTTAAGGATCCAACCCTCATATTCTCATGGACCTTGATTCATAATCTTTCACACTAGATCCATCTGCAAAAAATTCAAATCTTGTGGGCCACGTTTCATCCAATTTTCAAAATGGACCCACCTATATTTTTTTTCCCAACAACTGAATACCTACCCTCTATACACTTGAATAATAAATCTATGCAAAAATCCTTAGATCAATATCTAATTCAATGTATATACAATTCATACTCAACAACTCAAACTCAATGCAATATAAATGCCCATGAACACATCAATAATACAACCATATAACATAGCTACCATCCTCAATACATAAAACACATATTTTCTATAATAACAACCTTCCACAACAATATCACTAGTTTAATAATAGTTGTAGCCCAACACATCAACTAAATGTAGATCACACTCTCTTTGCAATACCAGTTTATTCATTTATACATAATGCTAATCAACTAATAACAACTAGTAGCATATACTTCTCTCAGCAGTTTATCTAACAACATATCAAGGAAGTAAAATAAGCTCAACAAAGTATCATGACCATAAAAACCCCTTTATTATAAGCACATACCATAGGTATTCATTAAGGATGGATCTATGCTACGATAAGACAAACAACATTTGTACAAATCATTAACTATGTAACTCATTATTTAACACTTCTGATATAAAAAACGAACCAACATTTGTTAGAAACAAACAAAAGAAATTATTTATCCACGTACACCGTACTATCTTTCTTTTAGAAATATATCATAGAATCTAATAATGATCAATGCCAATATGCAATTGTTTTCACTCCTATATAGTGGGTACACACTGATCTACAAACCTCCAATGGTACTTGACTTTGCCTAGGAGTCAAATCAGGCCAAAATATACACATCACCAAGTCAATGAATAAATTCACATCGAATTCATCATAACTAAGATGGCCACAAAGTCCATATCAAACATGCTCCTTAATTATAGAGACTGAATCAACCACATTCATGAATTCCTTCAATGGTTACATAAAGGTTTTGTACATTCACACATGTAGGACAAAGTGAATACAATCCACAATAACTTTAGAGACCACCTAAAACCAATCAAATTCCTATTTTAATCCAAGACCAGAGAAGTATAGAAAAATATATAATGTTATTTCCTTATATTTGCAGACGATAGAGGAGAAACCAACATATATTAAAATACACCAGGGCATTTACAATGAAACATTATATCAGAACTCACACACCTTAACCAACTCATATGGGTCAATCACACCTTTCTTAGCGCATAAAATCTCTATAATATTATAGCCATCCTTTAGTTTAGGTTAAGTAATTTGGAACTTATGCGCACAATGCAAATTCTTCAGATCAAAACATGGTCAGGCACTAGAATGATAAGATATATAAAAGAGAAGAAGCATATATCTAATATGGTGCCAATGAAAATTTTTAATCACACTCTAAACTTGTCCTAGAACAAATAAAAAAATTAATAAATTGCATGCATTCATTGTTGGTGTCATAGCAAAGGAATAAATTTCTCGAGTACGCACACAAATTGACTTATCTCCTTTGGTATTTATAATCTCTTTTCCCTTCAATTACCTTTGGAAAATTCCATCAAACTTTTAATGGTATTTAGTTGAAAAAATAAATTAGATGTTGAACCCCCTTGAGCATATGATTTACCTTGGGAAATTTAGTGGTTTGGCCCTTTGTTTTTATTTTCCTTTACCTATAGACATAATTGTTGAGACAAAACTATCATCTAGCCACGATCATCATAGGGATAGATTGGGAACCGAAGGAGGTTTTTGGAATCCCCACTCTAGGCTAGTTATCATCCAGTGAATTTAATCTAATTTAAAGAAAATCATACTTGCTCTACCCAGAACTCTGCCACACTTCTACATAACCTTGCCAGACACCTCTAGAACTTGTCCATCCTCTACATGCTTCAGCATATTTTCTGCAACACCTCATAACATCATCAAACCTCTGACAAACACCAAAGCATCATAACAATGTAGTATCTTTGGCATAAGCTACCGTAAAAACTCTCGTAAAATGAGTGTTATTGAATAATTAAATATTATTCATCCTTATATTGATATTACATGAAGAATATTCTTCTATTTCTCAATTACAAGAATATTAAAAGAATTAATTCTTAATTCTTTTGTTTAGAAGAATTTATATTCTTCTATATCGGTATAGCATCATTTATCACTCCAATAGAATTTATGCTCTTGTATGGCCTTGGGCATTCTTTTCCCGTGAAAACTTGATCCTTTATTAAAAAATAATATTTCAAAATCCATACATGACTCTGCCTATTCAAAAGCGCATAAATACATGGGTTGTATAACTGTAGAGTTGCGTATACCTTTATAAATATGAAAAAATAAAATATTATGCTATTTCTCGGGTGGGGTTCATGGGTTTTACCGAGAACCCACCTACACAAGCTCGTAGCACAACTCAATTAAATTATTTTAGGTGGTATATATACACACCTTCAGTAGGCCTAAAATATATACCAATTCTTATCCCAGGACAAGTTTGATTTTCTCGTGCTTCATGCACTCTCAGTCTTTATGGAAAACCTTCTTTCCTTTGCAGATATATTTAGCATCCTTATAGCATCTCCTTGCATTTGTTAGAGAGGTTGTCTTCATGGCTTAGGTTGGATGGATCTTGAGGAAGGCTTTGTCAATGCTTTGGCTTGGATCAGGTTGTACCTATTATCACTCTAGGAAACTCTCCTAGGTTGTAGCTCGGAGATGCCTGGTAACATATAATCTTCAATATTGTTCTCAGAACTATTGGAATGGATGAAGGTTTGGATCAAGCCAGATAAGTGTTTCAACTTTGTTTTCACTTCAAACATGCATGAACACCCCTAGCTTGACAAGGCTTTAGACCACTAATGCTCAATAGTTTGTAGATTCAATGAATAGATGGAGAATACTAACCATACCGGCAGATGCATATATATAAACACATATGAATGGCTAGCTATAGGCAGTAAATGAAGAATACTAACTGTACTAGTAGATGCATATATAAAAAACATATGAATCACTAGCTACAGGCAGTAAAAGAAGCTTGCAACCCTAATTTATCAACGCAGAGATAAGATGACAGTTATCTGGCGTTAGACACAAAAGAAACCTGAACAACCTGTTCAAGTGAAAGCTTAGAACAGAAGAGAAAATGAACATTGAACATATAACAGTAAAAGAAGCTTGTATTACTGGAATGAAGATGAGACGCTACAAAGAATAGAGTAGCTACAGTCTCCAGAAGTTGAACCCTTATTACATCTTACTTTTAGCCTTTTATAGGCCTTTTACAATGCTCTTGAGCTCTCAAAGGCTCGGAGTGTCTTAATCTATCCTCCCCATTTTTGACAACTTGATGCCCTAACTAGGCACGCATGGGCTCGAGGTTTTCCTCTTCTGACAGCAGAGTAACAGTACTTTGATATTTTGGCTGTGCTGCTAGGGAGCTCTCTCATGCCAGAGATACCCCATGATAGGTTCTGTTATTTTTGGCTGAACATTGTCTGCTCCATGATGTTTCTGTTTGTTTTGGACAAGCTACATGTGTTGTGGCCCTTGTTATTCCCTTTTTGGTCTCTGTTTCCAGACAATCTGTCTCCCAGACTCTGCTATGTGGTGGAATGGGTCTTCGGGCCTTTGTTTTCCCTTTAAATGTTTAGAGTGATTGTTTTTCTGTTAAACAAAGAAAGATGCCGCAACTGTGAGAAATCCTGTCCATTTTCGTTCTTCCGGACATCAAAAGTCCTTAAACATGGCCTATTTCTCAATCGGGTCTGCCCTTAGGGTCACTATTGCAAGTCACAGATGACCTGTCCCTGTCTTCCCTTTGTATTCTGAAATGTGTTGAAAAACACTAAAAATACATGAAAAATGGCTTATGGCGGACCTAAAAATATTATAGATTTTCATTCCCGAACCCTTTCAGGTCCGGGACCTATCGCATCGTCGCTGCCTGAGGCTACCTTTGTATTTCGTTACAATGCGAAAAACATTGAAAATGCATTAAAATTGGCCTTCTTGCAGACCTCAAATATTATGCAATATTATGTATATAACCATCGGGTCCAGTTATCGGGTCGCCCATGTGTATATGCCAGCTCCCTTTGTATAGCCGATGCGATATAGCGATGCGATCAATCGCAATCGCATGTCACTCATGCCCCAGGCCCGTGGCTAGCGCGCTCCTTTGTAATTCCCAATAGTGATACCCCGATGTAACGTGGGCCATCGATCTGCGTGCTTGATCGACGGTCCACGTTGAATCTTCGATCGCCATCTCCATCGCCCCATGGTCTGCACCGATTGCCACTACCTGCCTGTGCCGATTGCTACTGCCAATTAGTTCTGGACAGTTGATCGGCCAAATCAGATGGCTGCTATGCATTCTGTGTGTATGCCTGCGGTAATCGTTTTTCACTATTTTTCTCTGGTTTTTTCCTCCTGATAGTGCTTTTCCACCCTTCCAAAGGCTCTTGGCATGCCACTATTGGGATTTTTAAATGATCCTTAGGTAAACTTTGAAGACTTCAGGAGTGTTAAAAAGCATATTTGGATCCATTTTTGGACCGTTTGCTGACAAGGTTAACACTGGCTCCTTCTGGGGATGAAAGCCTCCCTATGAGGTTTCAAGAACTACATAATCAATGCCTTTCCTGTAAAAGCAAAATAAAATCTTCCTCATAGTGTTTCATTGGGCATGGAGTCTATTTTGTAATGAAATAAAAATTAGAAAAAACATATTTACAATACTAAGGCTTTAAAGCCTTAAATGAAATAATGTTTCAAAAACCACCCATTTACTGGGCCATCAGAGACTTGTACAGGCCTATTAATTTGATCCTCCTCTTCAAAAATTTTGTAGCATTTGACTTTTTTAGGTAGAGATGGTCTATATTTCACCTCCTCTCTGTATGCTTTTAGCGTTGGATGTTTTGCTTGGAAGGTTTTGTTCACCTGCTAAATGATAAGGTCTGCTTCATAATTTTCTATGGGTTTTACTTCAGCTAGTATCTTGTTGTACATGCAATTAAACCTCTTATTGAAATCAGACAACAACTCACAATTTTCCCTCTTTAAGTTCCCAAACTCAGTATGGTAGTAGAGGAGATCCTTTTTAGCCCCCCAACACTTTAGAAATGCATCATCTGAAGCCTCAATATATGCTATAGAACTCAGGGTTAGTTCTTTGAACCATTTTCTACCCTCTTCATCTAGGCTTTGGACAAAGACTCTCATCCAGACATCATCTTCACTAATGTCCAGGTTATCAACATAGCTATAGAATGATTCAAGATGTTCTTCAGCTGTAACACCTTCAGTCCCAGTGAACTTAGGCCTATATTTCTGATATTCTCCAGTAGGCATGGCATTCAAAGGAGTGGGCAGTACTAGAGGTCCATACCTAGTAGCTATGATTCTTTCCATTTTGGTAGGTGCTTGTGGGCCTACCATAGCTGTGGTGGCTACAAGGGTATTGGCAGTCTGAATGATAGAGGGCTAAGGAGTGACTGACAAGACTAAAGGAGTATGATGGATAGGAGGTGAGGCTTCCTTATATTTACCTAAACCTAATGCTCCTTTCTGCAATGCCTTTCTTTCTTTGATGATTTTTTTAGGGTCAGGTACTAGGTCAGCTTATGGCTTCTGAGGATTTATCCGAGTATGCCTCACAAACTGAGCCAAAACTATGAAGTGGAGTCGCCAAAAGGTTCGTCCCAGTAGATTCGCCAGATAGATGATTACAACCAAAAAAGTGCCCAGACATTGTCTATCATCAAAGATGGATCTATGTCATCTCCCAAGGAAGATGGGCTTCAGTCTCCTCTCCCCGACAATGGTGCCAATTATGTTATCACTCCAGGAAACTCTCCTAGGTTGTAGCTTGGAGAGGCCTGGTAACATATAATCTTCAATATTTTTCTCGGAACTATTGGAATGGATGAAGGTTTGGATCAAGCTAGATAACCATTTCAACTCTGTTTTCACTCCAGACATGCATGAACACCCCTAGCTTGACAAGGCTTTAGACCACTAATGCTCAATAGTTTTTAGATTCAATGGATAGATGGAGAATACTGACCATACAGGTAGGTGCATATATATAAGCACATATGAATGGCTAGCTACAGGCAACAAACGAAGAATACTAGCTGTATCGGTAGATGCATATATAAAACACATATGAATGGCTAGCTACAAGAAGTAAAAGAAACTTGCATCTCTAATTTATCAACACAGAGATAAGATGACAATTATATGGCATTACACACAAAAGAAACATGAACAACATGCTCAAGTACAAGCTTAGAACAGAAAAGAAAATGAACATTGAACATATAACAGCGAAAGAAGCTTGTGTTACTAGAATGAAGATGAGATGCTGCAAAGGATAGAGTAGCTACAGTCTCCAGAAGTTGAACCCTTATTACATCTTACTTTCAACCTTTTATAAGCCTTTTACAATGCTCCTGAGCTCTCAAAGGCTCGGAGTGTCTTAATCTATCCTCCTTGATTTTAACAACTTGATGCCCTGACTAGGCACACATGGGTTCAGGGGTTTCCTCTTCTGACAATAGAGTAATAGCATTCTGATATTTTGGCTGCACTGGCAGGGAGCTCTCTCATGCCAGAGATACCCCATGATCAGTTCTATTGTCTTTGGCTGAGCGTTGTCTACTCCATGATGTTTTTGCTTGTTTTGGATGAGCTACGCTGTCTGCTCCATGATGTTTCTATTTGTTTTGGACAAGATACGCGTGCTGTCATCCTTGTTATTCCATTTTTGGTCTCTGTTTCCTGGCAATCTGTCTCTCGGACTCTGCTATGTCGTGGAATGGGTATTCGGGCCTTTGTCTTCCCTTTAAATGTTTAGAGTGATTATTTTTCTGCTAAACACAGAAAAACGCTGCAAATGTGAGAAATCCCACCCAATTCTGTTCTTCTAGACTTCAAAAGTCCTTAAACATGGCCTATTCCTCAATCAGGTCTTCCCTTAGGGTCGCTATTGCAAGTTGCAGATGGCCAGTCCCTGTGTTCCCTTTGTATTCTGAAATGCATTGAAAAACACTAAAAATACATGAAAAATGGCTTATGGTGGACCTGAAAATATTATAGATTTTTATTCCCGCACCCTTTTGGGTCCGGGACCTATCGCGCTGTCGCTGCCCAAGGCTCCCTTTGTATTTCGTTAAAATACAAAAAACATTGAAAATGCATTAAAATTGGCCTTCTTGCGGACCTCAAATACTATGCAATATTATGTATATAAACGTTAGGTCCGGTTACCTGGTCGGCCATGTGTATATGCCAGCTCCCTTTATATAGCCGATGTGATATAGCGATGCGATCAATTGCAATCACATGTCGCTCATGCCCCAGGCCCGTGGCTAGTGTGCTCCTTTGTAATTCTCGATAGAGATACCCCGATGTAACGTGGACCATCAATTTGCGCACTTGATCGATGATCCACGTTGAATCGCCAATCGCCATCGCCATCGCCCCATGGTCTGCACTGATTGCCACTGCCTACCTGTACCGATTGTGACCGCTGATCAGATTTGGACCGTTGATTGGCCAGATCGGATGGCTGCTGTGCATTCTCTGTGTACGCCTGCGGTAATGGTTTTTCACTATTTTTCTCAGGTTTTTGCCTCCCGATAGTGCTTTTCCGCCCTTCCAAGGGCTCTTGGCATGCAACTGTTGGGATTTTTGAATGATCCTTAGGTAAACTTTGAAGACTTCGGGAGTGTTAAAAAGCATATTTGGATCCATTTTTGGACCGTTTTCCCACAAGGCTAAAAGTACCTTTCCTATAACTATTGTTGATTATCAATAAAGAAGCTCATGTCTTGTTCCTGATATGTTATTGTCTCATGAATAATGATTTCCATGTTTATATATGATGGTATAACATATATTTTATGTATTCACATTGAATTATATATCATGTATATGCTTCTCTGAATTTATATGCAGGTCTGCTCGATTCTAGAGGAAGCAGATGGTTTGGACCCTACGCGAACATCATCAAATGTAGGACCTCCGGGTAAGTTTTCAAGTCTGCATCTAATAATTCACATGTTTGGCATGCTTTCTTGATGAATCCTTATTGATTTTGTTCTTCTTCTCTATTGAGTTTGTCAACCATTACCTTAAGGAACTTTTCCCACCAAAATATGTAAACAAATTTTGATTTTCCATGTTGTTATATTTTTCAGTTTTAGAACTAATAAGTCATAGTTCAAGAAAAGCTATGGATAAGTGATATGTTGTCCATAAGGAAAAATCAAATCTACCTTGAAAAAAAGTATGAGAGATTTATGGATGATATATTGAGTGATTTTAATATTTAGAAAAATATGAGTTACGGAGTGATTTTAGAATTTTGGAAAAATATGATTTATGGAGTGATTTTAGAATCCAGGAAAAATATAATTTATGGAGTGATTATTGGTAATTTATCGAATTATTTTAGGATTTAGAAAATATATTTAATTTGATTATTCTACTTATTATTAGTCTATGCAAAGATATGACAGAAAATAACAAAATACATCTAGAATCAAGCCAAGAGAGCGGAAAGAGTGCTTCTGAATAAGTATATGTACAAAATTGGTTGAATGAAATTCAGTCTCGTGGGCAACTCAATGTAGAATTGCTTCATTTCTTACCTATCCAATGTTGGCTATAGTAGTGTGGCAAACATTATCAATTCGAAAGAGAATACCACGTGAGGAGTCTCATAGGGCTGAGGGATTCCAAGCATGCATTAAAAGATAAGTAACTATGCTCTCTGAAAATTATTGTGTTTTCATATGGTGAATGAAGCAATAAGAATCAAATTTATTTGCATGAAATATTTCATATGATAAAGAGTCGAGATTATTTTCTCAGAAAACCTCCATGGAATTTTGTGCATAGATGAATAAGTGTTTTGTGCATTGAATTCTTAAAAGATTTCATGGCTAAATAATTGTGTGAATTGCATGAGTTCTTGAAAAATAGGGTCCAAATGTGTCTTAGTATATCCAAAATAGTGATAGATGTGTAAAAAATGAAAGACGTTATTTTAAATGATCCTGTTATCACCAAAATTCTCTTTCATATTTGAAAAAGTCATTTTCAAGTTCTCCAAAAGTGCATCCAAAGTTGATGACTAAAACAAGAAATTATTTAAGATTTAAATCCGCAAAAATGAGCTGCAAATATTCATTTGAATATTTCAAACCATGTGACCTGTGTAAACACTGAGAGGGGTGTTTTTTAATGAACCCTTTCCAACAAAACCCTCTTTTGTTTTTCAAAAATTCATTTCCCAATGTTTCGAAACCGCGCCCAAAGTTGATGGCTAAAACAGTAAAAACAAAGTAAAACAGAGTGTTCCCATTTGATTTGTCAGCGCAATAATAGTTGTTTATGTACATATAGAGATAATTGTAGTGTTAATGTTCTTGAAAAAAAAAAAATCATGTAAGAACAAATAACTATTAAGTTTGATATTTACTGAAAAGAAATAGGTTATTCGCATGCACAAAAGTAGAATAATTATGTTAATATTTTTTGAAAAGAAATAAGTTATTTGCATGAACAAAATTAGAGCAATTATGTTGATAATTTGTAACAACCCTGGTTAAAAATTCATGTAAAAATATATAAGACCATGGTCATGGGACACATATTCCAAGCTGAATGGTGGAAAAAACATCCTAGTGGGTGTTCATTTCGGTTTATTATGGTCAAGGAAATTGGCAAAGTTAATGGCAAAGGCTTTGGAAAGGAAACATGGAATTTTTGGCACATTTATTTATGAAAATAATAGAAATTAGGAGAAAAGGAAGGTGAAAGCTCACAGGTTCCATGTGAGGAGGAAAACAAAGGGAAAAAATGGAAAATGAAGAAAATAGAGGCCTCGTTGATAAAAAGGATTCTGAGGATGAGTTGGAAATATTTTTCTCAACATTGGATCAAGAAAGGCAAAGGAGACAAAGGGTAATCAGAGATCAAGCAAGGAAGAGAAGGTTCATGCAACTACAACATGATTCTTTGCACGTATCAATTTTCATGTGTGTTTTCCTTGCTATGTTTGGCACACATGGTATTGCATGTAGTTCTTTGTTGTTATGGCATGGGTTTTGCCAAGTGTGACAATGTTTTCACCCTAGCCTTGCCATTTCTGGATAGCCACGGTGTGATGGGGTTCCGTTGACGATGTTGGGCCCACCAACATGTCAGGGGATCTCCCCGGTAAGAAGTCCCAATTAGACCTCAGACTGTTTGGTGTAGGAGTCCCAGCAAGGGGTCGTATGGTAATGCCTTGACCACGATTTCGCATAGAGGCAAGTAAGATAACTCTGTTGGTAGCAAGGGTGTGACAATTGCAGTCAGTTAAGGAAGGTGCATGAGAGGTTCTAACACATGTGGGTTGAGATGAGTGCACCCCTTGGAAACTTGTAATAGTACTCAGCTTGGAAGGGAACACACGAGCAAAGATGCATCACAAGCTAGAAAGTATGTTAGCGAGCAATCCAAAGTGATGGTTAAACCAACAACACATTTTAGAAAGATTCATACATGCATATACAAAATAGTACATACATGCATGCGTAAGAAAACCAATACATATATCATTTAGAGTAAACGAGATAGCATAGAATAAAATACAACATATGCTTGAAACATGTTGACTCTTATTATATCAAGAAGTGTAAGTTCTAGTCATACAATACATCCACGTCCAACCACTAGTTCCAATAGTGGAACATTACATCCACATCTGCCTGCTCCTCCAAAGAGATGTACTAGCTCTACGCAGTGGAGAAGCCAAGGCTCGTTACAATACTCTCCAAGCTCTCTCCAAGATAGTCTTATCGGAAGCTTGGCTGACCAAAACCTTTTACAATGAGTTATGAGGGACTATTTATAGCAAAGGATGGGGTCACCCTTGACATTCCCCTTTGTGATAGTTCAAATGACCTCATGACTTTTCACCTACACTATGATTGTTACATCCAACTATCACAAGTTGAGTTACACTTGACATGACTTTACATTACAATGCACATGTACCCATGTGAAACAAAATGGCTTGAGCAAGCCAAGCTAGACATCACACAAACTTAGACAACCATGGAATTCCAACTCCTCAACATCTTCATGCTGATCGAAAATAACATACTAATTCCAAGATTGATAGTCCTTGATGGTGTCTGTGTGTTCCGTGGTGACATCCATTTGAAACCTGACTCTTGCCTCCATAGCATCCGGGTACACTACTCAGGCTCCTCTATCCAACTCATCTGAAAGCATGTGCATCATTATCTTCAATGTGGCCGAGCCACCAACATACTTGTGCATGATGTCTGTATTGATGAAAAAGTCTGGCCTAGTGGCAATGTGCATCAACTCGTCGAAGTACAAGTCAAGCTCTAGTCAGACCTGTTTCTTTGTCTTCACCTCGATGAGAGTCCCAATAGATGGGATCTCATGTGTGTGCACCACAACATCCATACTCCTGAATACTAGTGCATGGGAAGCCTGTATGTTAGTGATGAGTTGTGCGAGCTCTTCATAGTTACGTATCTAACTCCGGATATGTGCTTTTAGCTCTACAACATTGGCCCTCATCATCTTAAGCAAGTGAAGCGGGGCTCCCTTGTATTTCATCATCCATGTTTGCATATCATCAACAACAGCATGCAATTTCATCAAGGAACGTGTTGTTCTACCATATCGTTGCTACCACCTGTTGAGATGCATGACCGCCTTATGCATGGAACTAAACTTGAAGTTCAAAGCTCGCATCAATGTGTCAAGGGACAATACTTCATCTAGTATTTCCTTCTTCAGTTCATCTCAGGTGAAAATTTTCACCAAGTTTCCTCCTTACTGAGCCGTTTGTTGTTCCTTTTCCTTTTTTTCATTCTCAGCTATCAGGAAGTGAACACTTGATCTAGTGGCTTCAGCATACACTCTGGTTTCATCTGCCAAGGCTGATGGATGTTTGCGCACATCAGTCACGATCACTTGTTCCTCAACTTGCGCAGAAGATGTATGATCCTCCGGAGTGGATACTTGATGAGACCACACAACTCTCTGTTGAGATTCGTCGAATGAGATGTTGTGCATCTCTCCTTCCGGCTAATCGCCAAGGATCTCAATGCCTCCTTGGTCACTGGATACTTTATCATTATCTGGATGTGGTGAAGTAGGTGAGTCGACCTCTTGGTGATGAGGCATGAGGTTGGTGTCCTACTCCCACTCTTGCTGCTCCATGTCTACATCCAACTGTTGAAGTGTTTTTTCTATCTCATGAGAGAATTCTTTCTCCTACGATGGTTCACCATATTGGCCTGATGCTCGTTGACCGGATAAGTCCAATACTTCTACGGGCATTATCTCATATGTTTTCACATGTTGTGACCCCTACTATATCTGTTGTTGCTGCACTTCCCTCTCTTTTTTGCGTGGATATTTTTCTTTCTGGAGTTGCTCCCTCAGCTCATGCAACTCCTTCTCTACTTCTTCCATTTTTCTCTTATCCCTCCTCCTTTGCATGATTTTCATGTCACGGTGGTGCCTCTGTTAGGCCCCTATACTACTAGTGTAACCCCTTACTGTTATTAGTACAACCCACTTATTATATTGATGTACCCATGTAGTGCCCATATTGTTACTATTATGCCCCATAGAAGCCAACTATTATTATTATTGTGCCCTTACATTATTATTGTTATGTCGGCTCTGATTATGTTATGACCCCTTAGACTCCTATATATAGAAAGGAGGTCTTTTCATTTGTATCATCCAAGAATTGTTCATTTGTGTAATCTAAAGGAGGTTTCCCCCTCAAAGAGGTTGAATTTTAAGGCGATCTATCTTTTCTATCTTTTCTTGAGCTGGTTTCATAACATTTGGTATCAGAGCTTTGGATTCTAGGGTTTCACTGCTCCAAACAGGTCATCGTGGAATTTTCGCTATAAATTTTTTTCTCCAACGTTTCAGAAGCTAAAAACAAAACCCATTTGAGAGGAAATCACACTGAATCTCGGGTCCAAATTTGAGAGCTTTTAGCACTATACTTGCAGAGATATGATCTGAGGAAGTTGGTATTTTTGCAGACTCCTGAATTACATTCCAAACAGGTGACCTAGGGAAAATCGTCATAACTTCCTCTCTGAGCATCAGATTGAAATTTCGTAAGAAGGTACAAAAATAGGATAGACTGTAGTTTCTTGTATATATTTTTCAGAGACAAAGGTCGAAACATTGACTCGTGGCACATCGTATAAGTTCGCTCTATTGAACTAGTCTATAATCAGGTCACTATGGGAGATTGTGCATAACTCTTTCTTGGAGAATCCAATTTGGATCAGACTAGTGGAATTGGAAAGAGGACATAGAGGGATACTACAGTTGCAATTTCAAAACTTAAAGATCTGAAAGTACAGAGTTATAGTCATTTCAAGATCGAGCTCCTAAAATCAAGGAAAAGCAAGATGAGGAAGTTTGATGGCAAGGATGTGGTAAATTGGATAATTCAGATGGAGCAATATTTTGATCTACATGGTATACCACGATTACAAAAGGTATGTATTGCATATTCATATTTATAATTGGATCAATTTTTATGGTATGAAGGGCTTTGTTCTCGTAAACAACTTGTTACGTGGTCAATTTTCACGAAGGAAATGATAGCACATTATGAGGATACAAAGAGCAACACCTTCTTTAGAGCAACACCACAACAATTGGGAAGAGTAAAAGGGCTTTGTGATATAGTGGAAAGCAAAATTATGGAAACCAAGAAGCATACCCCTCACAACTATAAAGATGGAAGTGTTGTTTCTCCTGGCCTTCCACAACCTACAAGGGTTACACCACAACAATTGGAAGAAAAAAGAGAAAAAGGGCTCTGTTACAATTGTGATAGAAAATGCACTAAAGGTCATAAGTGTGTTGAGAAGAAATTATTTTACCTAGAATATGAAGAGGAGGAAGAAAAGGATCAAGAAACGTCAAAAGAAGATGATATATGCTAGGACCCCACCCCAGAGAAAGAAGAAATGAATCAGACCATATCTTGTAAAGCATTGGCAAGAATTACCACTCCTAAAACTCTCAGGATAGAAGGACATATCAAGAGGAAAAAGGTGCAAGAAGTGAAAGATCACATCAAGAAAGAAGAAATGAATCCAACCATATCTTGTAATTAATTGGTTGAAATTACCACTCCTCAAACTATCAATATAGAAGGACATATCAAGAAGAAAAATGTTCAAGAAGTGAAAGATCACATCGAGCATCAAGAAATGAATCCAACCATATCTTGTAAAGGATTGGAAGAAATTACCACTCTTCAAACTCTAGAGATAGAAGGACATATCAAGAAGAAAAAGGTTCAAGCAGTGAAAGATAACATCCAGCATCAACAACAAGTTCTCCAACTTTTAAAGGATAACACCACTTCAGTGCAAAATCAAACGAAACAACAGGTATATCTACATCGTAGTGAAAAATGTTTTGATGTAGGTGATTGGGTATTTTTACTGCTACATCTCAAGCAAGCTATTTATGAGAAGGTAATGTTGGCAATACTACATGCACTTAAAAAATGGTGACCCTATCGAATGGGAAGACTCTTCAAGGATGAAGATGTGGAAGCATTGTTTTGTGCTATTTCGATTATCCAACTAGATTGGATAAACAAAGCAATGGATTAATGGAGGAAGGATGAAGAAGTATGGCCACTTATTCAAAAGTTGCAAAAGATCCCAATTCAAACAATATTGCCAGAAATTGAAGAGGAAGGAAAAATCATATTGGAACTTGGAGCAGTCACAGAAACAAGAACCCGACAGCTACGAAATTGATCAATTTCAGAGTATCTCATCAAGTGGAAGAACTTACCCGCTGAAGATTCCACATGGGAGGACAAGAATTTTATACAGAAGCATCAAGAACTACTCAAGCGTTGAGGACAATGCTTTTTGAAGGAGAGGGGCATCTTAGGCCCCTATACTACTAGTGTAACCCCTTATTGTTATTAGTACAACCCACTTATTATATTGATGTACGCATGTAGTGCCCATATTGTTACTATTATGCCCCATAGAAGCCAACTATTATTATTATTGTGCCCTTACATTATTATTGTTATGTCGGCTCTGATTATATTATGACCCCTTAGACTCCTATATATAGAAATGAGGTCTTTTCATTTGTATCATCCAAGAATTGTTCATTTATGTAATGTAAAGGAGGTTGCCCCCTCGAAGAAGCTGAATTTTAAGGCGTTGATCTATCTTTTCTACCTTTTCTTGAGCTGGTTTCATAACAGCCTCTTTGCCTATATAACCATAGTTTCCTTTGCTGCTAATGGATCTACTTGGAACTTGTAGCTTTGCTCCTCCTCGATGCGATTGACAATCATACTCTTGCCCTAGTCGCGCATTGGTATGCTTGCCTCTGCTGCCACTACTGCTACTGCTGTTGTAGGTGCTTTCTGTGATGTTACTTCATGTTTCTTTGCTAGACACTCAATAGCAAAGCCGACCTGATCATTGGGTCTGGAAAAATTGTAGAAATATCTCCATGGGTCCTCCTCGACCCATTGACAAACCCCATGGATCTAGTTGAACTGAACTCTCGTGCAATGGTATTTCACAATGAAATGTGGGTCATACAAATTGTAGCTTCGTAGGTCGAATGGTTCTAGATCACATATAACCCAATCGACAACGGAAGAGCAAGCCAAGGTGCCTTCCTCTTCTGGTGCAGTCTAGCTATCAATCTTGCCGAGATATGATATGCTACTTCCTACATGAAAAGTATGTCCAACGCAAAATTTGGTAGAACATGCAGAGGCTTCTCCATGCTGAACATCCATATGAAGGTTCCAGACGGTGAAGCGTACCAATCAAAAATGCCTATCAGTGCCTCCATTGCTTCCTTTGACATGCAGGGTGGATTGTGTTCAAATATCATCTTGTAGACTGGGGTGACAAAATGATCGGACAACCATGTGATTATTCCTTTGAAGCTGCATTCGCACAAAAACTTGAAATATGTGTTCACAACAATCTCCATCAGTGACCATGCCCACTCCAAGCTCGGGAACTTCTGTCGGGCACAGATTGCATCGAAGATGTAGGAAGACATGTAAATCTCTACATGCATACCTATGGGTGACTGTCGAGACTTTGTTGCTTGTTTCTTCAGCTGATGAGCAAACATTCCAGACGAGCTACATGGTTTTCCCTCTCTAGCTAGTTGGTCCAATGCGATCACCCAACTTAGTGGGAAGGTTTATGTGCTTTCTTGGCCACACAATCGACATGCAAATATGACCAAGTATTGATAGGCCTTCTGCATTATCTTCATCTTGTAGATCTGGTTGGGTGTCAACTTAAATGGAGTTGTCTCCTTTACCCAGTTCTTCAGAATGTCTTTGGAGTTAGCACTATTGTTGGGTAAGATGAAGGGTGTCTTCATGATAGTCACGGGCTCTGCTATCTGATACATCTCATCATAGTCTCGTCCCCAAAAGGTTGGAAGCTTCATCCCACTGACACTACTCAAGGTCATCGTCTCGGTATCAGTGTGGGAGAAGATCCAGTGTATCATGTCTACGCATGGGAACATGGGGTATCTGCAAGCAATTCAGTACAAGCTGGACTTGTGAATATTCACATACACCTGATCATCTTCAAGATCTTCCTTAAAAGTTCCTACAAATGCTTCATTGACCTCTTGCTGCTTCAGCTTGATGTTGTTAAAATTAGCAACTAGGGCCAAACTCCATGTGTGTCATCTTATTCATGGTTGATAATATTTTTATTAGATTCCTCTCATCGAGAGGTGTAGGATTGATCTAAATATCATTCGATTTTGATAAGTATTTATGGAGATATGAATTTATTTTGATTATGGAATAATTATCAAGCCGACCAACAACTCATGTAGGCTCCAAAGCCCAACAGTCGCATCTATTCAATCATCAACATTTGTGTATAAATACAGGAGGTCTTTTCCTCATTTGGACACACATCTCATCACATCTCTCTTTCTCTCCTGCACAGAAAAGAGGCTCTTCTCCTACTGCGCAGAAAGGGACTCTTCTCTCACACGTGTGGAAGGAATGATGTCAATGATGCCAGTGATGCCGATGATGCCGGTGATGCCGGTGATGCTGGTGATGCCGATGATGTGGGTGATGCTGATGATGTCGATAATGCTGATGCCGATGATGCCAATAATGCCAATGATGCTGGTGATGCCAGCATCGTTGATGATGTCGGTGATGTTGATGGTGTCGGTGATGCCGGTGATGCCGATGATGCCGGTGATGCCGATGATGTCAGTGATTCTGATGATGTCGGTGATGCCAATGATGTTGCTGATGCTGATGCCAGTGATGTCGGTGATGCCGGCATCGCCGATGATGCCAGTGATGCTGATGATGTCGGTGATGCCACTGATGTCGTTGACGTTGGTGATGCCGGTGATGCCGATGATATCGGTGATGCCGGTGATGCCGATGATGCCGGTGATGCCAGTGATTCCGATGATGTCGACGATGCCAGTGATGCTAATGATACTGATGCCAGTGATGCCAATGATGTTGATGCCGCTGATACTGATGCCGTTAATCTAGGGTTTTCTGTTGCTGATATAAATAAGACTTTTGTATTATTTCTCTCTGTTGATTTATTGAAGCTAAAAGAAGATTTGATAAAAGGCTTTCCCCATATTGGGGTTTGTCCCTAGCTAGCCACCACATCTCGTGTCTCGTGTCTTGGCTTGTTTTCTGTTGATTGTTTAATGTTCTATCTGCACTTTACTTACTGTACATGTGATTGCTAATCTATGGATAATAATAAGAAAGATAAGTAAACTTCTCTAAGAATAGAAAATACCATAAATTAACATGGTATCAGAGGTGAGGTAAAGGCAAAGGCCGAGCAAGAGCAAGAGCAATCACCAGAGAGAATATTGGCAAGCCTATCCTAAAAGAACTATGGGGTCCTCAACACTCTTCCCCACTGAAGACAAGCTCCATGAGAAGTTTGACTATCACAGATGGAAGATGTCTCTTGATCTAACCTTAGAACATCAAGTAGTGTTGGACCATGTGAGAATCTCCATCAAATGCACTAGTTGCTGCTAGGAACAAATGGAAAACTGATGAAGTCAAAACAAAGAAGATCATCCAGGACTCTATCGACAAGCACTTGGTGGCCTCCATTCAAGAAGGCTAGAAATTCCAGGATGTATTATATGTACCTGAACTCAAAAAGAACCTAGTGTCCATCTCGGCAATGGAAGACAAAGGCTACAAGGTGACCTTTAGCAATGGCAAGAGGCTAGCATTAAGAGGGAGACTACTGCGCCATATACTCCTGAATAGAATGGTGTGGCGGAAAGGAAGAACCGTATGATTGTGGAAGATGTCCGTGCCATGCTCCATGATCAAAGACTTCCGAAGTTTCTATGGGCCAAAGCTGCAAACACCGCCGTATATGTACAAAACCGATGCCCTCATCAAGCATTCGGTTCCAAGACTCTTGAAGAAATGTTCATCGGTAAGAAACTTGATATATCTCATTTTATAATTTTTGGAAGCCCTGTATATTTTCATGTGCTGAAAGAGAAAAGGAATAAATTGGGTGCATCTGGAAAGAAAGGAATCTTCATGGGCTATAGTGAAAATACTAAGGGCTATAGAATCTATGTAGCCGATCAAAGGGAAGTCGTGATTAGTCATGATGTCAGCTTTGACGAAGATATGTCTCTCAGCCAAGTGAACAATCTTTCTACAGTGAGGAGCTCTCAAGAAGCTGACACCAAGGAACCAAAAGAAAAAGAGTATGATGAGATATTTGCACCAGTTGCCAGATATACCACCATCCTCTCAATTATAGCCCTTGCAGCTTCATAAGCATGGAACCTACATCAGATCGATGTCAAGACCGCGTTCTTGCATGGTTCAATCAAAGAAGAGGTCTATGTGGAGCAACCCAAAGAATTTGAGATTTATGATCGAAAATCTCATGTATGCAGGTTGAAGAAGGCTCTCTATGGGCTGAAGCAGGCACCCTAAGTGTAGTATGAGAGGATCTATATCTACTTGATGAAGCTGGGATTCACTAGGAGTGAAGCCAATCCTAACCTTTCTAAGGTCGAATATGACAAACCTCTCATACTGGTGCTGTATGTGGATGACCTCTTTCTAACAGGTGCAAACCCTCTCATTCACAAATTTAAGAGGGAGTTAGCTTCTGAATTTGAAATGAAGGACCTAGGACTGATGCACTATTTCCTAGGACTTGAAGTCTGGAAAAAGCAAAGGAAAATTTTCCTATCTCAAGGAAAATATGTGGTGAAGATATTGGAAAGATTCGGTATGGTGGACTGCAACCCTGTGACTACCTTGAGGATCTTAACTTTCAGAGGTTATATGGTAGTGATGTCAGACTAGATTTGGGAAATGCCTCCGAGTTTCATAAACTCATTCTCATTGATGTTCTTGGTGAACCTCCATCTAGACATATGTTTTGTAGTTAGCATGGTGAGCTCATATTTGGTTGAGTCTCACTGGATTGATGCCAAGAATCTTCTGAGATGTCTTCGGGGCACAATCTCTCATGGATTGAGATACATTTCCAGAAATATGAAACTGCATGATTATTCGAATGCTGAGTGAGCAGGCAGTGTGGAGAGCACTTCTCAGTGCTAGTTCTCTTTGGAATCTACCTTGATATCTTGGATGAGAAGGAAGCAGAAGTCGGTGACACTTAGCACCGCCAAGGCAAAATACATTGCTACTACCATGGCCTCTTGTGAGGCAGTATGGTTGTAGAAGCTCTTCAGTGAGCTATTTGTACACATGATGAATACCACCGTGATTCTTTGTGACAACTAGAGGTGGGATTCGATTATAGAGGAATCTCGTATTCGATGATTTATCCAACAGATAAACATCATATGCTACCTTATCTGGGATATGGTAAGTCGATGAGCAAGGAGGCTCCATCACATTGAGACTGATGTACAGATCACTGACATTTTGACAAAGCCCCTGGGAAGGATCAAATCTGTGATTTTCCTGAACGACTTGCAGTCGTCGAGAGACCCTTGTAAAAAGGTTCCTGTATATTGCATACATTGAGCTCTGGGAGCTCTGGGGGCTTGCGGTTCTTACTGGAGCAACATACGACCATAGGGTGACTCACCCTACCCTGGAGATGCACATTGGGACAAGATGATTCGCTCTCTTATCAGAAAGGATGATTCACTCTCCTATGGATAGGATGATTCACTCTCCTGTGGACAAGATGATTCGCTCTCTTGTGTAGTACGATGATTAGTTCTCCTATGAGGTTTGGATGATGTGTTCTCCATGACGATTGTGTAGCAGGATGATTAGTTCTCCTGTGAGGTCTGGATGATGTGTTCTCCATGATGATTGTGTTGCAGGATGATTAGCTCTCCTCTGAGGCCTGGATGACGTGTTCTCCATGGCGATTGTGGAACAGGATGATTCACTCTCCTGTGGGCCAGGATGACTAGTTCTTCATGGCATCCATTGGATGGGATGATTCACTCTCCTTTGGACAGGATGATTAGTTCTCCTGCAAGGCATCCTACCCATGCAGTCTGGGACTCATGGGAAGTACCTCTCATCTAATCAACGAGAAGGGAAATGAGGATAGGGTCCATAGTGGTACCGATCGATGCATCGTTGTATCTACCGTACTCCCTATGCTAGGATGACCTTCATTGATCTGGGATCAATGATACTGATCTAGGACCAGTTGTAGGAGTTGTACCCACTATGATGCTGACTTCGGGTTAGTTGAGACTCGTCTGGGACTAGTGGTTTTCATACTCTAAGACTGACTTCGGGTCAGAGGAAGACTGGTCTGGGACCAGTTGTAGGAGTTGTAACCACTATGACATTGATTTCGGCTCAGTTGAGACTGGTCTGGGACTAGTGGTACATACTATGAGACTGCGTTCGGGTCAGTGGAGGACTAGTCTGGGACCAGGGGTACGAAATGTACCCACTACGACACTGACTTCGGGTCAGTTGAGACTGGTCTGGGACAGTGGTACATACTCTGAGACTGACTTTGGGTCAGTGGAGGACTAGTTTGGGACTAGTGGTAGGAGTTGTACCCACTATGACGCTGACTTCAGGTCAGTTGAGACTGGTCTGGGACTAGTGGTACATACTCTGAGACTGACTTCGGTTCAGTGGAGGACTGGTCTAGGACCAGTGGTAGGAGTTGTACCAACTATGAAACTGACTTCAGGTAGGTTGAGGACTAGTATGGGACCAGTTGTACACACTCTGAGACTGACCTTGAGTCAGTGGAGGATGATACTGGTCTGGGACCAGTGGTAGGAGTTGTACCCACTATGACACTGACTTCGTTTCAGTTGAGGACTAGACTGTGACAGGTGGTACACACTCTGAGACTCACTTTGAGGCAGTATGATACATCCTCGATCATTTCTTCTTCTTCATAATTTAGACAAAGCAGAGCAAAGCAGAATAGAGTAGAGCAAAGCAGATCAGAACAGGGTAGAATAGAATAGAGCAGAGTAGGCAGGATAGAGCAGAGCAGAGTAGGGGTCAAGCTCTACAGGGTAGTGCATTTGATGGATGAATATTAGTGACCGACAAATGAATTGTAGATGGAGTTCTCCCTGGTTGAGAGGGAGTGTTAAAATTAGAAACTACGGCCAAACTCCATGTGGGTCATCTTATTCATGGCTAATAATATTTTTATTAGATTCCTATCGTCGATAGGTGTAGGATTGATCTAAAGATAATTCGATTCTGATAAGTATTTATGGAGGTATGAATTTATTTTGATTATGGTATAATTATCAAGCCAACCAGCAACTCATGTAGGCCTAGAATCCCAATAGTCGCATCTATTCAATCATCAACATTTGTGAATAAATATAGGAGGTCTTTTCCTCATTTGGACACACATCTCATCACATCACTCTCTCTCTCCTGCACAGAAAAGAAGCTCTTCTCCTACTGCATAGAAAGTGACTCTTCTCTCACACGTGTGGAAGGAATGATGCCGGTGATGCCGGTGATGCTGGTGATGCCGATGATGCCGATGATGTCGGTGATGCCAGTGATGCCGATGATGTTGATGATGTCGATTCCTGTGATGCTGGTGATGATAATGATGCCGATGATGCCGGTGATGTTGGCATCACTGATGATTTCAGTGATGCCAATGATGTCGATGATGCCGGTGATGTCGGTGATGTCGGTGATGCCGATGATGTCAGTGATGCTGATGATGCTGATGATGCTAATGTCAATGATGTCAATGATGTCGGTGGTGCTGGTGATGCCAGTGATGCCAGTGATGTTGATGGTGCCGGTGATGCCGGTGATGCCAGTGATGCCGATGATGCCGATGATGTCAGTGATGTCAGTGATGCTGACAATGCTGGTGATGCCAATGATACTGATGTCTGTGATGCTGATACCAATGATACTGATGCCGCTGATCTAGGGTTTGCTGCTACTGATATAAATCATACTTTTGTACTATTTCTCTCTATTGAATTATTGAAGATGAAAGAAGATTTGATCAAAGGGTTTCCCCATATTGGGGTTTGTCCCCGGCTAGCTGCCACATCTGGTGTCTCATGTCTTGGCTTGTTTTCTTTCGATTGTTTAATGTTCTATTTGCACTTTACTTACTGTACATGTGATTGCTAACCTGTGGATAATAATAAGAAAGATAAGTAAACTACTCTAAGCATAGAACATACCATAAATTAACAGATGTCCTTGTCTAGAAACAACTTTGTATCATCATAGATCGGTAGACTAGAGGACACTCACTCAATTGTTGTTACAGTTGTGTTTCCGTCAGTTTCCTATGATCCCGCTCTCTTGGAAGCCATTGATCATGTACTGCTAAGAGGGAAATGAAAACTTGAAAGATCTCGAGACAAGCAACATGCATGGAAAGAAATCTGTCCATGAAAAAAAAAGCAAATTCGGGGAATGATATAGCACATACCGGGGAATTGATATGCAATATTGTGTAATTTCTTCTAGGAGGCTAGTGATTGGCTGCCGGAACTGCCAAAAGGTAGTCTGGGCTATCTGGGAGGTAAGACTGGCTGTTGGATTTGCGCAATGTGTAATCTAGACTGGATGTTGGCTGCTGGGATTGCACAATGCACAATTCCAGTTGGGAGTGACTACAGGCTCAGGGACTGCATTGTGAAATTTTCTGGGCTAGCAGCCACTATCCCTCAGAAATGTGAAATATAATTCTTGAGGATAGTGCTAGGTAGAAATGCACATTTCTGGAGAGGAAGGTAGAGCCTTCCTTCCCCAGATTGCGCAATGTTGTCTTAGTGAAGGTAGAGTCTAGGCCAAGGTTGGCGAGACTCATCGACAGGCAACTTAAAGAAAATATGAAAGTGAATGCATGGATACACTAAGTGAAAACAGAATTGATTGACAGTGTGTGCAAACATGAATGAAAGATTCAGTAAACAGATAAACATGCATGTGGGTGAAGCGAGTCGCCTAGTCAACGATCGCTTGTGCAAAACAATTTCATGCATCTGACAATAGTGATATAGCAACGAAAACTGAAATAGTGCTAGGAAACTCTAGTATACATGCAAATAATAGCAAGCATTCAAGGAAATCAAGCACACAACACTCACACAAGCGAAAACACAAAATGTGACAGAAATGTTGAAAAAGACAAGTTGAGGCCATTTACCTGTGAATAACTAAGTTGGATGTGTCGAAGAGTCTTGGATGTGCTATGGCATGTCAAAGCTCCAAGATCGATGTGAAAGAATGAGCTTTGATGCGTCGAATAAATAATTTTTGAGCTCATGACGTGCATGCCACAAATCTAGGAAAAAGCGACACTTGGAGGAAAGTTTCTGCAACAAATTTGCATTTAACCTCCAGCTGCTAAAAATAGCTCCTTTAACCATGGGACGCATTTTGCATGTTTCCTTTTACTCTTCCATGAAAAAGAAAGCCATGCATGAAAGTCAAGATTAGTTGGTCCCGGGTGGAACTGCTCAACCCAACTTCTCAACTGCTTGAAGGAAATGCTCCTTTTTGGCTGGGAGCTAGGCTAGCTGCCCAGGAGATTTGTGCAATTTTTGGGTAGAGCAGCTAACTACTACCCAGATTTGCGCAAATTCTAGGCTAAGTAGCCCTGTTGGGAAGGATTACACAATTTTCACTATGAGTGTTGACTAGCAGAATTATGCAATCCTCGAGCCCAGCAGGCTGCCAGACAGGATTGTGCAATTTCTGGATGGAAGGTTGGTTGCCCTCCAGAAATGCACAATTTCTTGGGGGGGTTTCTTAGCCTGCAGATGGACCAAGTCTGAATGAACAACCTGTGAGGGGAATGCATCAAGTTGTGATCAATAGGATACCTTTTTGCAAGAAAAACAATGAAGCTTGTGTACTTGACGAAGGAAGGCAAGGTGTTGTGAAAAGTTGGTAAGGAGGCTCCAAAATGAATCTAAGGCAAAGTTTTGGATGGCGGTTGTAGTCGCTACAACACTTGGAGACAAACTGGTAGAACTCCAGCTCTCTGAATGGACCTTGTTCGTGAAAAGCAAGTCTAACACCTTCGAAAGTATTGTTCAGTTCTCAGATCATCTTGGTTTCACACTAGCTTGATTGAAGATGTAGCATCTGCTAGGCTCTTGGTTGATTGACACACATTCCCAGCCAAGGAAATGTAGTTGTTTTGATTGGGGTTGAGGGGTATATTGGTGCACAAGTAGTATAGTCGTCAGAGTCTTAGTTTCATCTCTGGTGTTGCTTCGCTACTAGTAGGCTTGGACAATACCTCGACGGAGTGACATAGGAACAGAAGCATTACTCTGCTGCCAGTGAGCATGGTCAGTACCTCGATGGCGTTACTTGCATCACCTCTCTGCGCATGAAGCCTTTCTCTTCTTTCATCTTATTCATTGTCATTTGGAATTTTTCTTACTTTTCACTTTTCATTTTTCATTTTCTCAACTGTGCATAGCACTTATTCATTTCATAGGTGGAAGAGGGATCCCGACTTATTAAGAGCATAAGAGGTTGTTCCAATAGAGAAGTAGTTTATGATATCTCTTATGTGCTTGTTAAGGTTTTCCCCCTCACCTTACTCCAAGGTTAATTTTAGGGGCGAATAATCGCCCAAAGGCGAAATTTAAGGCTTTTTATATTTTAATGGGGCAAATTTTTAATTAAAATAATATTTTTTTTTATATATAATTAGCCCATATTTTATTTAAAAATTAATTTATTTTTTTATTTTAGCCCAGGGCAGATAATCTAACCGAATCCTATTTGATCAAAATCGCCCCATTTTGATATTTGCGGAATCGTATTTGATCAAAATCGCCCTCATTCTGATTTACAGTTTGTGTTTTCTGGTTTGGGAGTGGTTTGTGAGGGTCGATTTGGTCCCAGGAGTGGTTTGTGAGGGTCGATTTGGTCATGGGATGTTAGATTTATTTTGAAATGGAGGGCGGAGCGAGGGCGGCTCCCTGTTTTGACGGATTCAGCCCGCTGTTTTGGTGTATATGGCTCCCTGGGTCCCTGTATAAAAATGGTTTTGAAATAAGTTTTTTCATCCTAGTTCACAAATCTAGCAGCAACAGTTTCGGTGGGATATTCTGGGATATTCTTGAATTTCATATTTCAATCCGCTTATTCTTCTCTGGTTTCGGTATCCATTGTTTCTTGGATTTGAACGGCTCATGCCACTACAACAACAACAACAACAGTCGGTACTTGACCGAATTGTTGGCTGAGCGCGAGAAATTAAGCCCCTTTATGCAGGTCCTGCCCATCTGTAGCCGGCTTTTGAACCAGGGTAAGTTGGCTTCACATGTCTTGTTTTTACAGATTATCAGTTGTTCTGGAAGGCCAAATTAGGTGGATTCATGCCTCTGCAGTTGGAACAGGGGTGATAATCACTTTGCCAGTGAACGTTGAATGCTTCCGTTCCGTTCCAACCAAGATCATGTTACTCCACAGCGTTTAGTCGATGCAAATCATATATATATGGCATTTATTTCATGTATATTGGCAGTTGAACTTTTGCCAATATTTCTATGACAGTTATTATTGCTGATCAATCTTGATTTAGGCCTAAGCGTATCAGATCTTGCTGATGAGATCTTGTATACATTTAAAAAAAAATACAAGCCAGTTACCTACTAGCTCCTTAACCTCTGAGGTCTCAATATCTCAGTTCTTCCTAGCTTTACACTTGGTTGGTATTGCCGTTTGATAGCCCCTTGCTGTTCCAAACATCATTTTATTTGCTTTACTGAATGGTCTGATTTATATTCCAACCTTTCTTTTTCACTACATGCTCCTTTTTCCAACCAAGATCATGTTACTCCACAACGTTTAGTCGATGCAAATCATATATATATGGCATTTATTTCATGTATATTGGCAGTTGAACTTTTGCCAATATTTCTACGACAGTTATTATTGCTGATCAGATCTTGATTTAGGCCTAAGTGTATGAGATCTTGTTGATCAGATGTTGTATACATTAAAAAAAAAATACAAACCAGTTACCTACTAGTTCCTTAACCTCTGAGGTCTCAATATCTCAGTTCTTCCTAGCTTTACAGTTCTTTTCTGAAGTTCGATATAAAGATTAAAGAGATTCTGGATGGGTAACTTTACCCTTAAATTCCTTTTCTGGCAGTGGCCCTTTCTGCATTGACAATTCTTACTTAGACAATATGTTCATTGAATTCTCCATAGGCATGAAAATAGATAATTTCTGCAAACTTCATTCTTACCTCTGAAATCATGTTTATGGTTAGAATAAGCACCAGATTTTCAATATGGCTTCTTCCATTTGCCCAATCTATAATCAGTTTTGAATGCCCCATATCTTAGAGACCATCAATTCCTTTTTAAGTTGCACATTTCAAAAGTAACCATAAAGTGTAAAAATCAACTCTATTATTAGTCCTCTGGTCTGTTGCATACTTGAAAGAAACATAACGTTTTTCTATTAAATACAAAATGCTACTAGTTTCACATTTCCTTGGAGTTCCTTGATAGGCACTGTAAAAAAAAACCAGCCTTATTTTTGTTGATCTGTGGAACCTTAAGAATTCTTGGACGTTTGACTTTTTCAGGTTTTCATGACCCTCCATAGGCATATCTAATTTGATGGCATACCTGAGTTGAAGGATTATCTATATCTTGGAATATCATGTTTTTTCTAGCAAGCAAAAGCCCCCACAATAGAACAAATGGCAATGCCCTATGGGCAGCTATACTGTCTTAACCTTGTATCAGTTTACAAAACAGGTCAAAAGGGATTCTCCTCTGCAATCATTTGTTCCATTTGGTAGCTTCATTACTTCACTCCAGAGTCCAAAGCTCCCTTGCATATGAAGAGTATACAAATAAATGATCCACAGAGTCATTGTTTTTTACAGAATGCATTGTCTGGGTCCATGCCAATTCTCTTCTAACCATTCTCCTAAATTAGGATTTTATTTGACATTCCCAGCCACAGAAAGAGAAGGAGTACCACTTAATGCATACCTTTTGGCTACTCTCATATTTCCATCATTCAACGTAGTCCATCTCATTCATTCACCTTCCCATTTTTGGCTCTTCCGGTCCCTTTTTCTAGCAGCCTTAACTGTGGAACCTTACGTTATGACCCACTAGTCAATTGCTCTATTCCTTTGACCTTTGACATAACAAACAATCTTGATTTTCCCAGATTTTCCACAAGTTCTTTCTCACAGTGACTATACTCGCCCCTGTCTTGCGTTCTAAACCTCCCTACTACCTTCAACACAACCACCCTTAATAAATATCTTCGCATAACCCACTTAGTTGTTCTAGGTCACTAGATAGTTCTCAACCTCCTTAGTTGAAGATTTGTTCCCACTGTGCCTTGAAACCTCACAGAATCTGCTTAAAGTGTGTA
The DNA here is from genome assembly GCA_031772625.1 of Pinus tabuliformis. NCBI lineage: Eukaryota > Viridiplantae > Streptophyta > Pinopsida > Pinales > Pinaceae > Pinus > Pinus tabuliformis. The sequence continues at coordinate 1,745,929,559 of CM062819.1, read as the reverse complement.
ATAATTCTCCTAGGCCAAACTTGAAGTCAACACACACACCTGTCTCCTGGTATTTGAAAGCACTCAATCTCAATAATAAAGGTGCTTAGGCCTAACTTTACTCATATTACACTTGAGGTACTTGAAGCGGCAACAGCTCTCTTCTCAAGCGGTATGTGTTCTAGTTCTCAAGTGTAATATGAGTAAATTTAGAATGTACTACCTTAGTTGTCATTTCATCATCCAACAACAACTCTAATGTGTTCAAAAAACTTGGCTACCTCCACCATCGTTGCCCGATGAGAGATAATCCTTCTCCCTTCTCCTCTTCATTTGGTTATCCTTTGCCATCATACTAGAATACAATCTCCTCCACAATTGTAGTCTTCATCTCAAGGACTTCACATGACAAATGAGTCTCTCTTTGTGGTTAATTGTACTATACCATGGGTGCCAACATTCATAATTCTTGTTGTTGAACCAAGCTCTCCAGTTGCAGCAATAAGCTCGACACCTTTGTCTTATTGATTGCATTCTTTGAACAATGTTACTCAAGCCAATCCTTAAACCTTGGATTGATCAACCGATCTCTAAAGAACATTGCATCATGATGTTGTTCATCCCCTCTTCTACAATTTCTCTCTTATAGATGCATTCTTTGATTGTTCAAGGCCTCCTCCTTAATGACATTTGAGGGATAATTTTGCCTCCTTCCTTGTCTTAACATAAACTTGGTTTTATTATCCATCTTTCACATGGCTGCTAGGATCCATGGTCACTTCTGAAAATTGCTTGCAAGGTTATCTTGGCTTCATTATGCATTGTTTTTTCCTTTTGGAAACTCATCCTTCCTTGAGGATTGTCTAGCATCTACTACCTCAATTTGGATTTCTTGGATCAATTTAGTGCTCTCGTTCTCCTTTTGGACCAGTTGTCCATTCTCCTCACATGCAAAGCATGCATTCACATAAAATTCACCAATTTTAAAAATAAAAGGTTACCTGGCCTCTTCTGATGCCTCCAACATCAAATTTTGTCTTCCTTCCATGCTTTAGGAAGGTACTCCTTCTCTTTCTTCTATTCTTATGACAACTATGAATGATTGTCCCTCTCGAAAATCCTTATCATCTGCATCTATACACATAGCATCAGTATCATAATCACCAAGCTCTTTAGCCCCATATGGTATATATGTTACGAGCACTTCTAGCTAACCTCCCATGAGACTTTCATTTATTGTCTCATCGACATCCTCTTTGTGTAGATCCCTCTACTGTTATGATGCTTTTTCCACCATATCTTCTATCAACAAATCCATATGTTGATTTGAACTCTTTATGCAGTCCATGAGACTCTCTGATAGTCTCTCTTCAACATCTTCCTCATCATCAAGGACTATTCCCTGCTCTGGTTCAAAATAGTGAACTAATTCAACTTTAGGCTCAACAGGTGCTTCATCTTCCTCCCTAGCTTTCTAGCTTTAGGGGTCTTCCTCTTAAAATCTTTTTTCTGACAAGTAATTTGGCCTTCTTCCTTAGGTCCCATCTCTACCTTTGGTATTCTCTTTCAAGCCTCATTTTGACTATGTTGAATCTCTCCTTCAACTCATAAATCTCCTTTTCAATTTCTTCTTTACTCATGCCATTTTCCTTGGCATGCTTCTCCCTTTTGTTATGGCATCCATGAGAACTGGTTAGTAGTGGGTAGTTCTTAACCAAAAGGTTCCCAAAAGGGCGACTTCAGGACTGATTACATAGAAAGGAGAATCAGTACCTGGATGGCCCCTCTTACGTGGAGCCGATTCACTGACCAAGCTTCCTACTCCACAGTCTACATCAAAACAAACATTTGTAGTTGAATGGGCACTACAGTTGCCAAATAGGCTTACACAGGCAACTGGAGAGCTTCATTTGAAAGGACAGATTATGCAGAAGGTTTGCAACTATGAACATGAAGCTCGGTCTTCAAATGAGGTAGCACCAATTGAAGCATGCTCTAAAGAAGAAGGGTTTCCTTGCAGTCAGCAGAATGATTCTGATCGAGAAGAAAATTGTTTGGCAAGGAGATTAGAGTTCCTTTGTCAAAGTAAAACCTGCAGGCATTTTACATATCAGGAGTTGCAATCTGCTACTTCTGGTTTTTCAACAGGTTGCATTTGTAGTTTTCCTCATGGAGTTTTTCATTTCTGTGCTTCTGTTTTGAATGGGAAATTTCCCTTGAAATGTATATTAACCTTGTGAACTCAATTCAATTATGTAACATCCTTATTCTTGCAGGGAATTTTATAGGAAGAGGAGCCTGCAGTAAGGTGTACAGAGGATTTCTTCCTGATGGACAATCGGTGGCAGTGAAAATCTTGAATTCATCATCCAAAACAGAGCAAGAGCTTCTTTCTGAAGTTGAGATTCTTACTCTATTGAAGCACAACGATGTCATTACACTTATCGGTTACTGTGCAGAAGGCCTTAACCGCCTTCTGGTGTATAATTTTGTATCCAGAGGAAACCTTGAAGAGCATCTCCATGGTATATACTCAATAGTATTGCATTTTAAGAATCATGAAATCGTGTAGAAATATTAAGCAGTAGTACGTTTTAAGCATCATAGTGTTATGTATTGTATGGCAGGGTCTTTCATTTTCTCTTTTCTGAGATTTGATTATAGTCCTAGCTATTGACTATGTATATATTTTTCAGGAGGAGAGGAAAAGCCCATACTTCCTTGGAAAGTGCGATTAGAAGTGGCTGTAGGAGTTGCTGAAGCATTAGATTACTTGCATAATGGCTTTTCTCAATCTGTCATTCATGGAGATGTAAAGTCTTCCAATATCTTGCTTTCTGAAGAGTTTGAACCACAGGTATAAATCTTTTTACTGCAAGAAGAATCAAGACTAAATTGCACAATTCAGTGTTTGAAGAGATCTTAGTGATCTAGACTTGTAAACTGAAACTTGGAATTCTGCACTAATGAAAAATTTCAACAGAATTAATGTGCGTGTTATTATAATAGTTGTCAGATTTTGGGCTAGCAAGGTGGGCACCAACATCTTCATATATCACTTGCAGCGATGTTTTAGGAACATTTGGGTATGTAAGCATCTTCCCAGTTTCGATTGGCCATTTTCAGATTAAAGCTATCCAATTTGTAAATTCACTAATTGTGATTGTAGTTTGACAGGTATCTTGCTCCAGAATACTTTGTTTATGGAAAGGTTAATGAGAAGATGGATGTGTATGCATTTGGTGTGGTCCTTTTTGAGCTAATAACTGGAAGGAAGCCAATTGATACAGCAAGTCCCAAGGGTCAAGAAAGCCTGATTATGTGGGTAAGTCCTGGTTTTTACAGTTGACTCTCTTCTTCATGTTTATTTATATTGATTATCCTTATTAGGGGCTCATGTTTAACCTTCTGTAAATGTTGAAACCAGGCAAGACCACTCTTACAGGATGGGAATATGGAAAGTCTTGTTGACAAATGTTTGCAAAATGTTTATGATACAAATGAAATGCATAGAATGATGCTTGCTGCCACGCTTTGTCTAAGGGAAACATCTCATTACCGTCCTTGCATGATCCGAGTAATTTATCTTCCTCTATTCATTTCTATATGCTTCAGGGGCTTGTTTTTACTACCTCGTGTGTTTTTTGAGGGTATTCTTTACCTGCAAAAATTACTTTAGGGTGCAATTTCTCTTACAATTTTCTTTTAGCTATAAAACACTCTATGTTAACCACATCTGTTCATCTCTGCTTACTCTTTAATACCAAGATATGATTAATGGCAGATTTTAAAACTACTACAAGGAGAAGATGAGAGGACTGACTGGGCGTGGTGCCAGAATACAATGATCAAGGATATGGATACTTCAGATGAGGATGACATTGTAGAAAATCAGGGGGGGCATGATATACAAACCCATCTCACCCTTGCCATGCTTGGGGTGGATGATGATACGGTATCACTTAGTAGCACAGATCATAGTGTGGGCATTTTGCCAACAAACAATTCTTTGGAAGATTACAGACTGCGCCGATGTAGCAATTCATCAAGCTTTTAATTCAAGATTAAAAGAAGTGAGTTTTGTTGCCAGCAATACATTTGTTTATGCTTGCTTTATAAGTTTCCCATGGCCACAGTGGTTTCATATTCTTATATGGCCAGGAATGTGACGTATTATGCTAGACCTCAAAGAATAGCTAAGGATTGTATGAAAACTAGGGGATTGAACAATAACATTGACTTCGTTAAAGCATTCCTTGAAGTTAGAAGCAAGCTCATGGGCGGAAAGGAAGATCAAGATGTCAGTACTCCATTATCTTGGCTGCAGATCTGAGCAATGTTTGACTAGTTGGCATCTTTTGTTCGCATGCTGATTTTTTCAGTGTCGTGTCCACATTTCTACTTTTTACTGTCAATCTCATGTAAATAGTGAAAATGGATCTACGGTGTTCATTACACTGCTCTGGGTAGACAAGTACCAAGAAGAGTAAATTTTTGGTAATGCTACTATATTGTCAATTCAGAAGTGGTGGAGAGAACCGTAGAAAGAACTACCCACTACTAACCAGTTCTCATGGATGCCAGGTTGATTGATCAAATGGATCAAATGTGCTGAAGCTTGAGATCCTTCTTTGATGCGCCATAAGGGCCATGCCTGATGCGTTTTTGGTCTAACAAAAGGACCAAGGGTTCAAATAATTAATGGTTAGCATTCACCAACTATTAAAACAGAGTAGCCATGTCTAATTTTCAAATTTCATTTATAACATTAGCAATTTTTATTGCATAATATCAGGAATGAACAGATGCAGGGTTTTCAAGATTCAGGTTGAATATCACAGAAGACAATGCAAAGGTGTACCGGTGAATACTATGGTATTAATGAGAATCAAAAGTTAAAAGCTACACAGTAGAATGCATTTATTCATCTTCAAGGATATCACAGCACACACCACAATGCATTTTCACTTTTCATCCATAGAAATGTTTCCATCGATGGAAGGATTTATGGTTAACAATAGCAATAACTAAAGACCTTGTCACCATACTAATGTGCATATTCATCACTTATTGTAAAGGACTGAACCTAATTCCTTTTTATTTAATTACCAAGCCATAATCATGACAATATCGACAAAATTCAATAAGAATGGTTTAGGTTGTGTAAAATTCCACCACTATATGTTCGTGGGTCATATTCCTTCCATGGTACCATTTTGCTACATAATAACATGAAGAGACAGGTACCATTCTGCTGACTTAACAACATACTAATCTCATCAGTAAAAGAATAATAATTGTAAGAATCTAACAGATTTTGCAAATATATGAGCTCAACTTATAATTATATAGTATTTATATTTTGGCAATTTTTTATTGCCATGAAACGCTGCTTCTCGAGTTCAGGTAATTGCAAAGTTGTTCTATAATATTACACCTTAAAAAATTCAGCCTTCAAATCCAAAACATTAAAACTATCCTACATCTCTAACTTCAAAATTTTTAATGCCTACACCTTTTGTAGGGAAAAAAGAAAAGGCAAGAAATACAATATGAAACCCAAAATTTGTTCAAGAAAATAAAGCTATAATCAATAAAAAAAAATAAAGCGTATGGCATGGTCTGCTGAATCATCTGAGGTGCTCAATTATCCTCAGCAGCTTTGGAAGTCTCAGATGCCTGTAATTCACCATCATTTTCCAGCTTTTGGACCTTATTTGATCGTTCATCTTTGGCAGATCCATCATCCTCTTCAAACCGTCTGTGTTTCTTCTCTATGCTGGTACCATTCCCCTTTGTAAAGGGCTTTCGACTGTTAGATGAGTGCCTGCCTCCTCTACCACGGCCACCTCTGAAATTAAGGGTGAATGGTCCCAAGTAAGTAAGTTATTTTAAAATCAAGTCATCATCAGGGAAAACTCTAAAACTCCTACCATTGAAACCCAATATAGAGACAGTTTTTAGGAAAATATTTTGATGGACAGCATTGTGGCATGTCATAAATAAGCATCCACATGGACTTGTTCTAGGGTAGTTTAAAATAACTTCTTGTTTCTTTTGAATAAATCTTCTTGTAATACTAGAGAGGCCACTCAGTTTTGGTGATATTTTCAGTGCTTTGTTTAGTTATGTGAATTCGTTAGATGCAAAACAAGTATTGGTTAATTTCATGAAAACCAATCTGCAGAATTGGAAATGTAAGCATATGTGCATGAATGTAGTAGAGAAAGGGGTACTGTTCTAATTGAAGTGAGAGTGAAAGAGACCTTTTGAAAATGTTATTGTTTCAAGCAGTTGGAACGGTATCAGTAGGAATCAGTATGCAGAAATTAAACAGAATAAATGGGAATCAAGGCGAATCAAGCATTGTATTGCATATCAAATCTAATAAAGTACCAATGATTCTACAGCTCTGGTTAAGTACTCAATAGTGCTTCCAAGGTTGCAGAACTTCAATCTACAGTCATAGATATTGAATGGGTGTTTGCAGTTATATTGTTCCTCTGCCAAGAACTCTACTCTTTTGGACCTCAATTCCCCTCAAATAAAAATGTTCTGTTTAATTGGAACTTATTTACATCCTAACATGCAGGTCGATTTCTCCAAGAGAATGTACCTGGGCAACAAATGATATCCAAGTTGAAATCTTAACAATGGAATTAACTAATTATTTTCAATCGATTTCCTTCATTGTTGCTAGTTGATTTTTCCTGGGATTATCGACATCTCATTTATTGGGTTCACCTCACCCTGATTTGAACTTCTTTCATTTGAATCAACTTCATCTCTGGTTAGAACATTTTTTGATTGATTTCATTTTCCAACAAATGTGGTATTTAAGTTACTTTCTTCTTGCAAGTCGATTTTACCGTTATTAGTACACTGCTAGTAGATTTGTTTGACATGATCATTTTCTTCAATTTCAGGGTCGACTAGCTTAATGATAGTGTCCTTTTGCTTCAGCTCATGTTCATTCATCAGTTCTCAATTGATTCTCTCTGTGTTCAAAATGGATTCAAGTAGCTTAGGAATTACATCGATTTCCATGTTCATTCATCAGTTCTCAACTGATTCTCTCTATGTTCAATGGATTCAAGTAGCTTGGAAATCACATCAATTTCCTTTTATATTGTATTAAAATGTACAGGAATGTCATAGTGGAATTGCTTTCCACAACAATACTTCTTTGTAACTATGGACTTTATCTCAACTCAACTGGATTTCATTTCTAACAAGAGATTCCCTTAATAAATTCCTCTTGACAAATTTTTCTGTTATAAAAATTTGCAAAAGCATGCCCTTGGTATAGCTCACTACACAAGAAAATTCATTTTTGAAGCATAATTCTTATACTTGCAACTTTCATTTCTCTGTATAGACTTTCTAGAAAATAAATTACGTGTAAAGAGTCTATATTCCACTCTTGGATTCATTTTGTTGGAGAGTTATGTGAAGGACTAACGAACCTATCAGTCACAGGACGAAACAAACCCTGAGGCAGTAAAAATTTGTACATGGGTCCACATTTGCTCCCGTTATGGTCCTTACAGAGAGTGCATTGAAGGTAGGTATGTTGCAGTTGGTAGAATATGACGAATGTGCTCCCTTCATGTTCTCTAAGACGACAACTTACAATTATTTGACAATTTCCTCATCCAAATGATTTTGAATGAGTAATTTCATCTAAATTTAACTAATTTTCAAACTGGGATTTAGTCTTCTTAATTTAACTGATTTTCAAACTGATATTTAGTCAGTGTTATTGAGGAGTGAAATAGAAACTGATTTTGTCTTGCAGAGAATAACAAGGATTGGTGTGAGCTTATACTCTGCCTTATAGACCTTCAAATACAAATAAGCTCTTGTATCCCTATTTCAATCACATAATTTAAATGAATATAATGTCATTTTATTAGAAAAATGCAATGAGTATGAAATAGATCATCAGAATGGCCACTGTAGCCCAGGCTGGTGAGAACTTGAGTATTTTATATCTGACTAAACACATGCACATGAAAAGAAACATCACCTGACACAGACATGAACAAGATAGAATCTAGATATTAGAATTTTGGGGAAAAACAATTGCGCCTTAACAGAGAGCTTCTTATCCTACACCACACATTTCACTCTTTCAAGGTGGAGTTACAAACTGAACATGCAATGACTGAGCTGCATGGTCACCAAAGTTGTAACACACCCAAAAAAATAATGCTTCATATCGGCTTCTCAATTATGTGTGTTTAGCATTAGTGATATAGTCTCTTCTGAACTTTTATTTCAAGTAGAAATTTGATTAAATTTCAGAAGTGCAAGAAATCACAGAAAACCCTCCGGCAGTAAATTGATAGGAGAAATCTTCAAAAAAACCTGGAAGCTGTCCTGTTCATATTGTCCTGGACTTTTCAGCCAAGTTAATATGTCTGTAAAGAATACTATTTTATCCTAAGAAAAGATTGACACTTTGTTTATCACCAGATGAAAATAAATTAGAAGCAAAACATCAGGTTGGTGACAAATCCAAAACAAGTTGCAAGACTGTAACCCAATCTGCAAAACATCAAAAAACTGATTGTCCCAGAGTGGGATGCACTATGGGAAGCTGTGTTGTCCCATCTTTTACTAGTGTCAGCTTCATAGCACCTGCTTCCATTTCCAGCAGCTCTGTCTTTAAGAGAGAATCGACCTCTATCTTGATAGTGTTGTCATCAAGAGATTTGTAGTTGATTTCCATTTTTAATCTTTATGGCAGCTGTTTATAGTCCTGTAGGACTGGAAGTGTGGATGTTGCAAAGCTTCATTAGCTATTATTCTTTTGTTTCCATCCACTTGTAACATTTGTTTCAGCAAATCCACACCTTCTAGACACCCAACATTTTTAACAAATCTTGTGAGGGATGGGAAAGGCTTTCCTGGATTTGGAAATATGATATCCAACTGCTCCTTTACAGATTGCCCACGAAATAGTGGCTCACCGATGAACAATTCTGCCGACATGTTATTTGTTGCTTTTTTCTAGATTAGCTCTCACAAAGCATTTGAGTTGTTCCTGTTCCTGGTTGGTTTTTTTATAATTTTATAGACAAGTTCCATGTCGTGGAAATGTGAAAAAAGATAGTGATATTGCCACCATGTGGCTCTTATCATATATGGTTTTATACTTCTTCAAAAAATTCTCTAAGAGTTCACAATGCTAAAATTCACTAGGACTTTACAAAGTTTTATTATTTAGTGAAAGACTTGCCAAGTTCTTACAAGATTTTATAATTTAGTAAAATATTCGCCATGCCTGGTGAGAGATTCGCCAGAAAATTATATATACATATTATATTATTGATCAAATCGCCTTCCATTTTTCCTATATACCATGGAGATTCGCCCAATTATTATATTTATAAATTTGGGGGGGGGGGGGGTTCTTAAAATTTTCCCTGCCTTACTCTACTTGACTGAGCTGACAAGGGTTAACCCAAAAACAACCGACTAGAGTAGGTGACACTAGTTAGCGTGCAAGATTTGTTTTTTCACCAAGGTTCACTTTGAACAGTACGTATTTTCCTTTGACATATCATAGACTAAAAGTAACAAGTTCTTCATATGGAGGCAAGGTGACAGATAACCAAGTAGTGATAGTTGTACAAGCCCTCTTGTACTTCACCCAGCTTGTTTCAAGAGTCATACATCGTTTCATGTGAAACTATCCTATGAACGAAACAAGTGAACTAACAAACAACAAAGCAGAGCAAGAGCTGAAGAAAAAGCGAAAGCAAAGAGGGAAAGACAACAAGCAAGGAAATAAACAAACAAACAAAGTGAGTAAGAAAACAAGCATGCAAGCAAATGGAATGAAAGCAAACACTACTCCTACTCCTACACTAATGATGCATGGGCCTGATCATGTTAAGTGATATTTCTAATGCAGCCACCGGCTTATTGGTTGACCCATGTTGGTGAAGGCTTGGTCCGCGAAAAACCAAGTTGTGCAAACTAGCAGGCAAGAAAGATATAACAATGAAGATAACCACACTTCATGTTTCAAAGTGCCCACAGGACATAAGTGAGTGCATGTGCACGACGAGCACTCCATGGACTTATCATGGTGTTGTGCTACATTGTGTGAAACTTTGAAGCATATGCACATTCTTGACTATGACATGTAAGAAAATGAAAGAAGCAAATATAAATTGTGTCCTACATGTGTGCTTGCAATGTATGATTCCTCTAATGCATGAGCAATAGAATCGTACAGTTTGAGTGGAGGAAGTATGATTTGTGTGTGGGATGGATCTTCAATGCATACAGATGAGTGATGGGGAGCCCTGGGTGATTAAATATTTTCCTGATCAGAAGTGAGACTAACTTTAAGAGAGCAAGGATATGACATAACTATCAGCTCGGGATGAAGTGCCTCGAATGTCTTGGGTGTTTCAACTTCATCATCGGATAGATCATAATAAACCGATGGCTTCGAAAGATCAACTACAATAGAGCCATGATCGTGATCAAATATAGAAGTAAATGGATCATGACCGCCAAGAAGAGAAATATCAATGAATTCATCTGCATCCTCATGATCAGATGAATCAAACAAAGGGGTATATGAAAAGAAAACAAACTCATCCTCTATGTTTCCGGAAAAGGCAGATGAAATATCAAGTGGATTTTCAATGAATAAATTATCCTCTCCATTGTTGAATGATGGACCAACGTCTGGTGAGTCCTACGAGTGATCAACAATGGGTGCATCCGTGGACGGAGATACACATGTGAAATCATGGATGGCAGGCTCACCAAAGATGTTGGGAAAGAATAGAGGAGGCTAAGACAGAAGGGAGTCATCCTTCGCCGAGTGTTGATGCTCAAACTCCAACTCATACTTTTCATGACTGACATCGTATGTTTCTTGTTCAACACCAATTCCGTTAGTGGCTTGTTCCTCGTTCACAACAAGTGAAGAGTCTGGAATGGAATAACAAAAGACAACATCATCCGAAGGAACAGCCGAGTGTGAAGACAAAGGTCGCGGAACATAATTCAAATGAGAACTCAAAGGACTCACAATCAAATCTACAGGAAAATTAAGTGAAGTGATGTTGGGAGGATGTGAAAGATGAACATGTGCGTGAGCATGATCCTCAACACTGCTTAGCAGTGGTGGAGCTGTTTGATGAAGGGATGGAAGATAGCCAGTCGAGACAATGACAACATCAAACTAAGATTGCGCAGCTCCCTCACTGAAGAATGTTGAGTGAGGCTACATTTCAAGCTTCTTCTTGGGATGAGAAAATTTCTTAAGGCAATACTCAAATTGGTCCCAAAGATAGGCGGATTTCATCTGGCTCCTTGGAGCTTGAAACTGCAAGTCATGCAAGCACTGCCATAAATACATAATCGATTCATATAGAGCCTTTTGTTGATGTAGTATTTTTTGGTCAAGATGGTCTGGATCAAAATGATAGAAAGTGTCTTCATTGAGATCATAGAACTTCTCAAGTGAGTTCATGCTGTCAGCCGGTAGGCTGAACAACTATTGAAATGAGATTCACGAAGTGTGTATGCAAGCAACAGGATGGCCTGTTTGTCAGAACACCTATCTTCCTCGTGAAGCATGGAAAGAAATCCATGTAATTACTTAATCCAGCCCACTTTGCCTTCACCATCATACGTGTAAGTGGACAAGTGATCAAAAAACTCCCTCGTGATTGTGACATCTTCATGATTCGAAAAACATCGTGGAGGGAGAAGAGTGCAAGAATCCATGAATGATATGAAAAGGTTCAAAACTAGATGAGAGGACATAGCTTGTCATCTAGCCCTCCTTCTACTGCCAAAAATGTTGATGGTGCTGGACTCGCCAACATGTGAGGGGATCTCCCCGGTAAGAAGTCCCAATTAGACCTCAGACCGTTTGGTGTAGGAGTCCCAGCAGTGGGTCGTATGGTAATGCCTTGACCGCGATTTCGCACAAAGAAAAGTAAGATAACTCTATTGGTAGCAAGGGTGTGACAACTGCAGTGAGTCAAGGAAGGTGCATGAGAGGTTCTAACACATGTGGGCTTAGATGAGTGTGCCTCTTGGCAACCTGTAATACTACTCGACTTGGAAAGGAACACATGAGCGAAGATGAACTACAAGCTAGAAAGAAAGTTAGTGAGCAATCCAAATTAATGGTTAAACTAACAACACATTTCAAAAAGATTCATAAATACTTATACAGAATAATCCATACATGTATGTGTAAGGAAACCAATACATATATCTTTTAGAGTAAACTAGATAGCATAGAATACAATACAACATATGCATGAAATGTGTTGTCTCTTATTATATCAAGAAGCGTAAGTTCCGGTCATACAATACATCCATGTCCAACCACTAGTTCCAATAGCGGAACGTTACAGCCACATCCACATGCTCCTCCAAAGAGATGTACTAGCTCTACGCAGTGGAGAAGCCAAGGCTCATTACAATACTATCCAAGCTCTCTCCAAGATAGTCTTATCGGAAGCTTGGCTGACCAAAAGCCTTTACAATGAGTTATGAGGGACTATTTATAGCAAAGGGTGGGGTGACCCTTGACATTCCCCTCTGTGACAGTTCCACTACCCTCATGACTCTTCACCTACTCTATGACTCTTACATCCAACTATCACAAGTTGACTTACACTTGAAATGACTTTACATTACAATTCACATGTAACCATGTGAAACAAAATGGATTGAGCAAGCCAAGCTAGACATCACTCTGACTTAAACTACCATGGAAGTCCAACTCCTCAACATCTTCATGTTGATCAATAGTAACATACTTATACCAAGATCGCTAGCCCTTGATGGTGTCTGTTTGTTCTGCAATGACATTCGTCTAAAACTTGACTCTTGCCTCCTCAGCATCCGGGTACACTGCTCAGGCTATTCTCTCCAACTAATTTGAAAGCATGTGCATCATTTCCTTCAATGCAACCAGGCCAGAAACATATTTGTGCATGATGTCTGCACTGATGGGAAAATCTGGGTTGGTGGAAATGTGCATCAACTCGTCGAAGTATGGGTCAAGCTCTAGTCAAACATGCTTCTTTGTCTTCTCCTGGGTGAGATTCCCAATAGATGGGATCACGTGTGTGCACACCACAACATTCATACTCCTGAATACTCATGCATGGGAATCTTGTATGCTAGCGATGATCTACGGGAGATATTCATAATTCCAAATCTGACTCTGAATACGTGCTTTCAGCTCGACCTCATTGGCCCTCATCATCTTAGGCAAGTGAAGTGGGGCTCCCATGTATTTCATCGTCCATGTTTGCATGTCATCAACAATGGCATGCAAGTTCGTCAACATACGTGCTCTTCTAGCACATCACTGCTACCATTTGTTGAGATGGATGACCGGCTTATGCACGATACCAAACTTGGATTATAACACTCACATCACTGTGTCAAGGGACAATGCTTCATCTAGTATTGCCTTCTCCAATTCATCTCGACAAAAATTGTCACCGAGACTCCTCCTTGTTGGGTCGTCTATAGTTCACTTACCATTCGCTCATTCTCAGCTATCATAAAGGGAACACTTAAGCTAGTGGCTTCGGCATACACTCTCATTGCATCAACCAAGCCTGCTAGATGTTTGTGCACATCAGTCATGATCACTCATTCCTTAGCTTGCCCAGGAGATGTATGATCCTCCAAAGTTGATACTCTGTGAGATTGCACAACTCTATGTCGAGATTCGTCGAATGAGATGTTGTGCATCTCGCCTTTCGACTGATTACCATGGATCTTAGTGCCTCCATGGTCACTAGAGACTTTCTAATTATCTAGATGTGGTGAAGCAGGTAAGTCGATCTCTTGGTGATGAGGCATGAGGTCGCTGTCCTGTTCCAACTCTTGTTGCTCCATGTCTTCATCCAACTCTTGAAGTGCTAATTCTATCTCATGAGCAAAGTCTTGATCTTGTGATGGTTCACCCTGTTGGCCTAATTCCAGCTGATCTCATAAGTCCACTACATCTATGGGAATTGTTTCATTTGTTTGTACATGTTGCATCCCCTGTTGTATCTGTTGTTGTTGTGCTTCCCTCTCCTGTTTGCACAACTCTTGTTCTTTTCGAAGTTGCTCCCTCAGCGCATGCAACTCCTTCTCTTCTTCTTCCATTCTTCTCTTATCCCTCTGCCTTTGCATGATTCGCATGTTCCCTTGGCTCCTCTTTGCCTCTATAGTCATAACTTATTTCTCTACTAATGGATCTACTCAGAACTTGCAGCATTGATCCCCCTACATACGATCGACAATCTTGCTCTTGCCCTTGTCGTGCACTGGTATGCTTGCCTCTACTACCACTATTGTTACTGTTGTTTTGTTGTTGTCCATGATGCTGCTTCATGTTGGTTTGCTAGCCACTCTACAACGAAGCTTACCTGTTCATTAGGTCTGGAGAAACTATAGCAATATCTCCATGGGTCCTCCTCGGCCCAATGACATGCCCTGTGAATCCAGTTGAACTGAATTCTCATGTAGTGATATTTCACAATGCAATGTGGGTCATACGAATTGTAGCTTTGGAGGTAGAATGGGTACTTATTCATTAGTTCTTCTTCAACATCTGCTTGCTTGATACTCTTGATCTGATATAACCCAATCCGCAACAGAAGAGCAGGAAAAGGTGCCTTCTTCTTCTAGTGTAGTCTTGCTGTCAATCCTGCCGAGATGTGATAGGCTACTTCCTGTATGACAAGTTTGTTCAAGGAAAACTTTGGTAGAACATGCGGAGGCTTCTCCACGCTAAACATTCAGATGAAGGTACGAAACGGTGAGGCATACCAATCAGTAATGCCTATCATTGCCTCCATTGTTTCCTTTGACATGTAGGGTGGATCCTGTTCAAATATCATCTTGTAGACTGTGGTGACAAAATGATAGGACAGCTGTGTGATTACTCCTTTGAAGCTGCATTCAGAAAACAACTTGAAATATGTGTTCACAGCAGTCTCTGCTGGTGACCATGCCCACTCCAAGCTCGGGAACCTAGGTCAAGCATAGATTACATCTAAGATGTAGGTAGACATGTAAATCTCTGCATGCATACCATCAGGTGAGTGTTGAGCCTTCGTTACTTGTTCCTTCAGTTGATGAGCCAACATGCCTGACCAATTACATGGTTTTCCCTCTTTCGCCAGCTAGTCTAGTGTGATCACCCAACTCCATGGGAAGGTTTCTGTTCTTTATTGGCCACATAGTCGACATGAAAATATGACCAAGTATTGATATGCCTTCTACAGTATCTTCGTCTTGTAGATCTAGTTGGGTGTCAACTTGAATCGAGCCGGCTCCTTTACACAGTTCTTAAGAATGTCTCTGGAGTTAGCACTATTGTTGGGTAAGCTAAAGGGAGTCTTCATGATAGTCACAGGCTCTACCATCTGATACATCTCATCATAGTCTTGTGCCTAGAAGGTTGCAAGCTTCATCCCACTGACACTTCTCAAGGTCATCATATCGAGATCAGTGTGGGAGACGATCCAGTGTATCATGTCCGCGCATGGGAATGCGGAGTATCTGCATGAAATATGGTACAAGCTGAGCTTGTGAATGTTCACATACACCCGACGGTCTTCGAGGTCTTCCTCAAAAGTGCCTACAAATGCTTCATTGACCTCTTGCCACTTCAACTTGATGTCCTTGTCTAGAAACGACTTTGTATATTCATATATCGGTGGACCAGAGGACACTCGCTCAACTGCTGCACCAGTTTCATTTCCGTCAGTGTCCTATGATCCCGCTATCTTGGAAGCCATTGATCTTATATTGCTAAGAGGCAGATGAATACCTGAAAGATATCGAGACAAGCAACATTCATCGCAAGAAATATGCCAACGAAAACCAAAGAAAATTTGGGGAATGATATAGCACATACTAGGGAACTGATAGGAAAGATTTTGAAATTTCCTCTAGAAGGCTGGGTGACTGGCTGCCAAAACTATAGAACAGGTAGTCTGGGCTATCTGGGAGGAAAGATTGGCTGCTAGATTTGTGCAATGTGCAATCTAGACTGGCTATTGGGATTGCGCAATGCGCAATTCCAACTGGGAGTGACTTAAGGCTCAAGGACTGCATTGCGTAATTTTCTAGGCCAGCAGTCATCGCCCCTCAGAATTGCGCAAAACAGTCCTCGAGGATAGTGCTAGGCAAAAATGCACATTTTTCGAGAGGAAGGTAGAGCCTGCCTTTGCCAGATTGTGCAATGTTGTCTCAGTGAAGGCAGAGTCTAGGCCAAAGTTGGCTAGACTCACCAACAGACAACTTAAAGAAAATATGAAAGTGAATCCATGGTGACACTAAGTGAAAGCAGAAGTGATTGACATTGCATGCAAACATGAATGAAAGATTCAATAAACAGATCAACATGCATGTGGGTGAATCGAGTCACCGAATCAACAACCGCTTGTGCAAAATAGTTTCATGCATCTGACAATAGTGAGATAGAAATGAAAAATTAAATAGTGCTAGAAAAAGCTAGTATACATGCAAATGATAGCAAGCATTCAATGAAATCAAACACACATAACTCACACAAGTGAAAACACAAAAAGCGATAGAAATGCTGAAATACACAAGTTGAGGCCACTTACCCATGAATAGCTAAGCTGGATGTGTCGAAGAGCCTTGGATGTGTTGTGGGATGTCATAGATCCAATATAGATGTGAAAGAATGAGCTCTGATGCATCGAATAAATAAGTTTTGTGCTCATCACGTGCATGCCACAAATCTAGGAAAAAGCGGCACTTGGAGGAAAGTTTCTAAAACAACTTTGCATGTAACCTCCATATGCTAAAAATAGCTTCCTAAACCATGGGATTCCTTTTGCATGTTTCCTTTTTCTATTCTGTGAAAAAGAAATCCATGCAAGCAAGTCAAGTTTCCTCGGTCCCGGGTGGAACTGGTCAACCCAACTGCTCGTGCATGAAGCTACTCAACTGCTTGAAGGAAATGCACATTTCTGGCTGGGAGCTAGGCTGGCTACGTAGGAGATTTGTGCAATTGTTGGGCAGAGCAGCTAACTACTACCTAGATTTGTGCAAATTCTAGGCTGAGCAGCCCTGCTGTAGAGAATTGTGCAATTTTCACTGTGAGTGTTGACTAGTAGAATTGTGCAATCCTAAAGCCCAAAATGCTGTCAAACAAGATTGCACAATATTTGGAGGGAAGGTTGGTTTCCCTCCAGAAATGTGCAATTTCTTGGGAGAGATGTTCAGCCTGCAGCTGGACCAAGTCTGGATGAACAGCCTATGAGGGGAATGCATCAAGTTGTGATCGACACGATGCCTTTGTGAAAGAAAAAGACCAAAACTTGTGTACTTGATGAAGCAAGACAAGGTTCTATGAAAAGTTCGTATGGAGGCTCCAAAACAAAGATAAGGAAAAATTTTGGAGGGTGGTTGTAGCTACTACAACATGTTCTCATGTTTTGGTTGTTCTAGATTTCTTGATGGATTCGAAGATGAGTGAGGTGGATCTATGGCTAATAGAATACATAGCATAGCAACCCCTAAACTAGACTATGGGTTGTGGTAAATCCAGATTTTGTGTTGCCTCAGTGGGCCTAAGAATCCTCAATTGGTGAATGGCAGTATATACAATAAATCCTAGAGGTGGTTTCCCTTGATTAGGCCTAGGAATCATTGTAGGTAAATGGCAGGATATACGGTAAAGCCTAAAGGGTGGAGTCTCATTTTAGGAACTAGTGATCCCTGGATTGGACTGTGGATTATGATAAAGCTTGAGAGACTAGGAGACAAGAAAATTCCTCTCAGTGTAGGTGGATAAATCTAGTGGCGTCCATGCTTGTTTTGACCTAGTGATCTGGTGGAGATCATGGTAAAGCCTGTTATTACATGTTTATTGTGGTGGCATAGTGATCTGGGATGGATTATGGTAAAGCCATGCTTCTATTGATGAAAGTGAGGTGGTTTAGCCTCGGGATGCCCTAGTTGGTTCTTTTAGTTTGAGTCTCACATTCATGCTTGGAATCTGGCATGACGGTGATTGGCTAAAGGGAGATTTGGCTCAACCAATATATGGTCGGGTGGAAGGTGGTAGTCCCATACCTGTTTGGATTTTTCTTTCATTAATAAGAGGTTCTTTCCTTGGTATCTTATGTGTAAATGTATTGGTATATATGTTAATTCTAGGGCTGATGTATCCTTGATATTTCTCTTGTTATTATGTTGGTTATATGCATGTATTTATGATAGTGATGATGCATGGCTCTCCTAATGTTTTGATTTGTAAATGAATGAACAATGTATCTATGATCTAATAGATGATAACACAACTAATGATATAAGGGAACAACGCTACTTAGCGATTCTCAGATAAGTATGAAACCCCTATGCTTAGATTTGTTGTTTAAACCTGTAGATTACATATTTGTGACATGTTTGACAAAATGCCTGTCATGGACAGTAGGGCTCCAGTTTAGACCTTGTACAAGCTTTTGCAAATGCATCATTATTATGTTGTATAAATTCATTTATGAAAGTGTCATTGGGTTATGGGCAATGACTTGGGCTCTAGGCCTGAAAAGGTGGCACAAATATCGAAGATGTAGGTGCAACACTGGGCAGAAAATTCCCTAGACGCATGCATATCCATGTTGTGGCAGTGTCCAGAGGCTCTTCAACGCATGCATGCCCATATCAAGGGAGCATGAGGTGGTTTAGTGGTCTAAGACTTTAGCTGGTCTCAGGGGATGGTTACCTTAGTGGTTGGGATGGCTCCTAGGAGTTTTGTTGCTATTGTGGAAGGTCTGTATGGTGTATTTCCATCGATTCCATTTCCTTAAGGTCACCTAGGAGGTTGAATCCCATAATAGTAGCCTATCGTCACATGTTTACCATAGTTGGCCAATTACCTGGGTATATGTGGGAGGAGGGTGATACCGATTGGTATAAGGGTGGGTTGCACTCTCTTTGGGTGTTAGTCATGAATTCATGTCGGTTTCATATGTGTTCATTATGCTTGTAGTCCATGTGCTTGTTGCATTTGCATGGTGTTTACCATCATAGTGATGTCACCATGTGAAGGTTGATGGTGTTGTTGTGGGATGTTTCACCATGAGTGTATGATTGTATATGCATTTGTTATGCATGTCAGGGTATATATGTTGTTATGCATGGATTTTCATGGTGAAGGTGGTTGTGCATAATTCCATTACATGAAATTAGGTCATCATGATGATATTTGTATGTTATGGTGCTAATTTGTTGGCTAAGATAGAAAAGGAGTTGCAGACCATCAAAGTGAAGTTGGAACATTGGACCTCGAGGCAAGAACATGTTGTGATACAAGTTTGTATCTTGGGCATGCAGGTATGTGGTTAATGATTTTTATAAGAATTAGGGTTACTTATATGCTTGTCATTTTATTGTTGTTATGGTTACATATATAATAAACGCTAGTTTATTAGTGTGGTCATATGCACATATGTCAGATAGTCATGAATGATAGTAACCCGTGGTTGTATGAATTGTCATTATTGTTTTATGATAGTTAACTAGATGATTATGTTATATGTTGTTGATGAGTATCTTATATGTTAAATTTTCATTGCTATATGCTTGTAACTTACTGATTAGGGTTATTAAGTTAAGGTCTTGATGTTATTTGTATCATACTAAATTGGATTGGCCTATGAAAATGGTTAGGGTTATGACCTTCAGGTATGAGTCAACGTATTTGCGACATTGTGTTGTACTAATCTAGAATGACTATGAAGATGTGATTATTATGTATGTATGATAATAATTTATGATCTTATGATATGAACATGTTAGCTAGTTATTGTTATGGATATCATGAGCTTATTTATGTTTGAGTTGATATGTTGTGAAGTCATATCATGCTAAGTAGATTGATTGTGCAGATAAGAATGCCTCCCTTGAGATAAATTAAGGTATGAGTTTTCTTATGTCATATATTTCATGCTTGACTATTTGATTATGTCGTCTAGTTGATTAATTTAACATGGTATGTTTGCAAGTTGGTTTGATGTTTGATGAATTTCACAATATGAGTACATGTTCAAATGATCTTGTTTTAAGATCATTGTACTAACACATATGTGTTGAGAGAATTGATATGTACTTGAGTGTAGTAGGTTACAGTTGTAGCATTATGTCTAATGACTATGAGTTGACTATGGATTATGACATGATTGTTAGTCTTGTTAAAGGTTGATTTCAAATTGATAGATATGATTGTCTTAATCTTTGGAACATGTGGTTGACATGCGTGAGCAATTGTAGGGTAACATGTTTAGTATTAGCGTGGCAAGGTAATAATTGATTTGTTTCTACAACTAACCATTGGATGATGTGATAGTGCATAACGAGACTCAATTGCAGCAAGGAAAAGATAAAAGAAAGGAATTGGGTGAAAATTTAACAATTCCAAACGAATGACTACTTTGCATACAGGAAGCCTTCTTAACCTTGAGTTTGTCTGACATTACGAGGATATATGTTATATTCATAAATAGGTGTTTGATAGGTATAACAATTGGTTCTAGTAATGGCTATATTGATCAAAGGATTGGAGTCCCTTGAGAGATTATGTGGGTGTTTTCAATGGAATGAAATGTGCTTGGCAAAATAAGGTAAGGTAAATTGTGTATTGTTATATTTATTTATGCACTGACAGTTATGTGTTTATGGCAATATGATGCAGGGGATTGCGTGGAAAAGATATTTCCATGAAATTTTGAAGAAGGCTTAGGCTGAGCTTTCCTTTGGAAGCATTGGGAACCATGGGATTGAGTAATGATGTTTGTTGCCAGTATTGTGCTTTTGGTGTTTTCTGATTTTCTTGCGATTAATCTGTAGCTTTGTGTATGTCTAGTGTATGGCTATACCGCTTTGTTCGCGATGTCGTATTGTTATTGGTTTTCATGCTTTTCTTCTTGTTTGCAATTTTTTTGGCCTTTTATTTCTTGAGGGTCTTGGGAATGAAACCTAGCAGGTAATGTAAGACCCAAATGAAGCTCGATGCATAGGTAAGGGAAGTTGAAGCTAAGAATATGACAACCAGTTGGATTAGTTGTGTCCATTGGTATAAATGGACAGTGGTATTATAGTCATGAGAAATCTAACAAGAAAGGTAAAGTGAATGGATGTGAGGCGTTCGATTCCATGGCTATGGTGGGAACTATTGTTCTCAATGTTGTGCATATTGTGCATGAATAAAGGGATTTAGCTTAACCTTGACCTTATGCTATCTGGTAATTATGATATAATCATGATTATGCTGATGTTTATATATATATATATATACATGTATGTATGTATGTATGTATGTATGTATGTATGTATGTATGTATGTATGTATGTCGTGTCAGACAGGGTCGTCATGGATCATGGTTGTTAAATGCTAATGTTTATATGTATATATGTGTGTATCTATGTCCTTTTTTGACATAATCATGCTTGTTTTATGATAATGTTTATGTATACGTATGTATGTAACCATGTATATATGTCACTGTCTGAAGGGGTTGTCAGAGATCATTCTTTTGGAGGAATGATTTCTTATGCAGGTGAATGGCATGATGAGGTTCCTTGCCTTATGGGGAATCAAGTGAGGAGAGTAGTCATGACAAATATACAAGGTTAGTATCATGTGGATATGAATTGATAGTGTATGCTTGTATTATGACTATGTTTATGTTATCATAGGTAATGAAAGCAGTGAGATTTGAGGCATGCTCAGATAAGCATGGATCGCAGAGAGACACTAGAAGCAAGGTTTCTGGTAGAGCCAGTGTGGTTTTGGATGTGTAGTACTACTATTGTGGATATGTTGTGCATGTTGTACATTTAGTGATTGTATCTATGGTGATTTGTACATGTAATATATGTAGTATTGTGTATATATGATGTTGTGTGCTTGTTGTATGTATGGTGTTGTGTGTACATTGCATATGCAATGCTAGATATAGATGGTGCTATGTACATTTCGGATATGCGGTGTTGTGTACATATTGTACTGAGAGCATGATCGATATGCGGTGTTGTGTGCATATGGTATTGTGTGCAGGTTGGATATGTAGTGTTGTGTACATAGGGTGTTATTTACATGTTGTAAATGGAGTGCTATGTACATATGGTGTTATGCAAAAATGGTGTTGTGTGCATGATTTTACAAGTGGTGTTGTGAGCATGTGGTTTCATGTACATGTTGTACATGAGGTGTTGTGTACAGGTGGTTTTGTGTACATGTGGTGTCATGTACATGTGCATGTGGTGTTGTGAGCATGTGGTGTCGTGTACATGTTGTACATGAGGTGTTGTGTACAAGTGGTTTTGTGTACATGTGGTGTCATGTACATGTGCATGTGGTGTTGTGTGTGTCTGGCATTGTGTACACGTTGTACATGTGGTATGATTTACATGTGGCATTGCGTACACATTCTGCAGGTGGTGACATGTACACGTGATGTTGAGCACATGTTGTGCAGGTGGTGTTTTATATAGGTCGTACTGTGTAGATGTTGTACATTTGGTACTAGCATACATGTGTTATTGTGTGCATGTCATACATGTTGTGTTGTGGGCATGCAGTGCTATGCATGTGCATTGTGAAGTCATGGTATTGTGACATGTGTATTTGATGTGTTGTAGCCTATGTACGTATATGTATTGTGTTGTACATTAGGTGTATCTATATGTATGTGTAGTGTTGTACACTGGGTGTAGGTGTATGAGTTGTATGTTAGGTGTAGGTGCATGTGTTGCATGGTGTTGTATGTTGTGTGTGGTTGTATGTGTGTGATGCACACTATGTGTATGTGCACATGGTTGAGGAGACAACACTGAGTGCTTGTTGGGTGTGACAACTAATCTGGTGTGTGTACAAAAAGAACAAAGGTATAAGTAAGGATCACTGAAGGATAAGTATCGGTATTTTATTTCATTTTTATTATGCATGTGATTTATGATTTTGGTCTATGACGATTGCATGTGATCTATGATTCTGGTTTATGATGGTTACATCTGATTTATGATTTTGATCTATGATGGTTGTGTTTTGAGCTAATCTGATGTGATATGTTTATACATGATGATTTGATCAAAGATGCTAGTTTGACTTGTTTGAAGTAAACATGATTCCAAGTGTACCTTATTGATGAGCTACGAATGAGGTATGCTGTGAATTTATTTTGATTTATTTAAAATCTAATGTAAGCTATGTTCTTGGTATAGGAAGCACAAAAGAGCCTGATTGGGTGGTTGAAACTAACAACACAAATTAGAAGTGTCAGTGAAAGGAATTGGAACATGCAGCAGTATGTTGGTAAAGCACTTCAGGAGCAGGGTCATTGTGGGACACTCGTACCCAATAGTGTCCATCGATTACCATGAGTATGCTATCAATTTTATGATGGTTTTGAGGTAGGTATATGCCTTGGTAGTTTGACCTTCCGATGTGAGGAAGCCTTTCCAAGGGATGGATCACCCAGGATAAGGGATGTCGGGGAACTTGGAATGTGAGTGACTACAGAAAAAGGGTAACCGGATTACTTGAGGGTCTGTGTACTAGAGAAAGGAAGGCTAGGGATACATTTCTTTGTTCATTAGAATTTCCAGATAGAATCAAATGCACATTTGGAATGTGCCCTAGAAAAATGAGTCGGTAACTATTCACTAGGAGGACAAGTGTCACAAGATTGTAGCATTGGACATTGGATACAACTTTGACCTTGTAGTGGATTCTCGACTTCCTCGGAAGGAGGTGAATCCTAGTATTACTTTAAGGGTGGAGGTGTGAAGCTCTAGATTACCTTTTTGCAGATGTAGGCATCACATCCTTTTATTTGTTGGGTGAAGAAAATGTGTATGTGTGTGTATGTGGTTATTATTTTAAATATCATAATGACTTGTGTTATAAAGCTCCAGTAAATAGTATGGTTGTCTTGTTTCCAACAGGATTTCATTGTATATACTGCAACAAGTTATGTTATAAATCTCCATGGGTAGTATGTTTTGTTTTCAGTGATATTGTTTGTTATAGGTGTCATTGAAGACCGAGGATGGTGCTTGCCCAAGGGGGAGGGTTATGTAACAACCCTGGTTAAAAATTCACGTAAAAATATACAAGACCTCCATCATGGGATACATATTCCAAGCTAAATGGTGGGAAAAACATCCTAGTGGGTCTTCATTTTGGTTTATTATGGCTAAATAAATTGGCAAAGACAATGGAAAAGGCTTTGGAAAGGAAAAATGGCAATTTTTGGCACATTTATTTATGAAAATAATGGAAATTAGGAGAAAAGGAAGGTGAAAGGTCACAGTTTGCATGTGAGGAGGAAAATGAAGGAAAATAATTGAAAATGAAGAAAATAGAGGTGACATTGATTAAAAAAAGCTTATGAGGATTAGTTGGCTAGCTTTTGCTAAGCATTGGATCAAGAAAGGCAAAGGAGGTAAAGAGGAAGAAAAAATCAAGCAAGGAAGAGAAGGATCAACCAACTACCACATGATTCTTTGCAGGTACCAATTTGCATGTTTTTTTTCCTTGCTACATTTGGCATGCTTGGTATTTCATGTGGTTATTTTTTGTTATGGCATGGGTTTTTCCAGGTGTGACAGTGTTTTCAGCCTAGCCCTGCCATTCCTAGATAGCCATGGTGTGATGGGGTTCTCATGTTATGAGTGAGCAGGATTGCTGGATAGATTCGAAGTTGAGTGAGGTGGATCTCTGAATAATAGAACATATGGCCTAGCAACTCCTGAACTGGACTGTGGGTTGCGATAAATCTGAATTTTGTGCTAGCTTGGTGGGCCAAGAAATGCTCGATCAGTGAATGGACAAATATACGGTAAAGCCTAGATATGGTTTCCATTGATTAGGCCTAGAAATCCTTGCTAGTAAATGGTGGGATATACAATAAAGCCTAGAGGGTGGAATCTCGATTTAGGGCCTAGTGATCCTTGGCTCGGACTATGGATTACGTTAAATCCTGAGAGACTAGGAGATAGGAAAATTCCTCACGGTGTAGGTGGAGAAATCTCGTGGCATCCATGCCTGTTTTGGCCTAGTGATCTGGTGGAAATCATGGTAAAGCTATTATTACATGTTTATTGTGTTGGCCTAGTGATCCAGGTTGGATTACAGTAAATCTTGGTTTCTATTGATGAGGGTGAGATGGTCTAGCCTCACGATGCCCTAGTTGGCTCTTTTGGTTTGAGTCCCACATTAATTGTTGGAATATGGCATGGGGTTGATTGGATGAAGAGAGATTTGGCTCAGCTAATATATGGTTAGGTGGAACATGGTAGTCCCATACTAGGTTGGATTTTATTTCATTAATAAGAGGTTATTTCTTTGGTATCTTATGTGTAAAATTATTGGTTTATATGTGGATTTTAGGGTTGATGTATCCTTGATATTTTTGTTGTCGTTATGCTATTTATAAGCATGTATTGTGACAATGATGATGTATGGTTCTCCTCATGTTTTGATTTGTAAATGAATGAACAATGTATCTATGACGTAATAGATGATAACACAACTAATGATATAAGGTGAAAATGATACTAAGAGATTATGAGATAAGTATGAGACCCCTATGCTCAGATATGTTGTTTAAACCTATAGATTACATATTGTGACATGTTTGAAGAAACTCCTATCATGGCTAGTAGGGGTCCAGTCTAGACCTTGTCCTTGCTTTTGAA
The DNA here is from genome assembly GCA_031772625.1 of Pinus tabuliformis. Lineage (NCBI taxonomy): Eukaryota > Viridiplantae > Streptophyta > Pinopsida > Pinales > Pinaceae > Pinus > Pinus tabuliformis. The sequence continues at coordinate 1,745,903,840 of CM062819.1, read as the reverse complement.
AATGCATCATTGTTATGTTGTGTAAATTCATTTCTGAAAGTGTCATTGAGTTTAGGGTAGTGGCATAGTCTTTGGGCCTGAAAAAGTGGCACAAATCCTGGAGACACTAGCACAACACTGGGTAGAAAAGTCCCTAGATGCATGGATACCCATGTTGTGGGAGCGTCCATAGCCTCCTCAAGGCATGCATGCCCATATCAAGGGAGCGTCTAAGGGTTTAGTGGTCTAAAACTTCAGGTAGTCTCAGGGGATCGTTTCCTAAGTGGTTGGGATGACTCTTGGAAGCTCTATTGCTAATGTGTAAGGTTTGTATGGTGTGTTTCTATTGGTTCCACTTCCTTAAGGTCACCTAGGAGTTTGAATCCCAGAATAGTAGCCTCTCGTCACATGTTTAGCATGGTTGGTCAGTTACTTGGGTAGATATGGGAGGAGAGTGTTACATAATTCTTGAAAAGGAATTATTCATTTTCATTTAAAATATTACCAGGGATGTTCTCATGATGCATATGCATTAAATTTTTAAAGAGAAATATTGGACTCTTAAAGAGAATATGTGCTTTTGTGCATAGAAATAATATCTAGTATATTGGATCTACTGGAAATAAATATATGATTTTACATGCATGCAAAGCTTGAGTCATGCAGAGATGGATAAGTAACTTTTTTTGAGAAAGAGTTCACATAACACCTTTGCATAAAAAACAAATGGTTGTGTTATTTGATCAGGATTTGTTACTTATGCTATTTCTTGAGTAAATATTACAAATCTGTGTGATGTATGAAATGATACGAAAATATTTTGTATTTCATGTATAATATCTAGTGAGTTAGCTAAATTTTGGAAAAAGAATAATTAGTGTGTTAGATTCCTTGGAAAATAAATATATCTATATTTATATGCAAGGAAGTATTTTTTTGTTAGAACTCTTCAAAAAGAAGAGAAGAGAAAAACATGTCCTTGTATGCATTATTGAATTAGATTCTTGGAGAGGAAAACTGGTAATCACATGCTTTATTGTGTTAAGATTCCTTTGGAAGATTCTTTAGAGAAACATATACACTTGCATGCATGGAAAAGTATAGTTTTGGTATTAGATTTCTAGAGAAAAGGAAGGTGAAATCACATAATATTGATTGTGTTAGCCTTCTTTTGGGAAAAATAATATGCATTTTCACACCTAAAGGGATTAGATATGGTATTAGCTTTCTTTTAGGAGAATATTATGTATAGTTATTGGGCTAGATCTTTTGGTAAGAGGAAAATGTCTCTTTGCATGCATGAAAGAATAAATGTTATGTGTTTGATCCCTTGGAAAAGAAATGTGTTTATTTTTCCATGCAAGATTTAGTTAGTTTCATTTGGAAAGAAATATATGTTTCACATGCAAGAAGAACAAGCTATCATGTTATTTTCTATTGGAGAGGACAAGTAGTTGCATGCAAGAAATTATAACTATTATGTTAACTTTTTTTTGAGTAGAGCTCACATTTTTATATATAGTAGCCATTGCGAATAACTCTCTTGTGGAAAAGATGTTTTTGGAAAAGAACATGCATTCACATACATAAGTATAAAATCTATTGTGTTAATCCATTTGGAAAAGAAAACATAATAGTAGGAACAAAGAAAATTGTTTATTGGGATAGTTCTCTTGAAAGCTTGTTATGCATTTGCATGCACAAGAATAATATCTAGTATGTTAGCTTTCCTTTGGAAATAATAGGAAAGTGTATTCAAGATAATGTTAACGTTCTATTGGAAAGATGACGCTTGATAGTGATTTCATTATTATTAATGCATGTGCAATGATGTTAAAGAAAACATTTCATGACATTTTGTTTTTTTAATGCATGTACACAGATAGACATTGTAGTGTCATTAATAAATATTGATTATTGGTTGATTAATATTTTATCTAATCATGATATCAAGTGTGATGACAACAAAAATGGCAGGAAAGGATAGTGGCTTGTGCAAAGGATAGTTCATGTTTAACATTGTGGCATATAAATATTTGGTTGTCCATGCAGATTGATGAATTCCAACTGCAGGATCATCCACTGATGGAAATAGTTAGGCCAAAAATACATAGAGATTGAGTATCTGTGGGTAAATGATATCATGTTTATTAGCTTATAGCTAGTTATGTTGCATTTAAGATTATTTTTCTATGTAATATTTTATGACAGTGGTCAAGGGATAAACTCCCTTACAACCATTGAGTGAGGGGTGAACACTCTCACAAGAGTTTAATAATAAAATTAAACATTTGCTAGTTTTCACCCTACTTGGTTTCTAGGGTATATTGATGTTTAATGATGTGATTATTCGTTGTGCCATTTTTATGATTTAAATTTCTTTCATGATGTGATGCATATATTATCAAGTATGTGATTTACTAACTGAGTTAAAAGAACCATGGAACCTATGCATAGTTATAGCATTAAATTTAAGTTAATATGCTACAATAATGATAGTTAATGGTTGTGTAACTCACTATTCTTTTACTAAATACTTTTCTATCTAATAATGAAAATTATTATAATGATCATTGAGGGAATATAGTAAGTAATTTATAAAGTTACACATTGATAAAGGTTGAAATTATTTCCTAACTCCAGGCATTTTCCTGCGAGGTTATTGGGGGATGTTTCACACAAGCTCCAGAACCTGTACAAGCCTTAGAAACCCCTACAAGAACCTGATCATCATGCACATGCTTATTTACCTGTTGACATTAATGCCAACATGACTGAAACCATGCTGCTAACATTCTCCCCATTTGTCATTGATGTCAACCTACAACCTCAACCACCAGCCTAATATTCTTCTATACAAGTTAACTGAACATTGTTTTGACATCAATGGAAAAGGGTGGTTGAAACCATATATTGCCTTGCTTTGAAGCACCGTGCTAAGATATTGAATGTATCACACTTCATGCTTTGTTGATTAATCTCCCACCGAACATGTAGTGGAACTTCAATATACACATACATCATGTTTCCTTGGCCTTGTTTCCATATATAAGAAGCTACCAGTGATATTCAGGACATTACAAGGTTACATAATGAAATTACGTTGATAAAGCTTTGAACCAAAAGTGCATGTGTATCAATAGTTATGACATGATCATCACATGCATATATGAACAACTCTACCATTAGTAAATCGTCAGAAATAATAAAGTACAGGGCTACAGTTGCACACATGTGTGATTTACATGATATAGATATAGATATGGAATATTGAAACAAATACTATGCTATTTATGAGATACATAATATAAACAAGAATGATATCATCATACAACCACCTCCCCTAAGGTAATGATACCTTGTCCTTATTTTTATGTTGTTTCCATATGCTCCCCATGATACAATGGATGACAATTCTACTGGACTAGATTAGGAAAGAGAAGAAGCAATGTTCATCCTCGAGTGTTGTCAAATTTATTCAAAGGAGTCACTCGGAATAGGTTTGGTAAATATATCTGTAATTTTTTCACTTGAAGGGACATATTCCAATTTTAGTTTTTGACCCAAGACTTTTTCTCTGAGAAAATTCTATTTAATTGTAATGTTCTTAGCCTTCAAATGCAGGACTAGATTTTTAGATATACTAATGGTATTGGCGTTGTCACAAAAAATAGATAAAGGTTGTGAATAGGTAAATTTAACATCCCACAGAGTTTAAATCATCCAAATTAATTGTGTACAACATGTTGCAGTTGCGATGTATTCTACTTCAGCTATAAATAAGGAGATAGAGCTATGTTTTTCGCTGAACCAAGGAACTAAGAACTAATCCAAGAAGAAGGCTCCACCACTTGTATTTTTTCAATATTCAATGCTTCTATCCAAATCTACATCATTAGATGCTTGAAGTGTAAAACATATATTCTTTGGATACCATACTCCAAAGTCTATAGTTCCCTACAAATACTTGAATATTATTTTGACTCCTTTGAGATGATTCTCCATAGAATTTTCTTGAAAGCATCTGACTATGTCAACTATATGCATAATATCCGGTCTAGTAACTATAAGATAGAGTAAAATACCAATCATAGATCAATATTTATATTGATTAGCTGTTGGGGAGTCATCATCTTTGTTGGTATTACACCTTTTTACCATGGGTATACTTATAGGTTTATAGTCACCCATCCTAAATTCCCTTAAGATATCCTTGAGATATTCTTTTTGAAAAATAAATATGAATAAGAGAGAGAATGTTAGCTCACCTAGTAGGAAAATTTCAAATTCCTGTTGCATGGTTTCTACAAACCCCTTAACTCATTGAGTCAAAATTGCTACAAAATATGATATCATCAACGTAAATAACTACCACAAAGAGGTTATCCCTATGTACTTTGATATATAAGTCGCTATTTTTTAATCCTTTCTTAAACAATTGTTGCTGAAGATATTTGTCAAGATGGCGGTACCAAGCTTGGGGGGCTTTCTATAACCCATATAAATCCTTATTGAGTTTGCATACAAGATCCTTGTCATTACCAAGTATAAATCCTTCATGTTTCTTAATGTAAAACTCCTCTTTTAGATCCCCATTCAAAAGGCGGACTTAAGATCTATCTAATACACATTAAATTTGTGGAAGTTGGCAAATGATAACGTTCTAATGGCTTTCCGTCAAGCGATGGGTAAAAATGTTTCTTCAAAATCTATTCCTTAATGTTATGCATACCCTTTGTATACAAGAAATTCGTTATTCCTAATGACTTTTCCATCTTCATTTAGTTTGTTCCTAAATACTGATTTGGTACCTATTACATTTTTATTTTATGGGCTTGGAACTAGATCCCAAGCATTGTTTTTATGAATTTGGTTAACTTCTTCTTCATGCATGGATTTAATCCTTTTCCTTTTATAGTAGAAAGAGAATTATTACCAAAAGAAACATTTCCTTTCTTAACTTCATTAAATGAAACAAATTTATTGATGTCACTTGTCATGTGTCTCAAGTAGCCGCTTTCAACATGCCATAGTTTCTCTTGATCCCTGGCATTAGAGCTAAACCACACTATTTTGAAGATGGATTATTAGTTTTCCAAACATTAGGAGGTTCTATCTTTCATTCATTCTCATAAGAATGTATCAATGTGCTTCTCCAATCACTTTTATCATGCCCAAAGTTATTGCACATAGAGCATTTAGTCTCATTCATAGGAGGAGAGAAAGAATTATTAAGGGACTTCCTAGCCTCCGTTGACTTATTTATATTGTACTTGTATCTTGCTTCTTTGGTATTAAAAGTTTTGTATGCTACACATTGAATAGCTTTGTGACCAAAATTATGACAAGAAAAGTAGTGACCATAGAAGAAATATGAGTACGTGGTAGTAAATAATTTTCTTAAATGACTTGGCTCTTGATTGTAGAAAGGTTTCCTTTCTAATATTGGTTTCATCCTTTTTTCTTAATTTTGCATGGCTTGATTTATCCTACTTTTTTTGAGCCTTGTTGCTTTGACAATTCAACATTGACATAACGTTTTGGACTTGTTCCTGTTGATCTAATAGGATCTGAATCTTTGTTGTTTTCATTATGAGACACATTATATCTGAGACCTGTCTTGATTAAAAAATAATGTTGATCATTAATAATTTTCTCCAATGTTTCGGATTCCTTCGCAAACTTGAGATTTAGGTTTAGCTGAGCCTTTACTTTATCAAGTTCTTTCCTTAGTCCTACAATTTTAGATTCCAATTTCTCGCAATTCCTTTCTTTCTCTTGTAGTTGCTTCCTCCATAATTCCTCCACTCTTTTAGCTTCTTCTAGGAAAACCTTTAACTCACTCATTTCTTCAACAAAGTTATTGTTTTTCTCTTTATAAAATTTTATTTCCTTTTCTTAGTATTTGTTTATATTTATGAGCTTGTTAATTTTTTTCAATGCATCCATCAAATCATTTGAATCGCACTTATTCTGATTCAATTGCTAATTGATCATCAAAAGCCATGAATAATATGTATTCAAGATTAGAGTTAGAGTCATTATCTTCATCATCAAATGAACGTTCATTATATTCATGGAAATAAAAACTCTTCTTTTTAGTGAAATTCCTTTTGCCATTTTTCATAGAGCTATCATTTATCTTTTCAAAATTGTCTTTGTATGACATTTATCATCATAGTGGTCAAACCTTCCATAATTAAAACATTTAAATGGGAGCTTACCTTTGATTTGTTTGGTTCTTGTTTGCAGCTTTCTGATGAAGTTTTCCTCCTCTTCATCTAAGATATAGATGGTGTTTTCAAGTTCTTGTTTTTTTTCTTTACTTGTAGCTTTGAAGGAAACTTTTATGATTTCTGATTGGTCCCTTTTTGTCCTCATTTCATAGGTTGTCAGAATTCCATGGAGCCTTTCTTGTGATAGTTCGCTCAAGTCCTACATTTCTTCAATTACTGAAACGTTGGAATTAAACTTGGGATTTAGTGACCTTAATATCTTCTCAACAGCTATAGAGTATTCAAACTTATCACCAAGACTCTTCATAGTATTCACTACATCCACTCTAATGAAAATTTTGGCAACATTTTCATCTTCATGCATCTTAAGAGTTTCACACTGAATTTTAAATGATTGTATATTATAAATTTTTACCTTTGTACCCCCTTCATAGTTGTTTATCAATTCTCCCCACATTTCATTTGTGGTTTCGTATTGCATTACTTTCACAAATTCTAATTCTACAAGACCTCCTGGAATAATATTAATTTCTTCACCATTTTTTTCGTATTTTTTCTTTCTTGCATCATATGTTAGGATGGATCCAGAGTATTGATACCAACTTTCTACTGCTTCAAATACATAATCTCTAAGAGATTGCAAATAATACATCATTCTAATTTTCCAAAATATGAAATTCGTTCCATTGAATAGAAGTGGCTTGGTTGAGAAGACTTCGTCCTGGCTACTCATTTTGCAGGATCTTCCTTCTAGCAATAAATATATTTCTTGAAGTAACTTCTCTGATACCAATTGTTAGAAATAATAATGGAGGGCACGTGGGGGTGAACCAATATTTCATAATAATTAAGAAGTTTTCACTTTAATTTACAAGGTTAAATAAATTTAAGCTTAAGTTGATAACACATGTCAATTATGAGAAACATATAATCATAAATGTAAGTGAGCCATAAGAAAACAACATATCAACAAGTCAACATACAAATCATCGCTTAGATACACAAGATATTATGTGGAAAACCCAACTAGAAAAAAACCACCTTTGTTGTTGTATCTGTCATAATTTTATTAATTTTAAAAATATTATTTTACATCATATAGTAGCACAATATTTTACTAGTGTGCAGGGTCCTACCTGCTAGAGGCCACCATCTCCAACAATTTCTCCAGTGACTACTGGAAGGAAGCCAATACTCCCTGATAAAATTCTCCAGCTACCACCAGAAGGAAGCTACCACTCCCTGACTGAAGACTCCAAACCTTAGATTCTTATTCACCAAATTTTGATTATTTCACACTTCATCCACCTACAGCAAAACTCAAATCATATAGGCCATGATTCATCCAATTCTGAAACTAGACCAACCTATAATTTTCCGCTCAAGAACTAAATACTTAAACTCTGTACACTTCAATAATAAATATCTACAAAATTCCTTCGACCAATATCTTATTCAATGTTTATATAATTCATACTTAACAACTCAAACTCAATGTAATATAAATTCCCATGAACACATCAAGAGTTCAACCATATACCATAGCTAGCATCCTCAATACATCAAACATATCTATTCTATAATATCAACTTACCACAAATATTTCATTGGCTTAATAACAACTATAAACTAATACATCAACTAAATGTAGATCAAAGTCTCTTTGCAATACTAGATTTTTCACGTATACACAATTTTAATCAACCCATGACAACTAGCAACATATACTTTTCTCAAAATTATATCTAGCAACATACCAATCTAGTCAACAAATCTCAACAAAGCATCATTGTCATCAAACCCCTTTTCTTATAAACACATCTCATAGGCATTCATCAATGATAAATCTCTATTACAAATGAGACATATAACATCTATACAAAACATTAACTCTGCAACTCGTTAGTTAGCACTTCTTCCATCAAAATTGGACCAACATTCATTATTATTAAACAAAGAAAAATATCTTTCCAGTTACACAATACTACTTTGTTTCTATATCAGATCGCATAATGCATTAACGATCAATGTCTATACACAATTATTTTGACTCCTATATGGTGCATAGATAATTATCTACAAACCTTCAATAGCATTTGACTTTCTCTATAGGAGTACAATCGAGCCAAGAGCTACACATGACTAGGTCAATGAATAAATTCACAAAGAGTTCATCATAGCTAAGAAGGAGACAAAGTCTATATCAAACGTGCTTCTTAATTCTAGAGACTAAATCAATCACATTCATGAATGCATTCAATAATTACATAAAGGTTTTATGCATTCACACATTTAGGACCAGATCAATACACTTCACAACCATTTCAGAGGCCACTAGAAATAAATCAATTTTCTATTTTAATCTAAGATAGAGAAGTATAAAACAATATATAATGTTATTTCCTTGTCCATGTGCACGATAGAGGAGAAACCAACATATATTAGAATACTCTAAATCATCTATAGTGGACATTATATCAGATCTCACACACCTTAACCAGCTCACATGGGTCAATCATACATGTCTTAACATATCAGATTTCTATAAAATTATAGCCATCCTTCAGTTTATGTTAAATATTTTGGCACTTATGCGCACAACAAAAAGGTTTGAGATTAGAACACGATCAGGCATCAGAATGACAAGATATATAAAAGAGAACAAGCTCAAATTTTATCAGCTTCCAATGAAAATAGTTTAATTGCACTCCTATGAACCTTTCCCATCACAAATAAAAGAATTCATAAATTGTATGTGATGATTTCTTGTGCCAAAGCCAAGAAATAGATTTCTCATTTGTGCACACAAATTAACTGATCTCCTTGGGTATTTATAATATCTCTGCCCTTTAATAACCTTGGGAAAACACCATGGAATATTTTATGTTTTTTAGTTGAAAAGATCAATTAGATGTTGAAATCCATCAATCACATCATTTACCTTGGGAAATTCCATGGTTTGGCCCTTGGTTTTTAATCATCGTTAGGATATAACCAAGGATGCTCATCGCAAGGACAAAGTGAAAAATTAGTGGGTTGTTTAAATCTTCGCTCTTTGCTAGTTATCATCGTAGAAAAGTCGCTCTAAATTAAGGAAAATCATACTTACTCTGGTGATAACTCTATCTCACTTCTACATCACATTTCGAGGCACTTCCGAAGCTTTTCTGACCTTTTCATATTTCTGAAATTGTGTTGCAACACCTCATAAAATCAAAAATCCTCTACCAAACACCAAATCATCTTCAAAAGCTCTAGAACATGTACAAACCTCAACAACCTATACAACCACCTAATCATCATGCATAATCTTATTAACTTCTTGACATGATTGTCAACCTAAATGGAACCATGTTTCCAATACGATGGCTTATCAATACCATATGCCTAAAAACCATAACTCATTTCATATGACAGTTGTTCATATGATATTTTTCTTAATTAATCAATTTAATTTAAAGGGAAAAAATGGCATAACTACTTTGAAAATAAATTTCAACCTTTGATTTGTATATACTATTATGAATATTCCCTACTATCCACTTGATAATTATTGATATTTAAAGTTTAAACACAAATTCTAAAGACCTTATTACAAAATAATAATGCCTAACTATATAATTATAACTTGTTTTCAATTATTATTATTATTATTAATTATAAAAATAATTACTATATATTTTAAACATATATACTTTTCAAATAATATAGAACAAGACCTTATCCATGGAAAATTGATGCTAGTCATATTTTCTTAGAAAAGAAAAGTTGTCGAGTCTTAACATCAAACACTCCATAAATTAGTTTTATCTTTTAAACCATATAATATATTTTTATATATGTTCTATTATGTCTTTCACAACAAACATTATCAGTGTGAATGCATTACAACGTTGTATAACACAAGTTATTTAAATACAAAATCTCTGAACTTACGAGTTTTTATGTGAAAGATTCCAAGAAGTTCATTATAACATTGTACAAAGTTTGGTGCTAATGAATTATTCTTGAATGAATATATTGATACACAATTGTATATAATATTTATATATACATATATCTTCTTTTATCGTAGGTTCAATTTTTTTTCTTTAATCCATATGAAGACATTCGTTATAGTTATTATGGCAAATAGTTCTATTTCTTCACTATATATATAGAGTAAGGAAAAGAGAAATGCATTTTTCTTCTTTTATATATATATATATATTTAAAAAAAAAAAATTACAGGTTGTTTTTGTTTTATAATAAATGTTTTCTTTTATCTGTATATCATTATTAATTTTTTTTAAATATATTCCAATATTTTCTTATAGTTATTAAAATATTGCTATAATATCATAAGTAGAATATGTTTACATGGAGGATCTAAAACAAATCTTAATAGCAATACTCTCATTATAAAACTATTGATTTTTTTTCCAAAAATATTTAGACATTTGTATTTTTTTAAAGAGTAAAATAAAATAAAACTTATTTGAAGATGTGGATTGATAAATTCTTTCCTTCCATGTTTCTTCCAACCGCAAATCTTTATAATAGGAATACCTCTTTGTTATTACGTTGAATTAATATGTACCTTTTGTAACAGTTGCACCTCATGTAGATCAAAATATTGCTCCATCTGTAGTATCGAATTTACCGGATCCTTGCCATCAAACTTCCTCATATCACCTTTTCTTGGTTTTAGGAGTTCGGTGTTGAAACGATTATAACTTTGTAATTTCATATCTCCAAGTTCTAAAGTTACGTCCTGCAATAACCCTCTGAGTCCTGTTTCTAACCCCGCAAGTCTAATCATAATTGGATTCCTAAAGAAAGAGTTATGTCCAATAACCTGCGATAACCTAATTATAGACTAGTTCAGTAGATCGAATTTGTACGACGTGCCACAAGTCACTATTTCGACCTTAGGTTTTGAAGCTGATACCCAACAAAATATAGTCTGTCGTCTTTCTGTCATGTTTTACGAACTTTGAATCAGATGCTCCGAGCAAGAGTTATGACGATTTTCCCCAGGTCACTTGTTCTGGATGTAATTCGAGAGCCTATAGAAACCCTAAATGTATTGAACTGTATCTCCGAAAATATAGCAAAACAAGATCTGAAATTTGGGGCCGAGCTACAACCCGATTGCAGCTAAAATGGGTTTTAATTGCAGAGTCTGAACCTTCGTAGAAAATAAATTATAGTGAAAATTCCACGATGACCTCTTTGAGATTGAATTTTGGAGCTTGCAAAAACCCTAACTTTCTCAGATCATATCTCGGAACATATAGCGAGATAAGATCTGAAATTCAGACCTAAGGTTCAAAACGATTTCAGCTCAAATGGGTTTTTATTTTAGATTCTGAAACGTCGTAGCAAAAACGTTAGAGCGAAAATTCCATGATGGCCTGTTTGGAGTAGTGAAAACCTAGAATCCAAAGCTCTCATACCAAATGTTATGAAACTAGCTCACAAAAAGATAGAAAAGATAGATCAATGCCTTAGAAATTAGCCTCTTTGAGGGGGCAACCTCCTTTACATTACACAAATGAACAATTCTTGGATGATATAAATTAAAAGACCTCCTTTCTATATATATGAGTCTAAGGGATCATAATACAAGCAAAGCAGACATAACAATAATAATGTAACTGCACAATAATAACAATAGTGGGCTTCTATGGGCACAATAATAACAATATGGGGACTACATGGGCACAACAATATAATGAGGGGGTTGTAATAATAACAATAAGGGGTTACACTACTAGTATAGGGACCTAACAGGGGGGACTGATTCAACTAGTAGTTTTAAAGTCATCAGATAGTCTAAGCCACATTGTGAGCCAGAGCTAGCACCCATAGCCTAGAGCTACAGTCAACTAAAGGTAGAGCCATAGCTATAGCTAAAAGAAGACTCGTGTTCCATCAGTATGATTTGGTTGGTGGCCAACTCTAAATCATTACTAGCAGAAGAATTTAGCTTTTGCTACTGTTGTGCTCTACAACAACCCCCCATTTCATATCATTTTTATTTACAAACTTATCATATGAAATGGGTCCCTTTAGAAGTTAATTGGTATCAATATTGTATTGTTCAAAAAGGTCAGATAACCAAATGAAAACATTATATAAAAACCTTTTGAAAAACCCATTTTGATCAAATAAAGCAATCTTTTATCATTGCGATAAAGCGATCGCAAGATCGCATATCGCAATGACATAGAGAACACAAATAAGTGACATATTGATTTCCGCCGATGCGATATCGCTATCGGCTATCGGCGATACTCTATACGCAGTCTTAAAGCGCCCCAAGCCTTTCACCCTGATGCGATGCGATATTGCAATCGGCAATCGGCAATATCCTATGCACATTGTTAAGGTGCCCAGGTGATGCAGCCCAATGCGATGCGATACCGCAATCGGCAAATCGGCGATATGCTGTCCATGTCATATATAATCCATATTCTCCTGACGCGATGCGATATCGGCTATCGGCGATCGGGGGTTTTAAATGGTGTCAATACAAGAGGTTAAAGCTTGCCCCGATCGCCGATTGCGATAACGCAGATTTCAAAAAAAAAAAAAGTCGTTAAAGTGAAGGAATATTACGATCCGTCCATATTTAAAGCTTAATCTGTTAAGCAATGATGCACCTGCGCCCAACCACCAAAACATCCATAGCACGCTTAAACGGGTCATTCGGTCGAATAATGATACAATGGGCATTTAAGGATTGGCAGGTTTTAAACGGCCATTTAATGTAATTGTAAGATCTTCCCATGGATGGTATCTGCATCCATTTTTAGAGTTAATCTCTCAGCACGCTTTGATCAATATATCATTCCCATATTGGATTTTCATTGGCATATCTCTGTGTTAAGTTTATTTTCGCCTCTGTGCAGAATTCATCCAAAGGAGAAAGCTCAAGCAAAATGGGGAAGAAATCCAAGAAGACCACAGGCGCTTCCGCTGCGCCAGCTGTAGGACAAGCTGTCGTGGACAAAAAGAGAGGATTAATTTCGGATACAACATGTTCTGGTCTCGGCAAAACTACTTGGCAGGGTACCTACAACTTGATCGAAATCGAAGAACCTAAAGTGACAACAGTAGAAGCTACTGCAGATTCTACTCGGAAATCTGAGGGTACTCTTAAGGATTTAGCTGACTCCTTCCTTCACCGGATAGCATCTAGGGAGAAAATTCTCCCATACACAGATGTAGTGCGGTGGGCAATTGAAGAAATCCCAATTCTCGATAGAACCTTCAGCACCAGAGACGGGAGAATTTTCGGGTCATTTAAAGCTGATGATTTGAGACAAATGTATCATTTGCCTGAGCCAGAGAAGATATATAATAAGGCGTTCCTGGAGAAATTCGCAAACGAAAATGAAGTTGAATCCGAACCCATCCGGGATTGGAGACAAAATCCGGCAAAGCACAAACATGAGTCTTCTAGTAAGTACTCAGTTGATTCCCTGGCTTCTCCGTATTGCTATGCTGGAATAATGATGTGTAGATTGTGGGGATTGCATGACTCTGCTAATTTCACTATAGAAATGGTCCCCTTAATGGAAGCTGCATGCAACAGTATAATAATGGATTGGGCCACTATTCTCTCAGATAAACTAGCCAAAGTTGTTCTTGAGTTTAGGAATAAGACTTCCATCTCTGAAAGGATAATTCCCCCATTCTATTACAGTGCATATATTTTAGATACATTGTGTTTCAATTATGAATTTCCTGTGCTCGGCTGGAGGTGGACGCCACAAGACCCTACGACTATCCACATATACCATCAGAAATTATGGAAGTCCTCTTACAAGCACCATCTCTACCAAGTCTGCAATGGCTTTATGGTGCCTATTTATTATTCTATTTTTGAAAAACCCATTCCCAAGATTTCCGACCAAGCTAGGATTGATTTAACAGCAGTAGGGAGATGGTTTGGAGAGGGGAAATTCACTTATATAAGAGTTTTCGGGAGCCAAGCTGAACCTCATGTTCTCCCTTTATACATACCAGATAAACTGTTGGCAAGAGAAATCTCTTACCAGATTATGGCTGAGAGTGTTACACAGACTCTCAAGAAAAATAAGAAGCAGGGTTGGCCCTCTTTTCCCTTGAGATGTGGTGTCTATACTCTGCATGATCTCAAACATGCAGAAAAGGAAGCCACGAAGATCAAATCATTAACTCTAGCTACTCTCCCAAATAGGCCATTTGATCCAAACAAAGTTGCCTATAATGCACTAGAACAGGCCAAATTGACAAAATTTGATCATAAAGAAGATATGTTTGACGACCTGTTCTCTTCAGCTGAGACAATAAATCAGGTTAAAGCATTCGCCAAAATGAAATATAATGATGAAGGGTTGACTGAATTTAATAAACTTAGAGAACAGAGGTTGCAAACTCTGCCTCTAGATCTACTAGCGACATCGTCAAGTGAGCCTGATCGGCAACAGTCAAAGGAACCTCCAGTTATAACAAAAGAACAAGAGAAAGCACAGGAGGAAAAGCAGAGAAGAGAGAAAGAGGAAAAGCAGAAGAGAGAACATGAGGAAAGGCAAAAGAAAGAGCAGGAATAAGAGCAGAAGAGAGAGGAGGAAAAAGTGCGGAAGGAGACCCAAGCTGAAAAGGAAAAACAAACCACCATTGATTTCAATGTGGATACTCATATTGACCCTAAATTGCTCCAGGAATGGAAGCAATTTGATTCCATTATTAGTGGTTTGGAATGTTCAAAGGACTCAGACACTTCTAAGGTAACGGACACACTAGAAATCACTTCATCACAGGTTCTTAGTGGAACCAGCGGCCCACCCATTTCTAAAGAGGTAGAGATGATACCGAAAGACCCCTCCGACTAGATCATTTTGCAGGTAGAAGATATTCCTCCCATGGATGTCTTCTACAGCCCAAGGCATAAAGCGGTGGTTAAGCGACAAAGGAAAAGAAGAAGGATTGATCAACCTTCCCTTTTTCCAGAGCAAACTGTCACGGGCAATGTGGTTTCCAAGGAGGAATTTGACCCCTTCGATGACCTGACAAAACTATCACAGTATGCGGGAGCTTATTCGGCAACAACAATAGATAAGGCATCAGAGGTAAGCCTTTTACTAAAAACAAAGGACCAAGAAATATTTTCATTGCAGGCACAGTTAAATGAAGCAAAACAAAAGCGGAGCAGGCAGAACAACAGTTGTTGACGCAACAACAATTAAATAATCAACTAACTCAACAACTACAGGCAGAGAAACAACGGGTCGATCAAAGCGCAATCCAGAAGAAAAAGTAATTGTCAGAAGCCTTAGCACAACTGAAGGTGGTGAATGAGAGAATGCTGAAATCTAAAGATGAGCAAATTGCTCAATTATCAGCACAAATTGAAAAGACAAAGGGCGTTCCACAAGTGGCCGAATTCAGAACAGAAGCACTACAGATAAATACTGCATTGATAGCTCAAATTAAGCTTCTATGTCAACAAATCGCCCAGGTAGAGCCCCTATGTGAGTTAACGACATCCATAAGTAATAAAGTAGACAAGGCTAGGACTAAATTGTATCAGGTCGAAGAAACGATAGCTGCATTTCTCGATTGGCAAGATACAGATCAAGGGCAAGCGGCTAATTTACCAAGAATACTGGAGTCATATAAAGATATACTCTTTACAGAATGGCAGTCCCAGTTAATGAAAGTTGAGAGGGCGGTTTGGAGATGCAAATTAACTTCAAGCAATCTGGTTGAATTAGTTAATAACACTCTCTACTTATCAAACATGATCTCCCAATGCACACCAGGGAAATTGACAACAACAAATACATTGGAGCAATCATGTTATCCAAATTTAGAGGAGAAAGGAAGGTTAATCGCTGGGATTAACAGTTTAACCTGGGACACATATTGGTTTTTCTTGGTAAAACCACACTCGTAGAGAGCCGCCCTCAAGTGCCTTACATATGAAATCGGGTATATTATCCCCGATATTCAGGATGCCACATAAACCGCCCAGCTCAGCTCTTGCCTCAACAAACCACCCGAAGTGGAGCCAATGCTTGCTACAAGTTAGCTCAGATTTAAAGGCAAGCAGCCTACTTGATGATTCATGCCGCCGACTGCCAGATCGCTGAGGGAAAATATGATCAAAATTGATTGATACCAGTTTAGTAGGATTTCAGTTTCATAGATAGTTATCATAATTAGGTATTTATAGACCCTTTCATTGTTTTGGAAAGGGTCGTAAAGTTTTGTACTTGACTTAAATACTGAAGTCACACTATTGTGCTTCAGCCATATTCTTTTATAAAATTGGACCAGTTATTCGAAATTCAACATGGTAGCTTTTCTGCAAATGTGCACTATTGTCTTTGTTTGAAAGTATCTCTGTGTTGAAGGAAGAATCACAGATAGCGATTGATATTGGGAGTATTTTATCAGCTCATATGGTACTATTATCTATCTCTGATTCCATTCTTTTCATATGAATTGTTATCTGATTTCCTTTTCTATTATCAGATATATGTATGCGTTTTAACAACAGTTCTGTATTCTTCCCACTATTGGATGTTTATGGTATGCTTTTCTTTTAATCATATATGTGTCGATGATATAAATGATGAGTGTAGTATTATTGTTTTAATCGCGTTGCTTAACTACTTAAGTAAAGTAATCATTGAATGAATTAATGTCTATGCCTGTCCGATGGAGTCATCTATATGCCTGTTTGAAAACATAGATCATCAAGCGCTTCACTTAGAGAAATATAACCATTCCCAGGATTAGTAGTAGTTATTTTATTCTGTCAATAGATTAAGTTATTCGCCTATCATTAGATTAGTTAAACAATCATCCATTCATCCCGTTTATCCATTATTGGGAAACTGGTCCCATTATCCCCAGTCGGAGCCACCATTTCAAACGGAAAAGGAGTTGTACTAAGGTCCGGACCGGGTGGTTATCCCCCAATGTTGTTGCAACGATTTTCGGGTCTTCAACAGCTACCCATTTCATTAGTTTTTTCTCATCTTTAAGGTACGATTATGGAGTACTTCCATTTCACAAAATAATTTTACTCGTAGCGAGATTCAGAATCATTCCATGAATTACATTGAGTCATTTTCCAAAGTTCGTGGCCATCCTTAAACAACAAATGGAATAAAACTTTGGCTTCTACTATCGATTTCATTTATGCTATTCCTTAAACTACCATATTCAAAGAGCACATCCAATCATTGGCCATTATCCACCTTTGTATTTCATCTCAAATTGTATGTGGGGAAAGGATGTTGGAAATATAATCCTATTTGGTTAATGTAACTTTGGCTTATTAACTTGAGAGAAAGGTCAAAAGCTTGAAATAAACTTAGGAGTCATGAGAAATCTAAAAAAACCTTTTGAAATATGAAACCAAAAGTCATAAAAATATTATATATATGGTAAATAATAAATAACAAACCCTTATATGTTTGTCTTTCAATTTATTGTGTACCAATAACTATGATTATTAATTTTATTATAATAACAATTAAATAATATTTTATTATTATTTCTAAAATAATTAAATTAATAATTATTTTTAATTATAAAATAAGAATATACTTTGAATTAGTAACACAAAAACGATTCGTTAACCGCACCTACCCTACCCAAATCTTCTTTTTTTTTCTTAACCACTCACCATACAAAAGTTACAACCTCACCATATCACAATACCGACACAACCTACCTTAAGTAACTTCATTACGCTTATCATATACTTTTAACCTTATCACAAGCCAACAAAAAAATTTAATTTATTATTCTCTTTTGAACGATTAGTCTACTCAAAAGGATGTGAAACCATAATTTAGAAATAAATATTCAAAAGCACAGAATATCATTGTAAAATTTCATGTAGAAAAGTTTGTAATACTTCTTTGTCTGTCAAAATATTGTTTTTACAATCTAAAAATAAAAAGAATTAAATAATTATATAAAATATCTAAATAACATCAATTTATATGAAAAACAAAAAAATGAAAAATGAAAAATGAAAAAATAGATTACTTTGTACTCATATTAAATATGATAATTAAAATAACTGTAATTATTACCTTACGGGAAAAAATTAGATTACTTTGTACTCATATTAGATAATTAAAAAAACTGTAATTATTACCTTACCGAAACATAATTTTCGACAGATGGACCATATTTCTTACTGAAAAGCTACGATGGCTGTTCCATATTTATCATGGGTCGAAGGTATGGACGGCTCCGAATATTTGGTAAATCCTTGTGGAAACTCTAATTCCATATTTATCGTGGGTCGAAGGTATGGATCGCTCCGAATATTTGGTAAATCTTTCCCGAAATTCTAATTTATTAATAATAATAATATCTATTTTAAAGGTCACAGCTAAGTTAGACATCAAATTGGTGTAAGATACTCTTTTATTTATGGGACAAGGACCTATTTCTGCGCAGCTATTTGACTGCTAAGTCTACGAAGGCATACATACCTATTTCTGCACAGCTATTTGACTGCTAAGTCTACGAAGGCATACATACTCTACCCTCCTCATGTTTTGAACTTGTGACCTTTTAAGAGAAAACACATGCTCTTAACCATTAAATGAGCTTCAAGAGTGGAATTTTAAGCTCTTAAATTATCCATAAATGCTAACTTCATCATACAAATTGCTTGAAGTTTTTATATTGTATTTATATCTCAAACGAAACACTTGCAATTTTTTCCTTACTATGTAGAATATTTGTTGACTCTTGTATCTGTATTAAGACTTAATTAATTTTTAATATAAAGTAATAATTAATATAATAAGTTTCATCCTAATGAAGTAAAAATCTAAAGAATAATATAAATGAATAAGAACTAATAACTTTAAAATAATTTTAGTCTAATTAAGTAGGTAAGTTTTTAATAAACAGTTTTAATTTATTTATTAATATTAGTGTGTATTCTTATATATAATTTTAATAATAAGTTTATTATTATTTTTTACTCATTAAATATCAGTTAAATTTAATCAAATTAATTGAATTTCTCTATCTTTATTTCTGGGTCCAGTAAAGTTTTATGGTCAATTATAGCAATTTCCTGGTCAAATATAGTCGTTTCTTGGTCATAAATAGTCGTTGTATGATCTGCTCTCTCTATTTAAATCGCTGTCATGTTCTCGTTCTTCAACTTGTCTTGATGATGAACCACACTAGTTGGTTCCAAACACATCCACAAATGAATTATGATGTAATTTTCGCCATAAAATTCTGACAAAAACTTCAACTTAACAAAATATTAATATGTTTAGTATTTTTTTAATTCTCTGCCAAATATTTGTAGAGTACTAAATAATATTTTTCGTTCAATAATGTGATGGGCATCCCAATCACACGAAGAACCCCATTCTCCGAGGTCAGCGTTGAACCGAGTGTTCTCTGGTGGGTCAGGAAGGTCAAGAAAGACGTGTCTGAAACTTGAATCGGACGATATGAATATATATAATGTGCACTGATCCGATTGCTTTGTTCGTGATGTTTCTAACTAACTAATTCTTCGAGTTGAATTTCAGATCATGATTACTGCAATTAATCCGGGCCATTTTTTTTTCACGAAGAAATAAACTAACCATCTTTTATTAATAAAAGTTGTTACATTGTTATAGGTCTTGTATACTGTAAATCACTTAGAAACATAGAAATCCGCGTCATCCTGCAAATTCAATAAGGTATATGATCAATTAGTAGTAGTTGATTCAAGCTTTTCCCTCTGTTATTCATTCTTGTGTGTGTACAATTCTGTAGAAAACCCATTCCAATACCCATTCTAATGATTCCGGCGCTCCTAGCGAGCTTTAGAACTGCACCAAAATGTTATATTTTCAGCAAAAACGACAACTAAAGCTGGTACAGTTCCGGGAGCGGTGTTGATTGATTTTTTGGAATTCGGGCATTCCCAAGTTGACGTGTACCAATAAGTTTTGAGAACAAGTCAATTTTTATCTTTCACAAATTTCGTGTTAACAAAAGATGACTTCATCAAGTTGAGATAGTTTACCAACATGAGTTTCATGCTGCTGGTTAAACAATATGATATTTATTGAATATCATAATGGTAGTCTGTTTCAACTTATTTCGAACTATTCAGGGTGATTGATCGTGAGATAAGAAAAAAAACTTAAACACATTATAAAATAAAACAAAACAAGTTTGGTGAGCTTATTCATATCTACTTTTAATCAAATCAACTTACATAGATATCCTAATTCATGGGGCGTTTTGTGTAGGCATTCTCTTGGTACATTTGTGCACATTTTTCTACAGTTATTTTGCACTCTATTCTGTAATTGAGTGCAGTAAAAAAGTTTATAGACAATCTATATTGCTGAGTAGAAATGTAAGTGCAAGAAAGAATAGTGGTTTAACTTATTCATGAAGCAGTTGGTTGAAAGAAGTAAATGCTTGAATAAAGAAATCATTTTTAGTTGGTGTGTAATTTTTTCAAATATTTTTTGTTTTTTATTATATAATATTATTATTTTTGATGAGTGGTTTTTGTAAATTTAGAGGAAACGTCTAGCTATACCTGACACCCGTACCAAAGTTATTAATTTTTCCATATTTCAAAAACTTATGTAACATAGTAAAATATTCATATCACTACTCACAATTTAGATTATATCCAAGTTAGTTATGCCTTTTTACTTAATTGATCTCAAATTAATTATGTAAGAAAATATCATATCTCTATCTCTTATGTATCTGCGTGTCTTAGAGTAAATATATGTATTGATAAACATGATATTATAACAATAAATATTTATAAATTTAAAATTATCATGATAAAATAAAGCCAATTTCTGATTATATATATTAAACTAATAAAAATAATAATCTAAATAAATGTTATAATTTAATTATTTTTATTTTTACTATATAGAAAATATGAGATATATTATAAAATATTTTAATACTTAGATTAATATCTATTGTTATTTTGAAACCATTTTTTTCAGTAACAAAAAACATTTTTATATATCCAAGAAAAAGCAATACATATAGCATTTTATAGTGTCAATATCATCATAATTCATTCCTTGTATTATCACTGTAACAGTCCATTCTCAGCTATACATTAGATCTATCTAAGTTATGTGCCTATGTACCTAGAGGTAGTCATATACAAAAAATAATTGTACTAAATATTGTTCCATTTTAATAAAAAATGAAATCATCCATATGTCTACTTGTAATGTATACCATGCACATATAAAAGTAATATAAACAGTGTTAATGCCCGCAACTGGATATAACAAAAGAAACCAAATATTAGCACTTGCGTTCTCATCCAAAGAGTGATTTTTATACTGGAAGTGGAAGCACCCCAGCATCTACTATGTTGTCACCCAACTTAATTTCAATATGCATCTCGTCAAGTGCATCCTGTAGCCCCATCTTACACATCAGATCCACATTTTGATTCAACTCTCATCCAATATGCAGAATCGTTGAGTCTCTGAAAGAGGCCAAAAGATTCTCAACATGTCTAAGCTAACAATAAAGGATTGGTTGATATATTATTGTGTTTCCCAGTACATGGTCAATGATTTTCCAAGAGTCCCCAAAACTGTGGATGGAGGGAATGCTAAGATAGTATGTAAATCGAAGGACACCCCATAGACCCATCACTTCAGCCTTCATATTCGTGCCCCTGGGAGCAGCCCAATGGACCCAGAATTCTTGTTCCTTTGATATAGCGATCCAAAAGCCACATCCACAAATTCCCCTTTGTGCCGCACCATCAAAAAAACCCACTAGATACTCAATCCCAGGGTCTGTCTTCCTATTAATAGTCTTCTTGGGCCCACTATCGTGTTATTTTCCAAAGGTATACTATCTAATAATACGATCCATCACCAACATATCATTTTCCTTGCAGTTCTCGATCACCAACATATCATTTTCCTTGCAGTTCTCAAATATAATTCTATTGTGCCATCGCCATATTTCCCAAAATAAAGCTAGTGGGATTGTCCGCCATGGGGATTTTTGTTTACTCCACCAAATCAAGCAGTCAGTGATGTTATCATATTGGTTGTATGTGAAACCAATGAAACTAGCAATATAACTCCAAAACTATATAGTTATAGGATACTTTAAAAAAATATGAACATTGTCCTCCGCTACATTCCTGCACATTATACAAACCCTCGGCCCAGCCAATTCCTCTTTTGGAGGTTCTCCCATGTTAGGTTCTTGTTTTTCCAAACCAGCCAAAGAAATAGTATGATTTTAGTGGGAATATTAGTTTTCCAATACTTATAAAACCAACATACCTCAATATTGTGTACGTCCTGGTAGGAGAGAGCATTATAGACGTCAACCACCACTATGCCTCCTTCCTTCATCTTGCCTATCCAAGCAATCTGATCTCCGCTTGCCTCTTGAATGACTCCAACTAGTTTCATACCTGTCTCGATCTACTCCCATTCTCGTTCCATCTGGCCCTCCAAGCCCAACTCCCACACTCTTTTCCATATTGGAATATAACCATGCCATTCTCTAATGACTTGGTTCCAAAAGAAGATCCCACGACTGTTGATACATTGTATAAGGCCATCTGATATGCTGATGTCCCTTCCCATGCCAAGAATATGGTCTAGTCCGATCATTATCCGGTGCCGAGAACCAAGTATCCAACACAGGTTCTGCAAAAAACATTTTCTGAGTTTTTTGAAACTGAGCCAAATGGTTGATCCCGAGGTAGTCCCAATGAACCCTAGGCACATCCAAACAGTGAACTCTTTGTCCTTTAGGTACTATGTCTAATGATATGCCCCATATTTCGTCTCCAAATAAACCCCTCACAATGACTTCTGCATCAACGCCCATCCAAATCGCCGCAGATTCAAGATTCCCCAGCCACCGAGTCGTTTTGGAAAGGAATCAGTTGCATGGTTCTATCCTATATATATGTTACCGCAATCATATCTAAAAGGGTTAAATGAATTGAAAATGGTAATAGGTAAGTTAATTTGTTTGATATCTAAAAGGGTTAAATGAATTGAAAGTGGTAATACGTAAATTAATCTATTACCTATAACAAATTTAAGAAAAATTGGTTGAATGTTAGACCTGAACAAAATTTGGAATTATCCTCATCTCCATTAAATCATTATGAGAAAGACCTTTTTACCCAATATTCGAGTGAAACGTTTGCCGTGTGGAGAAAGTTCAAAGGTTGTAAAGGTTTGTAGGCTAGATAATATTTATAGTGGTGGAGCTTTCGATTTGAACATATGAAAATTTTATGAATCAAATTTAAATTAATTATAAAGTTACTTGAATATATGTTTTAAATATTTAAATATTAAAGCGGTAGTTAAATAAATTATTATGTCACTGTTTATGTAGTAATATTTATGGTCGATTCAAAGATATTAGTTTGTTCGTACTAGTATAATTTTTCAAATATTCATAGTTAGTATTAGGTTTTTGGCTAAATTTTTTTGTGATATCAGAGCACCACCGCATCCCTAGTTTTGGAATTCGAGGATCAATGTCATCCTGCCATGCACGGTAGATCGTATTTAACAGTGAAGATACAGGGAATGACGAACATTTGTACAACTCGAAGTTAACTTGGGTTGCTTTGAGCAATGGTGGTGTTAATTTTATTTCAAGAGTGTTGGTGGAGAATTTATTATTATGTTTAATGGATCACTGAGAAGCGGATTTAGCTATTTTTGTTGTTCAAAGTGTCTGTTTTATTTTTTTCTTGGTGTCGTGACACTCATTGAGGTTGGATTCCCTATTTCTGTGCTTGCGTTTTTTGTGCGTTGTCAGGTTTTTCTTGTTAACAAGTGAGTTTTTATTTTACTTTAGTGGGGGTGTGTAGTAAGTTTTTTATATGATATGCTGAAGTTGTTCGGCTATGTGGCAAGATGCAACTTTGCCAAACTTGTCGATGACGATTGGACAGGTAAATCTACGAACATTATTTTCTAGTTTAATGGTTGTGGTGCATAATTTGGAGTTCTAATGGTTCTTTGTTTCACAGAATTTGTAGGCGAGGCTTTAGAATTTAAAGCATAAGAGTTGTTTGAGTAACCGGATTGTTTAATTCTCGTGGCGAAAAGCTGGTAAGTTTTTAAGTTCTCTCTATAAGAAAACTCTATTTTACTGGGTTAGAAGTATTAAATACATTTTTGACTCAGGTTTCGATGGTTTGGATGCAATGTTGTAAGAATAAACCAATATTGACTAACCAAAGTGAGGTGAGAGGTCGGCCCATATTTGCATTTGTGGAAGACCTATGGGTAAAGTGCTGACCCCGATTCCATATGTTATGGTTTTAAATTCTCCGTGGACTCTCATTCCATAATTTTCTGTAGCGGTTACGATGAAGATTTACTGGAATTTACTCTGAAACTTGTGAGGTCAGGAGTATAGAGATATTTGGATTTTTAGAAGCCTCGTGAGCAAGGTGGCATATCCAACTGCACATCGTGTTGTTTTAGATAGTCGTGGGGTCGAAGTTCTACTGACATAAATGATTAGCTCTGGAAGAAAATAAATCTGATCTTAGGCGAGTGTCGAGTGTGATGCATTGCGATGTCAGAAATTGATGCTTGTTTGCATTTTAGAAGACTCGTGTATGCAATTTTTTATGTTCCTTTTACTTTCAGTCGATTGTCATAGGGAAAATAGGTTTTATTAATTTTTTTCTTCAAAATGCTAAATTTATTGGTATAAAAGTTATACTTTAAGTGATGAGAGATCACATTTTCAGATAGTTGTCAACTAGAAAAACAAAAACATAAAAGAATCGGCAATAAAATTCAAGTTTCAAGTATTGCAGAACTTTTGAGGCCATTGTTACGAGTATTCTAAGTTTCCAAGGGTGGGATGTTGTAATGTATGTTCTTCGTAAATTTTATGCATAGAGGAACATGTTTGAGCCACAATTGTGAGTGCACATTTAAAAAAAAATCAAATTTAGAATAGGGGCATCTATCTCCATTTCAATTTTTTCGGTTTGTCTAGAGTCGGAAGAAAACTGTAGCTGAGGTCAGGACAAAATTTGTGGTCAGGCAGTCAGCGCCTATTTGGAGAAGAATCATAAGGAAACGATTGAGCTACGAGTCATATTGGCAATGTTTGAGGTTTGGGTGGTGTTTAAATTGCAACTAGCATTTAATTTTGTTGTTTACAACTTTTGTGAATTATGAACCATATTAAAATTGTTTTATTCTTTAGACAAGGGCTCACGGGTTTCTCCCTTTTAGGCATTTTAATCCTAAATTTGTTTTCATTTGTACATAGTTTTTGGATTTTTTATATTAGATGTAATGCCCCTCTATTTTAGAAATTATAATAGTTAAAACGTTGTTATTTAGTAGTTTAGATACTCATAGTAATGGCATGATGGCCAAACATTTCTTTGTGGGGAAAACTATGATAATGTAATTATTTGAATTTGAAATAATTAAATATGGTATTGGAAGAAATTATCTGGAAAGAACAAAAGAACAAATGAGATCATTATCTTAATCCATAATCTAGGATGGATAGATTGGATAAAGGAAAAAGAAATAGAAATATTAAACTTTCCCAAATCACTCCAAAAAAACCCCTAGAGTGAAATCATGTGATTTACTAGATAAGTAGAGAAACAAATATGGGAAAATCACTCAGTGCGGGGGAAACAACATTCAAATGGGTGAAAAAGCACCCTAGTGGAAAAAGATGGGCTTTAAAGGATGAAAAATAATCCTTTTCAAGAAAATAAAAACAGGAAAAGCCTAGGCTATGGGGATTGGCAGAACCCAGAAAAATGGGACGCCATTATAGAAATTCTGCTAGGGAAAGTGAGGCATAAAAATGCCTTCACCATGACAACAAAGGTTTCTTATTCTGGGGGAAAAAGGGATGTCATCTCGAGGGAGAACCTGTCGTGATGGTTCACGGTTGGGTGGCAAGTTGTCCTTTCCAAGATTTCTGCGATTGCTTGAAATCCAAATTTTTGGTAAAAGAGTATTTGGTTTCTTATAACATTTACTGTTGTAGTTAATCTGACATGATTATTTTGTACAATTTCCAGCCATGAGTATCCTCAGTTCTATTCTTTCTGTGAGTAGCTTACTATGAAAATTATAGATGTAACTAAAATGGAGAAATTTTTATTAAATTTTCCTTGCATGTGGCTCAAATAATTATATAGTTATAAAGATCATGGAGTCTCTTCATGTGAATTTGTTTAGAATAGATTTGGTCTTTAGCCTTTATTAATTATGTATTGACTAAGTTATGAAAAAGTAAATCTGGTGAAAGAGAAATCCTCTAATATGTATTTCAATTGTTTAAGGCCTTTATTTAGTTATGTAATATTTCCTTAGAAGTAAATAGACAATAAATTATGAATTTTATTGTATATACTATTGCATGCATGCACACATAAAATGAAAGAGAGAATTTTATGCACGAAACTATACACTTAAATAGTTGAAATGTTGTAACATACTTTATACTTTATAGCAGGTGGAAATAATGGAAGTGGGAGATTGGAAACATTAGCAAGTCTATGTAAAAGTATGACAAATTGTAAGATGGTCAGAATTACTCTAGGGACTTGTACAAGGATGTTAACAATTAACTTCCACCAGTTTTGAACCCCTCGGTGAGGAATCACAAAAGAAAACCTGGGGAGAGTTTCGCAGGAAAACACAAGAAATTTCCTGCATGTCACCTCCCAAATGTACTTGAATGGTAAGGGGGAAGGGAAACCAAATTTATTGTTTTGAATCATTGAAACTTAAAAGTAAACCTCATAAATTGTACTCTACAACTGACTGGAAAGAGTAGCATAATAAATCAATCTCAACCATAGGCTGAATTACTTAAGCTAACAATTGTGATCAATCTCGTTGGTGAGAAACCATTTTTGTGGAACTGAGTATACTTTAAAATACTAGAAAACATAATCAATAAGCACGAAACCCATTTGCTATATGTTGAGGACAATTAGTTTCACCAACACATTGCGTTATTGCATTACATGCATAAGTTACAATAAGGACAAATACACACATAAGCTCTGATTTCATAAATCAATTGGAAAAATAACATTATGTTGGTTAACATATCTCAAAAATTAGAACAACGAGAGCTAGTAATAAATTGGGTGCACAACTATATATTAAACAATTAGAAGCCAATTGTAAATAAATAGTGTAGCGTAAGCTAAACAAAACATTCATAAACCCTGGTTAGAATTTGGAACCAAAACCACATAAATTTTACAGCACAATAAGGTTGCTTTTAACCAAATAAACAATAGGAAACCATAATAGTAGACACGACCATCTCATTCTAAGTTTAGTTGTACACGGTAAAGGAACACCTTTATTAGCTATGTATATAAATGCAATTACTAAGAACGACACTAAAGACAACAAACATTTTGGAATAGTCCTAATTTTAAGTAGTGCAATAATTTTAGCATGATCAAAAGAACAAGCTCAGTAGCCATTATCATAAAGGTTCTTAATGAAACGTAGGAAAAAACCACATTAAATTATAGGTGAATATACTAGATACTTAAAACCAGAAGCAAAATTGTTGTAACCATGGCATTGCACAAAGAAAATTGAAGTACTGAAATTTCGATGGCAAACAACCCTGCTTAGAACTACGAAAAAAAGAGGGCCTAACTATCAACAGATGAAACTTGGGTGATGTAAATGCAACCACACTACCTCTAGATAAAGATTAAAATTGTAAACAAAACAAATACTGTTTCCATTCAAGATTTAGGTGCACATCTAGGAGATAACTTAAATAAACACATATGACAGTGAAATGGACTTGACAGGCCCATGCAAAACTTCAAGAGAGAAATTTCTCTTGCAGAGTAGTGCCTACGAGGGAGGGGGATTGGAAACCAGAACCAACCTAGAGGACTGACGAGCACTAAATTAGCATGCCTGAATCCCGAACGAACATCACACATACAAGGAAAGACATTGGTGAATATTTGCATTTTCATAATCAATAAAAGAGAAATTAGACATCAACATTGCCATACCTGATCTGAAGGTTGAACCACGAAACTCTAATGTGGAAGGAACCTGTAAATTGGTATAGGGAGGAAAAATGAGGTAACGGAGGAGTATAGAATAGTAAATCTGAAACTAGGTTGTACCCAAAATCATCTTCAGCTGACCCATAAAAAAAACCCACGATATATTTTCAAATCTGGCGAGAGAGAGCCATTTTTGTGTATCCACTTTTACCTGCATCGCAACCTCACTTAAATCCTACAAGAGAAAAGGGCACTCACTAGCTACAAGAGAGAAAAACAAACCCTCTTGAAGAGAAGCAGATGAAGATGAAGAGGGACAATAAAATGTCACCAGAACCAAGAGTAACCACCGAGCGCAGGAAAACTGGGTTAATGTCTCTACAAAACAAGAGATAAACCCATTTCTGAACCTCGATCTCAACCGTGACATGGAAAAAATGGCGCTACACCAAGAACTAAGTAACCATTTCCATCGTTGGTGCACAACAATCCAGGAGAATAACATATGCAGTAGGAACGAAACCCTTGCAAGATAACTAAGGAACTCTGAGCGAAATGAG
Organism: Pinus tabuliformis; assembly: GCA_031772625.1. NCBI lineage: Eukaryota > Viridiplantae > Streptophyta > Pinopsida > Pinales > Pinaceae > Pinus > Pinus tabuliformis. Next base: position 1,745,874,993 of record CM062819.1, on the reverse strand, counting down.
ATCAAAACCTTGAAATGAGAAATTAGGGTTGGACACATGGTAATCCTAACCATTGATTTGAAACCATTTAATCCCAGCTGTTGGAGGTTAATCGTAGAGTTAACGAAAAGGACACCTCCATTACACCAGTCATGTACAACATCACATGGATGTGGTGGTGTGGCTCATCCTGAATGGAGGGAGTTATGGCAGGTGGAGCAGCTGGCATAAGGAGGACAACCTCAGCGCACTGGTGACTTTGGCATGGGTAAAGGGTAATACCAAGATGCCAAATAATATAGTGCAGTCATATCTCATATAATAATATGAGTAAGGGATTATAAAGTTGCGAGGGTAGGTTGGCTTGTGTTATATTGTTTCCACGACTAACCCACATAGTTAACCATGGGGTTAGAGGGGGGGCAAAGCCCCCCTTTCGTTGCACCGATTGTGCAGCGAGGGTGTCACAGGGGGGGCGGCAGCCCCCCTTGTCCAGGGGGTTTGAGGGGGATGAGTAGCCTCCCTCTACGGGGTCTTAGGCAGTGCCCCAAGGAAATTTTGTTTGGACCCTGTATTAGGTTGGGCGGACCTACCTATGGTTTTCTGCATGGTTTCACACATGGTTTTTGGTCCATGGTATTGGATGCTTTAGCTTGTAATGAAAAATCAAGTTGATAGTCCTAGGTTTGGGATCCAGGTGAAAATCTCTGTGTATATGTATTTTATGTGTTATGTTCTCACATTGTTTATTTTCTGTGTTTTAGAATTCATATACAGGTAATTTCTGTATGGAGTTAAAACCTACATTTGGTATCAGAGTTGTTTTAGCTTCAAAGGGATGCCTTTGTTGCTGAGGGGTTTCGCTCAAGCCTGTGGTAGAACCTGTTCAGTGGGAGATCTGCAGGAAGGATTCTGGTGGTGAAAGAAGATGGCGAGCAGTGGAAATATAGAGATAGAGAAATTTAATGGTTATAGTTTAGAGTTGTGGAAACTCAAGATGGAGGATTTGTTGGTAGATAAAGATCAGTGGATTGCGGTAGATCCGGATACTCAATCAATGTGAGTGTCCGATGAAGAATGGAAGAAGTTGGATCAGAAGACAAAGAACACAATACAATTTTGTGTCTCAGATTCAGTATTGTTGAATGTATTAGGGGAAGCTACGGTGAAGGCTTTGTGGGACAAGTTAGGGACTTTGTACTAATCTAAATCTCTGGTGAATAAACTGTTCCTATAGAAAAAGATGTATAACCTGAGGATGAAAGATGAGAACACGGTGATAGAGCATCTGAATGCATTTAATATTATGGTAAGTCAGTTATTTTTTGTTGATATTAAAATTTTGGATGAAGATAAGTGCATTAGTTTGTTGTGTTCTCTACCAGATTCATGGGATAATTTGGTTATTGGAATAGGTAGCAATGCAACTGCCTTGCAGTTTGATGAAATAGTCTCATCCTTGCTAACGAAGGAGATGAAATGGTAAAATATGGAGAGACAAAATGGTGATGCCTTGTCTATACGAGGACGGTCTCATAACAGAAACAAAAATAAGTCATCGAGTGGGAGATCTAAATCTAGAGGGAGATCTAAATCTCAAGTAAAACCTGTAAAGGTGGTTTGCTGGAAATAACGAAGGGAAGGGAACTACAAAAGGGACTGTAAATCTAAAGCTCCTGACAAAGGAAAGGGATCTAATGATGCTCTTCTGCAGAGGCGAAAACCTCCTCATATGAAGGTGGGGATGTGTACTTGGCTTCTTCAAATACACATGTAGATCATGAGCCATGGTTGATTGACTCAGGTGCATCCTTTCGCTTCACTCCCCAAGAGAGTGGTTCTGCAAGTATGAGAAATACGATTGTGGTGATGTCTTCTTAGGGAATGATAGGAAGGCAAGAATAGTTGGTCGCGGAAAAGTAAAGTTGAAGTTGCAACGTGGAAGGGTTAGAACAGTTCTAGGTGTTCTGCATATTCCTGCATTGACTAGAGATCTGATTTTTGTAAGTAAGTTGGATGATGCAGGTGTAAGAACAGTGTTCGAGAAGGATACCTGCAAGTTGGTTCAAGGAGCACTAGTATTGATGCGTGGAGTTCAGATTGGAACTCTGTACAAGCTACAAGGTAGCACTGTTGTTGATGGGTGCAACAGTTCTGTGGTTCCTAAAAGTGGAGCAGAAAATATAGTGGTCTTTGGAGAAAAGACCATGCTATGGCATAAAAGGCTTGTACATATTGGAGAGAAGGGCCTTCGAATACTTCATGGTAAAGGTATGGTAGAAGGTATGACTAATAGCTCTTTGGATTTTGATTTCTGTGAAAATTGTGTATATGGGAAGCAGAATTAGGTGAGTTTCCCCTCTGGTGGTAAGAGGGTGAAACATATATTAGATCTTGTGCACAGTGATGTGTTTGGACCTGTGAAGGTCCCATCACTAGGTATGTCTGTGTACTATGTATCATTTATGGATGACTTCTCAATGAATACATGCATATATTTCCTTAAGAAGAAATATTAAGTCTTTGACAGGTTTAGAGAATTTAAGGCTCTGGTGGAAAGCCAGATAGAGAAGAAGATAAAGATGTTGAGGTCAAGTAACGGTGGAGAGTTTTGCAGTAAGGAATTTGAAGAATTATGTAAGAAGTGTGGTATAGCACGGCAAAAGACTACTCCATACACACCTGAGAAAAATGGAATTGTAGAAAGAATGAACAAGACATTGATGGAAAGGGAAAGAAGCATGCTCAGTGGTGCTAGGTTAGGACAGGAATTCTGGGCATAGGTGGTGGAGACAGCATGTTACTTGGTCAATAGATCAACTTCATCAACATTGGAGGATAAGACTCCACAAGAGGCATGGACTGGTAAGAAACCCTCTCTTTCACATCTAAGGATATTTGGACGCGATGCATATGTACATGTTCCAAAGCAGAAAAGAACCAAGTTGGATAGTAAATCTAAAAAGTGCATATTTATTGGGTATAAGGATGGTTTAAAGGGTTATAATCTTTAGAACCCAGTAACAAGGAAGGTTGTGTATAACTGAGATGGGGTGTTCATAGAGGAGAAAGATGTTATTAAACATGAAGTCCAACCAAAGGAAGAATCAGACTCTACAGCAAAGGAGGAATCAGAAGATGAAGAGCCACAAACTCCGGGTGTGAGAAGATTAGTTCAAGAAAGAAGGTAGCCAGAAAGTTATATTCCATCTGCTTTCTGTTCAAATTTTGCTTTATCTGTTACTGATAATGATCCCAGAACTATGAAGGAAGTCGTAGATTCAAAGGATGGAAAACTCTTAAAAGAGGCCATGGTTGATGAAATGGCATGTTTGCACAAAAATGAGGCCTGGGATTTGGTGGAGTTGCCGACTGGAAGGAAACCCATTGGTAGCAAATGGGTGTTCAAGAAGAAGACAAATAGAGAAGGAAAGGTGGAGAAATACAAAGCTCGATTGGTAGCAAAACGATATTCCCAGGTGCCAGGAATTGATTTTGGTGATATTTTTTCTCCTGTTGCCAAGGTAGCTTCTATTAGATTACTTCTATCTGTTGCTGCTGCTTTTGATTTTGAGGTAGATTAGATGGATATGAAGACAATATTTCTTGACTGAGATATGGAATAGGAGATCTACATGAAGCAACCTGAAGGTTTTGTGGTGAAGGGTAACAAAGAACTTGTATGCAAATTAAAGAAGTCTCTGTATGGGTTAAAACAATCACCAAGGATGTGGTATTAGAAATTTGATACATTTATATGGGGACTTGGCTTCACCAGAAGCAAAGAAGATCACTCTGTGTATTTTAAATTAATTGGTGACCATTTTATTTATCTGGTCTTGTATGTGGATGATGTGTTGCTGGTTGGAAATGACAAATAAATTATCTAGGATTGAAGACCCAATTCTCCTCCAAATTCAGCATGAAAGATCTTGGTGCTGCAAACTATATTTTGGGCATGGATATTAAAAGAGATTAGGTAAAGAGGAAGCTATGGTTAAATCAGAGGAAGTATGTCAAGACAATACTGTAGAGGTTTAATATGTAGGATAGTAAACCGGTGAAGGTTCCTATTCCTATAGGTGTAAAGTTATCCGCCGAAGAGTGTACCAAGACACAAGAAGAGGAAGAGGACATGTCCCATGTTCCATATGCAAGTGCAGTCAGTAGCTTGATGTACGCGATGGTCTATACTAGACCAGACATTGCACATGCAGTGGGAGTATTGAGCAGGTTTATGTCAAAATCAGGCAAGGAGCATTAGACAGTAGTGAAGAGGGTTTTCAGGTATTTGTGTGGCACTAGTGATTATGGTTTGTGCTACCTGTTGGGTGTGGAGCATGATTATCTTTGGTATTCAAATGTATCGCCACATTGGACCCTAGTTTGTAATGGGGTGGCAACGCCACCTGTAAAATATTCACTATAGGGGGGGTCTAGGGGGGTTTCGGGGGCAGCGCCCCTGAAGCTAAGAATATACGTAAAATTTACCTGTAAAATGTTGTAATTTTGTAGTCAATCTTGGGAGTTCATTAGGTGGAGATCTGACGGTAGAAGTTATGTTTAATTTAGGGTTTTTTGTGCTAGAAGGAAACGCCTCGCTATATATGAGGGAATTGTATTACGTCTATGTAGATCTGTATTTCGAGTGAGGAAGAGAGAGGAGATTGAGAGCGAAGAGGGAGTTACAGTAGATCTGTTGTAGGTTGTATCTCTTCAATTTGTTGGATAATATAAAAATAAGGATTGGTTGTTTCTCCGTGGACATAACCCAAACTGGGTGAACCACGTATATCTGTGTCTCTCTTGTTTTATGCATTTTCTGTGTTTATATTTCTGCAATATTTTTTGTGTTCCATTGCTCCATAATATATAATTTTCTAACACTACCAAGGAAGACCAGGATTGGACAGAGCTTTAGATATCCATGGCTTTGTTGATGCAGATTGGGCTGGAGATCTGGATCAGAGAAGATCTACAAGTGGGTATGTGTTTAACCTATTTGGATGTGCAGTCAGTTGGATGAGTAAGAAACAATATGTAGTGGCACTATCAACTACAAAGGAAAAATACATGGCAGCGACTCATGCAAGCAAGGAAGTAGTTTGGTTGCAAAGATTGTGTTCAAGTATGGGGTTAGTACAAGGATCTATAAGGACAGACTGTGACAGCCAAAGTGCAATTTTCTTAGCAAAGAACCCTGCTTACCATTCAAAGACAAAGCAAATTGATGTTTAGTATCACTTTCTGAGAGATATGATAGAAGACAAAAAGGTGCTGTTGGTAAAGGTGAACACTTTGAAGAATACTACATATGCATTGACCAAATATGTGAGCTCTGAGAAGTGCTCTTGGTGCAGAGAAACAATGGGCATCGTAGGGCTGGATAAATGACTAAGCTCTCCTGCGGCCCCCTGTGGAAAGAAAACAACAAGTGGGAGAAAGTTGGGTTGTGTTATATTCTTTCCACGACTAGATGACATAGTTAACGGGGCGGTTAGAGGGGGGGCTCCATTTCGTTTTGTCGATTACGTAGCGGGGGGGTCATAGAGGGGGCGGAAGCCCCCCCTGTCCAGGCGGTTTGAGGGGACCTACCTATGGTTTTGTGCATGGTTTTCACACATGGTTTTGGACGTGATGGTTTTTGGTCTATGGTTTTCGACACGATGGTTTTCAGTCCGTGGTATTGGATGCTTCAGCATGTATAAATATGTATTGTAACATTGAAAGGAAAATAATGAAAAATCAAGCTGGCAGTCCCAGTTTTGGGATCCAGGAGGAAATATCTGTGTATATGTGTTTTATGTGTTATGCTCTCACTTTGTTTATTTTCTGTGTTTTAGAATTCGTATGTAGGTAATTTCTGTATGGGGTTAAAACCTACAAACTACCTATAGAGCCCATATCATATGCCTCTAATACTAAACAAAACATGACACACAACTTTAGAAAAAAAAACTATGGTGATAGTCTATAACAAATTGACAATGAAGAAGTGAGCATAGAGGATCTAGATAGTCATAGCTTGCATATTATAGTGAATATATGTAAATAAAACCATCATGAAGTTCATGGAAACCAATTAAAAAAATATGTAAACAATAAGTAATTGACTTCCTCTATCATAAGAATTCATCAAAGCTTCAATAGTATGAAAAAAAAAAACAATTGTGTGATGGGGTTCATTACAAATGGTATTAGATCCCAGATTTCTACACTAGGCATGCATAGAGGCTTCATTACTAGTTACTATTATGTAGTATTAATAGTAGAAGGAAATTCTCTGATAGTGTTGAATTTTTTTAATTTATAGTTACTTTACTCTACTTGAAGAATGGAAGAGTCACCCTCAACCACTACCAGAGGGGATTAATTATACGTGGAACTGAGGGAAGGTGGTACTTCAATGCTCACTCAGTTTCAATAGATAGTAAGGAACTCGCAAGAGGAATTGGGACAACTCCAGAGTATAAATGAATGATTAATAAAAGCTAGCGAGGAACAAGAGTAATTTATTAGAGAATGGACTGAGAAATCAAGTCATAAGAGCGTTGAGCCGGAAGGGTCAAAATGGAAACCAACGGGATCAATGCTAGATAGGTCAGAAAGTTATGAAGAATCTAATAAAATGGATTCTAAATCCCATAAAGATAAGAAGAATAAGGATCTACAAGGAGAATTATGAAAGATAAAATCTCCTACCTTTGACAAGGAAAAAGAGGAGGACACGGAAGCTTGGACCTTCAATATTGTCAAGTACTTTCAGGTGTATGAATATGAAAGAAGCCTAAAAGCCAGATTGGTTGTTTATCAGTTGTAGGGAAAAGCCACCCTGTGGTGGGAGGAGACAAAAATATACATCCATTAGATGAGAAAATTGTTTCATGGGCAGATTTTCAACAAAAATTTAAAGTTCACTATTTGAGAGAGAGGTATTTTGACAACTTGGAAAAAGAATTCCATGAATTGAGATTGGGGAAACTTACCATGGATGAGTTTGTGACCAAGTTCACCCACTTACTTCAGCATGTGCCCTACATTAGAGAAGGAAAGGCTAAGGCATAGAGATTTATAAATTGTTTACCAGTTGTGTATAAATAAAGAATCGAGTTCGATAATCCCAGAACTATGGATGAAGTAGTCAGGAAGGCCAAACTTTGTTATCAGCAGTCCATAAATCAAAGTGAGGGTTCTAAACCCTCATACATTAAGGATAAAAACAATATGGGGATGAACGTGAAGCGGCATAAGACGACCTATTTAAAGAAATTTGATAAGGACCACCATCGGAAAGAATTTAATAGAGGGGATCAAAATCATCCAGTACAATCTTACAAAGGCTCAAAACCTGTAGAGTTAGGCAACAAAAAAGGCATTGTGGGTAAGGAATAGGAGCCAATAAAGTGTTGGGGTTGTGGTAAAACACACTTGTTATCGGATTACCCCCACAACCCCAGGGCCATTCAGAATGTACAGGTGGCACATGAAGCTTCTACAGTAAATGATGTGGCCAGAAGCATTCTGAGAATCAACACCGACATTGGAAGACAACCAGGAAGAATGTCAATCTACCATGATTGACATTGAAAGTATTCTTGAAAACCAACCCTTGGTCTATCCTAAGCTATATAAATCCTCATATGGTGGAAAAGTGTAATTTAAAATCAGATAAATTTCAAAGTTCCTAGCTAGTACAGTTAGCCACCAGTACTAAACAAAAAGTCACCCATGTGGTAAAACAATGTGTAGTGAATTTAAATGGATATCTTATAGAAACCAACTTAAATGGATACTCATGTGTCGCCATTAACATAAATGAAATTATGTCATGCTAATAGGAGTCCTTTTTGAATGAGAGTTCCTGCAGTGGAACATCTCTTGGAGCCACTCGTGCGTGAGGGCATATTCCTTCTATGATATAGAAAACACATGCATGTACATCATCACTCTTTCCAACACTTAATGTAGCAACCTAAACAATCTTGACACAGGGGCCCGGAGACGTAGTCCCTCTTGGACGAACTCCATTATCAATGTCTCTTGTTTTATGTTGTTGGTTCTTGTCATGTTCCTTTTTCTTTATAACATGAATCTATGTTCATTTATGTTATTTTAAATGCAATTCTAACAACATCACAAAAGTAAAATATCTTGGTTAAATCCAGGAGTTGAGTCAACTCAGATCAATTGTTGGAACAACAAAAAGTTGTTGTGAATTTCCTATAAAAGACTGTGAGTTGCATTGTTTCACAGGGGAATTCCTTTTTGATAAAAGGAAAACCAAAAACAGTCTCAGTTAGATAAATAACAACATTACAGTTGAAAATAAAAGAAAGGAAAGGTTGTTAGGTTTATATGGTGCATATGGAATAACACAAGTAGAAAAGAAAAGCTAAAAGGATAGGCTAGTTACTTGTGGTAAGAGAGTTCCGGGATGTGTTTCCCAAAGAAATTCCCCAACTAGTTCCTTGGAGAAACATAGATTTCTCAATTGATTTAATTCTAGGCGCTACACCGATGTCGAGAGTCACATACTGAATGAGAACCCCATAGTTGTTAGAATTGAAAATGTAGCTACAAGAGTTGCTAGATAAAGGCTATGTCAGACCAAGTGTGTCCCTGTGGGGAGCCTTGTTACTATTTGTTAAGAAAAATGATGATACATTTAGAATGTGTATTGAATATAGAGAGTTAAATAAATTACCCATTAAAAACAGATATCCCCTACCTCGAATCGACGATCTTTTTCATCAAGTGAGGGGATAATTTTCTTTTCAAAGATTGATCTACGGACAATATATCATCAGTTACACAAAAAGGATGAAGATATACATAAGAAAACTTTTATAATGTGATATTGTCATTATGAGTTCATGGTATTACCTTTCAGACACACTAGTGCACCTATGACCTTCATGTGTCAGATGAATAGTGTGCTCCATAAGTACCTTGACCAGTTTGTGTTAGTATTCATCGATGATATCTTAGTGTATTCTAAAAATGAGGAGGAACACCAAGAGAATCTTAGATTAGTGTTGCAAACACTCAGGGAGCATCAACTTTATGCAAAGAGAAGTGTGAGTTCTATAAACCCAAAATCCAATATTTAGGACACATCATCTCCAAAGAGGGATTGGCGGTGGACCCAGAGAAAGTTAAATCCATTATGAATTGGCCAATATCAAAAAATGTATCAACAGTTAGTTCCTCCATGGGTATTGTTGGGTACTACTGAGGATTTGTGCATGGGTTCTCGAAGTTAGCCTATCCCATTACCTCTCTACAAAATAAGGGGGTGAAGTTTGAATGGACATATAAATTCCGGGAGATTTTTAATAACGTAAAGAAAATGCTGACAGCAACCCCTATCTTAAACGTAGTAGACCCAAATAAGGATTCTACAGTGTGCATTGATGCTTTCCTAGAAGGACTAGCGGTGTACTACTACATGACAATGTTTTTTTTGCTAAAGCAAGAGCCATACCTTCTATTTCATTGAATCAAATTTATTTTACATTATATACAAATGTCCACTAGACTCTGTGGACTTAGGTAAAACAGGAAGTTACCCATTTGAAACAAAACCCTCAAACCCTATAAATGTACTCTCCAAACCTTTTACAGTACATATAAAAATTATGCTACGAGAAAAGCAAGGCACCTGAACAATCCCCACAAATACCCGCGCAAACAATCTCCTAACCTGCCTCTTTAATCACTTCCGCCCATTCTCCTTTCTTAATCTGACATCGGAGATGCATATTGCCCCTAGAAGATGCATGTTGGTTAACCCCCTGACCCCACCAAACCGCACAATCATTCCTGATCGTTGATCGGCCTTGCGAAATCGGACGGCTGAGATAAATGTCACACGGATTATAGTCACCGAACTTTAGTGTGCGATGAGGGTGGTTTTCGGTCCCGACCCTCATCCAAATGTCAGAAGTTGTATGGAATCGCTGCCAAATCTCCAAAACCACTTTTTTCTTGAGAGTGGTGCGATCAACCATAAACCACTCAGGAAGCGGTTTTGTCTCCTGACTATGGAAATTTGGATAATGTTGCCACCGTAACAGTTGCCACCATTTTTCACATAACCTTTCGTTGGACTGAGAAAACCTCTCGACAAACACTGGGGATTTTTGGAGTTGAAATTACCATTGTTGCTGAGGCCGACCGTGGCCAGCCTCCCACCATAGACCTGTCTGACCAAAATTTGTGAATCATGCAGAGAACTGCTCATTGAGACTTAGCTTCCTTAGCTTTGTTCCGATACACTTCTTTATCCTCTTCTGCCTGGTTGTGGCACAGTTCTTTTAGGTTTCCTTGAGGCATTACTTGCCACTCCATTGAAATTCTGCTATTCTTATAGCTGACACCTTGGTTGGCCAGAATGTCCGCCAATTTGTTGGCCTTTCTATGCACATGGTTGATCTAACCGTGCGTAGTCCCTCAAGATGACCTTGTATTCTATGGAGAACACGTATCAACCTCTATGTAACGACCCAAAATAAATATCTAATTAACTTATTAACATTAAATTTAAATAAGAGTGGCACTTACCTAGCCAAATAAACATGTAATTAATTAACTAAAATCAAATTTAATGAATAGTGCTTACCTGTTTACCTGTGATAGAAGTAGGCTTACCACAACAAGGTTTTGGGGAGGACTCTCCACCCAACCGTAGGCTCAATTGTGCAAAGTCTTGCTACAACTGGCCACCCCTGAGCCCTCAATCAACATACTACTGCCAGTGACTCCTAAGTCTTAAAACACCATTCTCCCAAGAGAATGAAAGATAGAATCTTGGAATGATGGAATGCAGGAATGCCTCTCATCTTCCTCACCATCTATTAAATAGAACAACATTGGAAGGGGAACCACATGCACACACTCCATGTGTCTACATGCAACTTTCTTTTGATTTTTAGCTTTCTTGTTTTATTTCTTTACTTTTCTTTTGATTTTTAGCTTTCTTGTTTTATTTCCTTCTTTTTGATAGTTTTCTTGTTTTATTTCTATTTATTCTTATTTAGAGTTTTAGTATGGTTATTACTATTTTTATTTTTATTATTTTTATTTATTTTCTTGTATATATTTTTAATATCATTTATTATTTAACATTTATGATTTATTATCTTTATTATTTATTATTAAGTGATTTATTTATTATTATTAATTATTACTTTTTCATTATTTATTATTTTATTATTTATTATTATTTATTATTAAGGGGAGGGATATTACACTCTAGTGCTTTGAAACTTTCTCCGGCCCTGTTCCATGACTAATTCTCTTGGCCGAGTTAATGACTAACTCTGAATCAGCTTCTATTATCACATTTAGGAAGTTATCCTGTTTCAGAAATTCTAAGCATTGCTCCAAAGCCATTAATTCCGCCATGTTGTTGGTGGCTTTCCCTAAATGACAATGGAAGAGGAAGAGAATGTTTCCGGTGTCATCCCGAAGAACTCCTCCAAAGCCTGTCATTCCTGGGTTACCTTTTGAAGCTCCATCTATGTTGTATTTCAAAAAACCTTTCAAAGGAGGATTCCAAAACTCATTAACCATTTCCCTCATGATTACTTTCTTGTCCAGACCTTGTGGAATGAGACCCTGCATGCCTAACTGCCTGAGAATCCTTATTTTAGCTTTTGAGGGAGGATTTTTTGGGAGATCCCTTACTATGGTGCCGACCATCTCCTTACGCTGTTTTAAGATCTGCTCCAATAGGCGAAGAGATGGATTTTTCTCTTCTTTGAAGATCCTTTTGTTTCTTTCTTTCCACACATTCCATATAATGAAGCTTGGCAAAATAGCCCAAGCAGAGTTAAAAACTTCAAAATCCGAAAACTTTTTCGTGCAACTGCTCAGGGTGTTAGTGATACTCTCTTTGTCCCTGTCGGACTGTTTGAATATGGTGGCAAAAGTGTACCATAACCTGCAGGTGAAAATGCAACTATTGAGAAGATGTTCCACTGTCTCCTCTTGGGCTTCACAGAGTTGGAATCTGGATGGTCCCAGCATACCCCTCTTTCTAATATTGTCCCAGGTCAAGATTTTATTGTGATGAACCAACCACATGAAGAGTTTAAACTTCATCCAGCCTTGGTGCCTCTATAGATTTTGCCAGATCCTATCCAAATCATGGGACTCCAGCCCAAGGAGAATAACTTTTACGTCCTTAATATTAAAGTTGTCTTCTTTGTTGTTGCCGCATCTTAGTTGATCCTGCCCTTCAGTTACTAAAATCATCCTCTAATCCAATATTCTCTTAAGGGTATGTGCTCTCATGTTCAGGGTTTCGTCCTCCCTGCCATCTATTTTTCTCTAGGTTCTCCATTTTCCTGTATTGTGAGTATGCTCCCAAAAGTCCTTTACCTTAACTAATCCTTGGGTTTCTATCTTGTGCTTGAGGCCCAAAAATTCCTCTTTCAATAGTGTTGGTTCTTGTTGCCATTTGTCCTCCCAGAATAGTGCTAGATCTCCCTCTCTGATTTCCCAGAAACTGTTTTTTTGAACCACACCTTTGTTCTCCCAGGCCTTGTTCTAGATGGGTGAGCCCTTTATATTTCCAGACATCCTTATGATATCAGAAGAATGCTAGGAGCTGGCATATTTTTCTTTCTAGATGCTTTCCCATTGAGCCTTTGGATCATTAACCGACCGCCACCAAAATTTGGCTTCTAGAACGTTACTGAGAATCTCATGATCATCCAATCCTAGGCCTCCTTGGTCCTTGGGTTTACATATCTTCTCCCATGAGACTAAAGCCCATCTTTTCCTTGTTTCCCCCTTGCCCCAGAGAAAGTCTCTTTGGATATTTCTATATTACTGTAAGACTCATTTTGGAGCTGGGAGTGTTGATAGCATGAAGACTGGGATGCTTGGAGCACTGCCTTTGTAAGGACCAATATAGTAGCCAGATTTAAAGATCTGATGGTACATTTCCTAAATTTATCTTACATATTAATGATTAACGGCTCCCAAATGCTCTTGTGCAAAGGTTTAGCCATTAGAGGAAGTCCCAAATACTTAGAGGAGAGGGACTCTCTTTGAAAGCAAAGAATTCTGGAGACATTTCTCTGAATGGAAATATGGGTGTTAAAGAAAAAATATTTTTGATTTGGAAAGATTAAATTCCATAGCTGTTGCCATAGCAAAGTCATTCAAAATTTGTTTGTATGCTAGAGCCTCCTTGACTATGGGAATTCCCCTGTAACATGGTATCATCTACAAATTGTTGATGAGTCAAAACTTGTCCATTCTCCAATAGTTGGAGTCCTTGAATTTTGCCCGTTACTCTAGCATCGTTGATGGACCGACCCAATCCTTCCATCATGAGGATGAAGAGAAAAGGAGAGAGTGGATCTCCCTTTCTGAGGCCTCTAGAAGGAAGAATAATCTCAAAGGGAGAGCCATTAACTAGTATTGAAAAACTAGAAGATGTCATCAGGGCCATGGCCCATCTGACCCAGTTATGATCAAATAAAAATGAAGTAAGCACTTTCCTGATATATGTCCAGTTCACTTTATCATAAGCTTTCGCTATGTCCAATTGCATGATCATACCAGCTTTCGTTTTACTAGTTAACGAGTGAACCACCTCATGAGCTTGAATGATGTTATCTAGTATTTGTCTGCCTTCCACATAACTAGATTGTTCCCCCGAAACAAGCATAGGCAGCAGAGGTTTGAGTCTGTTGGCCGCTACCTTAGATATTATCATGTATACTACATTTCATAAAGCAATGGGCCTATACCTTTCTGGCGTTTGATCATTGTCCTGTTTTGGGAATCAGGAAGATGAAGGAGGTATTGAGTGCCTTCAAAATAGTTCTATTCAGCCTAGAGTCCTCCACTACCTTTAAAATATCAGGTTTAACAGTATTCCAGCAAGCTTTGAAGAAATCCACACTGAATCCATTCGGACCTAGAGCCTTTTCATTTTGCATTTCTTTGAGGACCTCACTGACCTCATTTTCAGTCACAGGTCTGTTAAGATTAAAGTTATCCTCTCTAGATACCATCTTAGGTATATGTTTGGCTAAGTCCTTGATGAAAGGTTCCCTTACTGGATTGTTTTCTTGAGCTATGCCTCAGAACTGTTGAACTAACACTGCTTCTATCTCCTCATGAGATTGATGTATCTGCACATCCTCGTCCTTGATCGAACATATCCTGTTGTGACTCCTATTTTTAATAGTGGATCTATAGAAAAATTTAGTGTTACGCTCTCCTTCTTTTAGCCATTGAACTCTAGATTTTTGTCTCCAAAAAATTTCCTCTTGTTTACACAAATTTTCCCATTCTTGATGACGCTTCTCTAATTTATCATTTTTGTTCTTATCAAAGCCTTCCTTGATCATAGCTTGGTTGATTTCCTAAATTTTATTTTCCACAAATATCTTTCCTACAAAAATATTACGAAATTCATTCTTGTTCCAAGTTTTTAGCCTCAGCTCGATGTGCTTTAATCTTTTGTGTAGAAGGAACATTATTGATCCCTGAATCGGCAAATCCTCTGCCCACCATTTTTCAATATTGCTGATGAATTCTAGGTGTGAAAGCCAAATATTCTCAAATCTGAAAGGTCTATTCCTAGGGGTGCCTATGCCCTGGATCTCCATTTGAACTGGTCGGTGATCTGAACCTCCAAAAGGAAGAACTCCTACTGTTATTTCCTTGTCTATAAGCATGAGATCCTTAGAGATCATGAATCTATACAACTTGGAGGCTACCTGGGAATCCCCTCCTCTTAGTCTGCGCAAGTGCAACAATTGTTATAGCAAGTTTTATGTGAAAGGTCTATCTGATGTCTAGGAGAGTAGTCTACAGAAGTGAGACAATGTTAACAACATATACAACGTGTTTTCATTAACATATGTGTAATATAACAAGTGAATTAGTTCAAGTTTTAAAAACAGGTTAAAGAAACATGCATTACAAGCATTAAAGAGAAGTCTTACATCAGTTACAATACATGTGTGAAAACGTGTTGGCCTGTTAGCAGGCTTCAGAATTAAGCGAAAGTTCCAAGACACATCGTTACACCAAAAATCACTAACCTCACATGCAGAGCGTTGGAGACACTACTTACTCATCAAAGAGAAGATTATAGACTCTCAAGGCTATGTGGGAGGAGCTGAGGTGAAAAGTCCTATGAATGTACCAATGAGGGGGTATTTTATAGCCAAGGATGAAACTGACCCTTCTGGTTGTTCGAATACCCTCATGACTCTTTTACTTCCTTGAGTTTTTGACTTTACATGAGTCTTCATACAACAAGATGGTCTCTTGGACTTCCACGTTACATTACATTGATTGATAGTATGGACCATAGTACAGATGTGGATGACTTGACTCAACATGACAATTTTGGTACATTCATGATGATGTTGGTGTGCATGTCGAGCTGCAGTGCCACTGGGTAATGGATGTCCTCATGATGTGTCACAGATTCACCTCTGCATGGAAAAGTGTGCAGAGACTTCGATGGTCATTGGTTCACTTGATGTTTCATTCACACATTACTCCTTTCTTTTATGTTGGTAAGCTTGATAGGTTCATCCGTTTGTGAAAACTGCATGTTCGTTCGTTCGTCCGTTCATGAACACATCTTGCATGTTTTCTCATTCATTCATTTGTGAACACATATTTTCATGATCACCCATTCACGAGCACATCTCTTTTCATACATCATCTATTCATCCATTGGTGAACTTGTCCTTCTGCATGTGTCCCTTTCTTCATCCCATCTGTCATCGTGCCATGTTTTTTTGTGTACCTATGTCTGAATTCACTTATTATGAGATAACATCAAATCCATAAACTACCTAGTCTACCATGATGCATGATCATTTCCGATGCAGGTGACTGGGAGAGATGACAAGGTTACGAGGCAGGATGGAGGTGTTGGGCACTACTGATGAAAACTACGTAGGAATCACTGGGTGATGAAGATGGATGATTTGGGTCAACAGTGACTATCCACAGGGTCTAGCTTAGCTAGAGGACAAAACTGCGCATTTTTTGGGTGGAACAGTCCGGGCTGTGGGAAGCTGGGCAGGCAAAATCTGCACAGTTTCCAGAATGAGCGGGCAGTGAAAACTGTGCAATTCTTGAGGGGAACTAGGAGTTAGCTTTTGAGAGCTTGGTAGCAAAAACATCGCAATTCCTGGAGGGAACTGGCACTCAGCTACTAGAGCTTAGCAACAAAAACTATGCAATTCATGAGGGGAACTATCAGTCAGCTGTCGGGAGCTATTAGTGGGAAAAACTACACTAAACCTCGGAGGCTGGCCTGTTGGTCACCTTTGCACAGTTTTTGAGTTGAGCGAACTACTGGGCAGTAGAGGACTTGCTCATGAAAACTACACAGTTTTCTGGGTGAGCAGTCGGTCGACTATTGGGAGGGCTGGCTAGAAAGATTGCGCAATTTTATGGGGTAGACAGGGATGGGCACTGGGTGTTTGTCGGACCTATCTTCGCAATTTTCTCAGTTGGTGGAGTGGGCAAGGTCTACAACCTCCACGCAATTTTGAGGGGAGTCAGTCCTAGGGTGGCTACCAGGTCAAACTCTTAGGTAGACCAACATGAAGGTTGATTGATTCACTTGCAGACAGTGAAGCTTGAAATGGCTTGCTTGGTGCTTCTATGTTTTTCTGGGTGACTGTCGATCGAGTCGATGGTGGGGTGATGGTCTGGCTGTCAGAGGGGAATTCAGTTGTTAGAACTTTAGAAAAGTGACTAAGTGTGTGAACGAGTGAAATATGCATTCGTGATATTGTAAACACACACGTACATGACTAAACGATGAGATGACTCGAACCATCCAGACACACATGCTCAACATGACTCACCAAGGGTGTAAGCATCAAGTGTGACACTTTTGTTTGATCCTTGGTCAACTATGATGATTCTTGCACGGCAGTGTTTGTGACTCCATGAGTGAGTGTGGCAGAAGTTTTACATAGCAAACACAACAAGTACACACGAAGCGAAGACCTTAAATACAACCAGAACATGGTCGCAAGCATGACATTGACATAGACATGCAAAATCTTGGTTGAAATAATCAAGCAAGGTGGGGGTGAAGACTCACACGATCTCACAGAGTGAACCCAAATGTGTGCAGTCATCAAGTGAAACTCTCAAGGGAAGCTCCGAAATTGGGTGTAGGCAAAAATTTTGGAGGGTGGTTGTAGCTGCTACAACACTTGGCGACACCCTGGTAGAACTCCAACTTCTCTGTTTTGGTTCATGGATAGTATATGGCCTTAGTCATTCAGGGAGTATTGAATCGATGTGTGGGTTACTTCGGCTTCTCCACTTACCCCATGGACATACATGGTTCACCATTTGTCCAACTCAGTCAAACACAATCAAAAGTTCAACTTGATCACAATGTTTCGAATTTGGGAAGCGTAGTTTAGCTCATGTGTTGAATATTTTCAGAGTATAATTTTTCATCTCTGATGTTGCTCTGCTTCCAACAGGCCTAGACAGTACCCCGATGGAGTCAAGTAGGAACACATGCATTGCTCCACTACTAGCGAGCCTAGTCAGTAACCTAGAGGAGTTTCATTCTTCACCTCTCTACACAGGCACTTATTTATTTTTTGGGCAAAAGAGGAATCTCGACTTATTGAGAGTAGAAGAGGTTGTTCCTTCATAGAAGAATGTAAGAACTATGACATAGGTTTTCTCATTTAGATTTCCCCTTCTCCATTTCTACTGGTTGGATGAGCTTGAAGACACAGAGAATAAGGCTGAGTACAAGCATGGGGCTTCCCAGTGTGGACACAAGTTCATGGTTATACCAAAAATTCCCTTGTAAATGGCTCGTATTTTCTATCAAGACATCATTGGCCGATGGTTATAACTAAGCACAGAGAAGATAGACACAAGACTGGCCAAGTGCTGCAGTGTGACAATTTTCTTCAAATCTCAGCCACATACTCCATTCAAAAGCCAGAACACAGCAGTCAGCAACACTTATTTCCAGAAACAAAAATAGTAAGGTATC
The DNA here is from genome assembly GCA_031772625.1 of Pinus tabuliformis. Lineage (NCBI taxonomy): Eukaryota > Viridiplantae > Streptophyta > Pinopsida > Pinales > Pinaceae > Pinus > Pinus tabuliformis. Next base: position 1,745,856,983 of record CM062819.1, on the reverse strand, counting down.
AAGCAAATAAAGCAAGTGTAAACAAAAATAGTAAGAAGAAAAAACCAAATAAAAAATAATATAGTAAGCAAGGAAAACAAAATGACAGCAACAAGAAACAAGCAGACTATGTACATGGCACGGGGCACGACCCATCCTACCAGAAGTGATGCTCAAGATCTTTCCCATTGACAAGAAGGTTGTCAACCCTCCCAGCAAGTGATTGCAGATAGTATGTGCGTGGGCCAAGCTTCTCATGGACTAGTATAAGACTATCGAGTTTGGCTATCGGAACCTAGTGGTATCTCAAAAGAAATTTAGGTCAAAAAGGAACTTTTGCTTCAAATACTAAATGCAACATAGGCTGTGATGGTGGCACAGAGTAGTTGTTTTTATTCCGGGATCGGTTCAAGTTTCTAAAATCAATGCACAAGCAGATTTCCCTGGATTTCTTATGTACAGAACTTAAATTAGAAACCCATGTATGGTGATGAACTTTGTAAGTAATCCAAACATCCAACAACTTAGTCAATTCTTTCTGTATAAGAGGTTCAAGCGACATGTGTTTTACCCAAATTTTGTTGTAATGGTTTGGCTCCTCCTTTTCTTGGAATCGCGTGTTGGATCATTCGTGTGTCGTGTGTACTTAGGTCATCATATAACCATGCGACACATCCCGATACTATTTGATCAAGCGGACGAAGGCTTATCGCTACTACGGTGTGCAGTTCACACTAAGACTGACTATCTTCAAATTTTGATTGGTTCTCAGGTTGCTTTGTTTGTTAGTAGTGGTGGACCTATGGGTTCTGCTGTTTTTGGGCCCTTGAAAGTGGTTCTGCAAGTCATAGAGCTTGTTGAGAGAAACCACACCCTTGGGGATGGGGTTTTCTTTCTTGCCATCAGCTCCAATTTTCAAGGGCTACTCATGCTCATCTTCACCAACTGTTATGTCCTTGAAAACATTAACGTAGTCCATGGAGTTCCATATCTGTCGACCATCACCAAAAACACGTAGATCAGTTATGTTATTAGAGACAGAAGGATTATACAAAACTTCAATAGTATCTCTATCCCTAAGTAGTGACATACTGGCAGCTGCAATTGGCGAGGAATTGGCAGCTGCAATATGCGTTCTTGGCACAACAGTGATATTAAATGCTTGGAAGTTAGGGATCAGCCACCATACCTCTAGTTGGTAACTTTTGAGACGAGGTGACAAACAATGAATGATGTTACATAACTTTCGTACTACTGTTTTTGAATCACCTACAACTTTGAGTGTGACCACGTTGAGCCTAATGGATTTTTGTACGCTCAACATGAGTGCTACATACTCAACAACATTTTTTGTGCACTCAAACTTGAAGTGACTTGAAATCATGTGTTTTATGTTGTTTGGAGCGACCAAGATGCACCCGACCCCTGAGCCACCATGTGTCTTTGACCCATCAAAATACATGGTCCACAACTCATCTGTACACTGACCATTTGAAACACTTATATTGGTGCTAATATTGTTGCTGTCGCTACTACTAGTAATGCTACAATGTGCTATATATGTTTCATTTCCATTAGATGGGTAAGGAAGGAGGCCCAACTGTGTGTCTGGCGGGGTTGGAGCTGGCTCTACAAGATAACACCCCAATATTGTTTCCAGGAGGAAGTTACCAAACATGAGTTCTGTGAAGGCCAACAGTTCATTCTCATCGCTAAGGGGAGTGACATTATGCTTCATATACCTCTCGGAAACTACCCGGATTTTGTTGCATTTTCCCTTGTACAAAAGTGACATGTGCGAGCATTCTGTAGCAAAATATCTGTCCATATTGGTGGACCAGTCTCTACTAAGTAGTAGACTGTATGCTTTCGATATGTCCACAACAACTATGTTGATGCATTGCTAGAGTAGACCGTCATGAGATAGTGGAATAATCATGTCTCGTACTTCACCAATGGTTGGTACTAATTTTCGATCGAGTCAGATGATCCATGCGGATGTCTCACTCCATTGTGCATTGATACTTTTCACAATGGAGAGAGGCATGACGTTGGCTTTCACACTAGAATCAACCAAGAAGTTGTGAACATTGCAGTAAAAAATTTCAAATGATAGCAGGAATGGAGGGAAACCTGAGTTTGCCTCTTCCATCCTGAGCGTGTTGAGCACAGTAGAAAGTGATCTGGGAGGTGTGCTTACACCCTCGCTGGTAGAGGCTACGCTATCCATTGCGGTCTATCCCAACGCGCGTAGAAGGATGTCTCACTGACTCTGGATCTTGGCTAACTCAAACAAACTGATGTTTTCCCTAGTTCTCTTCATGTCATAGACAATGTTGTAGTCCAGAGGTGGTAGGAACACTGAGGTGTCCAGGGTAGGGCTGATGTTCGTGTTGTCTAGGTGAGTGTTCAACAGTTTTCTGCTCATGGACGTACTCTTTTCTGCTGCTGTCTTCCCGGACTTGTTTTGTGTTTTCTTCTTTGGGGTGGCTAGGAGATCAACATTCCTCATTAGCAGTCTCATCTTTTCTTGTACTTCCCCAAGTGTAAGGGGAGCCCCTTTACTCCTAATATTGTAACGGTCATTTTGTCTTGGGGGCTTCTTCTCGATGTTCATCTCTGGCATGGCTTCCGAGCACTGATATGCATTCACCACATGACCAAAACTTGATGCTTCATCAGGTGCAATATCTTGATCATTATCTCTGTCATCCAGCTGCTACTACACACTACTTTGTGCATTGAATGTATGACTGTATACCGAGCTTGCGTCTCGATTCCAGTCCGAACAAAATTTCTCGGGGTGATTTTCTTTGTGGAATGAACAGAACTCGAGGTTTGTGGCGTGTTCAACATTGAACACAGAGCTCTGTGCAGTTTTTTGAGTGAACCAGTTGTTTCATGATAAGTTGTTTCTCTGTCTTTGTCTAGGTGGATGGCTGCTTGTAGATGTGTCCATTTTCCATTGTTTAAGATTAGACACTTTTGTTGTCAAGTTCTTGACAACACGAGTGAGGGTTTCAATGTCATTTGCTTCCTTGTCTCTACCTTTGCTCGCCATCGCTTGGGACTTTCTGCTTGCATCATTGGAGTCTTTTACTGGTTCATCATCCTTGATGACTCCAATCGCATGCAGGTCTTTCTCTACAACGATAACCTCTTCACAGTTTCCAAAGGTGTTGGTTTCACACCTCGCTTGATGAACTGCGCAATACTGGTCGATAGCGTGAATATGTGGTAATCAATAGTGATGGAGTCCTGAGGTTTGGTGCCCGCTGCAAATTTGTTCAATATGCATGTAAACCTCTAGTTGAAGTCTTTTATATTTTATTTCCCCTCCATCTTCAGGTTTCACAATTCTTTGATTAACATAGTTGGGGCCTTGTCATCAACAAAATTTTCAAGGAATATGCATTTGAATGCACCCCATTTTTGTATGGAGTTTGGTGGAAGGTTGTGATACTATGAAGTTGCATGACCATCAAAGGTATATGGAAACAATCTACAAGATACGTCGTCATGTCGTACCTCAAGGGTCTGCAACTGCAAGTTGAAGTTATCCAAATGGTCTTTCGCCTTGACCATGTTGTCAGTGTTGAACTTGATGTTCATTCTCTCTGCTCGCTTTGACATCTTGTGCAAAATAGCCAGGATAGCCAATGATCCCTGAGTCACCCATTCCATATTTGGGTTAGCCATCTCTTCCTCTTCTTTGTCCTCCTACTCTCTTTCAAAATCTGACGATTTCATCTCTGAGTATGTTTGTTCATCTTCGCCTCCACCTCCTCTGGTACCTTCCCCTCCGCCTCCTGTAACAGAGTTTGATCCCAACATCACAAGAGTGTCTCATTCTCCTTACTAGAAGACCAGAGGTTCCCATCCGTCTTCAATAGCTTCTACTAGACCTTCAAGTGTGGCAAGAACTGCTTCTTCCAATGATGATACAACAACCCCTATAGGAGTTCCTTTTGCTTCCTTGATGCATATGGGAGATTTTGTATGCCTAGGATCAGTCTGACTGCTTTCATGAACTAGTGGGTGATGGGATGAATGGTGCGAAGGTGATGATATGGAATCTCGTGTTTAGTCCTGGGAGGTGTTTGACCAATTTAATGTCTTTAAGTTGTCAATCATAAATTGTCAACTAGGGTGCATAGACTGATGAAGTACATATACACTATATGTGCTAGAAGTTTTTCCTTATGTCGTTATGTTCCTGTTATGGTCTAAACTTAATATTAACATGGATATGGTGTCGTTGATTATATTAACGTCTCGATTCCTAATGTTATCAACTAATTCCATAAGAGTTATTCTCTATTGAATTAGTTTATGGATGATATGAGAGTGCTTCTAACTTCTAATTATGTTATATTATTTTGGGATTTTTATCTTAAGTCTTTAGGCTGCAACTCTAATTCACTAAGAGAAATCTATTCTATTAAACTAAAAAGAAGTACTATCTGAATTCGATTGTCAAGAAGAAGGTTCTCACACTTTTACTTACTCAATCTTATTCAAACAAGACATTCTAAGCAACATCTATACTTATGGAGCAAGCACAATTAACTATTCTAGATAAAAAGAAAATGGAAGAACCATGATGTACCAGGTAGAAAGCAATTCAAATAGAAAATTAATATAGGTATAAAGCAATTGAAAGTACTCATGCATAAAATGATTCATTGATGAACTCATCATACTGCATTTCTCACATAAAAACATAGTATTCAAAGTAATCAAAAGAAATTGAATTTCATTTGGTTAATGACCAATCACTGTCCTAGGGGCCCTCCATATATCAGTCCATAATCTCCAATCAATGCGATGCATACACACACAAAACCAGTTCTATTGCTTGTAAACAAAATTTAACAAACTGTCTCAAAATTACATCATCTAGCGCGCACCAAATAACAATGTGGCCATAGTTTTTATAGCAGGTATTTAACATAACAATCATGAGTAACTTAAGCCTATATATCTTTATTCTAACTAAATATATCTCTAAACCTTCGATTTTCTATTCCGAAAGAAAATCGATAAAGTTTTGATGAAACTCGGATTTCATTCCAGCGACGATCATGTGGTTGACTTTGGGGTTTGACCGTGATATCCTGTGCTCATCTTGATGAACTGGTTCTAGGGGATAGGAAGGGATCCATGTTGGGACCATTTCCTATCCATTTGTATACTTCGTCACTGACCTAGAGCTTATGAACGTTGCAAACAATGGATACGGCTACATAAATCTGGATTAACTGCGAAAACGGACAAATTCTGTAGCCAGTTGGATTCTTTAACAAAATAATAGGGCATATAATCAAACTTGAAGAGGAAGACATATTATTACTTAGTTTTATCAAAACCTAGTGTATGTGACATTATTTAGGTATAGGAAAAGAGAGGAAACATAGGAAAAAAGGCGTGTCATGGTAAGACAATCTTTGGACTCTACAGGAGGTGAGGTGTAACCAACTTTAGAGTCACGTGTAGGTGAGAGGGAGTGTGATGAAAGGAGACTTTGGGGTAAGGCTAATTTCTCCTTTGTTTATAAATTTTGATCCTGAGGCCTATGGGTTATGGCCCACAAACCTATTGGAAGCATTCTTCGTGGCCTTAGCCTTTAAAAGCCGGGACCATATGACTTTTTGAATTTTTCTTTATAAATCGGGACCAAAACACTTTATAAGAAATACACAGGATTACGCGGAAAACCACGCTGCCGAAAGCATAAGGTTGGATCTCAAATATTATACACCTGCCACTATAACTCTATCAAGTCCGATCTTTAATCACTCCAATACTTTGCGTTGACCTTTCTGATCTCTAATCTCCGATCACCGGCTATCGCTATATCGGAGTTTCAACATATTGCATAATCGAATATCCACTATCCTTCACTTGACCTCTACGATTAGTGATCAACGATGAGATCGCCACCGTCCATTTCTTTCTCCAATCCAATAGCCGATCTCTTTTCCTGCACAATCAAACTTACATGACACTCCTCCGCCATTGATCTGCGCTTAGTGGATCCAACGGTCCACGATGACTTCGGGTGGACAAGTAGCACGAGGATTAACCACCCGATAAAGTGGTTTCCTCTCTCCTCCTCGCTACTATGTGTCGCTCGGTCAGTGGAATCGGGTGCTCACCCTTCAATACCACTTATGGGATTTAGGTTGCCCAAAATACCACTTCCACTATTTAAACCCCGCTCTTCACCAATTATCTTCCGTGCTCTTCCACCATGCGTTGACCAACGATTTATAAGATCCAACATATCTCACGCGCTCTCCGTCTATTTCATCTTTGACTTGTTTTCGCTTATTTTGATGGATTTACGCCTCATCCAGGGTTCCTGCCACACTCTGTCTTCACACCGAACACTCATATAATTGACATTTTAGATCACCATCGATCCATACAGTGATCGATGGTCGATCGAACCGGCAACACTTGATTCAACTCTATATATGAAATACACACACACAAACTATTTATACAGTAATACATAGGCACATCAATCAACACTAAACACACATTTTCTATTATATACAGAATAGTTACATCCTAAGGCATTTTAGCCTTTTTAATAGTTCTCCTCTCAATTACATTGTGGATACTCTATATCTATCTCTCTGTCCCTATTGAACACACAAGTTCATCATATATATAGGAAATATTGGATCAGATCACTGAAAGGATCCGATCAGATCTCTCCATGATTTCCTCTAACAAAAGCCCTAAAGCTCTCCATATGCATACATATGGCATATTACATTAAATGAGTCTTCTAGAGACTTTATCCATTCCATCATTTAAGCTTTGTTTTAATAGAATTTGCCTGATTTGTTCTGATGGTACACGTCCTCTTCCTTGCTCCACTTTGGATTCCTTATTTGATTAAGAGTGTGGGATGCTCCTGCATCAGAGTACAAGTTACTGTCTTGACCAGATGGTTGATGAATGAGTGTGAGAGTACGCTTAGCCATATACAACTAGGTGCCCTCCTTGTAGTGCCTGAAACGTTGATGGTGTTGGACCTGCAAACATTCAGGGGATCACCCCAGTATGAAGTCCCAACTGTAGAGGGAGAGGGTGGGAGTGAGTCACAAGTCGGTTAGGAGAAGTCCCACCTCTACTAGGAACACACAACACAATAAGAAGTGCATAACGTCTGGTGCAAGAGTCCACATGGATGTCGCAGTTTCAACACACAAGGGAAGATAACATGTATAACACTCAGTAGATTAGTCCGCGCAAGTGCAACAATTGTCATAACAAGTTTTATGTGAAAGGTATGTCTAATGTCTGGGAGAGTAGTCTATATGGGAAAGACAATGTTAACAGCATATAGAATAGGTTTTCATTAACATATGTGTATTACGACAAGTGAACTAGTTCAATTATTAAACACAGGTTAAGGCAACATGCATTACAAGTGTTAAGGAGCAGTCTTACAACAGTTACAATACATGTGTGAAAACGTGATGGCTTGTTAGCAGGCTTCAAAATTAAGTGAAAGTTCGAAGACACATCGTTACACCATACATCACTAACCCTTCGTGCGAAGCATTGGAGCCACTACTTACTCCTCAAAGAAATGATTAGATACTCTCAAGGCTATTTGGGAGGAGTTGAGGTGAAAATTCCTTTGCATGTACAAATGAGGGGGTATTTATAGACAAGGGTGAAACTGACCCTTGTGGTTGTTCGACTACCCTCAACAGTGCTAAGACTTTACATGACTCTTCATACAACAAGTGGGTCTCTTTGACTTCTATGTTACATTACATTGATTCACAGTATGGCCCACAATAGGGATGTGGATGACATGAGTCATGACATGACTCGACATGACAGTGCTAGTATATTCATGCTGCTATTGGTGTGCATGTTGAGCTGTAGTGATGCTAGGTGATGGATGTCCTCATGGTGTGTCATAGCTTCACCTCCACATGGAAAAGTGCGCGGAGTCTTCGATGGTCATTGGTTCGCTCGATGTTGCATTCACACATTTCTCCTTGCTTGTATGTTGGTAAGCTTGACAGGTTCATTCGTACACAAAACGTGCATGTTTGTGCTTCTGTGACCACATCTTGCATGTTTTCTCATCTGTCCATCCGTGAACACATATTCACATGATCATCTATTCACGAGCACATCTCCTTGCATACATTATTTTTTCGTCCATTGGTGAACTCGTCCTTCTGCATGCTCTCCCTTTGTTCATCCTATATGTCATTGCACCATGTTTGTTTGTTTCTATGTCTGTAGTCACTCATGACGAGATGACATCAAATCCATAAACCTCCTAGTCTACCATGATGCATGATCATTTCTGATGCAGGTGACCGAGAGAGATGACAAGGTTGTGAGGTGGCATGGAGGCTCCTGGCACTGCTGATGAAAACTGCACAGGAGTCACATGGTGATGAAGATGGGAGATCAGGATCGACAGTGACTGTCTGTGGGGACTGGCTCAACTGGAGGACAAAACTACACATTTTTTGGGTGGAACTATCTAGGTTACAGGAAGGATGGGCAAGAAAAATATGCGCAATTTCGGGAATGAGCAGTCAATGAGAGCTTGGCAGAAAAACCTATGCAATTCTTGAGGGGAAATAACAGTCAACTGCTGGGTAACTAGCATAAAAAACTACGCAATTCCTGAGGGAAACTGGCAGTCAACTACCGAGAGCTTGGCAGCTAAAACTACGCAATTCCTAGAGGTAACTGGTAGTCAAATACTGGAGCTTGGTAGAAAAAACTATGCAATTCCTTAGGGGAATTATTAGTCGGATGCTCAGAGCTATAGGTGGGAAAGACTGCGCTGAAGCTTGGAGGTTGGCCTGCTAGTCACCTCTACATAGTTTCTGAGTTGAGCAGATTGTTGGGCAGCAGAGGACTTGCTCATGAAAACTGCGCAATTTTTTGGGTGAGTAGCCAGTTCACTGTTGGGAGGGTTGGCTCGAAAAACAACGCAATGTTTTGAGGGAAACTGGGATGGGCACTAGGTTTCTGTCTGGCTTGTTTGTGTAATTTTATCAGTCAGTGGAGCGGGCAAAGGTCTATAGCCTATGTGAAATTTCTGAGGGGAGTCAGTCTTGGGATGGCTGCTAGGTCAAACTCTTCGGTTGACCAGCATGAAGGTTGATTGATTTGCTTGTAGACAGCATAGCTTGAAATGTATTTCTTGGTGCTTCTGCACTGTTCTGGGTGACCGTTGATCAAATTTATTGTGGGGTGATGGTCTTTCTGTCGGAGGGGAACTCAATCATTAGAATTTTAGCAAAGTGACTAAGTGTGTGAACGAGCGAAAGATGTATATGTGATCTTGCAAACATACACCTACATGACTAGACATCGAGATGACTCAAACCATCTAGGCACGCATGCTCAAGATGACTCACCAACGGTGTAAAAGACAAGCGCAACAATTGTGATTGATCATTGGTTGACCGTGACAATGCTTGTGCGATAGTGTGTGTGACTCTATGTGTGAGTGTGACAGAAGTTTTACATAGGGAACAAAACAAATACACATGAAGCGATGACCTTGAATACATCTAGAACATGGTTGCAAGCATGACATTGACATCAACATGCAAATGCTTGGGTGAAATAATCAAGGAAGGTGGGTGTGAAGACTCACACGAGCTCACGGAGTGAACTCGAATGTGTGCAGTCATCAAGTGAAACTCTCAAGGGAGGCTCTGAAATTGGGTGCGGGCCAAAATTTTTGAGGGTGGTTGTCGCTGCTACAATAGTATCCTCGATTCTATTCTTTCTATGAGCACCTTGAAGGAAAATTTTAAGGATGGATGTTTATCTTAAAGTTCAGAAACCTTGGTGAATATTACTAGTCCCTAATATGAAAACTGTAAAATGTTTGGCAATATTTTTGTAAAAATATTTATATTTCTAATGATTTTAAATTGGTCTTTATTAAATTTTGGCGATTTTTAAGGTAAAATGATTTTATACCAACAAATGTGGGCGAATCATTTTTAGAAAAAAATGGAAATTGCCAAATCTTTTTTTGGAAAAAAATGGAAATTAGCACACCTGTGAATATTAGCCCCTAAAATTTTCCCTTAGTAGCTTACTATGAAAATTATAGATGTAACGGAAATGGAAAAATCTTTATTAGATCATGCTTTCCTATGGCTCAAATAATTATATAGTTACAGAGACCATGTAGTCTCTTTGTGTGAATGTGTTTAGAATAGATTTGGTGTTCAACCTTTATTAATTATGTACGGATTGAATTATGAAAATGGAAATCTGGCAAAATATCAGTCCTCTAATATGTATTTCAATTGTTTAAGGTCTTTATTTAGTTAGGTAATATTTCTTTAGATGTAAATAAACAATATTTATGAAATGCTAGTATATACGATTACATGCATGCGCACATAAAATGAAGGAGAGAATTTTATGCATGAAATTGTGCACTTAAATAGTTGAAATGATGCAGCATACTTTATACTATTATTACATTAGTTAAGAAGTGGAAATAGTGGAAGTGGGAGATTGGAAAAAATAGCAGGTCGATGTAAAAGTATGCAAAATTACAACTTGGTTGGAAGTAGTCTAGGAACTTCTACAAGGAAGTTAACAATGAACTTCCACCCATTTTAAACCCCTCCGTGAGGAATGGCAGAAGAAAACGTAGGGAGAATTTCATAGGAAAACAAAAACGATTTACTACATGTCACCTCTCATATGTACAATGATAAGGGGGGGAAGAGAAATCAAATATAGTGCTTTGAATCATAGACACTTAAAAGTCAACCTCATAAATCATACTCAATAACTGTCTGATAATAATAACATCATAAATCAATGTCAACCATATGTTGAATTACTGAAGCTAACAACTGTTATCAAACTCACAGGTGAGAAACCATTTATGTGGAATTGAGCATACTTTAAAACACTCGAAAACATAATCAGTAGATAGGAAACGCCTTTGCTAGATGTCAAGGACAATTAGTTGAACCAAAAGAATGCATTGTTACATTACACGCATACATCACCGCAAGGACAAAAACCACATAGATACTCTGAGTTCATACATCACCTCTAAAAATAATATTATGTTGTTTAAGATATCTTAAATGGTAGAACAATGAAAGCTAGTAGTACATTGGGTGAACAACTGTATATTGAACAATTAGAAGGTAATTGTAAATAAATAGCATATCGTAAGATGAACAAAACATCCATAAACGCTGGCTAGAATTTGGAACCAAAGCCACATAAATTTTATAGCAAAGTAACATTTATTTTAACCAAATAAACAATAGGAAACCATAATAATAGAATTGACCACATCATTCTATGTTCAGCTGGACATGGCAAAGGAATACCATTATTAGATATGCATATATAAATGAAATTGCTAAGAATGACGCTAAAGACACCAACCATTTTAGAACAATCCTGATTTTAAACATTGCGATAATTTCGACATTATCAAAAGAACAAGATTAGCAGCCATTTTCATAAAGGTTCTTAATCAAACATAGGGAAAAAACCCATTAAATTACATGTGAATATACCAGATACTCAAAACCAGAAGCAAAGCTTCCGTAACCATGTCATTGCACAAAGAAAATTTAAGCGTTGAAATTTCGACAGCGAACAATGCTCACTAGAACTAGGAAATAAGAAAGATATAGTTGTTAGTAGACAAAAATCGAGTGATGAAATCCCAACCACACTGCCTCTGGATAAAGAGTAGAAACGTAAAAAAAGCAAATACCGTTTGTGAAGTCCTTATAATACTAGTGATTCCCCCATTATTATGGTTATTGTAGCCCTTATTATTTTATTTTACCCCATAGAAGCCCACTATTATTATTGTTGCTCCCTTATATTATTAATGCTATGTCGGCTTTAATTATATTGTGACCCCTTAGACTCCTATATATATAAATGAGGTTTTGTCATTTGTATCATCCAAGAATTGTTCATTTGTGTAATCTAAAGGAGGTTAACCCCTCGAAGAGGCCAATTCTAAAGTTGTTAATCTATCTTTTGTATCTTTTTGTGAGTTGGTCTTATAATATTTGGTATCAAAGCTTTGGATTCTAGGGTTTCACTGCTCCAAAATAGGTCATCATGGAATTTTCATTATAAATTTTGTTCTATGATGTTTCAGAAGCTAATCAAAAACCCCATCTGATCTGAAATATTGATTATGCTCAGGTCTGAATTTCAGATCTTTTCTCAATATATTTTCGAAGATATGATCCACGGAAGTTAGGGTTTTTTTATACTTCCGAATTACATCCTAAACAAGTGACCTTGGGAAAATATTTATAACTTTCTTTCTGTCTATCAGAATGAAATTTCATAACAATCTATAGAAATAGGATGAACTATAGTTTTTGTGCATCATGTTCATGTCCGAAGGCAGAAAGAGTGAGACGTGGAAATTCGTACAAGTTAGCTCTACTAAAAAAAGTGTATAATCAGGTCATCTTACGAGGTTGGGCATAATGCTTTCTTGGGGAATCCAATTTCGATCAGGCTGGTGGTGTTGGAAATATAACTCATAGGGCTACCACGATTCACAATTTCAGAGGTACATCTGATTCAATATTGAGCTCCTACAAAGTGAAAAAAGGTGTGTAATGTTCTTTTAAAATGTTGCATAAGTTTGGTTTGAAAAATTAGTTTGAAGGAATTCAAAGGGCATAATGAAGAATAATTATCATTAATCGATGCCCCGAAGAAATAAATTGAAAACACCCAATAAGCAACCTGAAAGCTCTAGGATGCCTCATAAAAAAGAAGAAGAAATACAACATGATATATCAAAATTACAAGACCAAGTGCAACAAATTTCACTCCCACAAAAAGTAACAAAAGCTAAGATGGAAAATTTAAAGAAAGGCAGGTAAGATAGGATAGATGGTTTAAAGAAGGGCGTGAATGATAATATGGATAGTTTAAAGAAACACGTGGAAGCTAAGATGGATGGTCTGAAAGACAACATTGAAAATTGGAAGAAGGACATGGAAGGTTGGAAGCAAGGTTTGACAAATCTTGTAAAGAAAGAACAACGAGGGGTCATTGCATAATTATATTCACTAGAGGTTCCCACATCAAAATCATCTATTTCTCCATATCTCCAAAAAGACTTGGATAATAATTCCAAGGTATTTGAGACTTCCAAATGCCTCCCACCTATTTGTGATCATGATCATGCTATTCATTTGATTCCCGGAAGTGTTACTCCAAACATTAGGCCTTACAGATATCCATATTCTCAAAAGAGTGAAATTGAATATATGGTTGCAGAAATGCTAGAGGCTGGTATAATTCAAGCTAGTAAAAGTTCTTTCTATGCTCCAGTAGTATTGGTGCATAAGAAGGACAGGTCATGGCGCATGTGTGCGGATTATAGGGAGCTCAATAATCTCACTATTAAAGATAAATTTCCCATTCTTGTGATTTATGAATTATTGGATGAATTGCATGGATCAATTTACTTCACCAAGTTAGATATTCGTTCAAGACATCATCGAATCATAATGAATACTGGAGGCATTCCGAAAACAACATATAAAACTCATGAGGGTCATTATGAATTTTTGGTCATGCCTTTTGGCCTTACCAATGCACCGTCTAAATTTCAAGGTTTGAATTCCATTTTCAAACCCTTCCTTAGAAAATTTGTGTTGGCATTTTTTTATAATATACTAATCTACAACAAGTCTTGGAAGGATTGTGTTCAACATGTTGACAGGGTGATCAAACTATTGGAGGAGAAAAAATTATATGCAAAAAGCTCCAAAGGTTTCTTTGGAGTACAAGAGGTGGAAGATCTGGGTCATATTATATCTCATGAAGGTGTTAAGGTAGACCCTAGAAAAACTTAAAGCCATTAAGGAATGGAAAATCCCTACATCCATAAAGCATCTGCAAGAATTTCTTGGGTTGATAGGGTATTATCGCAAGTTTGTTAATAATTATGGGAGAATAGCAGCACCTATAACAATATTATTGAAGAATGATGCATTTTGATGGACTCCAGAAGAAACGAAGGCCTTTGAACATCTTAAAGAGGTAATGTGCCAAGCACCGGTCTTAGTGATGCCAAACTTCACAAAAACCTTTATTGTGGAATGTGATGCCTTAGGAAATGGAATTGGTGTTTTTTTAATGCAAGAAGAAAGACCCATTTCTTTATAAAGTCATCGAATCGAAGGAAAGTATTTAGACAATGCTATTTATGAGAAGGAAATGTTGGCAATAATACATGCGCTTAAGAAATGGCGACCCTACCTAATGGGAAGACACTTCAAGGTAAAAGCGGATCATGATAGTCTTAAATACTTTTTAGAACAAAGATTCTCTTCAGAAGAGGAGCAAAAATGGGTCACAAAGATGTTGGGTTATGACTTTGAAACCATCTATAGAAAAGCGAAGCAAAATGTTGTGGAAGATGCACTCTCAAGAAAGGATGACGATGTGGAAGCATTGCTTTGCGCCATTTCTATTATCCAACCAGATTGGATAAATGAAGCAAGGGATGAATGGAAGAATGGAGAAGAAGTGTGGGAACTCATTCAAAAGCTACAACAAGATCCCAGTACATCTGATACATTTAGCTTGAAAATTGATTCGTTATGGTACAAAGATAGCTTATACCTAGGTAAGAATTCCCAATGCAAACAAAATATTCTTATGGAATTGCAAATTTCTTCCTTAGGAGGGCAATCAGGATTTTTAAAAACTTTCCACGGGGTTAAGAATGAATTTTTTCTGGATGGCCTTAAATCAGATATTCAAAAGTTTGTTGCGGAATGTTTGGTTTTCCAACAAACTAAAGTTGAAACAATTAAGACCCCACATCTATTACAACCTTTATCCATTCAAAGCCAACGTTGGGAGGAGGTTTCAACGGATTTTATCACATGTTTACCCAAGTCCGAAGGAAAGAGTGTCATCATGGTGGTAGTTGATAGACATACCAGGTATGCATAGTTTTGTGCATCATCTCATCCATTTAAATCCAGTACATTTTCTACTACATTTATGGAAACAATTGAAAAGCTACATGGAAACCCAAAGATTATTGTAAGCGACAGAGATCCCATTTTCACTGGAAATTTTTGGACAAAATTATTTTCTTCTCTTGGTACTCAGTTACCTCATAGCTCATCTTATCATCCTCAATATGATGGGAAAAATGAGATAGTATACAAATGTTTGGAAGGATATCTTCGTTGCTTTGTCTCTGATAAACTGATGCAATGGGTGAACTGGATGCCTCTAGCTGAATGGTCGTATAACTCTTCCTTCCATATTACAACAAAAATGGCCCCATTTATAGCACTTTATGGATATCATCTACCATCCATCACATCATATTTAAGAGAAAATTCTAAGGTTCAAGCAATGGAAGATCACATCGAGCATCAACAGCAAGTTATCCAACTCTTAAAGGGTAACCTCACTTTGGCACATAATATAATGAAACAATAGGCAGATCAACATCACAATGAAAGAAGTTTTGATGTAGGTTACTGAGTACTCCTATAGCTAAAACCATATAAACAAATGTCCCTCAATAAATCTATGAAGGATAATAAATTATCACCAAAGTATTATCGTCCATACAAGCTGTTGCAAAATATTGGTACTATGGAATAAAAATTGGAGCTTCCTATAGCTGCCCGAGTGCACCTAGTTTTCCATGTTTCATGCTTAAATAAGGTCATAGTTGAAAATATCCCAACTCAAACAATATTTCCAGAACTTGACGAGGAAGGAAAAAACATATTGGAACATGAAGCGATCACAGAAACAAGAACTCGTGAAATCGGTCAATTTCGGAGTATCTCATCAAGTGGAAGAACTTACCCACTAAAGAT
Organism: Pinus tabuliformis; assembly: GCA_031772625.1. NCBI lineage: Eukaryota > Viridiplantae > Streptophyta > Pinopsida > Pinales > Pinaceae > Pinus > Pinus tabuliformis. Next base: position 1,745,841,105 of record CM062819.1, on the reverse strand, counting down.
TCCACATGGGAGGATGATAATTTTATACAGAAGCACCCAGAACTACTCAATCATTGAGGACAACATTTTTTTGAAGGAGATGGCCATGTTAAGTCCCTATAATATTATTGATTCCCCCATTACTATTGTCATTGTAGCCCTTATTGTTATTATTGTGCCCCATAGAAGCCCACTATTGTTATTGTTGTGCCCTTATATTATTATTGTTATGTTGGATTTGATTATATTGTGACCCCTTAGACTCCTATATATAGAAAGGAGGATTTGTCATTTGTATCATCCAAGAATTGTTCATTTGTGTAATCTAATGGAGGTTTCGCCCTCGAAGAGGCTGATTTTTAAGTCATTGATCTATCTTTTGTATCTTTTTGTGAGCTGGTTTCATAACACTGTTTCCATTCAAGATTCAAGGGCACATCTAGGAGTTAACTTAAATAAATGCACATGACATTGAAATGGTCTTAATAGGCCCATGAAAAACTTCAACCAAAAAATTTCTCTTACCGAGTAGTACCCACAAAGTACGGGTGTTCGAAACAAGAACAAACTTGGAGGAACGATGAGCATTAAATTAGCATGCTTCAATCCTGAATGAAAATCACACATATAGGGAAAGACATTGGTGAATTCCTAAATTTGCATAATCAATAAAAGAGAAATTAGACAACAGCGTTATGAATTAAATTTAGGAAATTTTGTAGTTATCTTCTCAGCGTACTCAAATGGTTAAGAAAATACATAAACCAAGGCTGCCATACCTGATCTGAAGACTGAACCGTGAAATTTTGGCATGGAAGGAACCTGTAGATTGGTATAGGGAGGCAAAATGAGGTAACAGAGGAGTATAAAATAGTAAATCTAAAACTAGGTTGTACCAAAATCATCTTGAGATGACCCACAACAAAAACCAACCATAGATTTTCGAAGGAGGTGAGAGAGAGCCATTTTTGAGCACCCACTTTTCCCTACATCGCAACCTCACCTAAATCTTGCAAGAGAAAAGGGCACTCACTAACTGCAAGAGAGAAAAAAAAAACCATCTTAAATAGAAGCAAAAGAAAATAAAGAGGGATAGTATAATGTCACCTAAAGCAAGAGAAACCACTGAGCGCAGGCAAACTGGGTTAATGTCTCTGCAAAATGGGAGGTAAACCACTTTCTAAACCTGGATCTCAACCGTCACATGGAAATAATGGCATTGGACCAAGCACTAAGAAACCATTTCCATCATTGAGGCACAAGAAGCCAGGAGAACAACATATGCAGTAAGAGCAAAAAGCTTGCAAAATAACTAAGGAACGTTCAACAAAATGAGATCAAAAACCTAAAGCAAGAAATTAGGGTTAGACACATGGTAATCATCACCATTGATTTGAAACCATTCAATCCCAACCGTTGGAGGTTAATCACAGAGGTAAGGAAAATGAAACATCAGTTACACCATTCACATACACCATCACACGGCTGTGGTGGCATGGCTCGTCCTGAATGGAGGGAGTTATGGCAGGTGGAGAAGCTGGCATAAGGAGGAAGACCTAGATGCACTGGTGAATCTAGCATGGGTAAAGGGTAATATCAATATGCCAAATAATATAGCACATTCATATCTCATATATTAATAGTAAGGGATTATAAAATTAGGTAGAAGGTACATTAACTACCCATATAACCCATACCATATGCCTCTAATATTAAACAGAACATGACATACAAATTTAGAAAAAAAAGACCATGGTGATAGTCTATACCAAATTGGCAATGAATAAGTGATTATAGAGGATCTATACAGTCATAGCATGCATATTATAGTGAATATAGGTAAATAAAATCATCATGAAGTTCATGGAAACCAACTAAAAAGTTAAGTATGTAAACAGTAAACCATCCACTTCCGCTATCATAAGCATTCATAAAAGATGCAACAATATGAAAAAAAATAAAAATAAAAAAATAATGTGATGGGGTTCATTACGTTAGCATATTAGATAGAAAGAATAATAATCTTTCTGTCAAATTACTTTAAATAAATGTCGCATAAAAATAAATTTTCGAATTTATTTCTTTGTTGATAAAATAATAATGTATTTTAAATTACATTTATTAAATAATATGTTATATGTGAAAAAAAAATAATAAGTATAGACACATAATTTTGTTTTGTCGGCCTTGATAGAAGCAAGTCGGAGGTCAGGCTGAATATGAGGTCAGAGGTGGTTGTTGTAAACAAGCGCAACTATAAGCATATATTTCTTTTGTTAGTCCTACTGAAATCAAGTCGGAGGTCAGCCTCAACTTTGAGATTGAAGGTAGACATTTTTGTTTGAATGGTTTCTCTAGATATTCCCGATTACTAAAACTCCCCAGCCAGTGCGACTTACAATCTAGGTTCGTTGTTGTTATTATTATTATTTGTTATTATCAACTTAAATTATGTCTATGATAAAGTTTATCATGAGTTGATATGTTATAAATTAGTTCTTAAATGTATTATAAAAACATTTTTTTTAATTTATTTGTTTCTGGATAAAAGAAGAAAGTATTTTAAATTACATTTATTAAATAATATTTTATGTGAAAAAATAAAATAATAAATTATAGACACCTATGTTGCTTTTTGGGCCTTCGTAGAAACAAGTCAGAGGTCGGCATTGTCGTTTGAAGGGTCTCCCTAGACAGTCCCGACTACTGACATTTCCTGGCCAATTCGACTCATAATCTAGGTTCACTACTGTTATTATAATTATTTCATATAAACAACTTAAATGACATCTAATCACAAGGGGTTCCTTATGGTTGCAATCGCGCGGTTCGAGGTATTAACAATATCAATTGCAACGTGAAGAGCACGCAGCTGTCCAAAGAGTGAATTCGGTCCCTTGTGATTACATCAACAAGAAGAAATCGCATTACAGCAACAAGAAGAAATCGCATGGAAAGGGATGAGGAAATCAGTGATGAGGTCGAAATTAGGGATGCTTATGGTGAAGAGATCGAAATTAAGGATGCGAATAAGAATAAGGATGAGAAAATCGGTGAGGAGATCGAAATTAGGGATGCGAATAAGATTATGGAGGGTCATAATATTCATGAGAACAGAAGCCAGCATAATATTCATAAGAATAAAAGCAGCGTTGAAGAAATAGAAATTAGGGATGCGAATAAGGATGAGAAAATCGGTGAAGAGATCGAAATTACGGATGCGAATATGATCATGGAGGATCATAATATTTATGAGAACAGAAGCCAGCATAATATTCATAAGAATAAAGGCATCGTTGAAGAAATAGGAAAATATAATATGAAAATAAATTATATTAAATTATGTTAATTATATTAATTATATAGATTAGAATGATTATATTAATTTATTTATTTATATTAGGTATATTATTATAATAATATAATTAATAATAGATTATTAATTATATTAATTATATTAATATTAATCAGATAATTAATTAGATAATTAATATTAATTATTAATTAATATAAATGAATTATGGTTTAGATTTTAATATAAATTAGAATGATTATATAAATTAATTATAATTTATATATATTAATATAATTAATATAATCTAGTAATTAATATAAAGAAATTATAGTATAGATTTTAATTTTTGTTTATAATTTAATAATTAATAGATTTTAATTATGGTTAAAATTTATTCATAAATTTAAAATTTATTCATAAATTTAATAATTAAATCCAGATCTAGAATAAATTAAAACAATTAAAGAAAATTTATATAATTATATTAATTATAATTATATTAATACACATTAATATAAATTAATTTATATTTATTATATTTATCATATTAATCATATAAATCATATTAATTTATATTAATTATATTAATTATTTTAAAAATGTTATAAAATCTTATAAATTATATTAAATTATAGTAATTAATTTTATTGAATATATAAATTAATTAGAATAATTATTTAAATCAATTATAGTTTATATATATTATATATATTATATATTAATTATAATAATATAATTAATATAATTTAGTTATATTTATTAATGTAATTTAATTAGAATAAAAGTTTTAATATTTGTTCATAAAAATTTTTAATAATTAATAAAAAAATTTAATAAATAATATATTTTAATTATAGTAAAAAATTTTAAATAATAAAAAACCTGTTCTAATAAATAGAAAATAATGAATAAAATAATAAATAAAAATCATATGTCGGCTTTTATTTTCGAATTTAGGGTTCTTGTATTTATTTTCAGGTCGCAATTCTCTTCTCTCTCAATAATCTCTCATTCTTATTCTTTCTATCTTGTCCTGATGATGGACCCGCTTTGGGGTTTGAAACGTTGGCAAAATGAACTGAAGACTGTGGTCAATCCAGATCATGAATCAAAAAACTCCCACAGAAGCCTTAAATCTAACATCTATGATGAAGTTTATCATAAGTTAATATGTTATAAATTAAATCTTCAACGTCTTATAAAAATTATTTGTTCAATTTATTTCTTTAATGATAAAAGAATAAAGTATTTTAAATTAAATTTATCGAATAATATGTTATGTGAGAAAACTAAATTATAAATTATAGACATGTATGTTTGTTTTGTGGGTCTTTCTAGAGGCGAATCGAAGGTCAAACTAACTATGAGGTTACACATAACTAACAGACATATTTATTTTGTAGTTCATGCTGAAAGCAAGTTAGAGGTTAGTCCTGACTATGAGATCAATGGTCTCTATAGACACTCCAATGGTCTCTATAGACACTCCCAAGTACTGACACTCCCCAGCCTATTTGGCTCCAACTTCAATACTTCATTTTTTTCTTTAAATAATTGGATAATGGGTTTCTATCTTTTAAACATTTTATCTTATAAGTATAATTTATTCAATTTATTTTTTTATAGATGAAAAAATAAATTAATTTGAATAAATTTTATAAAATAATATGTAATATGAAAAAAAAACAAAATAATAAATTATCAAGAGGCCAATTATACATATATGTTTCTTTTTTGGGCTCTACGAGAAGAAAATTGGTGGTCACGCTTGCTATGAATCAAAGGTCGGCATTCCCTTTTGGATGGTTCTATGACATTCCATGACCAATTGACATCCTTGTAAACATGCACAACTATATGTACATTATTTTTTTGTGGTCCCTCCTAAAAGCAAGTCGAAACGTGGATCCAGCTATGAGGTCAAAAGTTGGATTTGTCAATCGAATGGTCTCTATGGGAACTTCCGACTATTGCAAGTCCCCGACAAAATCATCTACATTTGAAAATACTACATGGAAGCATGTTAAATCAATTTTGTTTTAAATTTGAAAACTATTTATTTAAATTACAATTTTATAGTACATTTCATATGAAGTTCTTCTTTTACTCTATTTGTTCATTATGTTATTCTTTTTTATCGTAGACATTTGTGCAGTTTTGAATTTTCTCTAAGTTTTAAAGTGCTAAATACTTTTATCTGGATAGCGCAATATCTAAAATTTAACAATTTTTTTAGAAATTTTAAATGAAATTTATTGTTATGCATTAATTTGGGATTAAATTACACGTTATTTATTGTTAGATTGCAAGTTAAACTTTTAAAGAATTTTTTAGTCATGGAGTAATATTAACATTTTATGTAGAAACTATGTGTTTTTTTTTTCAAAACAATTGGAAAGCATTAAAAAGACAAATGGGAACTAGAAGGCATTAAAGAATGTTACAACCTTTGTTATTTACAATTGTGGTGTTTAATACTATTTAATGTGTAAACACTTAAATACAATTATAAGGGTTTTCAAATGCTTTTAGATACTTAGATTTTACTTTTTTGGCCAATTGACATTTAGAATGATTTGAGGTATAATGTCTAATCTTCTTACAATTGAACATATTTGACTAATGAAATTAGTTTTTGGAACATTTATTCATAATATTTTTTCTATTGTAGTTGATACTAACATGTATTGAAAGAGTAGTATTATTTATATTGTAAAATCATTATTTGACTTGATGGTATATTAAATTCAAGTGATGTCTGCTAGTTTGGGTGGAACCTATTATAGAAAAGTGCTATGCAATTGTGAATGGTTTTGAGTCATGGAATACGTAGTTCTAGAATTGTCAAGGTTGTTGAAACAATGTATGAAAGAGGAGGAGACTGCTAATTGTAAATTGCATTATGCTAATAAATCAGATACAAGGAAAACCAATGAGTGGTTTGAATGCAATATCTATGGTTGGTGGAATAGTTGTAGTTATAATTGGTACAAATTTTTATGTTGTTTCATGCAATATCTTTGTTCAAATCCAAAGAACACTGGATGGATATCAAATTCCTTGATGTAATACTTTTTTTGTGTGAATTAGATGTTAAATTTGTTGATTCACTATGTCTCAAGCGAGAAATAATTTTTGCAGATGGTAATGCCAAAATCAAGAGATATTAAATGCACGCTTAAATATCATAATAATTTTTTGTTGTGTTTGTCTACGTGGAATCTATATTCCAAAATGAGTGGCTTTGGAAGCTTAAATTATTGCATTTCTAGACAATTTTGGTGCAATATATTTTTCTCAAATTGACACATCTATTGAAGTACATGTGCAATTTATTGTAGTTATAGAACTATGATTAATATTAAGCGGTGGATTTTATTTGCAATTACTCTAGTGATATGTCGATAGAATGCTATTTGTCATTTATGGCATAGTAGATAATGTTTTCAATGTCTAGCAAAAAGTGCGATACAAAGTTAGCCCGCCGACCTTGGTTTGTAATTTAATGTTGCTATAGTGGTATGATTACAATGGGGCAATGATTATTTATTTTTGCTTTATTTAGTCATGTGTTACTAGAATTTTGGTTATTTCTTACGACATAATAAGAAATTCTTTCAATCTCTAGTAAACAATATGATAAAAAATCTCATTTTCCACTTTTTGTCATTCTTAACTGCAGAAGTTAGAATATATATATATATATATATATATATATATATATATATCTATATATATATATATATATATATATATATATATATATATATATATATATATATATATATATATATATAAACCCTGGTAGCAATGAATGCATTGTTAATTTGTCTTTGTGCGTAGCTTGCATGAATTCATGGTTATGGGGCTTTTGATACTGTTTTGACTTACATAGATTGTTGTTGATTCTTGTGTAGTCTCATTTTAGAGATGTCAATCTCTCAATGATCATTTTGTGATCAAAAATACATTTGAACCATGTATTGACTATGTATGAACACAACATATATATAATTGATGTAATTAATTTTCTTGTCTCATAAATCATCAAGAGACAATTAAAATAAAAGAATTCTAAAATCATATGTATAACAAAAACACTAAATTTTTTATTGCAAAAAAAAGTTTGCATAAGTATTTGTCGAAAAAACAATAATGTGTGGTGTGTCTTGTTGATCAAAATTCTTACACTCTGTGTTTCGTGCGTCTTGCTACATAGAAATATCAATCATTAGTTTTTCTAGTTTTCAATTTTTCCATTAACTCCATGCATTGTTTTTTTCTATACGAATAATTTTTGGGTTTTGTTGTTGCATATGTACACATTAGCTTTAGGAATTTGTCTACTTGCTATGATGTGGTTATGTCAAAAAAAAACTACAATGTTTATGTGTTGGAAATAGGTATGCTCAAACAATTGGAGCTATATCCATTTGCACCAAATCTTAAAAAATAAATATTGCATTATGCTAGGAAGCTAAATACTTTACATTTTATTTCATAGCATCATTAATTTGCAATGAAATGATAGCTTAGTAACTTAGATATGGTGCAGTTGATAGCTTTATAGTAATAAGCATTTGGATATGTTTATTATTTCAATATTCTTATGAATATGTAATTGTTTTAAGTAGTTTTATGCTTCTTATATTTAATTAGAGTTGTTTATTATAGAAATCTATATTGGGATTTGTTTTTGAAACTAATAATTGGATTCTCTTTGATTTATATAGTTTGAAATGGATTTACACTAATTTTCAATTTTTTTTATGAAATTTTGGAAATTAAATATTGTGTTTTGAAATTTGTTAAAATGATAATAATGTTTTGGTTGATATTATTTTAAATTGCATATATGTATTTAGATATAAATTATGTTTCAATTGCAAAAACAAAAAATGCAATCTACAAGGTTCCTTATGACAATTTCATTTACTCTTTTGTCACAACGCTAGGTACTCATTTTTGGAGTATTGTGCAACAAAAACAAAATAAGAGAAGATAGCCACAAAGACAATATAGACTAGATAATATGTGAGGTCTAAACATTTCCTAGTATCATATGCATTGATTGGACATTCAATGCAATCGATGCTATTAATGTTATAAATCAATGTCACATTTGGACAATTTGTGAGTTTGTCTCAATATATTTCATGGAAATGAAAAATAGTTTTCCATTGAAAGGATCAAAATTGAAGAAATTGATCATAGGTTATCTAGATTCAATCTACATAGATTAGAGAACTTCTTATATTATCCTGGCGACTATTTATTTGACTCATTTGTTCTTCTTCTTTACTTTCTCTATCATTCAATTGAAATACAACATGGGATTGTAAACCACTTTCAACATTTCTTGTCTCATGGACATGATGTTGCTTTTCATTAATTACATACAAAATTGACTTCTAAATACCTTCAAGATCTTCATCATCTTAATTATCATGAAATGTACTTGAAAGAATTATCTACACCTTCTTATATTTGTGCTCAAACTACCATTAGCTTATGTCGGGATGCATTTTGTATCAAATGGTTCTTCAATTGGTTGTCACATCTAGTCAATGTTTAGTTATTTACAAATGGCCAATAATATATATGGTTGAATTCCGAAATTCATGGCTATCAACACAATATTTTACTACATAATCAAAATCCTGCATGTGGACATTTTGAACCATTGTTACTACATATCACAATAGATAGTGTATCTTTAAAAAATAGAACAATTGGCCCATGCATTTGTACATACCATTTCTCACATTGACAATTAGACATATTGTGGATTAAGAGAATCTTTTTTGTACAAGGTATCATGATCTGTTGACAAAATTTCAATGATTGTCATGACTCTTTCTTTGAGTCTATTTGCAGACTTGCACCATGGTTTGACATGTCTAATATCAGAAAAACAATTGCACAAACTTTTTACAATTATTTTATTTGCAATGATGATAGAGCTATCAATTTCTTACAACAACACCTGAGTGCAAAAAACATTGAACAAGAGAAATGTATTAATGATTGGAAAGATTATATTATAAATTTATGAATGGGGAAGGCTGGTGAGAGCGAATGTGTCTAGGGTTTAAGTTTTCTGCAGCGGTTTTCTCCATGGAAGGGCGCAGAGGAGGGAGCTCCACTCCCTCCTACAAGGAGGTGGTAGCCAACAAGGGTAAGAAGCCTCCGGAAAAAGGCAGAGGGTATGCTGAGGAAGGAAGAAAAAATAGGGAGGAGGAATCAGAAAGTACCAAATCGAAGGAGAAGGATGGCACAAAAGACAAGGAAGAAAATGACAAAATACAGGGAACAAAAGACAAAAATCAGAAGGGTCCGTGCAAACCCAGAGTTGAAATTACTCCTAGAGTAGTTTTAAATGATCCAGCGCTCTAGGAGCACAGAGATCACATGCGGACCTATGCAATCATATGCAAATTCATGGGGCTATGGCCCACTAAAAAATCTTTACAAGCATGGATAAGATACCACTAGAAACCTAAACGAAGCAATGATCTTCATCTGGGGTCCAAAGGATTCTTTACTGTGGTGTTCACTAACATTGAAGATAATGACAAAGTGTTTGAAGGAGGGCCCTATTTCTATGCAGCAACAGGGCTCTACATGTAGCCATGGATGATGAACTTTGTTCCAGAGCAGGAAACTTTTACTTCAGTCCCAGTGTGGGTAAGACTCTATTCTCTACCTCTTGACTATTGGAAAATTGAATCGCTTGCAACCATAGGTAATAAATTAGGATGGTTCATAAAAGCCTCTGAAGCCACAAGGAGGGGAAATACACCTCTTTTGCAAGGATCTGTGTGGAGATGGATGTATATGGAGCTCTTCCAAATGAAGTCATCTTGGAGGTTTTTTATGGGGAATGGGCACAAACAGTCGACTAAGAACATATTCCATTTAGATGTCGCAAAAGCCATGAACATGGGCACCTTCTAAGAGACTGCCCCCTCAGCAAAGTAGAGAACATAAGCAAAATAAGTACAATGAAAAACTAAGATAGCTTTCATAAAGTAGTTCACAAAGGAAAAAAAAAGGGCCAAAGCAACACCAAACTGAAGGACAAAAGGTTAGTCAGAACCAATTCCAAGTTCTTGAAGAGGATGAAGAAATATCAGTAGAAGAACAAGTAATGAATGAAGATTACGGGAAGAAGGATAAGGAAAAAGAAAGAGATAAGATACAGGAAAATGAAAAACTGAAGGGGATCATGCTGAATGAATCAGAGCTGGAAATGGATCAGGAAATGACCCAGAGTGACATGGATATGGAGGAAAATGTGCTATAGGAGATTCTTGACAGAGAAAACTTGGATCTAGAAGGGTTCTTGGCTCAGGGAACAACTGGTGGGGTAGAATCACTACCACAAGAAGAGTTCAATCGAATAAAGCAGTTATTCTTATGGAAAACCCAGGAAAAGAGTTTGGAGGGAGTAAACAACATTGAAAGACAGCGCAATGAAGGGGTGAAAGCAATAAAAATGACTCCAGGGTTAGCTCTGAGAAATCCCGGAAAAAAAAGAGGCAGGAAAAAACAAAACGAGCTACTGATGGAATGTGTAAAGCTTATGGTAGACTCAGGTAATATGAAAGACCTAACTAGCTACTCTTTTACCAATATTTAATCATGAAGTTCACAAATTGGAATATTAGAGGTCTTGGTAGCAAGAGAAAACAGAGAATGTTGAATAATAGAATGAAACAGGAAGCTCCAGATATAATTTTTGTCCAAGAAACGAAATGCTCCATTCAAAAAGTAAGGCAAATCCATAGTAAATGGCTCAGTAGATTTGAGTTTCTAGAAGTTAAAGCAGAAAATACAGCAGGGGGCATCCTCACTCTCTGGAATCCCAAAAAAATTGGAATAATTGATGTGGAGGCATCAAGGAATTACTTATCAGTTGTTATATAGCCAATATGAGATAAGGACATTTATCTAGTCATGGATGTTTATGCCCCTCAAAGGTTAGATGAAAAAATTAGGTTTATAGATTCCTTGGTGGATCTACGAGTCAGACATGAAGGAATACCTTGGGTCCTAGGATGGGACTTCAATATGATTAGGTCTCTCTCGGAGAAAAAGGGGGTACAAGAGCTCTAAATAAATATTCCTTAGCCTTCCAAATCTTTTCAGAAAGCATGAAGCTTGTGGATATTGAGACAAACAATGGCCTCTGCACATGGAACAATAAAAGAGGAGGGGACTCACAGGTAGCCTCCAAGTTAGATGGATTCACGATCTCTGAGGATCTCATGCTTCTAGACAAGGAAATAACAGCAATAATTCTTCCTTTTGGAGGTTCAAATCACTGGCCGGTTCAAATGGAGATCAAGGGCATAGGTACCCCAAGAAATAGACCTTTCAGATTTGAAAATATGTGGCTTTCTCACCCAGAATTCATCAGCAACATTGAAGAATGGTGGGCGGAGGATTTGCAAACTCAAGGATCAACAATGTTCCTGCTTCACAAAAGATTAAAGCACATCAAGCTGAAGCTTAAAGCCTGGAACAAGGAGGAATTTGGTAATATTTTTGCAGGAAAGAAAGTTGTGGAAAATAAAATTCTGGAGCTCAACCAAGCTTTGATCAAGGAAGGCTTTGATAAGAACAAAAACGATCAAGTAGAGAAACATCACCAAGAATGGGAAAAGCTGTGCAATCAAGAGGAAATTTTTTGGAAACAAAAATCAAGAGTTCAATGGCTAAAAGAAGGAGAGCGTAACACTAAATTTTTCCATAATTCCACCATAGAAAATAGGAGTCACAACAGGATCTCTTCGATCAAGGATGAGGTTGGGCAGATACATCAATCCCATGAGGAGATAGAAGTAGTTTTAGTTAAGCACTTCCGAGGTATTGCTCAGGAAAACACTTTAGACAGGGTTCCCTTCATCAAGGACCTCACTAAGCATATCGCTAAGTTCGTATCTAGAGAGGATAACAATAATCTCAACAGACCTATAACCGAAACAGAGGTCAGTGAGGTCCTCAAGGAAATGAAAAATGGTAAGGCTCTAGGTCTGGATGGATTCAATGTGTATTTCTTCAAAGCTTGTTGGAATATCATCAAAGAGGATATTTTAAGGGTAGTGGAAGACTCCATGCTGAATAGAACTATTTTGAAAGCTCTCAATGCCTCCTTTATCTCCCTAATTCCAAAACAGGATAATGCCCAAATTCCAGAGAGGTATAGGCCCATCGCTTTATGCAATGTGGTTTATAAGATAATTTCCAAGGTTAAGGCCAATAGACTCAAACCTTTGCTACCTACACCAGTTTTAGGGGAACAATTGGGTTATCTAGAAGGCAGACAAATTCTAGATAACATCATACAAGCCCACGAGGTGGTCCACTCGTTAACTAGTGAAAGGAAATCGGGTATGATCATGCAATTGGACATTTCCAAAGCATATGATAAAGTGAATTGGACATATATCGAGAAAGTTCTTGCCGCGTTTGGTTTTGATCATAATTGGGTCAGATGGGTCATGGCCCTAGTGACTTCCTCCATCTTTTCAATTTTAATTAATGGCGCTCCCTTCTAGATGACTCAGACAGGGAGATCCACTTTCTCCTTTTCTCTTCATCCTCATGATGGAAGGGTTGGGGCGGTCCATTAAACATGCTAGAGCAACTGGAAAAATTCAAGGACTCCAACTTTTGGAGAATGGTCAAGTTCTGACTCATCAACAGTTTGTAGATGATACCATGTTACAGGGTATTCCCATGGTCAAGGAAGCGCTAGCATATAAAAAAAATTTGAAGGACTTTGCTTTGGCATCAGGTATGGAAGTTAATCTTTCCAAATCAAAAATATTTTTCTTTAATACCCATATAGCCATTCAGAGAAATGTCTCCAGAATTCTCGGATTTCAAAGAGACTCTCTCCCCTCTAAGTATTTGGGAGTTCCTCTAACGGCTAAACCTTTGCTCAAGAGCATATGGGAACCGTTAATCATTAAGATGAAAGACAAGGTCAGGAATTGGGCAAACAGGTCTCTAAATCTAGCTGGTAGACTGGTTCTCACAAAGGCAGTGCTCCAAGCCATCCCTGTCTTCATGTTATCAGCTCTCCCAGCTCCAAAAGGAATCTTACAACAATTTAGAAATATCCAGAGAGATTTTCTTTGGGGCAAAGAGGAAACAAGGAAAAAATGGGCTTTAGTCTCATGGGAGAAGATCTGTAAACCCAAGAACCAAGGAGGCCTAGGCTTGGATGATATAGAGATTCTAAGTAAGGTTCTAGGGGCCAAACTTTGGTGGAGGTGGGTAAAGGATCCTAAGGCTCAATGGGAAAGCATCTTGAAGGAAAAATATGCCAACGCTTGGCTTTCTTATGATATCATAAGAATGTCCAGGAACATAAAGGGCTCTCCCATATGGAACAAGGTCTGGGAGAATAGAGGCGTGGTTCAAAAAAATAGTTTCTAGGAAATCAGGGATGGAGATCTGGCACTATTCTGGGAGGACAAATGGCAACAAGAACCAACTCTTTTGAGAGAGGAATTTTTGGGCCTCAAACATGAGAGAGACAACCAAGGATTAGTGAAAGTAAAGGATTTTTGGGAGCATTCTCATAATACAGAAAAATGGAGAACACGAAAAAAAAATAGATGGTAGAGAGAACAGGACCCTGAATAGTAGGGCAGATACCCTTAAAAGAATGTTGGATCAGAGGATGATCTTAGTTACTGAAGGGAAGGATCAACTAAGATGGGGCATCAACAAATATGGAAACTTTAATATTAAGGAAGCAAAAGGTATTCTCCTTAGGTTTGAATCCCAAGCTCCGAATAGAACTTGGTAGAAGCTATGGAGGCACAAGGGATGGATGAAGATCAAACTCTTTATGTGGCTAGTTCACCACAGGAAAATCTTAACTTGGGATAATATCAGAAAGAGTGGTATGCTAGGACCCTCTAGATGCCAGCTCTGTGAAGTCCAAGAGGAGACTATTGAACATCTTCTCAATAGCAACATTTCCACCTCCAGGTTATGGGATTTTTTTGCCACCATCTTCAATCAGTATGATAGAGACAAAGAAAGCAACACTAAAACCCTAAACAATTGGAGGAATAACTTTTCGGATTACGAAGTTCTTAACTTTGCTTGGGCTCTTTTGCCAAGTTTCATCATATGGAATGTGTGGAAAGAGAGAAACAGAAGAATCTTCAAAGAAGATAAGAATTCCTCTCTTCACCTGTTGGAGCAGATCTTAAAACAACTTAAGGAGACAGTCAGCACTACAGTAAGGGATCTCCCCAAAAATCCTCCCTCAGAAGTAGAGTTATCAATTCTCAGGCAGTTAGGCATGCAGGGGCTTATTCCACAAGGTATAGACAGGAAAATAAGCATGAGGGAAACGGTTAAAGATTTCTAGAATCCTCCCCCAGAAGGTTTTTTAAAGTATAATATCGATGGAGCATCAAAAGGTAACCCGGGCATGGTAGGCTTTGGAGGAGTTCTGAGGGATGAAAATGGAAACATTATCTCCCTCTTCTATGGTCATCTAGGAAAAGCCACCAACAACATGGCGGAATTAATGGCATTGGAGAAATGCTTAGAATTTTTGAAACAAAACAATTGCTAAAATGTGATAATAGAAGCTGATTTAGAGTTAGTCATCAATGCAGCCAAGAGAATTAGTCATGAAACAGGGTCGGAAAAAGTTACAAAACATTGGAGGTTAATACGGGTTCTCCATAAAATTCAGGGACATCTTCAGGGACTATGCACACTTAGATTCATCCATGTGCATCGCAAGGCCAACAAGTTGGCAGATATTCTTGCCAACCAAGGTGTCAACTGTAAGGATAGCAGAATTTCATTAGATTGGCTCGCTATGTTGCCAAGCAACCTAAAAGAACTTTGCCATAACTAGGAGGAAGAGGACAAAGAATTGTATAAGAACAGAACTAAGGAAGCTAATTCGCAAGGAGTAGATTTTGGCAAGATTCACTTTCTTGGTCTGACAGGCCTACAGTACAAGACTGGTCAGGGACGGCCTCAACAGCCATGGGATCCCCTTCCCTGAAAATCCCTGGAGTCGGGTGCAAGGTTATCTCGGTCAGGAGGGAGGGGGAAAGTAATAATCGACGGCATCTGTTTTGGTGGCACTATTTCAAAATTTTCAGTGGCGGGGAACAAAACCGCTTCCAAAGTGGTTTAGGCATGATTGCACCACTTTCAAGCTGATGGTGGTATTGAATTTTGGGCAGCGACTCCATTCAAATCCTGACGCGTGGATGAGGGTTAGGCCGGAAAACCACCCTCATCGCACACTAAAGTCCGATCTCTTCGGCCGTGCGATATGCAGCTCCACCGTCCGATTGGGATAGGCCGATCAACATTCTGGATTGAATGAGCGGTTTGGTGGGGTCCGGGGGTTATCCACCTTGCTTCTTCATGGTGCGAATTGTATCTCCGGCGTCAGATTTTAAAAGAAGAATAGACGGTAGTGATTTAGAGGCAGGTTAGGTTTTTTATGGTGCGGCTTTATGCGGGGAGGGTTCTCGGGCCCTGTGATTCTCTTTGTATATTGTTGCATGTACTCTTATGGTTTGGGAGGGTAATTTTTGGGGTTTGAGGGCTTAGTTTCTATGGAGCACGCTCTTAGCAAACCTAAGACCACTTAGTTTGGTGGCTTTGTGTAAATTTTGTAAATTATGTTCGAGTTAATGGAATAGAAAGCTCGTCTCTTGCTTAAGCTAAAAAAAATAAATTTATCAATGCATTATGCATATGGACATATAGAGGGAAAAGGTTTTCCAATACAATGGATATGTGAGCTACTTGATGTTAACACATATACGTGGAATACATAAACAAAATATATTTCATTAAGATTCTATTGATCAAAAAATTGCACCAAATTCATGTACCTTATTCATGTACCAATATCTACAACACATGCACATTTCCATGCAATTCTAGAAATTTAGGGTGTTAAGGCATATTTGCAATCAATCCAAGACATGCCTACGTATGCATGTCAGATTTGTGATAGATTTTCCTTTGGAAAGGATATGCAATCTATTAACAAAGGAATATTATCTACTATTAGTTATCTAATGCCTGCTTTACAGTTCAAACCCATTAAACTCAATGAAAAAATATACAAATCTTGTAACAATGCAATACTCAATGAAAAATTCCATATTTACATCACCTATTTATATTAGGCGAAATGAAAATTTGATGTTCATTGAACAATTGACATATTTGGAAGAGAGGTTAGTGGCACCAAGGATGGATTTTTCACAAATAAGGCAACTTGGCTACAAAAGATCACAAACTGGCTTAACAAGAACAATTATAAATGTTCCTTCTAGTCTAGATAGAATTCATAGAGCATTGCCTAGAGATATTGATGACAATATGACAGTGGGAATTATGGTAAAAAGAAAATTGGAATACAATAATTCCTATTTGTCTGGAGATATTCAATGCAAGAAAGTGATGTTTGCATTACATGACTTGTGCATCACATCTTTATACAAGAGCGAACAAATAGTAATCAACTATGAATGGAAAAAACATTTTGATCAAAGTAGGCAAGATCATCATAACGATAGTCCAAAAATGAAGGAACTAGACTCACCAAATGCAGATAATGATCTAGAGCAAGAAAATGAAACACTTGTACATGGTTATTCAGAGGCCCACCTTATCCATGATCTTGATACAAGAATAATACAGATTGCACCTTCTGAAGGATTTCATCCCCTAGGCATTTTTCAAGACAAATTCTCTGAAGAACTAAACTTTTTGACACTATTCTTTAGATCAAGTCGCCCTACTGATGTTATCAATCGCTTTTCGTATCAAAAAATTGCACAGTGGGAGTTATTGCACAAGTCTAGTGACTTTTCAACACATATTACAAACATATTTTTTCAAGAAACTCATTTAAAGCAATTTGTATTCTCATAAAACACGTTTCTAATTCAGCTTGGATTTGTATTCACAAAGGAGAGCTAAAAGGACAAAAATTATTTGCTAAATATGTCAAAAATACAAGCAATATTCATAAACTATTAAAGTCACAAATTGCATAACAATGTTTAAGAAGAATCCACACTTCGCCTAACTATTTCGAACTACAAAAAGATATATTTGCAATGATACAACAGCTTGGTCCACCAATTTTCTTCGTGACATTCACTAGTGATGAGCATCTTTGGGAACCATTGATAAATGCATTAAAAATACAAAGTACTGACTCCATAACAGATGACGCAAATAACTTCAATGATGAATTCATTGACACATTGATCAAACATCAATCAGTCATATGTATTCCATATTATAGGCATAAAAATCACTATGTTCCTTGATAACAAAAATGACGAATTATTTGAGCAAGTGCAAGATTATTTTTTATTTACAGAATTCCATTGTAGAGGAACAGAGCATGACCATGGATTGCTTTGGATTCAAAATACTTCAATATATCAAAAATCCCAAGATGTTGATGTCATAGGTTTCATTGATTAGTATTTGAATTGTGATTCAACAATTTTGTTGAATCAAATGGTTCAATTGAAGACTCATCACCACACAAAAACTTGCAAAAAACATAAAAAAAATCTAGTTGTACATTTGGTTTCCATATCCCACCAATTAATTACACTTGTACCTTTCATCCTTTGTGCAATGAAAACAAAGATATGCAAACAATGCAAAAGAAACTTTGATTTCTTCTACAAGACAAATCCTATTCAAAAAACATAACATTTTCCATGCTTTTAGTCGATCTTGGAATTACAAAACAAGAATACATCGTGCTCTTACGATTTTGTATTACTCAACCAATTGTACGGATCAAAAGAAGTGCTTGTGATGTGTGGATAAATGAATTTGCAGAACAAACCCCTTCATTGTGGCAAGCAAGCACATATTCTCAATTTATTTTATATGCCTATGTTGTGACAACATATTACAACTCTTATATGACAAAAATGAATCACTCCATGACAACTACATTCAAACAAGTTTGAGAAAATTGCATATCCCGCGGAGACCAAAAAATATGAACTACTCGTAAGCTTGGAAACTCATTGCTAAATATGCAACAAATATCAAGTAGACAAGAAATCCACATTGCTCTATCATTGCCTTTGTATTCAGATTCTAGAAAATCAATTTTCATTAACACAATTGTAGCTGAAAAACAAACATATGTTCTAAAATGACCTATTTTGTTAGAACAAGAACCCGATAATTCCAAAGATATTGTTTCCATGACAACTGCTGATAGATATGTTGCATGTCCCATTTCCCTTGAGCAGGTTTGTTTGGAAAAATATGTTTCTTATTATTCAATCATGAAAGCAACATTAAAAAAAACAAAAAACAAAAAAAAAAAAAAACGTCCATGTGTCATAAGATTCATTCGATACAATGGCCACATGGACAAAAAAAACAACTACGGATAAAAAGTGATGCTTGACATCCTAGACAGGGAGTCTAAATACACATTAAATAAAAATGGAGGAACATCGGCTCAAGCATACTTTTCTCCTAAACACATTATTGATGTCACAGAAAAATAATTTTATCATTTAGTCACACCATGGGGTGATATTGAAACTGCTTCCACTATAATTTCATCCCAAAATAACGAGATATTTCTCCTTCACATTCCATTAGAAACTGAGAATAGGGTTTGTTCTAATGAAAAGTATGACATTCAACAAGATTTGCAAGAGAAAATGAAATTCAAAAACACTCAAGCTAAGTATAAAAAAATCATTGAATTGATTAAGCATCCCTTTGTTTTGAACACATTGGAATACCATGAAATTATGAGACAATTAATCAAGAGAAAAAATCAATAATAATAAATAGTTCTATGGAAAAAGAATAATCCTGGTAAGCATTTCTATTTGTTTATCATTGGAGGTGCAAGTACAGGAAAAACATTCACTTCAAAAGTGATTTACCATGCACTTGTATGACTTTATAACAAATATTTATAAAGTGACCATTTCAAAAAAAAAAGTCTAATACTTGCATTTACTAGCAAAGCTGTATATATTACACATGGTGTTATAGTCCATTCAACTTTGTCTTTTCCACTTTCACCATGTCACATGGTTCGATAAGCTTCTGACAAAATGGATGTATTGAGAAAAGAATACAAACAACTTAAATTTCTATTGATAGATGAGGCATCATTAATTGGGTCTCGATTGATTTATAGCATTGACAAGCCACTCCATGAAATTATGAATACTCCAGCTTCCCCATTTGGTAACCTTGACATAATATTTTATGGTGACCTATGTCGAGCATAATCTGTATGTAATTTTTGGATATTTGAACAACCACATCTTAAAGGAACTAGTGCTCCTTAAATTTTTTGGAAATAAAATGTGAAAACTTATGGACTAAAACAGGTAATGTGACATGACAGTAAACAATTTGTATCCATCTTAAACTAAATCATGAAATGTTCGCATATTGATGATGATCTTGCATTCTTGAACAAACATTGTTATAGAGAAGCACCAAATGATCCAACTTTTCCATACTTGTTTTATTTAAACAAGAATGTATATGAACAAAATGAAATAATGTTGTCTCTGATTGACAAAGAAGCAATTATATTAAATCCATATGATAAAACAATTGGCTCAACAAGTATAAGTCACAGTAAACAGATCAAATTGCAGCTTCCAACTTCTATTATGTTGAAAGAAAATATGCTTGTTGAACTAATTGGAGGAAATTAAAATATTCAAGATGGCTTGGTGAATGGTGATAAAGGGATTTTTAGAGCATCAACAAAATTTGGAAATGGTGCAATTTGGATTGAATTTGTTAATGTAGTTGTTGGCACTATTCAACAGGAAAATATGGTGCATTTGTACAAAGATGAAATCATGTCTACGTGGACACCTATTACTAGAGTTTGTAGGAATAATGAATAAAACAACAAAATTAGTTTTACAAGAGAATAGTTTCCTGTTTAACTAGCATGTGTACAAACTAAACATCGATCACAAGGATTAACAATGGAAAAATTGGCTTTTGACCCCAAATAGTTTAGGCAATGTGGACTTGTTTATACTTCACTTTCTCGTGTCAACTATATTAAGTCATTGTATTTATTAAACAAATTGGAGCATAGTAACTTTTCTCTCAGTGAAAAAGTCTTTATTGAGCTAAATAGACTTAGAAAAAATTCCTCCTATGAGCTTGAATATAACATATACCAAAATAATACAATTGACAATTTGACAATATGTTCATTGAACACTCGTAGTGTGTCCTTGAATTTCAAGGATATTGTTGTTGACTATGATCTCATGAGTGCTACTATTCTTTGTTTCCAAGAAACAAAAGAAAAATCATCTCTATAGAATCTATTATTGTCTAGCAAATACGAATACATACATTTATACCATTTACATGGAATTTTCAGTTATACAAATGACCAAATTGAGTCAACAATTACAGCATTGCATGATTAAAAAAAGCCATTGTAGTTTCAAAAGTATATATTCCACCAAATGCAAACATTGAATAAATAATTAATTTCATCAAATTCATTTTAAAGAACAAATGTAAAATCTACCCAATTATGCTTGTTGGTGATTTCAATTTGGACATGTTGAGAACTAGCAATCAACAAAAAAAACTACTTTCATTTATGTAAAACAATGGCTTCAATTGTTATACAAAAAAACCAACAAATGACTATATCTCAACGCTAGATCACTTTTGGACAAATACTTAATTGAATATTGTCTCTTTCTAGGTCTTTGATGCTTATTGGATAGATCATCATAAAATTTGTCTTGCCATATCTTTGTTGTCACCTTGAGTCATTTTTCCAATGTTCGTATTCTACAAGTTCATTGTTGGCTTTCCACAATATTTGTCACATTTGCAAATGTGCACCTTTGACATATTCCTTGATTTTAAAGTATTCAAAAACAAAGAAATTTTTTGCAACAAAAAATAACACAACAACATAAACATGAAAATATAAAATTCTGGTAAGTCTTTGAACCATGAACATAGTTTTTTTGTATTTGTATTGTGTAGCTATAATTTTTTATGCGATGCTTGGTATGAAATTTATGCATTTTAATTCTAACTTTGTTCCATTTTTCTCCATATACTAAATATTTTTATGTTCTTTAGCTTGTATTTCATATTCCATTATTTATTGTACACCTACTTTTGATTAAAAAAAAAGAGGTGCATATCGTAATTCTTAATGGCACATTTCCAAAATTAAACTATATGTATATTTGTCAATGAAATCTATAAAACATTTTCTTTATTGTAACTTATGCACAGTTACTACATAGCCACCAACAATGGTTAATAGTACCATAAAAACAAAATTCATGTATATATAATTTATCATTGTAAAGTATACATTGTTTTAAATGTTCATTATACACTTGTCTCTTATTTGGCAGCTTGCATTTTCATTTTCTGGAAAAGATTGGTCGAGTCATTTGGAACAATATCATGGAAACATCTAGCTCTAGAAACCAGATATTAGAAGAACAAATGGTGGAAAATGAGAATCGAGAAAGGTTAAGTTTGTGCTGCATTGGATTTTTGTATAGTCAAATGAGATGTCTACATTTAATCGATGTCAGTGTTTTTTGAAGAATGTTGTTTTCTTTTGACTTTGAATATAAGCAGAGAAAATAATTGGAACCAACATCCTCTTCAACATTGAAATATGCTTAGGAGCATATGAAAAACATTTTGAAGGTGATATATGAGTTATTTATTGGCCAAGACAAACTAAAAGTACTAACTCCCCTACAAAGGTGTGGCTACTCCACCCTGATTTTGTTGATAGCCACTACTAACTGCCTATCATAGTGGACATGGGAAACCATCTTATAGAGAATTTTGAAAACATGTGCACTATTGGAAATAGTGCTCGAATTACATATTTTGTGATAAAAACAAGGGTATTTATGAACGAGGAGACGTAAAATTTTGCATAGTGTTACATGACAAAACCATGGTTGAACCAATTCCACAGGTTGAGTCATACTCAATATGCATCAAGTATATACATACATACATATATATATATATATATATATATATATATATATATATATATATATATATATATATATATATATATATATATGCAAGAGGTCTTATCCTGTAGGGTGGCACTTAATATTGTTGGAAAGTTTTATGAAATACTCTTTGAGTACACTTATCTTCCGTTTGATGTACACACTATAGCAGTATTATTTATCCACATAATCATGATATAGTTAATAATTCTCTCATTAATGGAACCAAAACTAATCTTCATGGATTTCACATTTTAATATTTTAATGTTAATATTCTAATTAATCTCCCAATGCATAATTTTCCCTATAGTTTTGTGCTTTCCAGTCTTAGTATTTGTTTTATTATGGGGTTTTGATAATAATTCATTATGTTGCCTTTCTGATGGGTTTCGTATTATATTGTTCTTTTCCTTGTAGGATGGTACAATTCGTTACACTAGGTCACTAAATCAAGAAACTATAAAAACAATACTAATGTGAAATTTATTTATAGGTAAAGCAGAAAGTCAGAAATAACACGTTTTACTCTTGTCATTTTTAAATTTTTTTATTTACATTGATACTAAGGTCTTTATTTCACAAGACAAATTATAATATATTTATTTTTTCACTAGCCCTCTACAAGGTCTCCTTACGTGCTTCAGTTCGATATTGATAACTAGTGAAATCCAACTATTCTTATTGTAATAAAGAAACAAAACAAAATATATATGCTTTCATGTACAAACAGAGAACTACTCTTTGTCGCATATTAACCAATCCATACATGGTTATGTTTGATCTATTCTTACGTTGTCTCTATTGCCAACCTTGCAAGAAATGTCATGGTTCTCGAACCCTAGAACGACCATGTGTTTTGTATACTCTTCTATTGTCCTCATTGTTAGCATTAAAAAATTTGCAAGTTTTCCTTGTTTTTCATATCTCTTTATATTTTGTCATCGAATTTAACTAGAGGTATAAAAATGGTATTTCATAAACGAGCTATGAATACAAAAAAAATAAAAAATCGATTAACAACAAGTCAATCTAAGGATCCTTGGACATACAAAGTATCTTTATGCAACCCTAATCAAAGTGCTAATTAATAAACTTTTGTTAACAAAGGACATAGCGTATATCTTCCAATCCTTGGGAAATATTCCATTTTCTACCTCCCTTTCTAGGATTCTGATTAAAACAAAGACAAATGTTATAAGTTTTATTACCTTTCATGTCCCTGATCAATGTTCATAGATTTTATCTTGCTTATTTTGCAATTATGCATTGTGCAAGATAATCAGAAATTTGTGCCACTAGAGAGGAAATCAATGAACAAAATTATAGCTATGATATATGTGGTGATCTTAGATATACATTCCTTTATCTACACATTCATAATCCAAAAAATTTGTTACTCATTTGTCCCTGTTATTTATATATTGTTCTTATGCATTGCTTTCTCTAGAATATCACTACACATGATACAAGTGTCTTCAAAGAATTTTGGCGCAAAAATATTTTTGAATGCTTTGGAAAAACGAATCAATACAACCTTGTATTTTAGTTGAAGGAATAGTTCTATGTATAGAAAGTATATAAAATTCTTTTGGCTGGTTGAACAATTTGCTTTGTGGTTACAAAACACAGTATACATTAGTACCTTTAACTATGGCACATGTAAACAATTATTTAGAAATTATTGAATCTATCCTTAATCGCTAGTTTCAAGTAAGTAGAATCCAAAAAATTATTTAGACATTTACAAGTCAAGTATTTATTGCTAATATTAAGTAAATAACACATAATAACTAAAGGTAGAATTGCATATGTCAGCCATTTTTCATTCTCAATTCTAGTCAACACATGAGCATAAATTAATTGAACACAAGAAGAGTAAAAACCCTGTGTATTACTATTAATGTTCCTTTTTATTTGAAATCGAAAACCATACTCACTCATTCCATGATAAGTGTTCAATAATTTTTTGATACTCAAGATATTATTTAAAAATTTAGGAAATAATTTGCATTCTTGTTATCATCTTTACAAGAAACCTTTTTTCTTTCCTGCATCACAAAATACAAAAATAAAACAAAAACAAAAACATTAAACAAATTATTTGTTTTTTTGAATACTTAAGTCATGGAATCGGTCGAGAAACATTTTGTAAAAAAAATTAACCTCTAGAGTACCTGACCTTCCAACTACACAACTAGAAAGCTGTGAGGATTAGGAATTTTATTATAAAAATTTTGAGCAACCTCGAGACCCCAGCATTGCCCAACCTCCAAACTATCTAGCCTAATGAAACCACTTTATTATGCTATAGTTGAGGTAGGGATACAATAGGTGAATGACAAACAAAGAAAACGACTTACTATCCATCCTCCTAACTATACGAACAACACGATAGAAAAAAATGTTGACTATAGTATAGTCAGAATCTAGATATAACAAATTGATCATAAAACAATAAAATGCTTGATTGGTTGACTACCTGATCTTTAGTCCGTCTAATCATGAAAAAAATACTATTTTTGTTGATTTCTGTGTAGTGCACTTTTTACTAAATATTTTGAAATTTCGTGTTTCACATTTAATTGATTAATTGTTAAAAAAAATATTGCTAATGTTTTCTTTATTCCCGACAATAAAAACAGTTGGTGTGTTTACAGGAAATTTATGCACATGTTCATTTGTGATTTTCTTTTTTATATAGACATGATTTTAGGATTTTAGGGTATTATGCCTGCATGCTCTCTTCTGAAATATTGTTCAAAGAAAATTTAAATTAAGTAAACTGAGTACCAGTTCAAAAAATAACCTCACTTATTTTAGGGATTTCTCAATGCAATTTCAAATTTTAAATTCGCAAAACTTATGTATGTTGTATTGGCATTTACATGTCATAAAATGCCAAAAATATGAAATTCTCTAGCAGCAAATTTAAAATTTTAAGATCTTTTGGTTGAATGTTGTTCTATTAGTTCTTGTTCAAAGAAGTAGTGAGTTGAAGCAACAAAATACCAATTTTAAAAAAAAATTGTGTAAGTATAATGTTATTTTTTTTACAAATTGTTGAATTCAATTCCAAATTTTGAATAGTCAAAATTTATATATTCTTTCTTAATGTTTACAGCTCTTAAAATGTCAAAAAACATAAAATATCCAACTACAAATTTAATATTTTAGGGTGTTCTGGTTGCATGCTCATTTCTTAAGTCCTATTGCAAGAATCGTTGAATTAAGGAAATACATAACCAATTTCAAAAAATTATGTGTAAGCATAACATTATTTCTTTTACAAATTCTTGAATTCAATTTCAAATTTTAAATAAGAAAAAGTTATATATCCTCTCTTACTATTTACAGGTTATATAATCGGGGAAAAAGGAAAATCTGCAGTAGCAAAGAAACAAACTAGAAAATTAAAGGAAATATTAAGAGCACGGATGTTGGACCAGCACAACAAGTGAACTTTGGCTCATTAGTCATGTCAGATTCAACCTACAAGACACAAAAAGAAGGTATGATGACATGGTAGGAGATATTTGAATTCTTTGAGTAAAGAGAATGGTTAAAAAGGCCAAGAGCTACTGAAACAAAGAATAAATGGTTTGAAGATATCAGAGCAAAAAAATTACATAAAGTAGCAATTAGGGCCAGAATCTTTCCCTATTATGACATGATTTCATGGATTCTCTCTCGTGCTGATATTAAAACTCGAATAATATTTGACCATCAAGAAATTGTGATAACATCCTGGAAATCTAAAGTGTTATCGGCCATATATAAGCTCAGTCCCCCACAAATCCCACTCAATTTTGAGTTCCTTCAGAAGTTTCAAAGTACTATCTTGAAGAAATGTCAAGAGAATTATGATATAGTAATTAGAGGATGGTTGAGAAAATAAGCAAAAAGTTTCAAGCTCAAAGGAAAAATGGACCACCCAATAGTTATTTTTAAGAAGCCTGTTAGATTTCTTATTAAAATGCTCAGAAGATTATATGGGGAACAAGATCCTGAGCATTGTAAAACTAAATTGATCATAATAATCCATAGCATTTTTGGTGGAGCGCGCAGCGATTCAACTCTCTAGGGTTTCTGTAACTTCTGCTACAGAAGAGCCCTTCAGACTTTTGCAGTTCTGACAGTATCAACCGCTTCACGGTTTTTCGGTTCCTGCAGGGCAGTTTCGAGTTCCATGAGTCCCCCTCAGGGGGAGGACGCTGCACCTCCCCCAAAGGATGATGGCGAGCAGCATAGAGATAAAGAAGGCGACAAAACAGAGGCTCAGAATGATGATAGCACGGATCTGAGCTCACAACAGGGAAAAGCAAAGGATAATCAGGATCAGCCCAAAGTCAGCTCGACCACATGCAAGCCAGTAGCCACTGAGCATCCAAAAGTGGAATTTCCAAGTCACTGAATCAATGCTCGGATACAGTTTATGAGGGATCATGCGCTAATAGGCAAGTTCATAGGACTTTGGCCAACTGAGAAGGCGCTGTGTGGCTGGATAGCAGCAAAATGGAACCCAAAAGGCCACATCACCCTGCAGCTAGGGCCTAAAGGGTTCTTCATAGCCATTTTTAACTGCTTAGAGGACCGGAACAGGGTCCTGGATGGAGGACCATACTTCTTTAATGCAGTTGGTCTGTATCTCAGAGGATGGGTAGAGCGTTTCAACCCTGACAAAGAGGATCTCAGCTGGGCTCCAGTCTGGATAAGACTTTATTCGCTCCCCATGGAATATTGGGAGGAAGACTCTTTACAAGAGATCGGAAATGTTCTGGGCGAGTTTATCAAAGTGGCAGAGGAAACAAAAATCAACAGATACACCTCATACGCACGAATATGTGTCTACATGCACCTCAATAAGGCACTTCCGGATGCGGTAAGCTTATTCCATGATGATATTGAATGGGTTCAGTTGATTGATTATGAACATGTGCCTTTTAGATGTAGAAGATGTCACGATTTGGGCCACTTATTTAGGGATTGTCCTTTAAATCAAAAACCCTCTTCCCCAGCGACCTCAGATAAGCCTGAGTCCGATGGATTTACCAAAGTGGCCAGCCACAGGAGAAATCACAAGAAATCGGCAACAAATCCCAAAATGCCTCCAACCAGCTCTTCCAAACCTTCAACCAACAACAACTTTGAAGCTTTAGCCTGAGAAAATGATCTCATCTCTGACAATCCCACTCCCCCAGAGCGGGAGACAAAGAAAGACAATCATTCAGCACAAAATGATCCCAAATCGCTCCTAGAAGATCCTATGCCCAAAGATACCTTCTCCCCTACCAAGCACAAGATCCCAGCTTGGAGCTCTCAAGGAATGGAGGTAGACAATATACTATTTGATTCCAGAATAGCAGCAGAAACCTCTGAAGAGTTAAATGAATCCCAGCACATGGAGGAGGAACCAGAAAGCATAGATATTGGAGAACTAGATATCCTAGGCCTAGAGCAAGCATGTAAAACAAAGAACTTTGACAAAATTCCAGATCGTCAAGTAGAGAACCTGGAGGAGGTCCTATCTCGGGCTCAAAGGCATCACTCTCTAGGTGTTCAGATTGGAAGCCCCTGGGATGGAAAATTCATTGCCAAAGATAACAAAAAACGTGGGAGGAAAACAGATCTCCAACGAACAATCAGAATAGGAGAAATGTTAGTGGAGTCAGGCAGATACTCCAAGCTAACAAAGTACTTTAACACCACCCACAATACTTCTCAATGAAGTTGATTTCATGGAACATCAGAGGGCTCAATAGCCCAGGGAAAGGTAGACTACTTAAGAACATGATCATGCAAGAAAAGCCTCAAATCCTATTCTTGCAAGAAACCAAATGCAATTCAAATGCTCTGGAAAGAATTGCAGCAAAAGCCTGGCCAAGAGGTCTGGTCACTGCCGTGGATGCTGATGGGGCGTCTGGCGGCCTTGCAATTATATGGGACGCACGCACTATTATGCTCAACAACATACATGCTAATAAGAACTTCATCCAAGCAATCTTTCACATCACAGGGACCAACATATATGGACATCTAACTAATGTGTATTTTCCTCAGGAAATTGTGCACAAGATAGAAATCCTGAACACCCTTTCAGAAATCAATAAAAATAGGTTGCACCCTCTTTGGATTTCTGGGGGCGATTTCAACATGATTGCCAGGTTGGAAGAAAAAAGGGGAGGCAGGAACAGAGGAAACAAGGAAGGGAGTCACCTAAAAGACTTTATTCAGAACAATTGGCTTATTGACATTCCTTCCAATAATGGTCTTTTTACCTGGAATAACAAAAGAGCAGGGCCGCATCAGATTGCTTCTCGTCTGGACAGATTTCTTCTATCAGACAACGCAATTCATCTAGGTGGAGAATTTGCTGCTTCCATCTTGCCGATCTCGGGATCAGATCATTGGCCAATTTCCCTTCAATGGACTCACCCTAGACAAAATATCTGAAGACCTTTTCGCTTTGAGGCCTTCTGGATGTCTCATCCGGACTTCAATAACTTAATCAACTCAGAATGGAACAACTTCTCTCCTCCAAATGGCTCCAAGATGTTTCAATTTCAGCAAAAGCTCAAGCATCTCAAAGGCAAGATCAAACATTGGAATTACACTTCTTTTGGTAATATTTTCCAGGCTCAGAATGCCCTCAATCAAGACATGAAAAATCTGCAGCAGAGGATTATAATTGAAGGCCGATCAGATGACCTGTCAAAACAGGAAAAAATTCTTGAATCACAAATCTTAGAAAGGGCAAAACAAGAAGAAACACTATGGAGGCAAAAATCAAGAATAAAATGGCTTAAGGATGGGGAAAAAAACACAAAAATTTTTCACAGAACCACCGTTCAGCACAGAATGAATAATAACATAACCCACATTCAAAATGAGCAGGGGGCAAGGGTCGAAACTCATGAAGAAATTGAAAGCGAATTCCTAAATTATTTCAAGCAAGCGCATCAAGAGCCAAATATTGATAGATCGCTAGCTATTGAAAAAATTACGAAGAATATTCCAAAATTAATCTCAGAAGAGCATAATCAACTCCTTCTCAGACCTGTAGACTTACAGGAGGTTGAAGAGGCAGTTTGTCAATTGAAGGTTGGGAAGGCGCCGGGCCCGGATGGATTTACATCCAACTTTTTTCACAATTTCTGGGAACTGATCAAAATGGAGGTGTGGCAGGTTGTTGAGGAATCAAGAACATTGAGATGGATGTTCCCTGGATTGAATGCCACTTTCATTGCTCTTATTCCCAAGGAGGCTCAGCCCAGCACTCCTGACAAGTACAGGCCTATCGCTTTGTGCAATATAATATACAAAATTGTTTCCAAAATCATCGCCTCCAGACTCAAATTGTTGCTCCCTCTCATCATCTCGCCGGAGCAATCTAGATATGTTGAAGGTCGGCAGATAATGGATGGCATCATCCTAACTCATGAAATAATCCATTCTTTGAAGCAATCCAAGAGGCCAGGTATGCTCCTTAAAATAGATCTTTCCAAGGCTTTTGATAGCTTAAGTTGGATGTACATCAGGAAAATTCTAACTGCTTTCGGTTTTGCTCCTCCTTGGGTAAGGTGGGTTATGAGTCTTTTATCATCTTCCTTCTTTTCTGTGCTAATCAATGGTATCCCCTCATCCACCTTTCACCCCTCTCGGGGAATTAGGCAGGGAGATCCCCTTTCTCCCTTCCTTTTCGTTATCATGGCAGAAGGATTGGGTCGCAGTATTAAAAAAGCCCAGCAATCTCAGCTCCTTAAAGGCCTGTCTTTTCATAACACCCCTACCTTTTCTCACCAGCAATTTGTGGATGACAATATGCTTTTTGGTCATCCTTCTGTCCAGGAAGCTCGTCAACTCAAATCATTACTGACGGATTTCTCAGATGCCTCAGGTGCCAATATCAATAAAGCCAAGTCTCAAATCTTCTTTTTCAACACTCCTGTTAATACCCAAGCAGCTATAGCCCGCATTCTTGGATTTTCCATTGCAGCTCTCCCCTCCAATTATTTAGGAGCGCCTTTGACAGCCTCGGCCCTTAAGCACTCTTCTTGGAAAATCCTCTTAGAAAAACTGGAGGCTCGCCTCTCCCTCTGGACTCACAGGGCTCTCAACATGGCGAGTAGATTAGTCCTAATAAAAGCCATTCTTCACTCCATGCCGCTCTATCTCTTCTCTATCCTTGCTGCTCCCAAATGGGTTCTCAAAGAAATCAAGCAGCTCCAACGATCCTTCTTGTGGGGAAGCTCAGAACAAACTCGCAAATGGGCTCTTGTCAAATGGGATAAAGTTTGCCTTCCGAAGTGCGCCGGTGGCACTGGTTTGAGGGATCCGTCTCACAGCAATGAGGTCATGGGGGCTAGAATATGGTGGAAATGGCTTACTACGCCATTCACACCCTGGGCTACTCTATGGACCGCAAAATATGCAAGCAATTGCCCAATAGAAGAATGAATACGATTGTCAGAAGTCAGCATGGGCTCCCTAATCTGGAATTCGGCCAAGCAACATAGAAATCTAATTCAGCAGCATAGTTTTTGGGAAGTTAAGGATGGCAACACAGCAAGGTTCTGGGAGGATTCTTGGCAGCAGTTGCCCAAGCTAAAGGACCTTCTTTCTCATCTGCAACTTCCGGAGCAGGATCTGCAAAAGTATGACAAGGTCAGAAATTTTTGGACTCACTCTTCTACACAGGATTATAGGCAATGGATTAAAGCGGATCAAATCTTAAGACATGGAACAGAACAAACTCAACAAACTCTCAAAATAGAATTAATGAAAAGGAAAATACAGCTTTCGGATGAAAGGGATATCCTCAGATGGGGATATGAAGAAAAAGGCACCTTTACCACAAGGGAGGCTTACAATATCATCATCAAGCAACATGTGGTCAAAGACCTTCTATGGAGCAAAGTTTGGGACCACTCCAACTGGCCAAAAGTCTCTACCTTTCTCTGGCTCCTGTGTCAAAACAAGATCCTCACATGGGATAATCTTAGAAAAAGGAATTATCATGGGCCCTCCATATGCCCCAACTGCAGACAAGAAGAGGAATCCATAAAGCATCTTATGCATTCTTGTCATATTGCGCGCAAGCTTTGGGAAAAATTCAGCTTTCGATGTCAAAAGGAGGGCAGAGTTCATGGAGATATCATAGCCATAGTTCGCAATTGGGAATAGACACCATATCAATGCAAAATTTTAAATTTCTTATGGAAGCTTATTCCAGGATTCCTCATGTGGAACATTTGGAAGGAGAGGAATCGCAGGATATTCAAGGATCACTCTATGCCTATGGAGAATCTCTGGATCATCATATGCCAAAATATCAAAGAATCCTTATCGCTCCATACTTGGTATCAGGAAGATCTTCCTTCTCTGCCGCAAGAACAATCCATCTGGGAAAATTGGAATCTTCAGTGGAATCAAGAGCATAATTCCAAAGGAACAACGCCGTCGTTGGGCCATTCACATGAGAAGTGGCTTCCTCCTCCCAATGATATGTTCAAGCTAAACTTCGATGGAGCCTCGAAAGGTAATCCAGGAAATTCAGGCTTTGGAGGGATTTTCAGAAACTATAAAGGGGCTCCTCTTCTAACCTTTTTCGGCTCAAAGGGATGGGATACCAATAACTCGGCGGAATTGGAAGGTTTGTGGCAAGGTCTTATCCTAGCTCAAAACAAAAGATTCTTTCCGCTTATCATAGAGGGTGATTCTCAGATCATCATAAATATTGTTATGAAACCAACTCACAAAAATATAGAAAAGAGAGATCCACGCCTTAGAATTCAGCCTCTTCGAGGGGGCAACCTCCTTTACATTACATAAATGAACAATTCTTGGATGATTCAAATAACAAAACCTCCTTTCTATATATAGGAGTCTATGGAGTCACAATATAATCCAGCCGACCTAACAATAATAATATAAAGCCACAAAAATAACAATAGAGGGATTCTATGGGCACATTAATAACAATATGGGGGTAATGGGGGCACAACAATATAAATAAGGGGTATAACTACAATAGTAATGGGGTAATCACTAGTATTATAGGGACCCAACATGCCCCTCTCCTTCAAAAAAGTGTTGTCCTCAACGCTTGAGTAGTTCTGGATACTTCTGCATAAAATTCTCATCCTCCCATGTGGAATCTTCAGCTGATAAGTTCTTCCACTTGATAAGATACTCTGAAATTGATCGATTTCGTAGCTGTCGAGTTCTTGTTTCTGTGACTGCTTCCGGTTCCAATATAATTTTTCCTTCCTCGTCAAGTTCTGGCAATATTGTTTGAACTGGGAGCTTGTCGCCTATAACCTTCTTTAAACATGAAACATGGAAAACTGGGTGCAATCGAGAAGCTGCAGGAAGCTCCAATTTGTATGCCATAGTACCAATCTTTTGCAACACCTTGTACGGACCATAATACTTTGGTGATAATTTATTATCCTTCTTAGCTTGCTTGAGGGACATTTTCTTATATGGTTGTAGCCGTAGGAATACCCAATCACCTACATCAAAACTTCTTTCACTGCGATGTTGATCTGCCTGTTGTTTCATTCTATTCTGTGCCAACACGAGGTTATCCTTTAAGAGTTGGAGGACTTGTTGTTGATGTTCGATGTGATGTTCCACTGCCTGAACCTTAGAATTTTCTCTTAAATATGATGTGATGGATGGTGGTTGATACCCATAAAGTGCCATAAATGGGGTCATTTTTGTTGCTGTATGAAAGGAAGTGTTATACCACCATTCAGCCAGAGGCAACCATTTGACCCATTGTGTCTGTTTATCAGATACAAAGCAACGAAGATATCCTTCCAAACATTTGTTTACTATCTCAGTTTGCCCATCAGATTGAGGATGATAAGATGAGCTATGAGCTAACTGAGTACCAAGACAAGAAAATA
The DNA here is from genome assembly GCA_031772625.1 of Pinus tabuliformis. Taxonomy (NCBI): domain Eukaryota; kingdom Viridiplantae; phylum Streptophyta; class Pinopsida; order Pinales; family Pinaceae; genus Pinus; species Pinus tabuliformis. The sequence goes on along the minus strand of CM062819.1, from coordinate 1,745,807,835 downwards.
ATTCTGTCCAAAAATTTCCAGTGAAAATGGGATCTCTGTCACTTACAATAATCTTTGGGTTTCCATGTAGCTTTTGAATTGTTTCCATAAATGCAGTAGAAACTGTACTGGCTTTAAATGGATGTGATAATGCACAAAAGTGTGCATACTTGGTAAGTCTGTCAACTACCACCATGATGACACTCTTTCCCTCAGACTTGGGTAAACCTGTGATAAAATCCATTGAAACCTCCTCCCAACGTTGGCTTGGAATGGATAAAGGTTGTAATAGACCCGGTGTCTTAATTGTTTCAACTTTATTTTGTTGGCAAACCAAACATTCTGCCACAAACTTTTGAATATCTGATTTAAGGCCATCCCAAAAAAATTCCTTCTTAACCCTGTGGTAAGTTTTTAAAAATCCTGAGTGCCCTCCTAAGGGAGAAGTGTGCAATTCCATAAGAATCTTTTGTTTTAGCTGGGAATTCTTACAGAGGTATAAGCGATCTTTGTACCATAACGAATCATTTTTCCAGCTAAATGTATCAGACGTACTGGAATCTTGTTGTAGCTTTCGAATAAGTGCCCACACTTCTTCGTCATTCTTCCATTCCTCCCTTGCTTCATTTATCCAATCTGGTTGGATAATAGAAATGGCGCACAACAATGCTTCCACATCCTCATCCTTTCTTGAGAGTGCATCTGCCACCACATTTTGCTTCCCTTTTTTGTAGATGATTTCAAAGTCATAACCCAACATCTTTGTGACCCACTTTTGTTGCTCTTCAGAGGATAATCTTTGTTCTAAAAAGTATTTAAGGCTATCATGATCCGTTTTTACCTTGAAGTGTCTTCCCATTAGGTAGGGTCGCCATTTCTTAAGTGCATGGAGTATTGCCAACATTTCCTTCTCATAAATAGCTTTGCTTAAAAACTTTCCCTTGATTGGACGACTTTCAAAAGCAATGGGTCTTTCATCTTGCATTAGAACAGCACCAATTCCATTTCCTGAAGCATCACATTCCACAATAAAGGTTTTTGTGAAGTCCGGTGTAGCTAAGACCGGTGCTTGGCACATTGCCTCTTTAAGATGTTCAAAGGCCTTTGTTGCTTCCGGAGTCCATGAAAATGCATCTTTCTTCAATAATTTGTTAGAGGTGCTGCTATTCTCCCATAATTCTTAACAAACTTGCGATAATACCCTGTCAACCCAAGAAATCCTCGCAGATGCTTTATGGATGTGGGGATTTTCCATTCCTTAATGGCTTTAATTTTGCTAGGGTCTACCTTAACTCCTTCATGAGATACAATATGACCCAAATATTCCACCTCCTGGACTCCAAAGAAACATTTGGATCTTTTTGCATATAATTGTTTCTCCTCCAATAGTTGTAGCACCCTGTCAACATGTTCAACATGATCCTTCCAAGACTTGCTGTAGATTAGTATATCATCAAAAAATACTAACACAAATTTTCTAAGGAATGGTTTGAAAATTGAATTCATCAAACCTTGAAATGTTGAAGGTGCATTGGTAAGGCCAAAAGGCATGACCAAAAATTCATAATGACCCTCATGAGTTCTAAATGCCGTTTTCGGAATGTCTTCAATCTTCATTCTGATTTGATGATATCCTGAACGAAGATCCAACTTGGTGAAGTAAATTGATCCATGCAATTCATCCAGTAATTCATCAATGACAGGAATGGGGAACTTATCTTTAATAGTGAGCTTGTTGAGCTCCCTATAATCCGGACACATGCGCCATGATCCATCCTTCTTGTGCACCAATACTACTGGAGCAGAGAAAGAACTTTGACTCGGTTGAATTATACCAGCCTCTAGCATTTCTGCAACCATACGTTCAATTTCACTTTTTTGGACATAGGGATATCTGTACGGCCTGATGTTTGGAGGAACACTTCCTGGAATCAGATGAATAGCATGATCATGATCACGCATAGGTGGGAGACCTTTGGGAGTCTCAAATACCTTGGAATGATTGTCCAGGACTTTTTGGAGATCTGGAGAAATAGATGATTCTAATGTGGAAACATCTAGCGAACATAATTGTGCAATTACACCTCTTTGCTCCTTTTTTAGAAGCTTTGTCATACCATTAGAGCTGATTATCTTTCCTGGTTTCCCTGCAATACCCCTTAATTCAACTTCCTTTCCTTCCACAGAAAATTTGATGAAAAGTTCTTGAAAATTAAAAGCTATTGTACCCAAGGATTGTAGCCATTGGACTCCTAGTACAACATCAGCACCTCCCATTGGAATGGAAAGCATTGGGCTAGTCAATACATATTCTCCCATGGATAGCTTGATATTATGGCACTTTCCAGAGCAATTTATTGTTCCTCCATTTGCAATCATCACTTGACACTCTGGTGCTGGATATAGGAAGCAATTCAATTCTTTTGCTACCCTACAATGAATAAAATTGTGGGTGCTTCCTGAATCAATCAACACTATTACCTTTTTCTTCTTGATTTGTCCTTCTATCTTGATGGTTTGAGGAGTGGTAATTCCCGCCAATGCATTACAAGATATGGTCGGATTTATTTGTTCTTCATCTAGGCTTTGTTCCTGGAGTATATCTTCTTCTTTTGACCTTTCTTGCTCCTTTTCTTCTTCCTCTTCACAATCTATGTAGAATAATTTCTTCTCAGCACACTTATGACCTTTATTGTATTTGCTATCACAACTAAAAAAAGCGCTTTTGCTCTTTTTTCTTCCAATTTTTGTGGTGTCAACCTTATAGGTTGTGGAAGACTAGGGGCAACAACACTTCCGTCTTTATAGTTGTGAGTGGTATGCTTCCTGGTTGCCATAATTTTGCTTTCCATTTTTCTTGCTAACCTGAATGCCTTCTCTAATGAATCAGGTTCCCAAAGGCGAACATCATGTTGGATATTATCCTTTAAAGACCCTATGAACACATCAATCCTATGCTCCTCTGGAATATCTTTTACCCTTATGTTCAATTTTTGGAACTCCTCAATGTGCTCCATTATTGAACCCTTTTGTTTGAGACTTATCAATTGGCTAAAAAAAGTGTTGCTTTTTGTATCCTCATAATGTGCTATCAATTCTTCCGTAAAAATTGCCCAAGTGATAAATTGTTTACGAGAGCAAAGCCATTGATACCATACAAACTGATTTGGTTCCAAATATAAAGTTGCCATACGTACCTTTTGTGTGTTTTGCACATTATTGAGATCGAAGAATTGCTCCATCTGTAATATCCATGTGGCGGGATCCTTGCCATCAAACTTCCTCATATCGATTTTTGGAATATGGTGGGTCTTCGATCCAACATTAGAATCTATGGAATCATGATTAACATTACTTTTGTTCACATCATGAGTTTCCTTTACAACCTTTTCACCATTAGTAAGTATCTCTTGTAGAAAATTTGTCAAATCTTTCTTCAAATCTGCCATGTCTGTCTTCAAATCTGTCTTCAAATTTTCCATGTCTTTCTTCAAATCTGTCTTCAAATCTATCTTCAAATCATCCACCTTAGCTTCCATGCCCTTTATCTTAGATTCCACGCCATTTATCTTAGCATCTGTTAGCTTTTGTGAGCGTGACATTTGTTGCACTTGTTCTTGTAATTTTGATATATCATGTAGCATTTCTTCCTCTTCTTCATGAGTCATGCTAGAGCTTTCAGGTTCCTTACTAGGTGTTTGCATTTTCTTTCCTTGGGGCATCAGTTACCGATAATAATGCTTTACTATGCCCTTTGAATTCCTTCGAACCAAGCTTATGCAAAAATAAAAAATAAAACTACACACCTTTTTTTACTTTGTAGAAGCCTGATATTGAATCTGATGTATCTCTGTAATTTCGAATCATCCAGTTCTGAAATTGTGACCTGTAGTAGCCTTCTATGTCCTCTTTCCAATGCCACTAGTTTGAACCAAATTGGATTCTCCAAGAAAGAGTTATGCACAATCTCCCGCAGTGACCTGATTATAGACTAGTTCAGTAGAGCGAACTTGTATGAAGTTCCATGTGTCACTGTTTCAACCTTTGACTCTGAAAAATATATAAACGAAAACTACAGTCCGTCCTCTTTCTGTACCTTCTTACGAAATTTCAATCCGATGCTCAGAAAGAAAGTTATGACGATTTTCCCCAGGTCACCTGTTTTGAGTGTAATTCAGGAGTCTGCAAAAAGACCAACTTCCTGAGATCATATCTCCGAAAATATTACGCGAAAAGATTTGAAATTTGGACCCAAGGTTCAGCGCGACTTCTTCTCAAATGGGTTTTTTTTGCGACTACTGAAACGTCACAAAACAAAATTTATAGCGAAAATTCCACAATGACCCGTTTGGAGCAGCGAAACCCTAGAATCCAAAGCTTTGATACCAAATGTTATGAAACCAGCTCACAAAAAGATAGAAAAGGGAGATCCACGCCTTAGAATTCAGCCTCTTCGAGGGGGCAACCTCCTTTACATTACATAAATGAACAATTCTTGGATGATTCAAATAACAAAACCTCATTTCTATATATAGGAGTCTATGGAGTCACAATATAATCCAGCCGACCTAACAATAATAATATAAAGCCACAAAAATAACAATAGAGGGATTCTATGGGCACATTAATAACAATATGGGGGTAATTGGGGCACAACAATATAAATAAGGGGTATAACTACAATAGTAATGGGGTAATCACTAGTATTATAGGGACCCAACAAATATGGTTTCCAAAATCATGCAAGGCACTCCCTCGAGCAAGGTAAGCAACAGCTGGAGAATGGCGAAGAGGCTTGAGCTCATTGATGTCTGGCTCTCCCACCACAGGGCTATCATCATCAAGCATACCCGCCGAGAAGGAAATAAAGTGGCAGACTTTTTAGCTAATCTTGGAGTGGAATATGGGTTGGACCTTCATACAAGATCATTTTCCGGCTTAGCCTCTGCCTCCCAATTGATGGACTACCACAATATTGTGAAGAATGAAATGCAACAGGTAGAAGAAGAGCACCTAGATGCGGGTGAATTAATGGATCATTAATGGAGAGGTTCATCAGTGCCGGCATTCAGACCTGCAAGCGGCAGGTTTGCACTTTCCTCCACGCTTATTTATGGTTAATGCAGGCTCACACAAGGCATCAGCTGATCAGCCTGCATTTCGAATTAAATGTTCACTCGGGTCGAGACAATACTCCTCAGGTTTTATTCATGGTGTTATCGGCTATCCCATCCATTATCTGCTCCTTTCCCTCCTGCTATCGCCCGCGTCAGATTAAGAATTTTTGTAGTAGAACGACTGCAACCATCAGTGTTTGGTTTGGGGGGGCTTTTGCTGCTGAAGTTAAGCTTCCCCTTTCAAAGACCCAGCTCTGCTATCTGAATTTTGGGCGGTTTCCCTTCAAGCTGTCTTGTATCCCTTCCTCTATTACCTGCTCTGCTTCGTTCTCCCTTCGCAGCCTGACCATGGTGCACCACCGCATGCGAAGTCGTTATGGTGGTAGTCGCGGTGGTCGTAGGCGTTCTCAGCCTGCTCCTTCGACTGATATCCCTATGGCTCGAGTTTATCGATATATTCAGCTCTCTATGTATGGTTTTTGGGCATTCTGTAACTGGTTCTCCCAACCTTGGGATAGTTTTGATGAGCTGAAGGCTAGTAACTACTCTCCTCTAAGGTTTCGACCTCCTTGTAATTTTATTTTTATTTACCTTTAATAGAATTAGTCTTTACCGAGAAAAAAAAATAATCCATAGCATTTTTAATTAGGGGAAACGCCTAAACTAGGCTGACCTATTACCACACAATATCACAGATGCAATGAAGATGTCAGTGTCATCTTGCCCTGAGTTCAATTGTATTTTTTATATGTCTGCCTTTTTGTTAGATTTTGTTATTACATCGGTCCTTTTTTTCGTCATGAAATGGAGTTACCCATCTCATCAAGAAATACTGATTCAAAGCTATGAGAATCTAATTTTAAATACCATTTTTATGATATTTGCCACTATGTTTTGATTCCTTTTCATCAATTGATGTTTTGAATAATACCTCCCAGAATAACTGATAATCTGAAAGAAGGCCTAGAATCAATAGGTTGTTGGTTTTTTCAAGAATTATTTTCCTACATCATAGTTTTTAGCAGCAAAGTTGGTCCCCATCTTCTGCCCCAATATATTCCAGAAAGAATTTCTTTTAGAGAAGTGGCTAATAAAGTTATTTTGTATGGACAAGCCAAAAATTTGAGTAAGCTGCAAAAGAAACTATGGCTTAATTTCCCAATAAATTTTAGTGACATTAGTCTCCAACATAAAGGGAACGAAATCATAGAAGCCAAAGAGCTTGAGGAAATTTGGTTATTTAGTCTACCCCATTATAACTATGATCCTCAAGGTTTCATTTGAAATCATTATATAATGGTAAGTTGTATTAAAAAAATTATTCATTAGCAACCACCTTTCGATGATGTTTTTATATGCATTGATGATTTTCAGCAAGCTGTCAAGACAAAAAAAGTCCTACATAGTGAATCAAGAAGAAAATTGCAAGAATTTAGAGAGAAGTGTACAAAATTTTCTAAAGTAAAAGGATCTACACCTCAACATTTAATTCCAAGAGTTAATGTATACTGAATTTTTGGAATTTAGTTTAATTTCAATAGACTCACTTCATAGGCTTCTATTGTTTCCGAGAAGGGAAAATCAGTAGAAATTGAAAAATTAGAAGGTTTTGTTGTTATAGGTGAAGAAGTTGAATCCAAATCAATACAAAATCTAAAAGAGGAACACAAATCTACAGAAAGAGGAAAGACTCCAGGAAAAAGAAGAAACAGTTGAATAAGAGGTTATTGTCATTGATTCTTGTGAGAAAACAGAACAAGAAAAACCAGAAAGTACAAAATTCAAAGAAGTGGAAGTACCTAAGGAGAAAGAAATACAGGTATCTACTGAAACCAATACCAATGAAAATGAGAAAAAAATGGAATCATATAATAGATTGGATACTATATCTATTGTATCTCCTTAGACATCAGTGATACTGATTTCTACTAAGATTCCTTGGGAATCATTCTTGTTTAAATGGATTTCTAAATTAGAGCCAATTGTAGATATTATTCCGTCTTTGAAATATTATTATTATAATATTCAAACAAAATCAATTGTTTGAATAATAAAGAAATGAAAACATGATACTCTAGAAACTATATCTAAATTGAGGTGGTACGCTTAGGGTGATGTAAAGGAAAAAGCTCAGGAATCTTCCCAATATTTAGGAGCTTTTGTCAATTACAATTAGTATCATCTGAATGAGCTCACAGCTTCATATGAATTTTTTTTACAAACAATTAAAGTGTTGGAGGAAAAGTTGAAGAAAAATGAATTATTTAGTGACGAAAACTAGCAATGACATTTTGCTAGTTTAATTCAATGATTTACTGTAGAAAAATAAAACCTACAAAAAGATTTTCAAAAACAATTAGAGCAAGTGAATGCAAAACATGGACAAGAGATTCAATAATTGAGAAAGTTACATGAAGATCAAACCGGTATCTCGAAGAAAGAAGCAGAAAAATGTTTTGTCATTATTGTCACAACCTTGCAACATGAAATTTATTCTCTTAAATATCAAGTGAATTAGAATCAAGAGGCAATAGAAAGTCTTAATATTTTCAAAGATCAAGTTTTACAAATTTGTTTAATTTTAGGGAAGAATCGATCAAAGTTCTATAAAAAAGTGCGTAAAATCTCAATGGTTTATCAAGAAATTAAATATTTAAGTGAAAACATTGATCCATTGGCAGAAGAAGACAAATCAATTAAAATAAAGTTTCTCTCTATATTGGACTCGGAAAACAAATTTCAATCTACTGAAAGTCTAGGGGTTTCTAAGAGTGACAAAATATTGAAGCTTGCTTCGCTGAGTTGCAAGGGGAGAGAGAAAAAATAAATCAGAGCATGCAATAAAATGCAATATGAGAAATGTTTATAAATTTGGGGAAAAGGAACATACTTTATAGAAGAATTTGGCCTATTAGGCAGCAATTCATCAAAGGATGAAGTTCCAGGAGAATTAAAATAACCAACAAATATCTTGTTGCCAAGGACTAGGTAGAAATAAAAAACATTACAGTTTGGACACAACAATGTTTCAAAAAAATTCTGCAATTTCCTTTTGAGCAAATCATACTTATTGCCAACTTTGAGGTAAAATATCAAAGGAACAAGAAAGAGGCACTAGGATTAATTTCCATCTGTCAGATCAAAATCATTTAGTTTCCTCCCATTTCTTTCTCTATACTGTGAAACTTATATTCACAATGGAAAACTTATATCGAAGTACATGCACCTAATCTACTACTTAGTATTAATTACGAAGACTCTGAAGATGAGGAGTAGATCCCTGCTTGCCTGCCAAATTCTAATTGAAAATACAACACTTTATAATTTAGTATTTAGTTTCAGAAAAAAATTTGGTTTTGATGCTCCAAGACCTATTTTATTTTATTATGTTTTAGTATTTACAGATCTTTATGCATTCGTGCAAAGGGTCTAGAATTAGTGAAGACTAGAGACTTGAATTCTTTTAATCAATTTTGAAATGCCAACTTTTCTCAATACCATTTTCAGTGCTCATGTGTAATGAATTGTGGCACTTATGTTAGTACTTGATTTTAATTACTTAATAAATGCCCCTGATTTTACTATATGACTTGTGTTGTTTGATTCTGAGGGAGCATTTGATAATTGTATTTAAGATTCCTTAAAGAAATTTGTAACTTACATTTTTTAAAATTAAAAAAAAATAAAGAATTGTAGATTCACTTATTCCTAGTTTATCATTGTAATAGAATAGTCAAATATAGGAAATTTTCTCTTATCTATGACATAGAAGTTGTTATTGATTAACTTTAAATCATGCATGTGTAAATATTCCCAAAAATACTTTAAAAAAAACTCAATGGGTAGTATCAAAATACGAAAATACTTTTGAAGTTTTTATTTAAATGTTCAGCCAAAACTTGTATGTTGAATCTTGTGAATTCAATTCCAATTAGGAGTTTAAATTTCATGATATTATTCACAGTGTTATGCTCATTTTCTTTTTTGGTTGATAAGTGGGTGAGTCCTGAAAATCACTCTTACCCTATGGCTGAGAGGCCATGACTTAGGGGCGTCTAAGCCATCAAAGTCACCCGGGGATCACACCCGGCCTGAGCTGCACCAGCAGAAACCATGCTCGATTTTTTGGTATCGGCAAGACCAGAACTAATGAACTTTGCTTACGAAGCGCCTTAACAGTGCACTCCTTCACCTACTATTCTAAATCTCTTTGATTAGTGATATGCCCATTTAAACCCTTTAATTGTTGGTATTTAAATTGATTAAATCGTTGTTTAAATGAGAATTTGTAATTGATATTTGTACATGCATAATATACAGGAATTTGGAACAATATGTCAAAGTGTCTAAGTAAGAATTATTATGCACATTTTCATGGGCCAGTTGCTTCAGATATTGAAACCAGAGTATCTATTGTGTTATGTAACATAAGTGGGCCAAATTTTCTAGATATAGAATTTGGATTCTTGCAAAATATTGTACTCATGGACATCAATGGCTTAATTGAACTGTAGACCTTAGTTTAATTTTAGCTTTAGATAAACAATTGGACATTTGTTATAGGTTCTATAAAGGCATATGAAATAGAGAAAAAAGACAGAACTTTGATCAAACACATACTGATTCTTCCAAGAGGATTTTTTGCCATGTGTCAACAATTGCTTATTTAAATTGAATGCAAGGAAATCAATTGTTGCAGTCATAACTGTGCCTTGATCCCTATTCACATTCATAATACATATAATATAGCAAATTCATCTATTTCTTGTTAAAATCTTTATCAATATATATGGAACATTAAACTTACTATTCTTTTGAGGATTATTGTATAGGTTTGCTCAACAAAGATATGTTGTACTAGTTCTCCTTGCACTGTTGTCTCTTATTATCTATGCTTGTCATTATGTCCATGAAAATTGATATGCCTATAACATGAAGCACAATGTGGCAATAGATTCCATGTTGAACCTTGGTTTCACATTGAGTATACCCAGGGTCCCAGCAGAAATGTTATTATACACAATGCTGGCACAAGGAGTTGGCCAAATACTTGCACATTTTCTCAAAAACTTCTCCATCAATTACTATGTTATTGTATTAATTTGTGTCAATTATTTAGTACTTAATGCAATTGAAACTAGATAATTCATAGTTATCAAATTGTTGTTCTTACAAATTAGGTCTTTTCAGAACATAGGATATTTCTTTGGCTCAATCAGTGTTCATGAAAATTGTTCTTCTACCAGCTTAATACAAAGACAAACACAAAAAAATGTGCATTTCTTGTCCACTTGACATTTGTTGTATAGTTTACAATATGTTTCCATGTCTACAAATAACTTGAATTTTGTTGTCTCGACAAGACATACAATTTTTTACCACTTTTGTTTAAATGCAATTGTAATGGAGTGATCCATTTTTGTCATATAAGAACTGTAATATGTTTTTGTAAGATGGACATCTAAAATAGATTCAACATCTATGTTTTGTTGCTACACTATGTTCTTGTATTCAATTGTCTCAAGTTTTTTGCTTTCAATACAATTGTAACTAGATATAAATTTATTACTAGATATAAATGTAAACACAAACAAACAAGGAATATAGGCTTTGATAATCAGTTAATGAAATTATAGGAAAACTTTGTGTTGTCATATAGCATATAGACTTATGATATCAATAACTAAACTGAGTGTCAAGAAAATAATTTCTACTGTGCACATAGTAAACTCTTTCCACAGTCTATTGGAAAGAGGAAAATCCATTCTTCTATATTTCTTTGTTCCATAATTATTTGGTATGAAACTTATAATCTAAATATTCACCAGATAATTTGCATTCTTGTTCTCATGTTTACAACAAGCTTTTTTTCCTTTTGTGTGTCACAAATTCAATAAAAATAGAAGCCTTAAATAATGTATGTTTTTTTTCCTGACAACCTAAGTAGCAGGTGAGTTTGAGAAACAATTTGTAAGAAAATTACAAGCTCCTGACCACCCGACATTCCGAACACATGATTAGGAACTTGAACTGACCAATATTGTTTAAATAAATAATCAGGCCAACCTATCGACCTCTGCATTGCCAGACTATGAAACTACCCAACAACATGATTTCACCTGGATATGGTCTACTAAAGGTAATGATAGAATAAACAAACAATAAAATATCAAATAATGTCCAACTATGCAGCCTCCCCACTATACATTCGACTCTCAAAAAAAAAACGTGGCAATCGCAACATTAATCTTATTCTTTTTTCGTACTGTCAGATCTAGTTACTAAAAGTCAAGTGCCCTTTATTTGTTTCTTCTGCATTTTTTTATTTGGTTCATCATAAAATGTATAAGACAAAAGCCTTTTATATTTTTTTTTTGTTAAATTATTTTGCAGGTCTGATCCAGAAATATTTGGTAGAAAATAAAGATGACCTTCCAACCACCTGACTACCATTACAGAGTGAATACAATTTTATTTTATAAATAATTAGTCGGACCTCCAACTTTAACATTGCCGACACTCAAACTACCCTACTTCCTGACTCGAGAAATGCTTGAAAGTGAAACTACCAACCTAATGATACCATCGGCGTATCAAACCACCCAACCTTCTGACCAACTGACTTAGAACCCTGAATGACTATGAGTTTTATAAATACTCACCCAAACTCCTGCCCCCAGTATTGCTCGATTGTCAAACTACCCGACCTCTAGGCCTCAACGTTGCCTGACTATCAACCTATCGGACTTTCGAACCTCATATTTTTTCGACACTTAGACTACCCGACCTAATGAACCTTCCTTACTATGGCATAGTTAGGCTCATTATACAATAAGTGTCATAATATAAAAAAGTAGTCAATTTTTTGACCTCCCTACTATCCGGCCTCCTGACTGTGTAATCGACCCAATACTAATTCGAACATCAAATCCAAAAATATTTTGAAAAAAATGTAACCTCCTGATAATCGGACCTCCCAACCATGTGACTAGTGACTCGGAGTGACTACAAACAAATATGACCTAGCCTCCCAACCTTGAACTAAATCACTTTTGGCGTTACTTCTTCTATTATGTTATGCATTTTTTACTATGCCCTGCTAAATCTCTGTTACCCACCTTGTTGCTTGAACCATGCAAATAATCCATGTGCGATTTTCAATCGTACAAGCTGAGAATTGTGCAAGACAAATCACAAGTTTTCTCGCCCATGGTCCTAACTGCAAAAGGATAAGCCTTATCCAATTCTTTCTATAAAATCATCATTTTGTGCCTTTTCTCCACATTGAACATCCATTCTTATTTGTAAAGAATGGTTGTGCCATGGCCCTTTGGCTCTGCAACACACATCATCTTTAGTCAACATTTCTGCACTCTCCTCAAAGACCAGGTTTGTTGGTACGTGAACTACCTCCAGCTAATGCTCTCGATTGGGAGCTTTTCCCAGGAATTCATTCTACCTGTAGATCTAAAGGAGCACCTCACCACTTTGTCGAATCCATACTAAGACATTCCGTGGAGTTACCCCTTCTAAGCTTGGGTGATTGCTAGATTGAGGGATTACTGTCTAGTGGCGCTTCTTTGCCTTCAGGTATCGAATTCCTTAGACGGTGGCACATGTGCTTCTGCAATTCTTATCTAACAGAACCATCGAACCACCTTACATCGGGATTCCATCTCACTTGCCACACACCAACTATTCTATAATGCTCGCGAAAAGTTTCAACAACTCCTCAACATTTCTCATGAGTTATCGAGGCATTTGGATATTAGCAGGGACTTTTGATCCTCATTGTGAAGCTCCCATTGGCTGGAATGGATGCTCATGCACAATAAATTCTAAATCCTATAGAAGTACTATAGCAAGACATAATAATATTGAGTACATTCATTTTATCTTCCGCAATAGTGTTTTGTAAACAAATATCTTAATGTACACATTGAGCGTATTTGGTATATATTTATACATTAATACAAATAATCTCATAACCCAATTGTTCTAACTAAACTTGTTCTGTAATTTTAGTAGATAGTTGAGGTTCTTAACTTCATTTATTGATTTTTTTATGATATCATTAATCATTTACAAGAAACTGCTATGAGATTCTTTCTCAATCTGAACTTTAGATACTCTACAATTCCTATTGTTTACTATATTAACTTATTTACTTTTCATGAAACCATAGGACCCATGTGCCCATGTATAATCATAACAACAATCAATATACAAATTAGGAAAATATCAGTTCACAGTTGAATTGCACATATATTAAAATCAACATATATTCCACTTGCTATTTAACCATATCTATCACAATGACAACGCATAATAACCCATTAATTGCAAATTGTAATCATACAATATTTATCTTTTTTATCTACAGTAAAACTAAATATTTCCCTCTATCAACATTGTCTCTTCCAAATGCTTGTTTTTCTTTTGGATATGGTTTCCTTTCCCTCCCTTACAACTCCATCCTTGGTATTGCAATCAATCCATAAATTATGTTACCTTTTGCTCCTTGTATTATTTCAAACAAGCATGGGCATGAATATTTTCCTAAGGCCATTTAATTTCATGAAACATCTCCTTTACTTCATGGAACACTAAGCCTTTAATTCCTATCGTCAATTTCATGTTTCTTATTTGCATAGTAAACTATATCATCCCTACGAGGAATTATCCATTCTTATCTCTACAATCCATGTCGTCAGACTGAACCTCTTTGTTTTCTTATTCCAAATATTACAGCATATTTATATTATTTTTACAATGTAACTTATACTAGAACCTTTGGTTAGACTATGCATAGACAAGAAAACTTCTGAAAACTAATAACTAGAAAATATCATTTTCTACTGTCTATTATTGTTTGCTAATATTATGCAAAGTGAAGCAAATGTCAAATTGTTTTAGTTGTTTACTTATTTGTTTTATCAAATTAGAAAATCTCAAATGTCAAACTAATAACTGTAAATATCAGTACACAATTAAACCAAAAAAACAACAACACAAATGTCATTTTGCAAAAAGATAACTAAAAGTATATCTTGCAAAAAAAGGTATTTTCTCATTCCATGTAAATATACACCAATAAGAATACAATGAGCTCAGAAAAAAAATGATATCATCAAAATTCCATGTTTTTCTTTAGTTAACAAGAATTAATAAAATTACACTTAGAAATTGAGATTCAATACTTTGAGATTAGAAACTAAAATGGAATAGTTTGGTTTTAGTTTCAATTTTTTTTTTTTTTCTTTTAGCAATTACTTAGCTCTCAAAATTCCTTGTATATATGAACTAGAGCTATAATTTGATCCAACATCTTTTTCTTATAGATGTATTAAAATAATTACATGGGTAAATTTCATCTTAACCATAGAAATTTAATGTGCACATGAGAGAAGAGGAGAAACACATAAAAGCATGAAATAAGAGAAGGGACTTGATAACTGATTTCGTCCAATTCGGACTACATCTCTGGACCCTCCTCGATCAATGGGGAGGCCTTCATTCATTATGTGGCATGAGAAAGAAGAAGTACAATCAACATTTACAAAAAGGAGTCTTATACCTCCAATCTGGAAAATGGCCAAAAATGGAGAGCTCTGTTGCAGAAACTCGCATCACCATTGAGTTCGTCTCACCAAGAGGTGAAAAATTGATATCAAGCTTGCCCAATTCTGATGCTGGACCAAAACTAACCCCATGGAAAATATGCTCAGGCCAGGTTCTGCCCCCTATCATAGGCATGCTCACAGTTCCGCCACCTGCAATTCATCTGTATTGAAATACGTGTGGACTCTTCTCCTCCCTAGTGCACTATATAAAAAGGTTGAAATACTTTTTGGTGGCCGGATTACCCAATGAGGTTGTTGGGCACATTAGTTAAAATTAAAAAAATATTGAAGAGGGGTTGGGGGATGATATGGAATTTATCCAGGACAAAGAATTAAAGGTATTACAAACTCATGTGCATGGATCTGCCTATGCTACTTTATGCAACAGATCGATAAGATTGAGAAATACATAGACACTGAAGCAGTTAGAGGAAACATACCAGGCAAACATGTAACACAATAAGTTTAATAAGGAGTTCACCCAATGTTGTTGGGCTATGTCTCCTGGTCGAACCTTCAGTAGTGGCCTCTCTATTATGTTTTTAAAGAAGAGTTTTTACAACAGTGAGCTTAATTTTAGTCTCACTCAATATATATAAATCAGTAGGACTGGAGTTGGATCCCCCAAGTCTTTGGAGTACATAAACTCTCCTTACTGAAACTCGACCTCTATTCGTCATAGTAGTATGAGCCCAATCTGAGACTCATACATAACAGACATGTACAGAGGAGTTCACTTGAACCTCTCAAACATTCTCTAGAGTACACAGTCTTTGACTCTCTCTGGCTCTGTCTGGCTCGACGTTGCCTTCAGGTCAGCTCGGCTTCTTCCCTCTATTTTCTACTCTTAGATTTCTTGTTAGGGTCCCACCCTAACCCCCTTATCTATGTCATGGGATCACGTCATAGTCAAGAGTCAATAAAGCCCATATTAATATTTGTAAGTGGTTAACCCGCAATTAATGACGGGACCACAGTTAGTTGCAAATGGGCCGTAGTATTCGATAGATGGTATTAATAAAACCCACGGTATTGGCCCGTGGTATTGCATGTATGAGTCTTATATTAAGGATAGAGACTCCCTGCGAGGAGCATTGTGTCTTATTTTGTATTCGAGCTCTGCTCTATTGGAGGTTGCCCCCTCCAAGAGGCAAGTGAACATTACTCTCTGAATAATAAAATCATTGCTATTCTGTGTTCTGGGTATCGTTTCTTCGCATATTCTATATTTGGGTAGCATTTTGCAGGTTAAGAGCATAACAAGTGGTATCAGAGCACTTTCCAGGGCCGGTGGGATCTCAAATTCTTAGCAAAAAAAAATTTCGGCTAGAGACGTGTTCCGGCGTCTTTAAACCATGGGATCTATCGTTGAGCGCATAAACCTGCATATTTGGGGAGGCATGCACGCAGGAAATACAAGAGGTGGTCACGTCTATTGGACTCCCTTGTAACCCCTGTGGGTACCCCTTCGAGTAGTAGCGCATTAGATAGAACCGTGCACGGACTGTCTTCCACGTACCCTCTGGGTATATCGGAAGCCCCCTAGGCTCCCTTGAAACCTCGCCATAGATAAACCATCGACCGTCTTGTGGCTACAGTACACCAAGAACAGTACTCGGAGAGATTACTCACCCGTATGATAGGGAAGTCGGGTTGTACGGCTAAGGGTATGGTCGATCCTCCTTAGTTAGAGCCCTGAAACATTGGGCCGAGTACTACTGCCAGACCCTTATGTATATTGCGATTTGTAGCACCTGACACTCCTCATGACCATAGTTTCCTTTTCTATCAGGGGATCACACATCATCTATTCCCGATCCATGGGTGCAAAGAGGTGCAGCAGCAGCATACATCAGATCCATCAGATCCGCCGCAGTAGTTGTTCCACCATTCAGATCTCTCAGACCCACCAGATCAGAGTTGTTGTGAAGGGTTCCTATATCGGGGTATACTTTTCGCAGGACTTTTGGCAGCATTGACATTTTGAGGATTTGGCGACTGCAGTATTGATCAAGAAGGAGTAAAACTCCGTTAGGAGTTTTCAAAAAAAAAAAAAAGTGTGAGATCTTCCGGGGCGCTTATTGGTGATCTAGCCCATCAGAATCAGGACGACGAGCTGAGCAAGGTGGTACCATTCAATTTATTAGTCAAATTTTTTCGGCGGTCCCAATTTTTCATCAGGTTGGTGTATGGTAGAGACTAGAGCTCAAGCGATGGCAAATGAAAGGATGGACAAACTGGAAGACTCCATGCAATCCCTCCAACGTGAGTTTCAAGGACTAAGTCTCCAGATACAGCAATTCCTCCCGAAGGGCAAGGAGCAAGCCCACGAGGAGGCGTATAATGGCCATGAATACAATGAGGGTGAGTCTAGCCACTCTCCTCACGTCTGGCACACCCATCCACCACCCAGTCAGCGACCTCCCAAGTTGGATGTGCATAAATTTGACGGTTCTCACCCGTCCGCATGGCTAGCACAAATGGAGCAGTATTTCAAATTGAATCATATCCCAGATGATGCGAATAAGCTTATGATTGGGAGCATGTACTTGGACAATGAACGGTGGCAATGGTGGGAATGGCATCAACGTTGCAATGGACCTTTTAGGACTTGGACCCAATTTACCAAAGCTCTTCGAGATCGCTTTGAACAGGAAGACTCTTTTTTGGGTCGTCTCACTAAGCTCCAATAGACTGGTACAGTGGATGAATATATTACCGCTTTTGAAGCATTAGCCTTCCGCACTAGGGGTCTCACAGATGAGTTCTACACGGAATGTTTTATCAGTGGTCTTAAAGAAGCCATCAAAACTCAAGTTCTACTTCACCACCCTCCCACGTGGACGGAGGGTTGCCAGGTAGCTCGGAAGCTGGAACGTGCATTAGCAGCCCAATACAGTCGCCCAAATTTCCCCGCTAAAGGTCATCCCCCACAGGCTCACAACACGACTCAAACACTTAAGGTCCAAAAGGTGTCACCTACGGAAATGGTTGAAAGAAGGAAGCAAGGACTATGTTACTACTGTGATGAAAAATACTCCCCAGGTCATAAATGCAAGGAGCCCAAATTTTTTCAAATAGATGCCACTGACTACAGCTCAACAGAGGAAGATCCACCACTTGAGGAACATGAGGTGCTAGAAGAAGACAACCCAAAGGAGAATGTCTCTGACGAACCAGTTATTTTGCTACATGCGTTGGCAGGGATTTCTTCCCCTCAAACTCTCAAAATCCGGGGTTTTCTTAAACATCGCCCAGTAGTAGTCTTGATTGATAGTGGAAATACCCATAAATTCATCCATCAAAAAATCACAGAAGCAGCGCATTGTTTTGTACGAGCAGTTTCTAACTTCCAAGTCCAAATTGCGGATGGGGGCACAATGAAATGTGAAGGCCGCTGTGAAAATGTCAAACTTCAAATGGGGGATTATGAGTTGAAAACCCACATGTTTGCCATACACATGGGGGGTTGCGACATTGTCCTCGGCGCTGAATGGCTCCGCACTCTTGGGCCAATCACAATGGATTTCCAGGAGTTATATATGAGTTTTAAGCAGAACAACTCCACACATACCCTCCGTGGACTCCAGGCGGGAGCCCCCTCTATCATCAGCTCGCATAGGATGGAAAAATTGTTAAAAAAGGGCCATCATGGAGGAGTAGCTCAATTTAATGCCATCCAGGTAGTCGAAACCATGTCTCTGCCAATTCATCATGAGATGCGACAGATTTTAAATAACCATCAGACGGTCTTTGACAAGCCTAATGAGCTTCCACCCTCACGAGGGGAACATGATCATACCATCACCTTGGTTCCAGGGGCCCAACCCCCAAATGTGCGGCCATACAGATATCCCTTCACCCAAAAGAATGAAATAGAAAAAATCATCAAGGAACTGTTGGAAGCAGGTGTCATTCGTCCCAGCATTAGTCCTTATTCATCCCCAGTGTCATGGTGCTCAAGAAAGATGGGGAGTGGCGGATGTGTCCCGACTTCAGGGCCCTTAATAAGTTGACAGTCAATGATAAATTTCCCATCCCGGTGGTTAACGATTTGCTGGACGAACTCAATGGGGCTCAATTCTTCACTAAGTTGGATCTTCGCTCAGGCTACCACCAAATTCACATGAAGGAAGTCGACATTCCTAAGACGACTTTCAGAACTCATGAAGGCCATTATGAGTTCCTGGTCATGCCATTTGGTCTTTGTAATGCCCCCTCTACTTTTCAGGGCCTTATGAATCACATTCTCAAACCATATCTCAGAAAATTTGTCCTTGTCTTCTTCGATGACATCCTCATCTATAGTGGCACTTGGACTGCAAATCTTCAGCATGTAGATCTACTCTTGAAGCTACTCCGCAAGCATAAATTATTTGTCAATATGTCCAAGTGTTCGTTTGGAATGGAAGAAGTTGAGTATTTGGGCCACATTGTGGGGCGTGAAGGTGTCAAGGTGGACCCCAAAAAGATCCAAGCAATGCAAGACTGGCCTCAACCTAAGACCTTGAAGAGCTTGAGAGGATTTTTGGGTCTCACAGGCTATTATCGTAAATTTGTCCGCAACTATGGCCGCATAGCAAAACCCCTCACTCAACTCCTAAAAAAGAATTCCTTCTTCTGGAATGAGGAAGCACAACAAGCATTTACCGCTCTAAAAAATGCCATGTGTTCCACTCCAGCCTTAGCACTACCTGACTTCACCAAATCCTTTGTCATTGAATGTGATGCTTCGGGTACAGGTATTGGGGCGGTCTTAATGCAGGAAGGGCGACCGTTGGCCTTCACAAGCCAACAACTCAGTGGGACGAATCTGGGCCAATCTACCTACGAGAAGGAAATGATGGCCATCTTACATGCAGTCGAGGCCTGGCGACCTTACTTATTGGGGCGACGTTTCCAAATCCGCACATATCATCACAGTCCTAAATATTTTTTGGAGCAACGCCTATCCTCCCCACAACAAAATAAATGGTTAGCCAAAATGCTGGGATATGATTATGAGATCATTTACAAGAAAGGGAAAGACAATAGTGTAGCAGATGCATTATCCCGCCAATTTGAGGAGGAAAGTACTCTACTCGCAATTTCCCTCCCCATTCCAGACTGGATTGAAGAGGCTCATAGGGAATGGTTTTCACACCCCAGGCTCTCCCAACTCATTTCTCAATTGCAGGTAGATCCTAATTCCACCAAGGGCTACTCATGGCAGAATGATATTCTTCGCTACAAGGATAGAGTCGTAATCTCACCAACATCCACCCTCAAAAGTCGTATTTTGGCAGAATTGCACTCATCTCCCATTGCAGGACATTCGGGCTTTCACAAGACGTATGCTCACACCAGAAGATCATTTTTTTGGACAGGCATGAAAAAGGACATCCTTACCTTCGTAGCAGAATGTGAGGTCTGTCAACGCCACAAAGGGGAAACCGTCAACACACCAGGCACATTACAACCATTGCCCATTCCGACATCAATTTGGACGGAGGTTTCTATGGATTTCATTACAGGTCTTCCAAAGTCAGGGAACAAATCAGTCATCATGGTGGTGGTGGACAGACTGTCGAAGTATGCTCATTTCTGCGCCCTACCCCACCCGTTTACACCAACTTTGGTTGCTCAATCTTTCATTGATCAGATCTTCAAATTGCATGGCATGCCCACTTCTATTATGTCCGACCGCGACCCGATCTTCACCAGTAATTTTTGGCAGGAACTCTTCAGAATACAAGGCACTCAACTCAAACTCAGTACTTCATATCATTCGCAAACAGATAGTCAAACTGAAGCCGTCAACAAATGTCTAGAAACCTACCTTAGGCATTTCACTTCAGAAAAGTAACACCTTTGGGTACAGTGGTTACCTCTGGCTGAATGGTGGTATAACACCAACTATCATGCCACCACCAAAATGACTCCCTATGAAGCAGTATATGGTCAACTTCTGCCTTCCCCTACTTCTTATCTCAAGGGGTGCTCCAAAGTACAAGCAGTGGATCAACTCCTACAACACCGCGCAACCATGGTCGCCCATATTAGAGAGAATCTTCATCAAGCTCAGAACCGCATGAAGCAACAGGTCGACCAGCATCGCTCAGAGCGCCAATTTCAAGAAGGGGATCAGGTCTTTTTGAGGCTGCAACCATATAAGCAAACATCACTCAAAGACAAGGGTTGTCAAAAGCTCTCTCCAAAATTCTACTGACCATACCAAGTACTTCAGCGCATTGGAGAAGTGGCTTACAAGTTGGCTTTGCCACCTACGGCAAAAATCCATCCAATTTTCCATGTATCATGCCTCAAGAAAGTGATTGGGAACAATTGCCGAGTTCAAACCAGTCTACCTGAATTGGACTAAGAAGGGTCAATCTGGCTTCAACCCGAACAGGTTCTAGACACACAAGACAAGCACCTGCGCAGCCGCATGATTAAGGAAGTCCTCGTCAAATGGAAAGACACCTCTCCGGAAGATGCAACTTGGGAACCAGCCACTATTCTTCAGCAGTTTCCGCAACTTCATCCTTGAGGACAAGGCTAGTCTTAAGGGGGAGGGCATGTTAGGGTCCCACCCTAACCCCCTTATCTATTTCATGGGATCACGTCATAGTCAAGAGTCAATAAAGCCCATATTAATATTTGTAAGTGGTTAACCCGTAATTAATGACGGGACCACAATTAGTTGCAAATGGGCCGTAGTATTAGATAGATGGTATTAATAAAACCCACGGTATTGGCCCATGGTATTGCATGTATGAGTCATATATAAAGGATAGAGACTCCCTACAAGGAGCATTGTGTCTTATTTTGTATTCGAGCTCTTCTCTATTGGAGGTTGCCCCCTCGAAGAGGCAAGTGAACATTACTCTTTGAATAATAAAATCATTGCTATTCTGTGTTCTGGGTATCTTTTCTTCGCATATTCTGTATTTGGGTATCATTTTTCAGGTTAAGAGCATAACATTTCTTAACTCGCTTTTCTCACCACTTGCTTTGTTTCTGTCAGTTCGTGGCTTTAAAGCCAATATGCTTTCTGACTGTTTATTTCTACTTCCCAGATTTTTGGTTCTCCTACCTATGTCCGTTTGAATTCCTCTGTTCTGCGTCATCATCACTGTGTAGTGCCTTACAGGGAGTTGGCCACCTATTTCATAACGAACTGAGATTCAGTTCTCTTGGGAATGTTTGAACTACCGTTATTTCCATTTAACTCATAGAATGCCCATGAACATTATTTCTCTTCCAACTCATAGTTCATTCCAGACTTCAAAAAATTATACAACTCAGCCTATTTACCCCATTGAATCCGGTCATCCATCGGATCGCATTCCCGCCGTCGATCTGGGGCCTCCAGATCCTACGGTTTCCGCCCATATCGAGCAGGTAAGTAGCATGATGTTTACCCATCTGATGTGAGTGGTTTTCTCTCTCTTTTGCCAGATGTGTGGCACCCAGTGTATGGCATTGGGCAGGACTCAGTCGAAACTGCTTACCACTCGAAGCCCTTCCGATATCCTACCGGTTTCTGTGTGGGTCCCACTTCTGATAGAATCGGCATGATATCCATACAGTTTTATGAATTTTTAGGTCTGGGTCACTCGAGGCTTTTCCTTCTCTCAGGGGTTCACCCAGTGATATGAGATTAGCAACTTGTCGCTAATCACATATCAAAAATCTCCCCCATTTTTCAAAAAGACTTCCTGTTTTGTTATTTCATGGCAACACGCATTAGCATGGGCCAACGATCTACGCGCTTGACCAAGGGTCCTGGTTGCTCGGTGCTGCTCACAAATTAAAATTGTTCAAGGATATTTCTGATAAGCTCGACCTTTGTATGACTTTGAAACTTTGGCATGAATTTTACAGAGTTATGAAAACTTAGAGAGTTCTTTAGGATCCAATTCGG
Organism: Pinus tabuliformis; assembly: GCA_031772625.1. Lineage (NCBI taxonomy): Eukaryota > Viridiplantae > Streptophyta > Pinopsida > Pinales > Pinaceae > Pinus > Pinus tabuliformis. The sequence goes on along the minus strand of CM062819.1, from coordinate 1,745,785,210 downwards.
ATCACAGACTTCCCACTGAAAAATCTTTTGGACCACCAAAATTTGGTTTTTAAGCATCAATCAAGTGAGGGTATAAATTCCTTACTTGTCCAATTTCTATCCATCCTACGTTGCTTGGTTTTGAACCTTTGAGTCCAATCCTAAGCTACTCAACACCCACTCTGCGCATGGTTCTCACCTTCCTGTCTAGAACTGTAGCTTCCTGCAATTCATTGAGATATTCAAGCAATAGATCATCAATAGAAGGTAATTGACTCTACTCTTCAGGATCTTCAATCAGTGAATGTTCAAATACTCTCAAGTTGTCTACATTAACAACTGAGTAGATGTGCATGTAAGCTGGTAAATCAAGGCAAAAAGCATTTTCACCAATTTTCTCAAGTATCCTAAAAGGTCCATACCTTATTGGCTTCAGCTTCTTACCTTCACCTTGCATTTTTTCTTTGCTGATATACAGTCGGACTTGATCACCAACTTGGAAACTATGCTCGATCCAATGCTTATCATGCCTTACCTTGTACTTAGCTTGGCTCTTTTCCAGTTGTTCCTGTATTGCCTAGTGAGTTTCTTGGATTTGTTCAATTAAATTGGTTGCCTTATCCACATCACTATGTCAATCAACCACAATGCCTTTACCAAAGACAAAATCCAACGGAGACCTTGGTGTGAAACCAAAACAGGTCTCAAAAGGAGATCTTTGTGTAGAAGAATGTTTACCTCAGTTGTAAGCATGTTGCACATAACATAAATGTTCATCCCAAAGGTTGGGATTCTTGCTACAATAGCCTCTGAGCAACTAGATCATTGTCCTATTGACCACTTCTATTTGGCCATCTATTTGAGGATGAAACGTTGTGCTCTTCTTCAGTCTGGTGTCCATAAATTCCCACAAACTTGACCAAAATTTCCCAACAAATCAGGTATCTTGATCAGATACAATGGAAGTGGGTAATCCGAAATGAACCCATACATGCTGAAAGAACAACTTGGCAGACTTGTTTAGCTGTAATCTGTTTGTTACAAGGTATTAAAATACACATTTTTTTGAACCTATACACAATAACATATAAATAGTCATGACCCTTTCTAGATCTAGGCAGTCCCATAACAAAGTCCATGGAAATACTTTCCCAAGGATGAGAAGGAACTGGTAGTGGAGTGTACAAATCTAGTTTTCTATTGTTGGGCTTGCTTTTAGCACACATAGTACACCCTCTTACATATCTAGAAACTGTCTCATTCATTTTTGGCCAATAACAAAATCTTTGTAGCTATGAAATTGTTTTACTTACACCAAAGTGACGTGATATTAGAGAAGTGTGTGCTTCTCTAATTATTTTTACTCTTTCTGTTTGAGGAATGCATAACTTTCCCAAATGATACAAGAGTTGGTCCTTAACATGATAATCCAATTCTTCTACTTGTTTTCCATGACTTAAAGTTTCATATACATCTTTAAAATCTATATCTTGAGCATATTGTTCAATGTAGCTTTCATGCAATACTGAATTATGCTTAAGTATAGTGGATGGATTTATGATTGGTCTGGACAACATATCTACAACTTTATTGTGTATGTCTTTTTTATATCTGATGACAAGATGAAATTGTTGTAGAAAACCCATCCACGTATAGTGTCTTGATTGCTGCAACTTAGTTTGTGAGTGCAAATATTGAAGTGGTTGATGAACAGTATGTATAACTATCTCTTTGCCCATTAAATAATGTTTCCACTTTTTCACACTCTGTACTAATGCATACAATTCTTTATCATATGTGGGATAGTTAACTACTACAGAATTAAATGTCTCAGAATGATAACAAATGGTCTTTGAAGATTGGGCAGTGCTAGTACCGGTGCTGTACTAATCTACTCTTTTAAGGTGTCGAAGGCTTTCTGTTGATTTCCTCCCCACTGAAACACCTTGTTCAATCTTGTTAAATCATGTAAGGGAGCTGCAATCAAGGAAAAGTTAGAAATAAACTTTCTCCAATACTGTGTTGCTCCTAGGAAGCTTCTAACTTCAGTAGTAGATTTGGCTTTAGGCCAGTTTACAATGACTGCAATCTTAGAGGGATCTATCTTCAATTTACCACCCCCTACAATATGACCCAGATAATTCAAAGATATTTTGCCAAATTCACATTTTGAGAGGTTAACATAAAGGTTTTATCTTTTCAAAACATCTAGACTCTACTTGACATGCTTTAAATGTTCTTCCCATGTTTTACTAAATATAAGAATGTCATCTAAATATACAATGACAAAATCATCAATAAAAGGGCTGATTACATCATTCATTACTCTCATGAAAGTAGCAGGAGCATTAGTTAAGCCAAAAGGCATAACCAACCACTCATACAATTCCTGCTTTGTTTTGAAAGTAGTCTTCCATGGATCTTGCTTTGCAACTTTGACCTGATGGTAGCCACTATGCAAGTCCAACTTGGAAAAGTAAACAGCTTCTTTTAACTGATCTAATAGATCATCTATGCAAGGAAGGGGATAACGATTTTTTATCGTTATCTTATTCAGTGCTCAGTAATCAATGCACATTCTCCATCAGCCATCCTTCTTTCTCACCAAGATAATTGGAGACCCACAAGGCGATGTGCTAGGTCTTATGAACCCTTTCTCAAGTAGCTCCTATACCTACTTCTTGATTTCTACATTCTCTAAAGCAAACAACCTGTACATTCTGATGTTAGGCAATGGAGCATCTTGCTGCAAATTAATATCATGTACTATTTCCTTTTTGGGTGGCAGACCTTTAGGTTCTTGAAATAGTATATCATATTTGAAACAACATTTTCTAAATCAGCTTGTTTTTTAGCATTACAACCCTCAAATACATTCGTTTTATTAGGTTTCTTTTCCTTTACAACCACTAGTAAAAATTGTTTGCATAAATTTACAATTCTTTTCATCTGCCCTGAGTTTATGAGAGTATAATTATTCTTGAGTTTATGAGCTCTTACAATATATTAAATTCCATCTTTAGCAAGTTGATACTTGTTCTCAGCTCTATAGAAAATAGCTTTCCTATCATACAAGTAAGGACTTCCTAAAACAATTCCACATATATCCAAAGGAACTATATCTAACTCAACCTCATCTACAAATGCTGACCCAAAAGAAAACCTAAGTTTACATTGTCTAGTCACTTGTAGCTGTGCTCTATCACATAACCAACCTAATGGGTATGGCTTTTTGTGAGGTGTGGTTAGTAATCCCACCTTCTTTACAATTGCTTCAGAATTTAAATTTACTTGTGAGCCACTATCAAACAAAGTATCAATCTTTTGATGCTTGGAAATAACTCGAATATGAAAAAGCTCATGTCTTTTCCTCTCATTTTCTTCATTGTCAGTAGATTTTACAGAATTACTAGTATATGCTTCAGAATTTTTACCTTTTATACCTGTGGCTGTGATCGTTGCTTCATCTCGTGAGTCTAACCCCAAATCCTTTTGAATAGCTACAACAGTCTTCTTCTTCTTGCCATCGTACTTCTTGGGTTTCAGCTCTAGATGCAGAATCCAGCAGTGTTCATCATCATGCCCATCCTTCTTGTAGTGAGTGCATGAAGATTTGGTCTTTTGTATAGTATTTGTCTTCCTCTCTTTCCATTTCTGTTTTCTTTTCTCCTTATTCTTGCTTGCAGTGTGTTTTGATGATCCCCAACTTCTGGGTTCACATTCTTACCTCTAGCCTCTAGATGTGTAGCTTGAACAGATACCTCATCTATGCTAGTGGGATTAAACATGAGAATGGTATGCTTTAAATAGCTGTGTATACAACCTATATACTTCAACAAAGTTTTAGGTGAGTCTAAAGAAATTCCTAAAATCAAAGATCTTTTCCTAAATTCTTGGGTGTATCTTTGTACACTTTGCCCTTTTAATTGTCGAAGAGTTTGCCAGCTCATCATGGCTTGCTGCATATATGCTAGTGGATAGAATTTCTTTCTAATTGCAGAAACAAATTCACTCCAAACAGAAACAAATTTACCATGCTTCTTTATGTTAGCTTGTGTCCTGCCTTCTCACCATACCAAGGCAGTGCCTCCAAGGCATAGGTTGGCCAGCTGAATCTTACTACTGTCTGAATCAATGCTCCGCACCCTACAATACACATCAATCTATCTAATCCAATTATCTAGCTTCTCTACATTCAACTCTCCATCATATATTGGTAAATCAAATTTAACATCTAATTTAATCAAAGATGTCTTCTTTTTATTTTCAAGGCTATCAGGAGGTGTGGGAAGATTTTCTTCTTTCGCTTTGCCTTTAGATTGGTCATGGAGGAGAGATTCTTCTGCTCCTTTATCTCGTTTGGAGTTTGATGAATCTTCCTCTTTACCTTTCTTAAATTCTCTATACACTTCCTCTACCATGGCTCTCATGGTCATGAAACTATCCATGAACTAAGGGTCTGATTCCAAGGGACTTTCTTCAGGAATTTTCCTCTTACGATAGACTCTTCCAATTTCTAGGTTAGTTTCAACCAACTCTCCTTCTCCTAATTTAAACTTTGATCTAGTTAGCATTCAACAAAAAAAAAATTGAGCACAAGCTTGTCTAACCCTAGTAATCTAGAGCTCTAATACCACTTGATCTAGAATTTGTCTAGGACAAAGAATTAAAGGTATTACAGACTCATGTGCATGGATGTGCCTATGTTACTTTATGCAACGGATCGATAAGATTGTGAAACACATAGACATTGAAGTAGTTAGAGAAAACATAACAAGAAAACATGTAACACAACAAGTTTAATAAGGAGTTCACCCAATGCTCCTGGGCTACGTCTCCTAGTCCAGCCTTCAGTGGTGTCCTCTCTATTATGTTTTCAAAACAAAGTTTTTACAACAGTCAGTCAATTTGAGTCTCATTCAACATATATAAATCAGTAGGACTGGACTTGGATCCCCCAAGTATCTAGAGTACACAAACTCTCCTTACTCAAACTCGACCTCTATTGGTCACAGTAGTATGAGCCCAATCTGAGACTCATACATGATAGACATGTACAGAGGAGTTCCCTTGAACCTCTCAAACCTTCTCTAGAGTACACAGACTCTCTGACTCTCTCTGGCTCTGTCTGTCTTGATGCTGCCTTTAGGTCAGCTCGGCTTCTTCCCTCTATTCTTTGCGCTTAGCTTTCTTAACTCACTTTTCTCACTGCTTGCCTTGTTTCTATCAATTCGTGGCTTTAAAGCCAATCTTCTTTCTAACTGTTTGTTTCTGCTTCCCGCCTTTCTGGTTCTCTTGCTTCTGTCCGTTTGAATTCCTCTATTTTGCATCATCATCACTGTGTAACGCCTTATAGGGAGGTGGCCACCTGTTTCATAACGAACTGAGTGTCAGTTCCCTTGGAAATGTTTTAACTGCCGTTATTTCTATTTAACTCCCCAAATGCCCGCGAACATGATTCCTCTGCCAACTCATCATTCATGTGGACTTCAAACCTTTATACAACTCAGCCTGTTTACCCCATTGAATCTGATCATCCATCGGATCGCATTTCTGCCATCGATCTGGGGCCTCCAGGTCCTATGCTCTCCGTCCATATCGGGTGGGTAAGTAGCATGACATTTACCTCTCCGAAGCGAGCAGTTTTCTCTCTCTTCCACCAAATGCATGGCACCCAGTGTGCGGCATCGGGCAGGACTTGGTCGAAACCTCTTACTGCTCAAAGCCCTTCTGATACCGCTGGAAGCCTTTCTGATATCCTGCTAGTTTTTGTGTGGGTCCCACGTCTGACAGAATCCCGTGCCTAGGTCACTCTAGGCTTTTCCTTCTCTGAGGGGTTCACCCAGCGATATGAAATTAGCGACTTATCACTAATCGCATATCAAAAACCTCCCCTGTTTCTCAAAATGTCTTCCAGTTTTGTTGTTTCGTGGCAGCGCACGTTACCATGGGCCAACGATCTGCACGCTTGACCGAGGGTCCTCGTTGCTCGTTGCTGCTCACAAATTACAATTGTTTGAGGATATTTCTGATAAGCTTGACCTTTGTAAGACTTTGAAAATTTAGCATGAATTTTACAGAGTTATGAAAACTTAGAGAGTTCTTTAGGATCCAATTCATATCAGGGGATCAAATCTCGCCCCTCCTTTTCTTTACCACATAGGAGTTCCATGTTATATTGGGAGGTAGGTCCATCAGTCGCGATGGCCCACTTCCCCCATACTTTGCTAGTGCCCGTTATACTTAGGTGAGATGGAGGGGCGGCGGGGTTGACAGCCCGCATCCCCACCATATTTAATGTAATGTCATTGTGTGGGCTTTGGGGGTGGCAGGGTCATGTCCACCCACCCCAAATTAAATTTGAATTTTGGTTATGGTTTTGGGGGCAGCGGGGTCATGGCCGCCCGCCCCTTTTTTTAAATACATTTCGATGTGGTGGTTCCAGGGGTGGTGGGGTCATGGACGCTCGCCCCATATTTTCATATTTTTTATTTAAAAATAAATAATCACCCTTATTTAAAGATTTTCCTTAAACCTTAGGCATATTAGACAAATCAAAGGACCCACAATTTCTCCCAGAAAACTAGCCATATTCTGGTGCCAGATTCTTGCCAAATTGCGCCCTCCTTAAGCCTGCCACATGGGTAAGTTAACCCACAACTTTGTTTTCTTATATCTTCTTCATACAGACTCATATTGGAGTGTCATTTACACCGTTGGAATTAGGGAGATGAGCACTTCGATCTGATGTCAAGTTAATCAACTTTCTCTCACTTTGAATTTTGAGCCCTTTTCATGCCACTGGTGTCTCGAGATCCACGTGGATCAATCCTCCCCATTGAGGAGATTTTGGACTACTAAAAGATTTATCAGTCAATTGGAAAGTGAGGGAATTGTTCCCTCACTCTTTCTTTTTCCAACCTTTTTGCCTTGCTAGGGTGCATCGCCTTGAAGCCAACTCGAAGGTATTCCACATCTCCCCATCATGAAGTCTTGGTTCTTCTGTCAAGGATAATATCTTTAGGAAACTCATTGAGATACTCTGGTGCAAAATCATCAACTGTAGGAACTGATCCCACCTCTTCAGTGTCCATAATCAATGGTGGCTCATAAAGCTTTAAGTTTTCCACATTCACTATGGAGTACATTTTCATATATGTCGAAAAATCGAGACGAAAGGCATTGTTTCCAATCTTCTCCAAGATGGTGAATGGACCATACTGGATTGGTTGCAACTTCTTCCCTTCTCCCTTCATTTTTTCCTTGTTGATATGGATCCAGACTTTGTCGCCCACTTGAAATTGATGGTTGACTTGGTGTTTGTCATGTCAAGCCTTGTACCAGGCTTGCCTTTTCTCCAACTTCTCCTGTACTGCTTGGTGAATCAACTGGATCCGATGAATGAATAGTTGCGCTTTATCACTGTCTTCACGTCCACTAGAGTCATCTTCCCTTCGAAAGATCATATCAAAAGGATATTTGGGCAGGAAGACAAAACATGTCTCAAATGGTGAACGATGCGTAGATGCGTGCACTATTTGATTGTAGGAATGCTGCACATATGGAAGATGCTCATCCCACAACTTAGCATGTTTTCCACAATAGCCTCACAAAAAGTGTACCACGGTGTGGTTGACAACCTCTGTCTGTCTGCCAGTTTGTGGATGAAATGTCGTGATTATTTTCAACTTGGTGTCCATCATCTTCGACAAGCTAGTCCAAAACTCTTTGAGAAAGCGAGAGTCCTGATGTGACACAATCGATGTGGACAACCCAAAATGGACCCAAACATGCTGAAAGAAAAGATAAGCAGTCTGCTCTGTAGTGATCTTCTTTTTACAAGGCATTAAAATACACATCTTACTAAAATGGCCAATGACGACACACAAATAGTCGTGACCTTTTCTAGACAAAGGAGAAGCTCCTACAAAATCCATCGACATACTTTCCCAAGGACGACTCGGATTAGGGAGTGGTGTGTAGAGCCCGAGTTTTCAATTAGAGGGCTTTTAAATAGAGCACATCACACATCTCTTTACATAGCAAGTCACAATGTTCTTCATATGAGGCCGAAAGCAAAATCTTTGTACACGACACAAAGTTTTTTCAAGAAAAAAATGACCAGACACAAGGGAGGTGTGGGCCTCCCGGATTTCATGTACCCTTTCCCCTGTGGGTATGCACAATTACCAAGGTGATACAAAAATTTCCCCTGCAAGTGATAGTTTTCCACCTATGATCCATGGGTTTGTTTTGCATAAATCTCCTTAAAGTCATCATCGTTATCATATTGTTCAGCATAACTTTCAAAATATAATGAACCATTATGTAAAATGACAGAAGCAGAAATAGAAGGGTGACATAACATTCGACCACTTTGTTGCTAGTGTCCTTCTTATACTTTATTACCAGATGAAACTGCTAAAGAAAAATCATCCACCTGAAATGAAGAGCTTGCTGCAACATGGTTTCTGACTGAAGATACTGCAAGGGCTGAGGATCTGTATGGATGATGGTCTCCTTGTCGATCAGGTAGTGTTTCCACTTTTTCACACTCTAAACCAAGGCATATAACTCTTTGTCATAAGTGGGATAGTTTATCACAGCCTGAGAGAATTTCTCTAAATGGTAACATATCGACTTCTTTTGCTACATCAGTACAACTCCCATGGCATACCCGCTGGTGTCTGTCTCGATCTCAAATGGTCGTTGGAGATCTGGTAAGGCCAAGACCGATGTGGTGCTGATCTTTTCTTTCAATTTTTCGAAGGACTTCTGCTGCTTTCCTCCCCATTGAAAGATTTTCTTTACACTTGTCAATGTGTGTAGAGGTGCAATCTCCTCCAATACTATACTACACCCAAAAAGCTACGAACCTTGGTTACACTAGTAGGCTTAGGCAAATTTACGATTGCTTCAACTTTAGAAGGATCAATTTTTAATTGACCATGACCAACAATATGACCTAGGTAAACCAAAGAGGTTTTCCCAAACTCACACTTTGACAATTTTACATAGAGTTTTTCCTTTTTCAATACACCAAGCACTTTGTTTACATGGCATACATGTTCATTCCAATTTTTACTAAAGACAAGAATATCATCTAGATATACAAGAACAAATTCATCAATGAAAGGCCTAAAGAGATCATTCATGACCCTCATGAAAGTGGCTGGAGAGCTGCAATGTCCGAATGGCATCACCATCCATTCGAACAACCCCTGTTTCGTCTTGAAGGTGGTCTTCCACACATCCTGCTCTAAAATTCAAACCTAGTGATAACCACTACGCAAATCCAATTTGGTGAAATAGATAGAATTCTTTAATTGATCTAATAAGTCATCAATGTGCGGGAGAGGGTAATGATTTCTCACTGTGATATTTTTTAGTGCTCGGTAATCCACGCACATCCTCCATATGCCATCTTTCTTCAGCACTAATACAATCGATGAGCCACATGGAGAAGTGCTCGGTCTAATGACCCCTTGGTTCAATATTTCCTGCACCTGGTTTTTGATCTCCTCCATCTCAATAGTCGAGATCCTGTACATGCCAATATTTGATGAATGAGCGACATGCTACAAATGGATCTCATGTTGGATTTCCCTCTTCAGAGGTAATCCCCTTGGTTCTTGAAACATCTCATCATAGCTAGAAATTAATTTAGATAATTCCTTTTTACGCACATGATCACAACCATGGAAAGCATCAGATAATTGTGCATCTTTTCCCCTTACAACCATAAGCATGCAACCCTTACTAGAATTCACTAACCTCTTCTTTTGTCCTACACTTACAAGGCTGACATCGATTTTACTTTGACGAGCCCTTACAATATATTCTACCTCATATTTTGTGATTTGGTATTCGTTTTCATGACGGAAGAAGATTGCTTTTCTATCATATAGATATGGAATCCCTAACCCCATGCATCCAATATCCAATGGTATCACATCAAGTTCTACCTCATCCACTAACTTAGAAGCAATCACAAATTTAACCTTGCACTGCTTAGTTACATTCAATTTTTCTTTATCATGTATCCATCCAAGCAGCTAAGTTTTTGGATGTGGTTTGGTTTCTAAGCCTAGCTTCTTTACCAAGGGCTCAGAAATTAAATTTTCTTGGGATCCAGTATCAAATAGAGTTTCCACTTTTGTATGATTTATGACAACTTTAATATGAAATAACTCAATTCTCTTTCGTTCATTAGGAAGAGACTCATCTATTGAACTAGTGCCTTCATGTGATTCAGAGTTAACACGAGGTGTAAGAGTACCTTTTGTTCTTGCTGTCGTGATCAATGCTTCATCTCCAAAATTAGATTCAACGTCTTGTTGCACTGTTGCCACTGTCTTCTACTTGCCTTTTCCTCCATACTTCTTTGGTCTCTTTTCTGGGTACAGTTTCCAACAATGATCGTTGTCATGACCTTCATTTCTGCAATGAGTGCAATATGGCCTTTCTCCTTCATCTTTCTTGGTTGATGTCGTCCTATTCTCCTTTCCCTTTCCTTTCACTTTGGGATTTCCATTTGGAGGTTTGAAAGGTGGTTTCCTAGAATGATAATCGCTTTCATTTTTTCCCTTGTTCTCAAGATGAATGGCCTTTACACTTAATGAGTCAATAGTAGTTGGTTCAAAAAATAATAATGAATATCTAATGTAACTATGTAATGATCCAATATACTTAGTTACTACTTCAAGTGATTCAAGTGCAATGCCCAAACTAAGTGCTTGTTTTCTAAACTCCTCGGTACAGCTTTGAACATCCTGACCTTTGCCTGGCCTTAAGTATTCCCAATCCATTAACACTTTTTCTTATAACCCAATGGATACAATTGTTCCTTTAATGCATAAATGAAACTAGGCCATGAGGAAAGAAGATTACCCACACTCTTACTGCTTCACCATTTGTTCTCCCACCAAATGAGAGCAATGCTACTCAGCTGAAGAGAGGCTAGCTGGATATTTGCCTCGTCCTCTTCAATCTGCTGAATCCTATAGTAGATTTCAATCTACCTAATCCAGTTATTAATATTTTTTGCATACTTTCACCATTATACATGGGAAGATCAAATTTGACATCTAATTTAAAGAAAGGTTTCTTAGATGCATCCATTGAATTTCTATGATGCTGGTGATGAGAGGAAGAAGAACTTTCACTTGTGGAAGGAGAAGGAGGGGGTTCTTCTCCACCATTTCCATGCAATGAACCTTGTTCTTTTGGATTTCTCTCTTCTGCTTTCTCCATCCCTGAAAGCAACTAACCAACATTTTCTGCCATTGTATAGAAGGTTTTGCAGAAATTGTGCTCCTCTTCATGATCAGCCTCTTCATCTGCCATGTTTCTCCTTCGATGTGCATGCCTCACTTTGGGATCAAAGGACTTTAGCTTCCCTTCGCCTCTTTGGAGCCTATTTCTTGTTAGCATACAAACATGCAATTCATATCTGCAAAGACCTACTTTGATACCACTTGATCCAAGACCTTTTGCTTCTAGATGTATTAAAAGAATTATATGGGTAAATTGCAAGTTAACCATAGAAATTTAATGTGCACATGAGAGAAGAGGAGAAACACATAAAAGCATGAAAGAAGAAAAGGGACCTGATAATGGATTTCATCCAATTCGGACTACGTCTCTGAGCCTTGCTTGATCAATGGGGAGGCCTTCATTCATTAAGTGGCCTGAGAAAGAAGAAGTACAATCAACATTTACAAAAAGGAGTCTTACACCTGCAATATAGAAAATGGCTAAAAAATGGAGAGCCTTTTTTGTAGAAACTGGCATCACCATTGATTTCATGTGGCTGAGAGGTACAAAATCGATATAAAACTTGCCCAATTATGACACTGGACCAAAACTGATGCCTTGGAAAATGTGCTCAGGCAAGGTTCTGCCCCCTATCACAGGCTTGCTCATAGTTCCGCCACCTGCAATTCATCTGTCTCGAAATACATGCACGCTATTCTCCTCTTTGGTGCACTGTACAAAAAGGTTGAAATACTTTTTGATGGTCAGATTACTCAATGAGGTTGTTGGGCACGTCAGTTAAAATTAAAAAATCGTTGAGGAGGGGTCGGGGGATCAAATTTCGCCCCTCCCTTTTTTTACCACATAGCCATTTCATGTTATATTGGGAAGCGGGTCCGTCGATCTTGGTGGCTTGCTCCTCCCATACTCCATTGGCACCCATTGTACTTAGGGGAGGTGGAGGGGCGGCGGGGTTGACAGCCCATGCCCCCACAATATTTAATGTAATGTCGTTGTGTGGACTCCGAGGGTGGTGTGGTCATGGCCGCCAACCCAAATTAAATTTTAATTTTGGTTTTGGTTATGGGGGTGGCGGGGTCATGGCCACGCGACCCATATTTTCATATTTTGTTTTATTTAAAAATAAATAACCACCCCTAATTAAATATTTTCCAAAACCTTAGGAATATTAGACAAATTAGCAAACGCACAATTTCTCCTGGAAAATGGGTGGATTATGGTGCCAGATTCTTGCCAAATTGTGCCCTCCTTAAGCTTGCCATAGGGGTAAGTCAACCCACAACTTTGACTGCTTTTTATCATCTTCATGCGGGCTTAGATTGGAGTGTCGTTCGCACAATTGGAATCAGGGCAACAAGCACTTTGATCTGATGTCAAGTTAATTGAATTTCTACCACTTTGAAATATGGGCCTTTTTCATGCCACTAGTGTCTAGAGATCCACCTCGATCAGTTATCAACAATTAATAAAAGTACACTTAGAAATTGAGATTCAATACTTTAAGATTATAAACTAAAATGGAATAGTTTGGTTTTAGTTTCAATTTCTTTATTTTTTATGTTTTTAGCGATTACTTAGCTCTAAACACTCCTTGTATATATGAACTAGAGCTATAAGTTCATCTTCTCCTTCAAGCATAACATCATAACTTAATGAACTAAGAACTACATGCACATGAATCATGTATACAAATAAGAAATGACATGCCACCAAGTGGCTCTTGTTTAATACTGATTGAGTGGGCCTAATGGTTAAGAGCATGTGTTTCCTCCTAAGAGGTCACATGTTCAAAACCAGAGGGGGGTAGAGTATGTATGCCTTTGTAGACTTAGCAGTCAAATCTATGTGCGGAGATGGGCCCCTTGTCCACAAATAAGGGGATATTATACACAAATTTTGCGTCTAGGTGGGTCTCTTGTCTCACAAACAAGGGGGTCTCATACACCAATTTGGTGTCTTGCTTAGTAGTGACCATAAAATTGGATAATAATAATAATGTATTGTAGTTATTTAAAATCTATGTATTATAATTTAGGTGAGGATTTGTAACATAGACAATAAAAAGAAGGTCGATTGACATTATTTAGATAGTTGATACCAATTTTAATTTTATTATTTTATTTTAATTAATAATTTATTTTTAATGAATTCTTAAATTCTAGGGTTACGTTATAGTATAAAATAAAAATAAAATAAAATATACACTTTTTAAAATTAACATTTTATTATTATTTTTTTAATAATATGTCATTTTTTCCCTTTTTATAACATTACTTTTAATTAATTTACTTATTTTTTAAAATTATTTACATTTCAACTCATTTTATTATTTTAGTATAAAATTATTATTATTATTGCGATATTTTCTTGTTAATAGCAATAAAGTAATGATTCCCTTGATGGGGTGTTAACTTAGGTTCTAATGAAGCCTCCTTGTAAGGAATTCCCTCTCTACATGCAGTATTTCGATATGGCATGGAAAAGGGGTAGTGAAGGGCATTGGAGAGTGTACGAGAAGTCTATTAATTGTCAATGTGGTTTGATTGTTTTGGGTTGGTGTAGGTATTTGCCTTGTAGGAAAGGAGATGAGGTTATATCTTTACTCTCCTTCACCTGGTCTAGATTGGAGTTGTTTCTATATGTGTATATTTTTCATGTGTGTGCCATCGTATTTCTTCAAGAGTTTGTGTCCATTCCTTCAAATATTTTTTTTGGGTAGGATGGTAAAGCAGGTATTTCATCTTCCACTTTAACAATTATTTATGATTATTGGTACACTACTTCTGCTCTATTGTGTCCTTGAATTTAGTAACATAGTTTTTTGGTATGCTACTGTGTTGTTATTCAAACGAGATTTATGGGGTTGTAGTTGGTTCAACTTCTTGATGTATTTGGTTTTCATCCTAGCTCTATGTAATTGTGTCTTTAAATTTTGAGAGGGTGTTGCATTATTTGTCAAAGTGTCAGATTTTTTGGGTTTTATCTACCTTCTTTTGGGGGCATTTGTTACGTTAGTTCTACTCTGAACTTGGTTGGATCTCAATTCGAGGTGATGCTCTATGTTGTGGGTGAATAAATTGTTCTTGTTGAAATTTTGGGTACTAGGATGTCTCATAGTCTGGTAGGGTCCTAGGGGATTTGGTGTCTTATGTCTTTTAGTTTCCTTGAATTGGGATATTTGCTTGAATTTGGTCCTCTAGTGTGGCATTTGGGGGGGGAATTAGTTTGTTTTGCGGTAAGGGTTTCAAGGGTTTATAGCTCGTCTGAATTCTTGTTTTGTTGATCATGGATCATGTACCTATTTTTCATACTCTCTTGCTATAATCGTCGTGCCTCCTCATCAAAGAATGATGAGTAAGAGGGGAAATATGTGTAATGATGCAGGAGCATTCAACTCAGAAGAATCATTGTATTTTTGTAGACATAAGGGGGTCTTGTGTTTTATGGAAGATGGCTTCCTAAGTGTTGAATTAATGTAATTATTAAGGTTTTGAGTGATTTTAATGAGAGAAGCTAGAATAGGGATTTAATTAAGTATAGTGAGGCATATTTGTAAATGTTCTCAAATGTTGGAGAACATGAGAGATTCAGGATAATTGAGATATTTGAGAATCAATTTTAAATCTTAAATTAGAAGTTGGTTTCCTGATTTTTGGATTAAAGAGGAACCTTGGGGATAAAGTTGAGATTTTAGGATTTTGTTGAGAAGTTTATGGATCTAAACCAGGAATTGGTTATAGATTCATTTTGTATAAATGTAAGCCCAAAAAGCATAGTCAAGTTAGATAGTTAGTTGGTTAGCTAGTTAGAGGTTTGATTGTAAGCATACGGGGAATTAGGAAAACAGAGGCCACTGATACAAAATATCAGGCCAAGGAGAGAGTTCCTGTGTAAATACTTGTTTATTAATACAAACAACTCGATTCTGAGTTTATGTGTGTGTATGGAGTAATTTAGTTGTAATCTGTGTGTGAACTAGAGTAAGTTCTATGTAACAGAGGTTGTAGGTAGAGTTCGAATAGAACACAGAGAAGAAGTGATATGAAAAATCATATTGGATTGCTTGAATCCATTCAAAGGATCATAGTTGAGACTCAGGAGTGATAGTGATTAAAATATGCAGAGTTAAATCAAGAGAGAGTTGTGTTGCAGAAAAATCAAAGACCATAAACCCTGGAGGAGCCCAAAACCATAGAGAACTTTGAGAAACCACGTAAAGGCATGAAGGAAGGAACTAAATGTGCAGAGTAGCATCAGATCATTTAGATCAATGGATATTAATGGTGGAAGAAGAATGGCTGAGGAATAGATCTGGATCGTCAGATCAACAGATCTATTATATAAATGGTGATCAGCAACTACGGGGGTAGGAGAGTACGAATTTTCTTGATCGTGGCTCAAGCCCCAGAACCACTCCTAATCGTCTATCTCATATTCAACTTCTTAGACCACAGTCAACTGTGGGGGTTAAGCCTATTTTAATCTGTGTGCTAGTTGGAGTCCCGCAAACCATAGATTTGATGGCCTCTTATATCTAACGATCATCGCGCACAAATCAGCTCATGCAATAGTCAAGGGAGAAGGTGGTTTTATAAGCAGAAGTTGTTTATTAGGTGGAGAAAATGTGGTAACTGGTAATTCGGGGTAGTCACCCGATTCCATTTAACAGTCGAAACATATCACGTTGGAGGAGAGAGGAAACCTCTTTATTGGATGGGTAATCCTCGTGAAAGTTCCTCACCTGATATTATTGTTAACCGTTGGATCAAGTGTGCTTTGATCAATAGTGGGGGATCTTCGATTAGTTTCACATTACAATATTTCATGAGTGGATGAACCTTGGCCTTAAGAAAATGAGATTTACGATGTGCAATGCCCAGGTGTATCATCAACCTTCGAATTGAAAGGTGACGTTGATGGTGGAGATAGAATCTGATAAGGCTTGGGCCTGACCAGACCCGAGAAGTTTATTAATGCGAGTTAAGTGATTTGAATTCCGGCGGATGAATGGGTTTAAGTTGTGATACGTTGAGACAGTCGTTGATCTGATGGTGATCCAAATGGAAAATGGCATCAACCCATGGTATTAATCCACCCATGTTATTCATCCACCCATGGAATTTACCCGTGGTATTGTAAGTGGCATCCACTCATGGTATTTATCCACCCATGGCATTGTAAGTGACATCCACCCATGGTATTCATTCACCCATGGTATTTGCCCATGGTATTGTGACATCCACCCATGGTATTCATTCAACCATGGAATTGACCCATGTTATTGTGACATCCACCCATGGTATTCATTCACCCATGGAATTGACTTGTGGTATTGTGACATCCACCCATGGTATTCATTCACCCATGGAATTGACCCGTGGTATTGTAACTAAAAAAATACTATAAGTAACAAGTCACATTTTGTAAAAAGGATAGATGGTCCGCCACAATGTAGCCTTTATAGTTATTATTAGTTTTAATAAAAAGTTTCTTTGTCATTTTATTTACTGTGTGTTATGTCATTTTCTTTCTAGCATTGCAATTCTTCAGATCTTTGGGGCCTCCCCCACAAGATCCATTTCAATATTTTAGATATTGGGGGCCTCCCCTAAGATCCGGATTATTGGTATCATAGCAGGTTACGATTCCATGGGAATGATGGTTTCATGCATATTTTAGTTCCAAATTATTGCAGCAATATTCAACAGAATTTAGGCATGCGCTGCAACCTCTACAAACCACTTTCTTGGGCCAAGTAGGAAGAGTTTTTCTTTCTTGCAGGAATCTGTTTTTGGGCAGCGAGTTTGAAAATCAGATCCTGAAACATTTGGTAGAATATTTACAAAAACAAATAAAAGATCTATATTCCCCGTGAAAAAATACCAAAATTCAAAAAACAAATCGGTCAAATCGGAGTCTGGATGAGGGAGATATCGCTGATTTAAAATCAGCCATGTTGTAGAATTTTTTTCTGACGAACACTGGTGGATGGCAACTCTCCTATCATTTTTTTAAGTTTTAGTGCAGAATTTCAAAAAAAGGATTGTAGATCTGATCTCCTCTTGAAAGATCACCTAATTTAAAAAAAAAAATGGGTTGAATCGGAGTTCAGATGTGAGAGATATCGCTCATTTAAATCAACTATTTTTTTCAGAACTTTTATGATGGTGGAAAAAATTGCAAAATGAATCGGAGATTCTAGGGTGTCCAATTAAGGATTTCCAACACATGGGAAGATGCAAAATGGTCCTTTTGCTTCCAAAAACAAGTTATAATAAATATTCTGAGTTATATTGACCAAGTTATGTCCATCTTAAGTCTAGAGCAACATTCAGAGTGGGTTCTCGTTGGAGACGTGCCCTCCCACCCCACTTTAGTAGGCACTTGCTTCACATTCATCAGTTTCAGCATAGCAGCATTCGGCTTGGGTTATTTGGAGACATTCCTTCCCACCCCAGGCTATGTAGGCACCTGCTACCTCATCAACAACCAAGATCATGGTTATGGTTCAACTGCACAAAATCCTTGTCATCGAAGTCCATTTGCTAGGCCGCACACTGTTAGTATCACAGTTGATCACAAGCATTACAGGGTATCTCTATCCTCATATCTTCATTTTTCATGGTTATGGGTCATCCACAAACCCACACTTCATCAAAGTCCATTTTCTAGGCCGCACACTGTCAATATCATAGTTGGTCACAAGCATTAAAGGGTATCACTATCATCGGATCTTCGCTCATCATGGTTATGGGTCATCCACAAACCCACACTTCATTGAAGTCCATTTGCTAGGACACACACTGTCAGTATCATAGTTGGTCACAAGAATTACAAGGTATCTCCATCCTCGGATCTTCTTTCATTATGGTTATGGGTTAACCACATAAAACCCTTCTCTTGAGTGGCTCTTCATATTCAACGAAGGCTTCGCAGGAGTGAACTTCATGCAATGGGGACCATTGATTCTTAAGGAGGGAGGAATGATCCAAATGGAAAATGGCATCAACCCATGGTATTCATCCACCCATGTTATTCATCCACCCATGGTATTGTAAGTGGAAACCACTCATGTTATTTATCCACCCATGGTATTTTAAGTGACATCCACCCATGGTATTCATTCACCCATGGAATTGACCCGTGGCATTGTAACTAAAAAATACTATAAGTAACAAGTCACATTCTATAAAAAGGATAGATGGTCCACCACAATTTGGCCTTTATAGTTATTATCGGGTTTAATAAAATGTTTTTTTGTGGTTTTATTTACTATGTGTTCTGTCATTTCTTTTCTAGCATTGAAATTCTTGAGATATTGGGGGCCTCACCCACAAGATCCATTTCAGTCTCTTAGATCTTGGGGGCCTCCCCCCAAGATCTGGATTAGATGGAGTGAAATCAATGGTGGAGGATGAATGTGATAAAGGTAGAGCATCGGAAAATGTGCAAAGGCTGTGGATTGGCCGAAAGGTAAGGCTTATGTGTGTTTTATGTGTATTTCTATTATATAAGAATTATAATAGAAACAAAGCGAATAAAGGTTTTATGGGTTAAGTTCGAATATAACCAAAGTTGAGGGTGGAGTTTGGTTAATATGCACGGGGTAGAGAATTAACCAAAGTTTATGAGGGTGAATAAAGTTCCACTAGAAAGGTTAATGAAAGGTTAAACTATTGAATAGTGAAATATAATGTTTCTGCATAAAACTTAATTAATAACATTAAACCTTGGTTTCATAAGGTTTTCACCATGGATCAGGTGATTAAGGTTTGGGACTAGTGACATGCAATTTTATTTGCATAATGTGGGTATTCTTGGCTTAGGCTGGCATCATTTTGGTATTGGAGCAGAATTGTGGTTGAAACATTTGGTATCAGAACAACACAAAGAAATTTTGTCTCAAAATTTCTTTGAAAAGAATTTAGGACAGAATTATGTTTTGAACGTGTGTATATAGGTGAATGGTGATGAAAGCAGGCAAGGGGGATTAGATTCTAATCTAACAAATAGTAGGCACACAGAGATAATGTGTAGCAGAACTTGCAGATGCAAAGAAACATAGGACAATCCATTCAAAGTGCAGGTGAATGGTAGAACAAGATCATGCAAAGGTCTTGAAGGTGAGATGATATGTTTTGTTTTAATTTGATTTGAAGATTGGAGAGTGTGTGGTCTTTATATTGATGCACAAGTAGCATCATAAGAAGTTGAGAAGATTACAACGACCTAGAGAAAGGAGTGCTCAATTGGTTCCAGAGGAAAGAACCAAATAGACGCCAAAAGACTAAGCTCATAGCAGAGAAGCTTAGTGAGTCATATGTAGAAAGAAGGAGACGTGTTCCTGCAGACATATTGTTGCAGCTCACAAAGGAAATTCAATAGAGGATGTGGGTAGAATTGCTAAGTAATGAAGGAAGCTTATAAGACTCTCTAAGTGAAAGAAGAGGTGGTCAGAACCAAGTATTTCATTGTGATTGAAATACAAGAGGATAGTTGTGTCCTTAGAAGATGCAGATGAGTTGAAGCCTAGAAGGAGAATAGAGAAGTGCTAAAAAGAGGTTCCAGAGATAAAGGACCAAGTGCTTTCCGAAAGACCAAGTACAAAGGAAAGCTTGGTGAGGTAAGTGGCAGCAGGGAGGACTTACTGTTGTAGAGGCTTTAATGCAGCTCATAGTAAGTGAGTAAGGATCTCATGAAGATAGAGAAGGAGAAGATGACTATGGATAGTCATAGTAAAGGTTCTGGAGAAAACCACAACAGAAGGAAAGTGAAGAAGGAGGATGCCAAGTCAAATGACAAGAGAATGAGTCAATAGGAAATTAATAAAGAGATTGCTGAGATGAAAGAACAACTCAATGTATTGAGGATGATACTTGAGAAAGCTGAAGACTAGGTTGGGTATTAGAGAAGAGGCAAGTGAAGTGGTCTAAGTTACAGAGAAGGCTACAACAAAAGCAAGTAAAGTGGATGATGGAAAAATTCAAAGAAGCTAAGTTGGAAATATAAGTTTCCATTTATGAAGCAGAGCATGGTGAAGTTTTGAGTGAATAAGAAGGAATTATTGATGATTTTCTGAACTGTTGGACAAATGCAGAGCAACAGGAGAATTCAAAACCTTATATTGTTGAATCTAATAATTTTGATGTGATTATAGGTTTTGCATAGGATGAGCAATATTTTGAAGCTGTTGAAAGTATGGAAGAGTACCTTTTAGAACATAAAAAATCTGAAGTAAAGAACGATGGAGAATGTCTCTTGAATGAGAAAATGAGTGAATTATTGCAGCATAAAGAATTTAGTAACACATTGATGTTTGAAGTTGTGACAACACAGGAAAAATTCCTTGTGAAAGAAGATGAAATTCAGTCTGAAGAACTGATATGTGAAGCAACAGTTGAGGCTGTTGAACCTTGTAATTTTCAAACTAATAATTTTTGTATAAATACAGGAATCATAAGTAATGATGAAGTACTTATGAAGTGTCCGAGAAATTGAGTTGCTGGAGTATTTTTTGGGGAATTCAGAGTATGATAGTGTGATTATAGAGGAAGCAGTTCACTACAGTGGATAAGCGTAGAAAGACATCATTAGAGCAGATGATGTGGAGGGGAGACTAACTGATAGTCCTGAGAGTACATTAGATAATTCTTTAAAGAGGTTGAATCAAAAAGTAAGAATAAACAGAAAAAGAGTAAGAGTAAGAATTCGACAACTTCAAAGAGAAGAATAGCAGTTTGAAGAGTTAGTGAATAGTAGCAACAACTTGAAACAAAGAGAAAGAGGTAACAATAAGTGGCAGAGTATGGACCAGCCCAAGGATGTGCTGGAGATGGAGATTGAAGAATTATGGCAGTTGATGATGAAACAGTCCAGGATGAGGGAAATGACAGCAGGAAGGATGATCAATCAGAACTTGAACCTGATTGACAAGGAGAGGAAGATGAAACAGAAGACAACAAACATACAACAACAACAAAGGTGCAGAGCATTCAGACAACTACAAACTAAAGTTTGGGACCCTGGAGGTTTTCTATCAACATATGAAGACACATGATCAGGAGATCATGAATGTTTTCTACTTTGGGAGTCTGATGCAGGAGCATTCAGCTCAGAAGAATCATTGTATTTTAGTAGACATAGGGGGGTCTTGTGTTTTAAGGAAGTTGGTTTCCTAAGTGTTCAATTAATGTAATTATTAAGGTTTTGAGTAATTTTAATGAGAGAAACTACAATAGCGATTTAATTAAGTATAGTGAGGCACATTTGTAAATTTTCTCGAATGTTGGAGAACATGAGAGATTCAGGATAGTTGAGAGATTTGAGAATCAGTTGTAAATCTTAGATTAGAACTTGGTTTCCTGATTTGTGGATTAAAGAGGATCCTTGGGGATAAAGATGAGATTTTAGGATTTTGTTGAGAATTTTATGGATCTAAACCAGGAATTGGTTATAGAATCCTTTTGTATAAATGTAAGCCTAAAAGGCATAGTCAAGTTAGATAGTTAGCTGGTTAGCTAGTTAGAGGTTGTGAGTTAGAGGTTTGATTGTAAGCCTATGGAAAATTAGGAAAACAAAGGCCATTGATACAGAAGATTAGGCCAAGGAGAGAGTTCCTGAGTAAATACCTATTTATTAATACAAACAACTCGATTCTGAGTTTATGTGTGTGTACGTAGTAATTTAGTTGTAATCTATATGTGAACTAGAGTAATTTCTCCGTAACAGAGGTTGCAGGTGGAGTTCGAGCAGAAAACAGAGAAGAAGTGATATGAAGGATCGTATTGGATCCCTTGAATCCATTTGAAAGATCATAGTTGAGATTCAGGAGTGATAGTGATTAAAGTATGCAGAGTTAAATCAAGAGAGTTGTGTTACAGAACGATCAAAGACCAAAAACCTTGGAGAAGCTCGAAACCACAGAGAACTTTTAGAAACCACATAAAGGCAGGAAGGAAGGATCATTTAGATCGACGGATATTAATGGCAGAAGAAGACTGGCAGAGGAATAGATCTGGATCGTTAGATCGACAGATCTGTTAGATCAATGGTGATTAGCGACTACAAGGGTAGGAGAGTATGAATTTTCTCGATCATGGCTAAAGTCCCACGCTTGCTCCTAGCCATCGATCTCATATTCAACTTCTTAGATCACAATCAACTGCGGGGGTTAAACCTGTTTTAATCCGTGTGCTAGTTGGAGTCCCACAAACCGTAGATTTGATCACCTCGTATATCTAATATTCATCACGCACCAATCAACTCGTGTAATAGTCAAGGAAGAAGGTGGTTTTACAAGCCGAAGTTGTTTATCAGGTGGAGAAAATGTGGTATGTGATAATTTGGGGTAGCCACCCGATTCCATTTAGCAGTTGACACGTAGCACGTCGGAGGAGAGAGGAAACCTCTTTATCAGATGGGTAATCCTCGTGCAAGTGCCTCACCTGATATCGCTATTAACCATTGAATCAAGTGTGCTTTGATCAACGATGGGGATTTCCGATTAGTTTCACATCACAATATTTCATGAGTGGATGAACCTTGGCCTTAAGAAAATGCGATTTGCGATGTGCGATGCTCGGGTGTATCATGAACCATCAAATTGAAGGGTGAGATCAACGACAGATATTGAAGTCGATAAGGCTTGGGCCTTAGTGGACCCGAGAAGTTTATCAATGCAAGTTAAGTGATTTGAGTTCCTACAGATGAATGGGTTTAAGTTGTGATACGAAGCGACAATCATTGATATGATGGAGTGAAATCAATGGTGGTGGTTGAATGTGATAAAGGTAGAGCGTTGGAAAATGTGCAAAGGTCATGGATTGGTGAAAAGGTAAGGATTATGTGTGTTTTATGTGTATTTCTATTATATAATAATTATAATAGAAATAAAGTAGATAAAGGTTTTATGGGTTAAGTTTGAATACAACCAAAGTTTATGAGGGTGAATAAAGTTCCGCTGGAAAGGTTAATGAAGGGTTAGACTATTGAATAGTCAAATATAACGTTTCCGCATAAAACTTAATTAAGAACATTAAAACTTGGTTTAAGAAGGTTTTCACCATGGATCAGGAGATTAAGGTTTGGTACCAGTGACATGCAACTTTATTTGCATAATGTGGGTATTGTCGGCTTAGGTTGGCATCATGTAATGTTGGATTCTAGAGAACTCAACCTTTTGAATTTGACTTTGTTGGAACTTTTTTTAACATTATTCCTCCCTAAGTGAGTAGAGAAATTTTTCTACTAGAGGAAAAGTAAACTGAGGAACAACCCTACCATTCTGATTCTGAGATTCAGGTGACAAATGCAGATCTGAAAGGTTTCCCAAACCCAAGTATATTTTGTCAAAGGAGACTCCATTTCTTGTAATATTGGGCTTTGCATCAGTAAATGGATACATTGTTGTGTTTGATATTCAAATACAAACATGTTGAAAACTATTATTTATTTTCTAGGTTGGAAGATATCAAACACATGTTATAAAATCAACACTTTTGTCTTGATAATGTTGATTCTAGATTGGCTAACATGGAAATTTTTTTAGTGTCAAAGAGATCCAATTGATCCACCTATAGATAGTGCTCAGGACCTCACTAGTATCTCCTTTGACCAAGATTAGATATTCAACTCATATTTTTTTTGTTGACAATTTGTTAATTTTGTACTAGTGTTATATAGGCTTCTTTCTTGGCTTTCACAACTTGGAATATGATGATTATATGGTTTTTCAAATGTCATTCATGGGTATTTGATTTTTTATGTAAGTGAATTTTGCCTCAACAATGTTAATAGTAGTTCTCTACAGTACTTGGAGCCCAGTGAAAACACAAGTTCTCTATGGGATGGTGTTGTGGTTAATTTTTGGTTCATGGAAAGTGAAGTTCTAGTTGTTTTATGGTTGGGATATGGTTTCTCCTTATATATTTTGAGAACGCAAGATTGGTTGATCATAAAACTCCTCCCTAGCATCATGGATCCTAGTTGTATCACTATTATGAAGTTTTGTAGATGGTTATCACTTGTTGTAAGGGTTATGACTATGGCTATGGCTATGGCACTAGTAAATGATTTCTTGTGGAATACACCTCTATTTTATGTCTCAACAATGGAAAATTGAGTGCTATTATATTGGTGTAGCCCCTAGTTGTTGGGGGGAAGAGAATGTTTTTTTACTTCAGTTCATATGTTGTTAATTTTACCATTGAAACTGATTCACTATTATCTGTTGTTGTGGGGAGGATTATTTCACTCCCCTGGATTTGTTTGGTTGACTGTATCGTTGGGGTGAAAACTATGTACTTATTTTTGTGATAATGATGATGAAGTTATATCAGTTAAAAAGAAAAAACAATAAAGTAATAATTTAGAATTTTAAATTTGAATATGGTATTTTATGATAACCTAATTTTATTTTCTAATTTTTTAACTCCTATAATTATTTTGCTAAGTTAATTTACATCTATATTATTATAATATTAAAAAATAAAAATATAATTGGATAATGTCAATCAAAATAAAAGACATACCTTAACAAAATATTTAAATAGTAAGTCAAAATGTATATTCATATCCTAATCCCTCATATTTGCTAAACAAAAACCTAAAATTACAGTAACGCTAAATAGAAGCCAAAAATGACATCTGAACATATAATGAACAAAATATCAATGAGTATAGATAATGAAATTGATAAAAACAAAGTTGAGAGAGAAAGTGACATGATTCAAGAGGGCATATGAGAATGACCTCATTGAGGCAATGTTAGGATGCTTCTTCACAAGTTAATCCTTGATGATAAGTGGATTCAAGTTTGTGCCCCTGGAGGTAGAGGTTCTCATAAGCTCCATTATCTCCTCCTCTTTGTGATAACCTTCACCATATACTATGAAGGTAAGACAAATCACAACATGAAAAAGGATGATAAATTTTCTCTCCAACACACAAATCCTATCAAATGATTTTGTCTCATAAATTTATATTTTTTTTAGACAAATGAATTTTAGAATTTTGGTAGGACAATAGAATTCCATTTGCTTAGACACTTTATATAATTCTATTTCCCTAAACACTTTACTATTAGAAGATCAAGAAATACTAAAATTCCAAAACCAGTTTTGAAATTCCACATTGATTTATTCAGCTAATGTATGCTAATAATTCCTTATCAGATTGTATTCCTATATTAATAATAGTATTAACAGCAATAATAATTTTGAAACACTACAAATTCTATTTAATTTTAATATTTTAATTTTTTTTCCAGCGACATGCATAGATTTTCTATGGCATGTGCACCAATAACAAAATATGTTTCTCATTGGATAAACATTATTGTTAATACTAAAGCGCATACAGCCACCCAAACAAAATTCACTTTCACTACCATATTATCTACCATCAAGACCCCATCTCACGATAAATTGTTTAAGTTTTCCTCATTTAAAATTCTGCAATATTTTCTAAAACTTATTTATATTCATCTTTCATTTTCATTTTCCAAGACATACATAACATGTCAAGCCATTTGATACAATACGATCTAGGAGGATCCACAAAATGTTCAAAATTTTACAGTCTCGGATTCTCATAGAACCAACGCCAAGTAGAAGAGCACGTCACGTTGATTTCAGTGGTATATTCAGTTTCAAAAATGGCCTCCATATGACGGAGAAAATGTGTTATGAAGCTTTCCTCCAAAAGGAAAAAAAAATGGGCCTTATAGGCCAAGTAGCAATCTCTTAGTGTCACGCGTGGCAGGTCAAAGTCAACATAGGTGGCAGTCAAAGTCAATAGGTCAGAGGTTGAATTAGCAGGGCCGAGGCTCGAACCCACAACCTCCGAAAGCACGTTGCAAAACCTTACCAATACACCATCGGCATGCCTTTGTATAACATGGGTGAAAAAATGATATTTCATTTTTTTATTGTAATAGTGTTGGGGGGTGAGTTGGCGGAGCTCGCCAACCCAAACCCAAACCATATGCTTATCGAATTACCAAAGAAAGGCGCAGAGTTGACCATATAACAAAACCACATATATATATATATATATATATATATATATATATATATATATATATATATATATATATATATATATATATATATATATATATATATATATATATATATTGCCACCATCAGAGTTCGTTAACCATTGCTCCACTATTAACATATGCCACGAAACATGTCAACAGAACCTCACCACTAAGGGCTAGTTATACCACGAGTCGTGTAACGACCAAGCCTATGGACTATATTTAAAATGTTTTTAAAACCATAGCGCAGGGTCACAATGTTATTTCATTGAATCTCACGTATACCATATTCAGAACAACTATATATTATGCCCAGGAGGTCCACAGGTTTGACCCTGTGACTTGTGCGTGGCCTTATAAAAAGACTTGCACCTGTGCCCTAGAGGGGGGAGTTATAAAGTGGGTCTGTGTAATTATTGATATTTGTGCCTGTCATAGGACTTTTTGAGCATATCTTGGCCAATATTAGGCCTTTCTGTAATGTGAAAGTTGCGTTTGAGAGCTCAGGATGAGGCCTATGAGTTTACAGTAACCATTGATGCATGCATGCACAATCCATAATGGAGAATTTGATGTAAAAAGACTTTTTGAGAATTCCTAATACAGTGAATGCCCACTTGGAAGCAGACCTGGAGATGTAGTCCAGGAGGGACGAACTCCGTCATCAAAGTTTTATGTGTTTTCTTATTTTCTTTCTATTGTTCATGCTCATTTTTAGATTTCAATTTTATGTTTAAAGGCACTTAGAAATCAATTTTCTCTCACTCATTCACATAAATGGAACCTTAGTTAATATTTGGTGAAATTGAGAAAATAGTCAATTTTGTGTTTTCAAATCATATTTTGGTATCCGAGAGAGGTTGATCATGTATAACCAAGATATTTCAAAGGTGAATATTGACTAGATCCAAGTTGCGACATGGAGAAGGGAAACTTTAAGAGATAAATATAGAGATTGGAAAGAGGAAAGTCTCGCAAAAGATGGAGGTTCCAAATGAAGGAGAAGCTCCTGAGACAAAGAGCGAGGAGAAATTTCAGCAGATGTTCCTTAATATGCAAATGATGATTGTAGAACCCTATGAAGACAAGAAGACTAGAGACACAACTTTGTCTTCTAAAGGCATGAAAGTGAAAAAGGGCAAGGAAAACGTTGATGGTAATGAACCTCCTTCTCCTCTATCCTTGTCTTCTTTTTCCTTATTCTCTCATCATTCTAGTTCAGATTCAGATTCACAAAAGAAGAAAAAGAAAACCCCTTTATTGAAGCTGGATGTTAAGTTTGAATTTCCAATATATGATGGTGAAATGAATCCTAAAAATTTAGATAATTGGATAAAGAAAATTGAGGTGTATTGTAATTTTCAAAATATTGTTAATGAATCTACAAAAATTCAGTTAGCTACACTTAGAATGGGGGGAACAACTTTGACTTGGTGGGAAAGTAAAACTCAATCAGATTTGAAGCATAAAGGTAAAATTATCTCTTCATGGTCTAAGTTTTTTAAGGTGCTTAGAAAGAAATTTTATGCTTTAGGATGTATGCAACAGGCTATAATGGATTGGCAACATATAAGGCAAGGTAAAGGACATAGTGTGCAAGAGTTTACACAGGAGTTTAGGAAAAAGGCATTAGCACTTAATGTTCCATTAAACACATGGGATACTTTATTAAATTATATTGGAAGTTTTCATTCTCATTTGAGACATACTTTGCTTATGTTTAATCCAATTGACTTTGATGAAGTGTTTGTACAATCCATTCATATTGAATCAGGTGGAAGATCTTTTCAGTTAAACTTTTCAAAGAAACCATTCAAGCATTCAGAGAACAAAGATTACAAAGAAGGAAAAGGGAAGAGCAAGTTCAAAGGGAAGAAATCGGCAACAACTAAGAAATAAGGATAAAGGCCTACATGTACTCATTGTCAGAGGGTTGGAAATAATGAATCCAAGTGTTGGAAGCTTCATCCGGAACTTAAGAAAAAGAAGTTCCTTAAGAATAAGGGTGAGATGAAAGCTAATGTTGTAGTCCAACAAGATTTGGGATCTGACTCCGGTGATGAAAAGAAGATAATCGCTATGGGTCTGACAGGTAATCCTTCTGAATCTAGCTCTAGTTCTACTTGTTCTACATCTTCTTCAAAATCTAATCATGTGATTGAAGAAAATAAGAGAGTTGAATTATTTCATGTCGAGACTAAAAGAGATACATTATTTGATAGTGGCTCAAAAGAAAAAGTAATATCTGGGGAACTAGTAAGGAAATTTGGATTGGAAACTAAAAGTCATCCAAAACCACACCCTTTAGGATGGTTGAAAGAAAACACTCAGATGCAAGTCGCAAAACAATGTTGTTTAAGGTTTGCAATTATAGCTAATTGTGTTGATGAAGTTGAGCTAGATGTGATTCCTTTAGATATATGTGGATTTGTGTTGGGTAGTCCTTATCTTTATGATCAAGATGCCATATTTCATAGAAAGGAGAATAAGTATCATCTCTTTAAAGAAAGAATTGAATACATTGTCAGGGCACACAAAATTAAGACAAGTTGGATTTAATCAATGTTAGTCAAATGAAAAGGCTTACAAATTCAAGTAAAAAGTATGTTCCCATGTTTGTTCAAGAACAACCTTGACGCAGGAAAAACCCTGCAAAACCCAGAATCTCTCCATTCTCATGCATATACAAAATGCATCTCGAATAATCACCCAAATAATTCTTCAATGTCCGAGCAATTTCACAAACTATCATATTGCACACGGAAGCTCTTCAACATATGTTCACAAAAACCATACTCTCATAAGCGGAAGCTAATAACATCTGTTTCAACTTTTATGGTTTATGGAAACCATACTTAAATACACAAGGTTCTTTATTAAAACCCAACATTCAATTAACTCATGCGAAAGAAACCATACCCTCAACTATCACCTTTTCATGTGATTAAACCCCTCAATGCCTATCATGGAATGAAAATGTTTCAACCTTGTGAATTACATTTCAATAACCATGGATTCCCAATTTATGCAATCCACCATCTGCTTAAGAGTTCGATTTGAACAAATTATGCCAAATGCATATCATTTAAAAGAACATCGCCCACACAACATTACACGTTGACTATTGGAATAACTATGCAACATCAAATTCCATTTGAGCCAATGCTTATGCAAATCCATAATTCACCTTTCATATATTCAAGTTTGACGAATGCTTCCACACATCGGTTTTCACTATGGCAATTGCCAACTCAGGCTATGGTTAAAAATCTAATGTTAACAAAAATTGAACCACGCACTTACCATTCCACCTCTACACTGCATGCGGACTTGGCAATTTATCACAATTATGTTACAACTTCTTACACGCAGAACAAATATACAAAGAATCTGCAACTGATTGCTACCACGGCGCCTTTGATTTGATAATCAAACTGGGTTTTAAAACAACATTAACCTCTATTTATAGACTTGTACTCTACACCAGCATTTGTGTAATTGCATAGTTTGCATATGAGACACGTACTGTAAAGAATCGATTTACACAGCAGTTACTCCTGCGTACACTCCACCCACAACGTTCTCACTGTTCGACTCAATTTCCACTGAATTGTTTATTGTTGCTCCTCCACGTTGATATCGACCACCAACTGCATCAATCGGTTCACTGTTTGATCTGCTCAAAATAGACAGTGCTCAAAACGAACTCTACGCCCTTTCACGTATGTCAGTCATTCAAGATTATACAATATCAAATAGAATTCAAGAAACCATCCCTACACAGAGAATGTAGACTCAAATTTGCGCTGGGCATTGACATTCAACAATAAATCAATTACTCCGGCAACAGAGGTTTAAACCATCGATTCATCCATCGCTTCACTGTTGAACTTGGTGTTTGCGCAGACTCACTGAAAATTACACAACTATGTACTCAACACAATTTCTTTAACTTAGATCTCGTAATTGAAGTTCGATTTGATCTTTCTTATATGAAATCAATCATTCCAATGATTGATACAACAAATGATATACCTTTCAGCTATGTATACAGTCTCAACAACTTCAATGGCATCGATCCAATCAAGCTCAAGACTAATTTATCAATCACACAATATACAATTCACACAGGAATTCTAAAACCAAAATTCTTCATCAATAAAACCAAATGTAACAATTTCAAAAACCTCTTAGTTCATGACCAGATTTTCAAATCGATGGCCCTTTACAAATGCCCAGAGGCTTACAAACTTTGGCTGTCCAAGCCTCACCTCTCCTCTCTATTCTATTCTACCTTCTCACAAAAACCACTCATATTTATACATAAATAATGAATTTAATTCATTCCAAAAATCTCTCCACCTAATCCTTAACTAAATCTAATTTAAATTCATTTTAGGTGTGGGCTCAAGTAAGTCCCGTACATAGCATCCCTACTATCTAAATTTTCTACCCAATTCTATTTTCTCTCATATCCTTTTAATTAATAAAAGAA
Source organism: Pinus tabuliformis (assembly GCA_031772625.1). Taxonomy (NCBI): domain Eukaryota; kingdom Viridiplantae; phylum Streptophyta; class Pinopsida; order Pinales; family Pinaceae; genus Pinus; species Pinus tabuliformis. The sequence goes on along the minus strand of CM062819.1, from coordinate 1,745,754,419 downwards.
TATTTACAAAATCCTCACTTTTATAATTTATCTCCTATTTTATTTAAAAATACCAAATTAATTAATAAAACAATTAAAATGTCACACCCCCCTTTATTACATAAATAAAAATGAAAATTGGCCTTGATGCTCCTGCATCAAACTCCCATGTTTGAAATTAATCATGATTGCCTGATCATGTGTTCGGATCTCTGTTTGCCTGGATCCCATATCTTGTGCTGCAACTTTCCATTTGTTGTTGCTTCTATCTGTTGTTCTTCTCCAAGTCTCCACACTTTATGCTGCATTGCCCCACTGGCTTTGCTTTCACAATCTGTCTTTGTCTTCACTTTGTTGCTGCTGCTTCTCTTCTTTGCTGATGTCTTCCTCTGAGATACTTTCAACATGATTCTCCTGATTAATTCAATTTCTCTGTCCAATAAATCTCCAGATTGCTGATTTCTTGCTTGCTCAGTTCTTACTGTCACTTGCTGACTTTTTGCTGCCACGCAATCATCCATGCCCTCTTGTTTTCTGCTTTCTCCTATAATCAACTTACTGGACTGGTACATTGTGTACTCCTTTCTACTATCTTCATCTCTCTACATCTGCAATTCCCAATTCTGAAATTGAGATTCTTCCTGTACTGAATTTTGACTATTCAGCATCATTTCCAACAACATAACATCCTCATCCCATGGTTTTGAAATTTCCATAGAATTTTCTTCTTCCTTCATTTGATTGCTCAACTGAGTCAAATGTTCCTTAGCACCTGCAACAATACCTACATTCACAAAACACTTGTTAAAATAAAAATCATAAGGCATCAGTGCCTTTTTCTCCCTTGCCAGCATTTCATTATGCTATTCTGAGTTCTCCTCCACTATCAGCACATTAATATGCTGATCCAAACTTTTCAAAGAATTCTCTATAGAATTCCCAAGACTATCAACTAGTCTTCCTTTCACATCATTTGTCTCCATGATGTCTTTCTTCTCTCATTCACTGTAATGAACTCTACCTTCTGCTGCAATTTCTCTTTCATACTCTAAATTTACCAACAAGTATTCCAACAATGCAATTTCCGTGTGGCATTTCTGAAGTATATCATCATCATGTACCATCCCCGCATTCATACACAAATCTTCAATTTGAAAATCACAAAGTTTAACAGTCTCAACTGTTGGTTTATATACCAGCTCTTCAAGCTGATCCTCTTCTTTATTCACAAGAAATTCCTCTTGTACTGTAACAACTTCACCAGATTTCACATCCTCCTCAGTAAAACCTGTAATCACATCACAATTGTTAGCTACAAAATTATAAGAGTTCACATCATCCAGCTGATCTAGATCTGCCCAGTAACTCAAGAAATCATCAATGATCTCCTCTTCTGTTTCACCAATGGAAACCTCCACTTTCAACTTAGCTGCTCCGAGTTCTTCACATCTCAAATGTATACTCATCATCTGCTCAGGCTTCCTCAGCTCTTCTCTTAACTACATGTTTATCTGTTGATATCTTTTCTGTTGTAGCCTATGCCATTTCACTCTCTTCCTCATGAGCCAACCCACTCTCTGGTCCTTCATATTTTCCTGTAGCAATTCCATCAATAACTTGAGATGGACTATTATCTTAATTTTCTCTTTCTCATAATCTTCATCAATCAACTGCTTCCATATGCCATTTGCCTTGGAATCGTTCCCCCTCTTTCTACTGTGGCCTCTTTCTGAACCTGTGCTCTCTCCTTTATGACTTTCAACAGTCATCTTCTTCACCATGAGTTTCTCATCCATGAGTTGCACCAAGCCTCTACAATAGAAATCTCTCCTGCTGCCACTTACCTCACCAATCCCTTCCTCCGGATCTGGTCATTTCGTAATCACCCGGCCCTCTACTGGAACCTTTTGAGCATTTCTCCACTGCTCCTTTAGGCTTCACTCATCTGCAACTTTATTCAAACTCTGTTGAATCTTCCAAGTTCTGCCACTCTCTCTTAGAATCCATGTCAGACTCTTTCATCATTGCACTCTAGTTGTGATCTAATTCTTCCCACTGAGATTTCTTCACTATGCCTGTAAATCAAATTATCCAAGCATAACCTTTAAACCAGAGATAAATAATACTTGTCAGCTCACCTTTCAAGATCTTGTTGATCTTGCTTCACTTCCTCAACTACACTACATCTCTGTGCTGCAATATTCATCAGTTCCAAAATCTGATCTTAACACATTCAATTAATTTAACTGAAAACTTAAATCTCCACATAGATCTATTCGAGCTCTGATACCAAAATGACGCAGGAAAAACCCTGCAAAACCCAGAATCTCTCCTTTCTCATGCATATACAAAATGCATCTCGAATAATCGCCCAAATAGTTCTTCAATGTCTGAGCAATTTCACAAACTATCATATTGCACACGGAAGCTCTTCAACATATGTTCACAAAAACCATACTCTCATAAGCGGAAGCTATTAACATCTGTTTCAACTTTTATGATTTATGGAAACCATACTTAAATACACAAGGTTCTTTATTAAAACCCAACATTCAATTAATTCATGCGAAAGAAGCCATAACCTCAACTGTCATCTTTTCATGTGAGTAAACCCCTCAATGCCTATCATGGAATGAAAATGTTTCAACCTTGTGAATTACATTTCAATAACCCCAATTTATGCAATCCACCATCTGCTTAAGAGTTTGATTTGAACAAATTATGCCAAATGCATATCATTTAAAAGAACATCTCCCACACAACATTACACGTTGACTATTGGAATAACTATGCAACATCAAATTCCATTTGAGCCAACGCTTATGCAAATCCATAATTCACCTTTCATCTATTCAGGTTTGACGAATGCTTCCACACATCGGTTTTCACTATGGCAATTACCAACTCAGGCTATGGTTAAAAATCGAATGCTAACAACAATTGAACCACACACTTACCATTCTGCCTCTACGCCGCATGTGGACTTGGCAATTTATCACAATTCTGTTCCAACTTCTTACACGCAGAACAAATATACAGAGAATCTGCAATTGATTGCTACCACGGCGCCTTTGATTTGATAATCAAACTGGGTTTTAAAACAACATTACCCTTTGTTTATAGACCGGTACTCTACGCCAGCGTTTGTGTAATTGCATAGTTTGCATATGAGACACGTACTGTAAAGAATCGATTTACACAGTAGTTACTCCTGCGTACACTCCACCCACAGCGTTCTCACTGTTCGACTCAATTTCCACTGAATTGTTTTTTGTTGCTCCTCCACGTTGATATCGACCACCAGCTGCATCAATCGGTGCACTGTTTGATCTGCTCAAAATAAACAGCGCTCAAAACGAACTCTGTGCCCTTTCACGTATGTCAATCATTCAAGCTTATACAGTATCAAATAGAATTCAAGAAACCATCCCTACACAGAGAATGTAGACTCAAATTTGCGCTGGGCATCGACACTCAACAATAAATCAATTACTCCAACAACAAAGGTTTAAACCATCAATTCATCCATCGCTTCACTGTTGAACTTGGTGTTTGTGTAGACTCACTGAAAATTACACAACTACGTACTCACACAATTTCTTTAACTTAGATCTCGTAATTGAAGTTCGATTTGATCTTTCTTATATGAAATTGATCATTCTAGTGATCGATACAACAAATGATATACCTTTCAGCTATGTATACAGTCTCAACAACTTCAATGGCATCGATCCAATCAAGCTCAAGACTAATTTATCAATCACACAATATACAATTCACACAGGAATTCTAAAACCAAAATTCTTCATCAATAAAACCAAATGTAACAATTTCAAAAAACATCTGAGTTCATGACGAGATTTTCAAATCGATGGCCCTTTACAAATGCCCAGAGGCTTACAAACTTTGGTTGTCCAAGCCTCACCTCTCCTCTCTATTCTATTCTACCTTCTCACAAAAACCACTCATATTTATACATAAATAATGAATTTAATTCATTCCAAAAATCTCTCCACCTAATCCTCAACTAAATCTAATTTAAATTCATTTTAGGTGTGGACTCAACTAAGTCCCGTACATAGCATCCCTACTACCTAAATTTTCTACCTAATTCTATTTTCTCTCATATCCTTTTAATTAATAAAAGAATATTTACAAAATCCTCACTTTTATAATTTATCTCCTATTTTATTTAAAAATACCAAATTAATTAATAAAACAAAAAATGTCACACCCCCTTTATGACATAAATAAAAAAGAAAATTGGCCTTGATTCTCCTGCATCAAACCTAAAGATAAGTATGATTCTTTTCAAGGGTGTGATTCTCAGTTTAAGGAAAAATTTGTTGAAATAGTAGATTCTTATAAATAATTGTTTAAGGAAAAAACAATTATACCTCCAAAACGAGAAATACAACATGAGATTCAATTGCAATTTGATGGCCCTATTCTGAACATTGGCGTGTATCATATGCCTATCATTGAAAATGAACAAATCAAGAAACAAATTCAGGAATTAGTTGATAAAGGATTCATTCGACCTAGTTCTTCTCCATGTGGATCATTGATCATATTAGTCCCTAAGAAAGACAAAACTTGGAGAATGTGTGTTGATTTTAGAGCCTTAAAAAAATCACCCTTAAGAAAAGGTATCATCTTCCTAGATTTGATGATTCACTTGATTAATTAAAGAATGTTGTTTACTTTACAAAACTGGATTTAAGAAGTGGTTATCATCAGATTCGTATAAAAGAGAATGATATGTGGAAAACTGCATTTAAGACTAGACAAGGGATTTATGAATGTATGGTTATGCCATTTGGTTTATGCAATGCTCTAGCAACCTTTATGAGAGTGATGAATGATGTGTTTCGTCCATTTCTTGATAATTTTGTCATATTCTATCTGGATGATATTCTTATTTTTAGTTCAAGTTTGGAAGAACATGTAAGGCATGTTAAACAAGTTTTTGATGTGTTTCAAAGAGAGAAATGGTATCTCAAACTTTTTAAGTGTGAATTTGGAAAAACTTCCTTAATATATATTTGTTGCGTAGTTAGAGGAGGTTAACCTAAAATAGATCTGGCTAAAATTGTTGTAATTCTTAAGTGGCCAAGACCTCAAAATTTGACAGAAGTTAGAAGATTTTTGGGTGTAGTTCAGTATTGGAGGAAATTTATTTCTCATTTCCCTTTTAGTGCATCACCACTTCATGCTCTAAAAGCTTCTAAAGTCTCCTTCCATTGGGAAGGAAAACAACAAAAATCATTTCATACTTTAAAGTAGAAAACTATCACAACTCCAATCTTGTCTTTACCACACCTTCAAAAGCCATTTGAAATAGAAATTTATGTTAGTGGGTATGTAATGGGTGCAGTATTTTTGGAAAAAGGAAAGCCTATCTATTTTCATTCAGAAACATTTTCTAAAGCAGTTGCTAAATATTCAAACTATGATAAATGATTATATGCATTAGTGGAAAGTGTTAAAAAAATGGAAACATTATTTAATGGGAAAAGAAACAATGACTCATATAGATCATTAGCCACTTCAGTACCCTAAATCTCAAATTAAGTTGCAAGAGTCTCAACATTATAGATGGATGGGGTTTTTGCAATAATTCCACTTAGTAATCAGATATAAGAAAGGTACTACCAATAAAGTTTTTTGTTATGAAACCAGCTCAAGAAAAAATAGAAAAGATAGATCAACGCCTTATAATTCAGCCTCTTCGAGGGGGCAACCTCCTTTACATTACATAAATGAACAATTCTTGGATGATACAAATGAAAATACCTCCTTTCTATATATAGGAGACTAAGGGGTCATAACATAATCAGAGCCGACATAACAATAATCATGTAAGGGCACAATAATAACAATAATGGGCTTCTATGTGGCACAATAGTAATACTATGGGCACTACATGGGTGCATCAATATAATAAGTGGGTTGTACTAATAACAATAAGGGGTTACACTAGTAGTATAGGGGCCTAACATATTTGATATGTTATCAAGACCTTCTTCGAATGCTTCAGTTATTCTGCAAAATAGTTCTTTAGCACATGAAAGTTACATTGAACAATATGTTGAAGATATTGATTTCAAAGATGTTTATGAATCACTGACTCATGGTGCTCAGGTGGAAGATGTGAATTATCATGTTCATGAGAGGTTATTATACCATCTTTGCAAGTTGTGCATACCATATGGAGAAAGAGCACATGTGATCAGGGAAGCACATTCATCTCATGTTTCAACGCATTTTGGTGTAGATAAGATAGTGGCATAGTTACAAAGTCATTGATATTGGCTTGGAATGCCTGAAAAAGTTGCTAAGTACATCAAAGGTGTTTCATGTGTTCAACAAGAAAACCATGCAATAGAAAGTTTGGTTTGTATATGCCACTTCCAGTTCCTTCTAGAGCATGGGACAGTATATCTATGGATTTTGTAGGAGGTAGGAGGACTTCCTATCTCTAGAAAAAGGCATGATTATTTGTATGGTGTTGTTGATAGATTTAGCAACATGTGTATTCTTGTTCCATGTAGAAAGAAGGTAACTGTTGAACAAACTGCACGGTTGTTATTTCAAAATGTATGGGTTCATTTTGGGTTGCCTACTTCTATCATTTAAGATCTAGACTCTTGTTTCATGGGAGATTTTTGGTCCCCTTTGTGTGGACTCATGGACACTAAGTTGAAAAATAGCACAACTTTTCATCCACAAAACGATGGGAAAATAGAGGAGGTGAACAAAATAGTGGTACATCTTATCAGAGGTTATTATAGCAAACATCTTAAGTTGTGGGATGAATCCTTACATTATGTCAAGCATGCTTACAACCTGTTAGAAAATTATATAGTATAGAGCAATGTAACACATAAAATTATTGCATAAATATAAACACTGAAAGCACATAAAACAAGAGAGACACAAATATGCGTGGTTCACCCAATTTGGTCTATGTCCCTAGAGAAATAGTTAGTCCGTCCATTTATATTATCCAACAAAATGAAGAGATACAACCTATAGTAGATCCATTGTAATTTTGTCTTCGCTCTCACACAATCTCCTCTCTCTTTCTCGCTCAGAATACACATCTACATAGACGCAATACAATTCCCTCACATAGAGAGAACCTGAGAGGGGTTTCCTTCTACGGAAAAAAACCCAAAATTAATTATAACTTCTACTGTCATCCTTCCACCTAATGAACGACCCAGATTGACTACAAAATTAGAACATTTTACAAGAAAATTTTACATCTATTTTTAGCTTCAAGGACACTACCCCCAATCCCCCACCAGGGTGGGGCTCCTAAAGATCGACTCGCCCCCCTGACCCCCCTTGCAACGCAAGTAACTGGCAGCGTTTCCACCCCATTATTAACTAGGGTCCAATGCGGTGATACCTTTGAATAAATAAGATAATCAAGCTCCACACCCAACACAATCATGCCTTGCATTCTTGTACAAGTAGATCTCCTTTTGAGACATGTTTTGCGTACCTGCCAAAATCACCAATAGACTTCATGTTTGGTGAAGAAGTTGAGGATGATGGATATGGAGATGCTGACAAAGCAATCAAGTTCATTCAAAGAATCTAAAATATTCAAGAAGCAGTGCAGGATCAATTAGAGAAAAGTCATGCCAAGTACAAAATGCGCCATGATATGCATCAAGTGGATCAACAGTTCCAAATTGCTGATCAAGTATGGCTTTACATCTGCAAAGAAAGGATGAAAGGTGAAGGTAAGAAGTTGAAACCTATCAAGTATGGTCAATTTAAGATTGTTTAAAAGATTGGTCACACTGCATTCTGGTTAAATTTACCTCCATACATGCACATATATTCAGTTGTAAATGTTGAAAATTTGAAGTTGTATGAACCTCTTATGATCATGGATCTAGAGGAAAATTTTCAAATTACAACTATAGTTGATTTTTCACCTGAACGTTGACTGAGTTATAGGAAAATACCATCTTGGACAGGAAGTTTCTCACTTCCAGGTGAGGGGATGTTGAGTATCTTCGAGTGGGAATCAAAGGCATGAATCGAAGCAAGGCAAGGTGGATGGAGATCAGAAGGGTGAGGGAGTTGTACCCTCACCTCATGTCTACTTAAAATCAAACTTTTTGTGGTCCAAAAGCTTCTAGTGGAGAGGAATGATCCGAGAGGATCCTCAAAATGCTCAGAATTTTATAGTCTCATATGCTCACAAAACTAGTCCTAGGTGGAAGAGTTTGTTGTGTTGATTCTGGTGCTATATTCAGTTTCGAAAACGGCCTCTGTACGTTTCTGCAAACATGCAAAAAAAAAGGCCTTAAAGGCCAAGTGTCAATCTCTTAGGGTGACACGTGGCAGGTCAAAGTCAACGTAGGTGGCAGTCAAAGTCAATAGGTCAGAGGTCGAATTGGTAGGGTCGAGGCTCGAACCCACAACCTTTGAAAGCACATTGCAAAACCTTACCAATACACCATCGGCATGACTTTGTATAACATGGGCACAAAAATATTATTCAAGTGTTTATTATAATAGAGTTGGGGGATGAGTTGGCAGATCCCGCCATATTCAGTAGTCTTGCCAACCCAAAGCATATGCTTATTTGAGTTACCAAAGATAGGCGCAAAGTTGACAATATAAGAAAACCACACACACACACACACACACACACACACAAACATATATATATATATATATATATATATATATATATATATATATATATATATATATATATATATATATATATATATATATATATATATATTCCACCACCAGAGTTCATTAATCACCACTCCAACGTTAACATATACCACGAAACATGTGAACCAAACCTCGCCACCGGGGGTTATGTAAACCATGGGTCAGGTAACCGCCAAGCCTGTGGACTATATTTAAAATGTTTGTTAAAACATAATGTGGGGTCACACTGTTATTACACCGAATATCACATATACCATATTCAAAACAACTATATTATATGTTTACCATTCAAAGGACTGGGAAGTCAGTAGGTTTGACCCCGGGGCCTGCCCGCGGCCTTATAAATGACTTGCGAGAGTGTCCTGGAGGGGGGAGTTATAAAGTGGGTCTGTGTAATTACTGATATGTGTGCCTATCATAGGCCTTTTTGGGAATATCTTGGCCAATATTTGGCCTTTTTGTAATCTAAAAGCTGCATTGGATAGGTGAGGCCGAGGCCTATCAGTTTATAGTAGCCATTAATGTCTGCGTGCATAGTCCAGAATGGTGAAGCTGTTGTAAAGAGACTTTTTGAGCATTCCTAATACAACAGACGTCCACTTGGAAGCATGGAGATGTAGTCCAGGAAGGACGAACTCTGTCATCAAAATTTTATGTGCTTGTGTCTTTTCTTTCTAATGTTCATGTTTATTTTCAGATTTCAAGTTTAAATTTAAAGACACTTAAAAATCAATTTTCTCTCACTCATTCACATAAATGCAACCATAGTTAATATTTGGTGAAATTGAACAAACAGTTAATTCTGTGTTTTCATGTCACATTAACTCAATTAATTTATTACATACCTATCTAACTTGATAATAATGTGGATCAAAATCATAAAAATGTTGGAAAAAAACTTCATTAACTCTTATCTCACTCTTCTTTTTATATGATTTCACTTGGAAAGAAGCAGATGAACTTACGTACTCCACTCTAACTTCATTTAAGAAACCATTAGCTCTATATTAACCCATACTAATATTCTTGACTTTTTAAATCCACCAATTTCATTTAGGTAGAAGATTATAATGGATTCACCTTCCTTAGTACACCTTCATAGCCAATCTACTTCAAGCATAGAAAATCTATATGAAACATTCTTGATTCATTAAATACCTAATCCATATCCATAAAAATTTTACACAATAAATGATCAAATTTTATGAAGCACTCCATTTACATATTCAAAAGCATCCTTAATTTTATATTTTTCACTATAATTTTTATTTTCGTTAAATACCCAATTCTATAATAATGATACTTTCATCTACATGATGAGTTACCATTTTTCTTAAATTTTTCCTTCACCTCATTTTTTTTCTCTGATTAACCATATTTATTGCTTTTAATATCGATAAGAATGTCCTTTCAAAAAATTCTGAATTAACTCTTATTAGCATATATATTAATACATATATTTTGATTTGTTAAATACGTTTAAAGAATTTATATTCAAGAAATTCCATTAATAAAAAATTGATTTTGTGTAGGTGCATTTCTCTCAATTTGTTTATGAAATATAGTTCATTAAAAGAAAAATGTGTCTTCTCGCTATGTTCAAGTCCTCAAGAGATGCATATCTAAATCTCTACTCGCTGAGAAGAACCATTCCCTTTCCTTTCAATAATAACTAGAATAAAAGGCTACCTATATTATTGAGAAACACAAACTTTAATCCTTCGATTAGAGTGATATGTAATAGTATCTACATCAATAATTAACCTCTCTAGGAATTGGGGTTTTCTTTTATGAAACATGTTTCATTTTGTTGTACATAGTTTTATCTTATACATTATCATTCATTTAAATTATAATTAGAGGTAAAGGCATTCAACGTTATATAAATTGATAATTTGTTGAAAATGATTTGAAATTTATCATGATCATTGGTGACTTATAGTTATGGAAAAATGGGGTATATTCTTATTAAATATAATTCATTCTAATTGTTCCACATAAAGGATGTGTAGCTTATTAAGACATTCTTATTTTTCACATGCTGCTAGAATAGAGGATAGAGTTTCAAGAGAAGTTGCATGATATATAATGTCTCAGAGAAACTTATAATATCATTATATGGTACGGAGTTTATATTTGGAAATAATGAAATTTTTCCAATAAAAACACGTAATGGCTAATTTAACTCCAATAAAAATGAATTGAAGGACAATATTATGTGGTTTGAAAGTTGGAATATTATAAAATTCATTAGCATTGTATCAACCTATCTTTTAAGGAATATTTTGTTTAAATGGATGGAGCGAATGAATCATTAATAATTTACTTTGTAAAATGAATAAAACAATCAAAATTGGTATTATAAGATATACTAAAAATTTCTAATTTAAAATATTCATAAATTTGTTTATAAAAAATATGAAAATGCATGGTCTACATTGTAGATATGTGCTTGAAGGGTTTCAATGAAATTATGTCATCTCATTTACCATTAATCATTCGCATTCATAATCAAGCAAGATATCCCATGTTTAGAATGTCACGTTAAACCCTAATGTGGGAATTTTTTCAAAAAGTTTCATTACATGAGAAAAGAAATTAATAAAGTAATGTAATATTATGGAATCCAATACACTTGATGACATCTTGTATCCTTGATTCCCTCATTCTAAACATTTATATCAAACCAACAAAATTAAAATGCCTGGTTGTTTAAAAACAACCGGGCATAAATACAGATATAATTTTTTTAATAAAATGCACATTATAGAGTGTATAACGTTCCACCATCAAAAGGAAACTGGTCTCTTTCAGCCTCATTCGTGTTTAATAATAGGACAAGCAAAAATATTAAACTACTTTTTTTGCTTCAGCTACTAATCTCACAAGTTGGCCTTTAACCACATTGCAAAGCCAAATTTAGTGATTCAACGTGGACTATGTGTGTTTAGACATTACATACATTACATTCCTATATTTTTAATTTATCACATAAAACATTATGATATATAAGATTATTATGAGCTCAGGTTTTTCCTTTGGTGCAAAAGTTTTGGTTGCTTTCCTCAATGAAATGCATGCCACTACTTGTAGTTCTTGACAATTAGAAATATATTCCACATTATGAGCTCAGGTTTTTCCTTTGGTGCAAAAGTTTTGGTTGCTTTCCTCAATGAAACGCATGCCACTACTTGTAGTTCTTGAGAATTAGAAATATATTCCACAGTGATCTAACAACTTATTTTAGTTTTAGAATTTCTGGTACTTATTTATCAAAAATAAATATTTAATAGTAAAATTCAAGTTTACTAAAAAACAATTGATATGATTTTCTAATTTTTATGATTGAGTGGAGATGATTATTCTACAACCCAATATGAGAGATGTGTAAGCCTCTCTATTTGTTCATTCTCTTTAAAATAAACATAATTATTATTAAAATAGAAAAATAATGTGAAATATAATAATAATAATAAAATATGCTATAAAGTAATTAGAAGTAAAAAAATGTGTTAGTGAGATGTTTAAATTTTATACTTGCCGAAAATATTTCAAGAGATTTAAATAAATTATTTGAAGATCTATATTAACCAATTTATGTCAATACCAACTTCACATATATCTATATATATAGAGAGAGGGAGAGAGAGAAAAAAAAAAATTGCTAAAATAAAATATCTTAATGTTATATATAAAAATATGTTCAATGTGGGTTATCAATAAAATATTTTAACATGAATTAATATTGGCATATCCTTAAAAATATATTAATATTAAAAAATCATTTTAATTTGGATGCACATGTTATGTGAAATATTTTAATGTCAATTATGTATATATTATATATAATTTAAAAAAAAAAATGTATATATCATGAAAAAAAAATTATGGTTAAAATGTTTTTTAGTGGTATTTATATTTTATTTAGTATTTAAAAATACAATGTAAACAATAAAAAACAACATCGTATTTTACATTCTAAAGAAGTTTGCACATGAAGAGATTGAATGCCTCTAATGTTAGGTCCATACTGAAAATGAATCTATACTAGTTAGTACAAAAATGCACTTCATAGTCAAATCAATTATACCCAAGTTATAATTTTTTTTGTTGGACATATCTACATAGTAGATAAATCTACATACATATCCATAAATACCACCAAAATTCGCATTTACCATTTTTTCCTTTTTACATGACTTGGAAAAATAAAAATAAAAAAATTAAACGTACACATAATAAAAGGAATACATCTTTGTCATACAAAACATGGACACGCTACGTAAAGATTCTATAGGCTTTCGATTATGCTAAAAATCCATAACCTTACAACCCTCTAGATTATTTTTACGATCCAATATCTCTATATGCCAAGTCTTACTTATCAATTATCACATCAATATGTATATACACAAGATGGAGAAATAGAAACCAAAACTATCATGAGAGTGAAAAAAAAGTTTAACTTGAATCCATTAACAATACCATTCATAAAATTCTAAGTAACTTAAAAATTGAAGCCTAATTACATTAAACAATATATAAGTGATTTCGAGTGCATTTCTATGGAATCATATACATTTGACGATAAGTAGGACCCTCATTCTTTTACCCTAAACCTTTCGATGTAACCTAACTAGTCAAAATGCTTTTTTTTCCTTTAAAAAAGAGCAATTTTACCATTTGAAAATGGGGTGCGGACATAAATAATTTTGCATAATAAATTGCATGACATAGACTCCATGAGGGTTCTCTGGTGAATTCGAACATGTTTCTTGGATCCTTATTAGTGTTTCACAATCTTGCTAACCAAGAGTGTTCAATTATTATTCTTTTATTAGATATGGATATGCTAAATTAGCTTTTAACGATGATTTTACCAAAATCGATCAGCTTCATTAAAATGGACACCTAATCTCCGTTACAGTCCCAAATGATTATAGTTACAAATTGAGTAATCCATCTTGAAAGTGTGTTTAATCATTAGATGTTCTACGACAATTATATATTTTTAATTTAACACCTAAAATCTTAGCTGTACAAAAATACTACAAGCTCTAATTTTTACCATAGTGTGAAAATCAGTGATGAGGGCCTCAATGAAATGCATGCTAGATCTTATATGTAATGATAAGGGAAATAAAAATATATTTCAAACTGGACGTACGAAACATTGTTATAACGTCATATGTTTAATCGTTTCAAATAACTCTTTTATAGTGAATACAACTTTAACATATTAACCATGGATATTATTTATCAATTTTCACAATCATTACAAAAGTACACTTCAAAACTAAACCAAACACATTTAAATTATGAATTTTGGGTTCATAAATATTTACACAATACCAAACCTACGTACTAATGAATTAGATCTACAAAAGTTCCTACTTGTAAATACTTACGTTCAACCTGGCAACTTTGTTATTATGAAACAAAGACTCGGATGAATAAAAATATATCACAGAAATGCATTAACCATTTTACTTTTTTTTTCAATATTATATGTATTCTCTTTTATCTGGAAAACTAATAGCATACCGATAATAGATAGTAAAGATTTATGAAGAATGTTTCCTCTAAGTATTTTACAAAATCTAGCTTCTCAAAAATGGCTATAATAGCAGACTAAAATGAGGTACATATCCAACAATCGTCCTCACAAACAGGATGTAAAAGGACTATGAAAGACATAAATAAATAATTTCTGAATATATAGGAAGATGCTTATGACATTATCATCCTCATCCTCATCTTCATTGTCATTTGTCATAATATTATTTTCCCTCATTTAAAAAAATTCCTAAAACCATGTCGAAGTACTATCACGGAAGGAAATATGTACTTATAGGAGCAAGTATTAATTGCATAATCCACATGACAACGACTATCATCCTAGTATTTGTGGGACTACTCTTCTTCGAGTGTTTATATGATGGAATCAATTGGAAATAATAAAAAAATCACTCCAACACTTTCTTTTTAATATATTTATAAATTAATAAAATATGGATCAATACGATTTGGATTTTATTATAAATGTTTTTTAATATATTTATAAATTAATAAAATATGTATTAATATGGATTTGAATTTTATTATAAAGGTTTTGAAAAGTAAATTTAATGTATTTGTTTTTTATATTAAAAATAAAATGAATTCATTTCAATGATTTTAATGTTAAAGATTTTTTACGCAAAAATATTTTAGGTCTGTTCTAACCTATGTTTTTCTCCCTTAAAACTTATGAGTATTTATTATTATATTTAAAAATTTATATATATTTTTTCCTCGGCAAGATTATTTTCATATTTTAACTTCGAATTAATGATTTCTAGAAGTAATTCAACTTTCTATGTTTTTATTGAGTGGTTAAAGAGATATAGTTCTTTGGGCTATTTAAATGTTATTTATACGATCATTCACATTAGTTATAAGGTAATATTCTTTAATCAAAATAGATTCCATTTATTCATGTTTATATTGATTTTTTCTATTTATATTTATGAGTATTTTTTTTGTAAGTTTTGTAGGACTTTCCGATTATAGTGTTTACATATCCATTATTCACCTCGCTACAAGGGAGGGCAGCCCAAGATTTGAACCGAAGATT
Organism: Pinus tabuliformis; assembly: GCA_031772625.1. Classification (NCBI taxonomy): domain Eukaryota; kingdom Viridiplantae; phylum Streptophyta; class Pinopsida; order Pinales; family Pinaceae; genus Pinus; species Pinus tabuliformis. The sequence goes on along the minus strand of CM062819.1, from coordinate 1,745,739,112 downwards.
TTTGGTTTGATGAGACTTCATTTTCACGGCCACTGCCAGTTGAGCTACCCGAGGTGGACTATTTATGAGTATTTATTATTATATTTAAAAATTACATTATTTTACTTAGGCAAGATTACTTTCATATTCTAACTTAGACTTAATGATTTCTTGTAGTATTTCAACTTTTAATGTTCTTATAGAGTGGTTGAAGAGATATATTTCTTTCGGCCACGTAGGTGTTATTTAGGTGTTATTTTGAATACGATCATTCACATTAGTTATAAGGTGATATTCTTCAACCAAAATAGATTCCTCTTATGCATGCTTATATTTATATTGATGTTTGTAACAATGGACATGAATTTATGCATACATATATATCTAAATATGAATTATTAAAGTGAAATTATTTTTATAAAATATGAGTGTAATCTAAAAATAAATTCATGTTAGTGAACTAGATAATTCTTTAATGATTAATTGTAAGGGAGGTGATATCTAATTTCAATCTTCAATCACTTTGGATATCATGGTTAATGGATTTGGACAATAAATCAATACTATAAAAGAAAGGCTAAGTGAAGGGGAAATACACACAAGAAACATTGATTTCTTGAGAAATGAAGAAATGTGATTCAAGGAGATGCCAGTGAGGGAGATAAACTAGTTTCATCGAGAGATCAAGTCTAGAGGAGAGTGAAATTACTATAGCAACAACAAGAGAAGCGCTAGGAACCAGAAATTGAAGGAATGATTTTTTGGGAAACTGTACAATAAGAAGGTAGTTGTATATGGCTCTGGGCAAAGCTCTACTATGGGTAGGTAATAGTACTAGGTTGTGTGTAGGGATGTTTAGTAGACAAGAAACCAAATCACGTTGCTAGTAAGTCATATGGGCCATGAGTAGGTTTCACAAGAGGCAAGCATATATAGTAGAACCACGGGTAGGTTGTATGGGGCATGAGTAGGTTGTATAGACCATAGGTAGCACCTTAAAACTACAAGGAAGTCAATACAGGCCATGGGAATGGTTTCACATGTAACATAGACAATAGATTATAAAGTTTTTCTTTAGTATGAAATTAACCAATTTTTTCTATAAATTTTATTATCCCTTAATGGGTCATTCTCCTAGTAATGTAACCCTTGTGTGCTTGGATATTAATTTAATGAGGAGCATATTAATTTCTATTTTTACCTTTTAAAAAACCCAATAGTGCATTTTATTTATTAATTTGTAATTTGAATTAGTTAACATCATAGAAATTACTAGGAAGTAATTTGTTAGCTTTTACTAGGCTTAGGAAATTTAACATGGTATCAAAACTTAAACTTGGATGAGGAGGAGGAAAATTTCAAGTTTCCAAAATATTTTTTAGTAAATTTATTATATTTGCAAAGGGATCTCAATGGATCTATAAACCAATAGTGAAATTGGTGGAAGTCATACCCCTTCGAAGGAGAGAGGGAGGCTGTACCAATTAGGTTGAGGGTGGAACATTTCATATAAGAAGGTCATACAATAGTTATGGGTGAAATAGTATGACTTGTAGAATAAATAGCAATAAAATTTTTGTTGGTCATTGAAGGAAGAACTGCACTATAATATAATCATATCTATAAATCATAGAAATAAGGTTTGAAGACGTATTGGATGGAGCCACGAACATCCTTTCCCATTAAAAGAAAAGAATCACCTTGCTTTTGAATAAAAACGACCTTTGGGATATTGTTTACAAGGTAATTATTTTAGGGATAGCAAATGATATTAGTGGCTCATGGGAACAAGGAAATATGAGCCCAATGTGTAATCTTATATGTAGTGAATGATCATTTGATCCCTCACTTTTCTAACAAGAAAATGGCCGGAGAAATGTTCAAGGTTCTAGTGGATTTATTCCACAGTGACCACATGGACAAGAATGTGAACCTTGAGGAACAACCTTAGATTCAAGTAGATGTCAATGTATAATAATGTTGCTAACTACCCATCAGGATCACTGAGATATGTGATCATCTTGTAGTGATTAGAGAGAAGATGGAAGATTCATAACTAATTAATGTGGAAATTAATGGATTATTAAAGCCTTGGGAATCATTTGTCAAAGGTATGCATCCTTAGAAGAATGTTTCCAATTTTGAGGGGGTCTGGGATGACTATAACTAGAAACAGACTTGGGAGGTGTCCAAATCGAAAAGGATTACAAGAGGAGAATAGAACCTAACGCTTTTTAGTTAGGTAATAAATGGAAAAGGAAAGGGTTCCAGTGAGAAGCGTAAAGGTGAGGACTAAAACTCACACTCAAGGAAGAAGAAAGATGAGAAAGATCAAGTGTTTCATGTGTGACAATAGTGGAAATTATTCATCTCAATACTTAGAGAAGATGAAAGGTAAGGTAAAATCATAGTAGGTTTAAACATAAAAAAAAAGTGAGTTAAATGAATTTACTTCAAATTTGAAAATAACTTCTCGCTTGTTTCCTTCCATTTTACAAGAACACTCACTAGGAGTGCATGGTACTTACAATGGTGCATCTCATAACATGATATAAGCACAAGAGATATTTAGCAATATAACAAACAATACTCATGATCTCATGTGGATCTTGGTGATGATGCAAAGTATATCGTGAGAGGAGAAGGAAATATTTTATTCCAACTCAAGTGAGAGAATCATTGGAAGCCTTTAGAAGGGAAGGGAATATTTTTGGGGTACAAGAAGACTTTAAAGATTTATAGGAACTCCATTCTAGTGTAGAGGAAGATAGTCAAGAAATATCTTATTCCAACTCAAGTGAGAGAATCATTGGAAGCCTTTAGAAGAGAAGAGAATATTTGTGGGGTACAAGAATACATCAAAGATTTATAGGAACTTCATTCTAGTATAGAGGAAGATAGTTGTGAACACAGATGTGAATTTCAAGTAGGACATGATATTTAGGAAGTCTCATGAGCCCCTATTAGTGACAAACGATGAGCAAAACAACACTCCAAAGGATGAAAAAAAAATCAACATATTATAGATCAAGGATTCATACTTCATGTGGGGTGGATGAAATAGTAGCTTGTTTCATCTTTCCTAGGAGACATGGATAGCTTATGTAGACATTGAAGTATGCTTTAGATCATGTTGAGGCTCCGTTGAGCACATTAAATGAGAATAAGCCTCAAAATAAGTTTTGAACTAAATGGAATTAATGAATAACACCATTGAAGAGGTAATAAACCAAAAAAGTTGGCAAGATGCCATGGTGGAGGATGATGCATGGGACATTGTGCCAAGACTAGAAGGGAAGCCAATTCTACATGGCTCTTCTATAAGTTTCTTCCTCACTAAGGAGTGTTGTTTTTAATAAAATTGGCCAAGATATTCCACCCAGATATACTTGTCAAGAATGTGGAAGTCATCCAAATCCTTTAGCCTTAACAAATTCACTTTAATTAGAGGGGTTATTAAAGTTAGTTATTTCTTTTTAAAAGTGAGTTTAATCTAATGAAATGCAAATGTTTCTTTACAATAGTGAATTATATGAATATTAATTATCGATTTCAAGTGAGGTTAGATCTAATCTCAATCATCAATCTCATTGGAGCTTAGTTTTATTAGATTTAATCAATAATTTACGATTCTAAAAGCAAGGATAGGTGAAGGATAAAGATCACAAGAAACAATAACTACTCAATATGTAAAGGAATGTGAATCAAGGAAATATCATTGAGCATGATACAAAATATTCATCTAAAGTTCAATTCTAGAGGAGGAGAGTGCAACCAATGTAGCAGTAAGAGGATAAAACCCAATTTCTAGAACTAGGATATTTTATTTTCTAGGTGGCTATAGTAGGTGGGAAGACGTATAAGGCCACATGTAGTGCCATGAAATATGTCGGTAGAATTACTAGCCCATAGGTAGGGTTTTAGAGTAGAAGTAGAAGAGTATCTAGAGTAAGCTACAAGCAGGGTGCATGTGTTGTGAGTAGGTTGTGTAGGCCATAGTGATCTGGAATTTATCCAGGATGAAGAATTAAAGATATTATAGACTCGTGTGCATGGATGTGCCTATGTTACTTATGCAACGGATTGATAAGATTGCTAGAATACATAGAGACTAAGGCAAACAACGAAAACATAATAGTCAAAGATGTAAACAAAACAAGTTTAATAAGGAGTTCACCCAATGCTCCTAGGCTATGTCTCCTAGTCCAGCCTTTCAATGGTGGCCTCTCTATTATGTTTTCAAGCAGATTTTTACAACAGTGAGCTCGATTCAAGACTCACTAAACAGAATTGAGTCAGTAGGAATGGAGTGCATGGACTCTCCTTACTGAAACTATACCTCTGAGCGTCATAGTAGCATGACAGGCCTATGCCGAGGAGTTTGCTTGAACTTCTCAAGCCTTCAATGGAGTACACAGACTCTCTGACTCTCTCTGGCTCTATCTAGCTCGATGTTGCCTTCAGGTCAGCTTGGCTTCTACTCTCTATTCTCTGCTATTAGCTCTCTACATCTCTGTGTTGCCTCTCTGTATGATGCCCCCTCTGCTTCTGTCAATTTACGAATTTAAAGCCAGTCTGTTCTTTTGACTGTTCATTTGTGCTTCTTGGCCTTCTGGTTTCCTTTCCTCTATCCGTTCGAATTCTTTGCTTTGTGTTATCATCACTGGGTAATGCCTTGCAGGGAGGTGGCCACCTGTTCGCTAAAAACCTGAGTGTCAGATTCCTTGAACCATATTTGAATGGTCGTTAAATCTGTTTGCTTCAAGATCGCCTGCGAACATGAATCGTTAACCAACTCATTATCCACATCGGACCTCAAATCCCTTTCATCTTGCTTTTTTACCTGTCAAATCCAGTCAGCCATCGAGACATATCTCCGTCGTCGATCTAGGCCCCCCAAATCCTACAGTCGTCCTGTTGGCATTAATGTTTCTGGTATGGCTATATGTTACAGATGTTTTACTTGATGGCAACACCCGTGGCAAGGCTCTCAATTTGTTGAAAATTAAGAAGTACGTAGGAAAACAGTTCAGAAGATGCGTACCTGCAGGTACACAGTGAAGGGACCACGGCCAGACTCGCAGGTCAGCCATTCAGGAGGTGCGTACCCCCAGTGCGCTCACTTCAAGGTAGAGAAAAGCACACCAGGGGTTTCTTATGTTTAACCCTTGGTATTTAGCCAACGGTATTTGTGTTATTATGGTTTTGGCTCGTGGTATTGATCCATGATTTTAGGAGGAGCTTGCCTATATAAAGCAAAGGAGATCACTTGGCTAAGTATCTTTTGCAATTGAATATCTTAAGATCTGAAATATTGGGTTATGAAAGCTTGATCTATATGTAAGAGAAGTTGAAAGCGAATCTGTGAAGGGTGATCTCTCGAGCGCATGATCAGATCTGAGCATCTGACTAACTGTGCCACACTGGTAGACTGCCAATTCGGCCCTAATCAGAAGTACGCAGGTGTTTTTACGGTACAGGTGCGTGGGTACGCAGAGCAGAAACAGGAGAGCTGCGTGGGTACGCAGAGCAGAAGAAGGAGAACTGCGTGTGTACGCAGAGAGACAGAGGTTCAGGTGCGTACACACAGTAAAAGTGCGCGGCGCAATAGTATCCTTGAGTGCGTACCTACAGTAATAGTACGCGGCGCGATAGTGTCTCTAGGTGCGTACCTACAGTAACAGTACGCGGCGTGATAGTGTCTCTGGGTTCGTACCTACAGTAACAGTACGCGGCGCGATAGTGTCTCTGGGTGCGTACCTACAATAACAGTACGCAGCGCGGTTGAAGAAGCAGTGCGTGGACACGCAGTGCGGCAGAAGGGTCTCTACGGGTATACGCAGGGGAGCAGAAGGTGAAGTGCGTACGCATGCAGACCAAAGAAAGAAAAACTGCGTATCTGTCTTAAGACCTTTTGTTTGGTTGTACTTTTCTGTTGATAAGGTGTTCTGGGTTTAGTTCTATTATTGTTGATCTGGTTACTACAGTTGACTGGGTGATTTTCTTATACTTGATGATCATTTGATGTTTATGGATCCAGTTTGAAAATTTATGAAAAGTGGTCCTTGAAAGAAAAGAAGTAGGGGGTTGTAGCTCCCTTCCAGGAGAGACTAGAAAATGAGAGAGAGTTGTAGCTCTCTACAGGTTGCAACCTGCGTACTGGTAAAGGACTGCACCAATACAAAACCATTGTAAAAGGAGTTTCTAATTTGAAAGAAGATAGAGACATATTGCAGCAGGTGGTTTTCACCCACATTGGGTTTCCACCTTATATCTGGTGTTCTTTGGTGTGACTATCTATTTTTCTTGTTCATGCTCGTTATTTTATGGTACTGATATGCAAAAATAATTCAAAGTATAAATAAGGAAGATTTGTTAAAAGAACTTGATAATACTGATTCACCCCCCCTGTTAGTATTATTTCCAACAATTGGTATCAGAGCAGGTCCTTCGGAGAAGCTTGATCGCTTGAAGGAAGATCATTCATCATGAACAGCTACGAGAGGGAAGCATCAATCAGGCCACCAATCTTTGATGGGACAAACTTCAATTATTGGAAGGTAAGAGTTACTGCCTATCTTCAATCTCTTGGTACAGAAGTTTGGGATATCATAGATAAAGGCTACGCTTTTCCTTCAGCTACACCTACAGATGCGGCCGGAAAGAAGAAATATGAAACAAATGCTAAAGCAGTCAATACTTTGCTGGGATGCTTATCTCAAACAGAATTCGTAAAGGTTATGCAATATAAATCCGCAAAAGAAATATGGGACAAGATTGTCTTAAGCTACGAAGGAGATGAACAGGTAAAGCGTGCTAAACTTCAAACTCTCAGGATTCAGTATGAGAATCTCAGGATGTATAATGATGAAAGTGTGGCTAACTATTTTCTTCGGGTTGATGAGATTGTTAATTGCATGAAAAATTTGGGTGAAGAAATAAAAGAGGCTATTGTGGTTGAAAAGGTTCTAAGATCATTATCCCCAAAGTTTGAATCTAAAGTATCTGCAATAGAAGAAAAGGAAAATCTACGAATTCTTACTATGTCTCAGCTACATGGAATTCTAACAGCTTATGAAATGAGAAAGGGAGGTCCATCAGACAGAAGAGAAGTTGCTTTCAAGGCATCAGGCAAAGGAGATTATTATGAAGCAAGTCACGTACCAGAAGAAGAAGAAGAAGAATCAAATTTTGTCAGAAATCTTCAAAGGGGTTCTGGAAGGTTCAGAGGTAAGTTACCTTTTAAATGCTTTGCTTGTGGAGGAGTAGGTCATTATGCTGCAAAATGTACTTATAAGGATAAAGGAAAGGAACCTGCTAGATGGAACAAGAAACAGGGTGCAAATAAGAAAAGCTACTACACTCATGAAGATAGTTATGGTCTATCAAATAGTGATGAAGATGAACAAGGTAATGAATATAAACTGTTAATGGAATTTGAAGATGATGATTATATGGATGCTATAGATGTGGATAACCTTTTTGAAGAAATTACTAGACTCAAGAGATGTATAGAAGAAAAGAATATGATCATTGATACTCTACAATTTCAAATTGATGAAAAGGAAAAACATCTTGAAAAATTAGAAGGTGAAATTGTTGCTCTTAGAAAAGAGATTGAGAAAACAAAAGCTATTAATCTTAAGTTTGTCAAAGGATCTGAAACTCTGGATGAGATTACCAATGTACAGCGTTCTCCTCTAAACAAGACAGGTCTGGGCTATAATGGAGAAACTTCTCAAGCATCCACGTCAAAAAGTTATCTTGATGCAGCAAAAAGGAATGAGCAAAAGCACAATGGATACTATCAGGTAAAGCAGGGAAGAATTGCAAACAAAGACTATCAGGGGCAATCCGTCTTAAGAGTGAAAAAAAGCTATAACCAGCCACAGGTAAAATCTTCTCAATTTGGTTCAAGAATGAATGACAACAGAGACTACAATCACTTGGCCGGTAGATTTGATAACCGCAGAAGTTTCTTCAATGGACAATGTTTCTCTTGTCATAACTTTGGTCACAAAGCAGCTCAATGTGTTGCATATAAAACAATCATGAGTAGAGAAGCTCAAAAACAGAGAAGTATGACCGAGATTACAAAAAGGACCTATAACAACTTTTCGGCTCTTGAAAATGAAGTTGAATGTTTTATTTGCAATAACTTTGGTCATGAAGATTCTGAATGCAGGAGCAGGTTTCAGCAGAAAAGGGAACAAGCCTCAAGCACCAAAACATGGAGAATAAAGGAACCACAAACAGAAAGATGTGGGATATCATTTTATACAGAGGGACAGGAGAATCTATGGTACATTGACAGTGGATGTTCGAAGCATATGACAAGTGATAAATAAAAACTTGAGTCATATTCTGCTCTAGAAAAATGAAAGAAAGTTTCTTTTGGAAATGATACTCCTGCAACTATAAAAGGAAAAGGCATTACTCAGTTAAAAGAAAAGGTCAAGGCTGGAAATGTTTTGTATGTTGATGTATTGAAGCATAATCTTCTAAGTGTCAGCCAGATGTGTGATCAAAGAACCGAGGTGATATTCAGATCAAATGGATGTCTTGTTCGTGATCTTGATACAGGTAAAACAGTGATCAAAGGCAAAAGAACTCCAAATAATCTGTACATATTTGAAGAAGGACAACAACAATGCTATCTGAGCAAGGATGATGAGCACTGGTTATGGCATCGGAGGTTGGGGCATCTAAGCTTTTCACAAATAAGGAAAGCATGCAAATATCAGGCAGTTCACGATCTTCCAGATATCAAAATTCATGACAACACCATATGCAAATCATGTCAGTTTGGAAAACAAACCAGAACTAACTTTCCAGAGAAGGAAGGATCAGCTAGCATGCCTCTTGAGCTAGTACATACAGATACATGCGGTCCATTCAGGAAAAGAACACCTCGAGGAGAAGAATACTTGATATTATTCATTGACGATTTCTCCAGGTTTGTCTGGTTAGGACTTATGAAGCACAAAGATGAAGCATTCGAAAAATTCAAATCCTTCATAGCCTTGGTTGAAAATGAATCAGGTCACAAAATTAAGTGCCTCAGATCCGACAGAGGTGGGGAGTTTACCTCAAATGAATTTTTCAATTTCTGTGAAGAACATGGGATAAGAAGAGAATTCTCTACAGCTAGAACTCCTCAGCAAAATGGAGTTGTGGAAAGAATGAACAGAATAGTCCAACAAATGGCTCGTGCTATGCTTGATGAGTCAGGAACTCCCGTAACTTTCTGGGGTGAAGCTGCACATGCTGCGGTTGTTATTCTCAACAAAACAAATGTCCGGGTGAACAACACTCAAACTCCTCATGAGCTCTAGAGTGGTAAGACTCCTTCGGTAAAGCACTTCAAAATCTTTGGGAGCAAATGCTATATCAAGAATACTGATGAGCAGCTTCGCAAACTTGAACCTAGAGCAGATGAAGGCATTCTTCTTGGTTACTCTCCACATAGCAAAGCATACAAATGCTACAATAAAATACTTGGCAGAATTGTTGACAGCATTGATGTAGTGGTTGATGAGAAGGGATACATTCCTAGGCAAGTACATCATGAAGACATCGAAGAAGATGAAGGCTACCCTCAACGACAGAATGATGAAGAAGAAGAACCTCCAGAAGAACCAAAGGAGAAGACAAGAATAGAAGAAAAGACTCCATCCAGATATGTTCAGAAGAATCATCCATAATCTCAGATTATGGGGCAGAAAGAAGCAGGTGTACAAACAAGAAGAACAGTTGCAGAAGCTTCAAGCTATTTGGCATTACTCTCCTCTACTGAACCACAAAATGTGAAAGAGTCATGCAAAGATGAATGTTGGGTGAAAGCAATGGATGAAGAACTTGAGCAGATCGAAAAGAACAAAACTTGGGAGCTGGTTCCTAGACCAAAGGATAAGAATGTTATCGGAACAAAATGGGTCTTCAAAAATAAATTGAATGAAAATGGAGAAGTAATTAGAAACAAGGCTAGACTTGTTTGTAAAGGGTATGCGCAACAAGAAGGAATAGACTTTGAAGAAACCTTTGCTCCTGTTGCAAGACTTGAGGCCATCCGAATGTTCCTTGCTCTCTCAAGTTTTCAAAACTTCAAAGTATTTCAAATGGACATGAAATCAGCCTTTCTGAATGGAGACTTGGAAGAAGAAGTATACATTGAGCAGCCAGATGGGTTCATTCTTGGAAATGATCCAAATCTTGTATGCAGATTGAAAAAGGCTCTCTATGGTCTCAAACAAGCTCCAAGGGCTTGGTACTACCATTTGGACAAATATCTTCATCAACAAGGTTTTTCAAAAGGATCAGCAGATAGCAATCTTTATATAAAAGTTGAAAATGACAAATTGCTAATACTTGTTGTGTATGTAGATGACATTATTTTTTGCAGCAATGAAGAAGCTATGAGTCAAAGCTTTGCCTTGGTCACACAGAAAGAATTTGAAATGTCCTTGCTGGGAGAACTGACATATTTCCTTGGTTTGCAAATCCAACAAAAAGAAGGAGGAATCTTTTTATCTCAAACCAAGTATCTCAAACAGATTTTGAAGAAATATGGTATGGAAGATGCAAAACCAGTATGTACACCCATGGTCACAGGATGTAGCCTCAGTGCAAATGATGAATCTGCAGCAGTACATCAACCAACTTACAGATCTATGATTGGAAGTTTACTTTATTTGACAGGTACCCGACCGGACATCATGCATGCAGTTGGAATAGTTGGAAGATTTCAGGCAAATCCGAAGGAGACTCATCTTCAGGCAGTGAAGAGAATTTTCAAATATCTTCAAGGGACTCAAAATTATGGCTTATGGTATCCCATAGATACAGATCTCACACTTCATGCTTATACAGATGCAGACTGGGCCGGAAGCGTGGATGACAGGAAAAGCACAAGTGGTGGTGCGTTCTTTATGGGTTCCAGACTGGTATCTTGGTTCAGCAAGAAACAGAGTTCGATTGCCTTGTCTACAGCTGAGGCAGAATATGTTGCTGCTGCATCTTGTTGCACTCAACTCCTCTGGATGATGCAGACTTTGCAGGATTTTCAAATCACTTGTACACCACCTATCCCCATCTTATGTGATAACACAAGTGCAATCAGCATCTCAAAGAATCCTGTCATGCATTCAAAAACCAAGCACATACCAATCAAGTATCATTTTCTTCGGGAACAAGTGCTTGAACAGAAGGTCAAATTGGAGTATGTTCCTTCTAAGGAACAAGTTGCTGATATACTCACCAAACCATTGCCCAGGGACACTTTTGAATACCTCAGGCAAAAGCTAGGGGTTATTGATGCATCGTCTTATTATTGAAACTCTTCTGATTGATGGTTGTACTGGGTGGCTGATTGGTTGAAGATTGATGGCACAGGTTGAGGGGGAGCATATAATGCATTATTGGCATTATGGAGGATGTACAGAAGGAGACCATGAAAGTAGCTGCAATATGTCTCTATCTCTTTCATGATGGATTATGGTTCTTCGTTGCAGATCTGGTTCATGTTCTTAGGGGGAGCATAACCCTTTGCCCTTGATGTCAAAGGGGGAGAATGACGCTGAAGTTTTTGAGGTTGCCATCAAGTTCAAAGGGGGAGATTGTTGGCATTAATGTTTCTGGTATGGCTATATGTTACAGATGTTGTACATGATGGCAACACCCGTGGCAAGGCTCTCAATTTGTTGAAAATTAAGAAGTACGTAGGAAAACAGTTCAGAAGATGCATACCCGTAGGTACACCGTGAAGGGACCGCGGCCAGACTCGTAGGTCAGTTGTTCAGGAGGTGCGTACCCCCAGTGCACTCACTTCAAGGCAGAGAAAAGCACACGAGGGGTTTCTTATGTTTAACCCTTGGTATTTAGCCGATGGTATTTGTGTTATTATGGTTTTGGCTCGTGGTATTGATCCATGATTTTAGGAGGAGCTTGCCTATATAAAGCAAAGGAGATCACTTGGCTAAGTATCTTTTACAATTGAATATCTTAAGATCTGAAATATTGGGTTATGAAAGCTTGATCTATATGTAAGAGAAGTTGAAAGCGAATCTGTGAAGGGTGATCTCTCAAGTGCATGATCAGATATGAGCATCTGACTAACTGTGTGACACTGGTAGACTGCCAATTCGGCCCTAATCAGAAGTACGCAGGTGTTTTTACGGTACAGGTGCGTGGGTACGCAGAGCAGAAACAGGAGAGCTGCGTGGGTATGCAGAGCAGAAGAAGGAGAACTATGTGTGTACACAGAGAGACAGAGGTTCAGGTGCGTACACACAGTAAAAGTGCATGGCGCGATAGTATCCTTGAGTGCATACCTACAGTAACAGTACGCAGCGCGATAGTGTCTCTGGGTGCGTACCTACAGTAACAGTACGCGGCGCTATAGTGTCTCTGGGTGCGTACCTACAGTAACAGTATGCAGCGCGATAGTGTCTCTGGGTGCGTACCTACAGTAACAGTACGCAGTGTGGTTGAAGAAGCAGTGCGTGGACACGCAGTGCGGCAGAAGGGTCTATGTGGGTATACGAAGGGGAGCAGAAGGTGAAGTGCGTATGCACGCAGACCAGAGAAAGAAAAACTGTGTATCTGTCTTAAGACCTTTTGTTTGGCTGTACTTTTCTGTTGATAAGGTGTTCTGGGTTTAGTTCTGTTATTGTTGATCTGGTTACTACAGTTGACTGGGTGATTTTCTTATACTTGATAATCATTTGATGTTTATGGATCCAATTTGAAAATTTATGAAAAGTGGTCCTTGAAAGAAAAGAAGTAGGGGGTTGTAGCTCCCTTCCAGGAGAGACTGGAAAATGAGAGAGAGTTCTAGCTCTCTGCAGGTTGCAGCCTGCGTACTGGTAAAGGACTGCACCAGTACAAAACCATTGTAAAAGGAGTTTCTAATTTGAAAGAAGATAGAGACATATTGCAGCAGGTGGTTTTCACCCACATTGGGTTTCCACCTTATATCTGGTGTTCTTTGTTGTGACTATCTGTTTTTCTTGTTCATGCTCGTTATTTTATGGTACTGATATTCAAAAATAATTCAAAGTATAAATAAGGAAGATTTGTTAAAAGAACTTGATAATACTGATTCACCCCTCCTCTCAGTATTATTTCCAACACGTCCTTCATATAAGGCGGACAAGTCACACGGTGTTTACCCATCTGATGCCAGCGGTTTTCTCTCTCATCCACCAGACGAGTGTCGCTTGATGTGTGGCATCGGGCAGAACTTAGTCAAAACTTCTTACCGCCTCGAAGCCTTCCAATATCCTGCTAGTTTGGGGAATCTCGTGCTATGAAACTGAAACAGATACTTTTCCAAATTTTATAGTAATTTCGGGTTCGAACGCTTTGAGGCTTTCCTTCACTGAGGGGGACAGCCTACGATACCTCTGTTTCCCAAATTAGCCTCCGATTTTTCCAATTTTGTGCCATTGTGCTTTACTATGGGCCAACGGTCTATGCGCTTGACTGAGGGTCCTTGTTGCTCCACTCTAGCCACAATTGTAATTGTTATGAGGATAACTTCTGATAGCTTCGATCTTTTCTAGGACTTAAATCTTTTAGCAAAATTTGAAATAGTCATGAAAACTTACAGAGTTTTAGGGTCCAATTCGGATCACGACCTTCCCATTGAAAAAGATTTTGGACCACCAAAATTTGGTTTTCTTTCAAGCATCAATCAAGTGAGGGTATTTCTTCCTCGCTTGCTCAATTTCTATCCATTTTGCACTGCTTGGCTTTGAGCCTTTGAGTCCAATCATGAGGTACTCAACACCTCTTTGCATGTAGTTCTTACTTTCCTATCCAGAACTGTATCTTCCTACAACTCATTAAGATATTTAGGTAATATATCATCAGAAGACAATCGACTCTACTCTTCGGGATCTTCAATTAATGAAGGTTCAAATAGTCTCAAGGTGTCTGCATTAACAACTGAGTAGATGTGCATATAAGCTTGTAGATCAAGGCAAAAAGCATTCTTACCAATTTTCTGAAGTATCTTTAAAGGTTCATATCTTATTGGCTTTAGCTTCTTACCTTCTCCTTGCATCCGGTCTTTGCTGATATACAGCCAGACTTGATCACCGACTTGGAAACTATGCTCTATTCGAGGCTTGTCATGCCTTTCCTTGTACTTGGCTTAGCTCTTTTCCAGTTGTTCCTGTACTACTTGGTGAATCTCTTGGATTTGTTCGATGAACTTGGTTGCCTTTTCCACATCACTATTTCCATCAACTGCTATGTATTTATCAAAGACAAAATCCAAGGGAGACCTTGGTGTGAAACCAAACAGGTTTCAAAAGGATATCTCTGTGTAGAAGAATGTTTATCTCGGTTGTAAGCATGCTACACATAACATAAATGCTCATCCCAAAGTTTGGGATGCTTTCTGCAATAGCCTCTGAGCAACTAGATCACTATCCTGTTGACCACTTATGTTTGACCATCTGTTTTTGGATCAAAAGCTATGCTTTTCTTCAGCGTGGTGTCCATCAATTCCCACAAACTCGACCAAAATTTCCCCAAAAATTAGGTATCTCGATTAGATATTATGGAAGTGGGTAATCCAAAATGAACCCATACATGCTGAAAGAACAACTTTGCAGTTTGTTCAACTGTAATCTGCTTGTTATAAGGTATTAAAATACACGTTTTGCTGAACCTATCCACAACAACATATAAATAGTCATGACCTTTCCTAGATTAAGGCAGTCGTCCAAAAAAGTCCATGCAAACACTTCGCAAAGATGAGAAGGAACTGGTAGCGGAGTGTACAAGCCTAGTTTTCTATTGATGGGCTTGCTTTTAGCACACATGGTACACCCTCTTACATATCTAGAAACTGTCTCATTCATTTTTGACCAATAACAAAATCTTTGCAGCTGTGAAACCATTTTACTTACCCCAAAATGACCTGATATTAGAGAAGTGTGTGCTTCTCGAATTATCTTTACTATTTAAATTTGTGGAATGCATAACCTCCCACAATGATACAAGAGTTGGTCCTTAATATGATAATCCAATTCTTCTACCTGTTTGCCTTGACTCAAAGTTGCATATACTTCTTTAAAATCTATATCTTGAGCATATTGTTCAATGTAGCTTTCATGCAATACCGAATTATGCTTAAGTATACTATATGCATTTATAATTGGTCTAGATAACATATCTGCAACTTTATTGTGTATGCCCTTTTTATATCTGATGACTAAATGGAACTGTTGTAGAAAACCCATCCATCTATAGTGTCTTGATCACTGCATCTTAGTTTGGGATTGTAGATATTGAAGTGGTTTATGATTAGTATGTATAACTATCTCTTTGCCCATTAAGTAATGTTTCCACTTTTTCACACTCTGCACTAATGCATACAATTCTTTATCATATGTGGGATAGTTAACTATTACAAAATTAAATGTCTCAGAACGATAACATATGGGTTTACCGTGCTGCATCAACACTGCTCCCATAACATAGTCACTAGCATCTGTTTCAATCTCAAATAGTCTTTGAATATCAGGCAGTGCTAGTACTAGTGCTGTATTAATCTTTTCTTTCAAGGTGTCGAAGGATTTATGATGTTTTCCTCCCCACTGAAACACCTTGTTCAATCCTGTTAAAGCATGTAAGGGAGCTGCAATTAAGGAAAAGTTAGAAATAAAATTTCTCTAATATTGTGTTGCTCCTAAGAAGCTTCTAACTTCTGTAGCAGATTTGGGTTTAGGCCAGTTTACAACGACTGCAACCTTAGAGGGATCTATCTTCAATTCAGCACCCCCTACTATATGTCCGAAATAATTCAAAGATGTTTTGCCAAATTCACATTTTGAGATTTTAACATAAAGTTTTTTCTCTTTTCAAAACATCCAGTGTCTACTTAACATTCTTTAAATGTTCTTCCCACATTTTGCTAAATATAATAATGTCATCCAGATATACAAGAAAAAAATCATCAAGAAAAGGTTTGATTACATCATTCATTACTCTCATGAAAGTAGCAGGAACATTATTTAAGCCAAAAGGCATAACCAGCCACTCATACAATCCCTGCCTTGTTTTGAAAGCAGTCTTCCATGCATCTTTCTCTGCAACTCTGACCTGATGATAGCCACTATCCAAATCTAACTTGGAAAAATAAATAGCCTCTTTCAACTGATCTAATAGATCGTCTATGCAAGGAAGGGGATAACAATTTTTTATTGTTATCTTATTCAGTGCTTGGTAATCAATGCACATTCTCCACGAGCCATCTTTCTTCTTCACCAAAACAATTGGAGACCCAGATGATGATGTGCTAGGTCTGATGAACCCTTTCTCGGGCAGCTCCTATACCTACTTCTTGATTTCTGCATTCTCTAAAGTGGACAACTTGTACATTCCGATGTTAGGAAATGGGGCATTTCGCTGCAAATTAATACCATGCACTATTTCCCTTTTGGGTCGCAGACCTTTAGGTTCTTGAAACAATACATCATATTCTGAAACAACTTTTTCTAAATTAGCTTTTCGTTTAGCATCACAGCCCTCAAATACATTTCTTTTATCAGGTTTCTTTTCCTTTACAACCATCAGTAAAGATTGTTTGCATGAATTTACAATTCGTTTCATCTGCCCTAAGTTTATGAGAGTACAATTGTTCTTGAGCTTATCAGCTCTTAGAATATATTCGATTCCATATTTAACGAGTAGATACTTGTCCTTAGCTCTATAGAAAATAGGTTTTCTATCATACAAGTAAGGACTTCCTAAAACAATTCCACGTATATCCAAAGGAACTATATCTAACTCAACCTCTTCTACAAATGCTGACCCAAAAGAAAACTTAAGTTTACATTGTCTAGTCACTTGTAGCTTTGCTTTATCACATAGCCAACCTAATGGATATGGTTTCTGGTGAGGTGTGGTTAGTAATCCCAAATTATTTACAATTGCTTCAGAAATTAAGTTTACTTGTGAGCCACTATCAAACAAAGTATCAATCCTTTGATGATTGAAAATAACTCGAATATAAAAAAGCTCATGTCTTTTTCTCTCATTTTCTTCATTTTCAGTAGATTGTGCAAAATTACTAGTAGATTCTTTAGAATTTTTACCTTTTATACCTGTGGCTGTGATTGTTGCTTCATCTCCTGAGTCTGAACCCAAATCCCTTTGAATAGTTGTAGCAATCTTCTTCTTCTTTCCTTCGAACTTCTTAGGTTTCAGCTCTAGATGCAGAAACCAGCAGTGTTCATCATCATGCCCATCCTTCTTACAGTGAGTGCATGAAGGCTTGTTTTTCTGTACAGTGTTTGTCTTCCTGTATTTCCATTTCTGTTTTATTTTCTCCTTATTTTTGCTTGCAGTGGGTTTGGATGATCTCCCAACTTCTGGGTTCCCATTCTTACCTCTAGCTTCGAGATGCGTAGCCTGAATGGATACTTCATCTATACTAATGGGATTAAACATGAGTATAGTGTGCCTCATGTAGCTGTGTAGACCACCTATATACTTCAACAGAGTCTCAGGTGAGTCTAGAGAAATTCCTAGAATCAAAACTCTCTGCCTAAATTCTTGGGCGTAACGTTGTACACTTTGCCCTCTTAGTTGTCAAAGTGTTTTCCAGCTCATCATGGCTTGCTACATGTAGGCTAGTGGAAAGAATTGCTTTTTAATTGCAGAAACAAATTCACTCTAGAGAGAAAGAATCTTACCATGTTTCTTCATGTCAGCTTGTGTCCTGCCTTCCCACCATACTAAGGCAGTGCCTCCAAGGCGTAGGTTGGCTAGCTGAATCTTACTCTTCTCTGAGTCAATGTTTTGTACTCTGCAATAAACATCATTCTGTCTGATCCAATTATCCAGCTTCTCTGCATTCAACTCTCCATAATATATCAGTAAATCAAATTTATCATCTAATTTAATCAAAGATGTCTTCTTTTTATCTTCAGGGCTATTAGGAGGTGTGAGAAATTTTTCTTATTTCCCTTTACCTTTAGAGTTGTCATGGAGGAGAGATTCTTCTACTCCTTTGTCTTGCTTGGAGCTTGATGAATCTTCATCTCCATGTTTCTTATAGTCCCTATACATTTCCTCCACCATGGATTTCAGGGTCATAAAAATATCCATGAACCGTGGGTCTGATTCCAAGGGATTTTCTCCTAACATTTTCCTCTTAGAATAGACTCTTCCAATTTCTGGTTTAGTTTCAGCCAATTCTCCTTCTCCTAATTTAAGCTTTGATCTAGTTAGCATTCAACAACAAGATCCAGCACAAGCTTGTCTAACCTTAGTAACCTAGAGCTCTGATACCACTTGATCTGGAATTTATCCAGCACAAAGAATTAAAGGTATTACAAACTCATGTGCATGGATGTGCCTATGTTACTTATGGAATGGATCGATAAGATTGCTAGAATACATACACACTAAGGCAAACAGTGAAAACATGACAGTCAAACATGTAAACAAAACAAGTTTAATAAGTAGTTCACCCAATGCTCTCGGGCTACGTCTCCTGGTCCAACCTTTCAGTGGTGGCCTCTCTATTATGTTTTCAAGAAGATTTTTACAATAGCGAGATTGATTCAAGATTCACTAAATAGAATGGAGTCTCTAGGAATGGAGTGCACAGACTCTCCTTAATGAAACTTGACCTCTGAGGGTCACAATAGCATGACAGGCCTATGCTGAGGAGTTTGCTTGAATCTCTCAAGCCTTCAATGGAGTACATAGACTCTCTAACTCTCTCTGGCTCTATTTGGCTCAATGCTGCCTTCAGGTCAGCTCGACTTCTACTCTATGTTCTCTGCTATTAGCTTTCTACATCTCTATGTTGCCTCTTTGTATGTTGCCCCCTCTGCTTCTGTTAGTTTATGGCTTTAAATCCAGTCTATTCTTTTGACCGTTCATTTTTGCTTCTCGGCCTTCTTGTTTCCTTTCCTTTGTCCGTTCGAATTCCTCTGCTCTGCGTCATCATCATTGGGTAAAACCTCTCAAGGAGGTGGTCACCTGTTTGCTAACGAACTGGGTGTCAAATTCCTTGAATCATATTTGAATGGTCGTTAAATCTATTTGCTTCAAGATCGCCCGTGAACACGAATAGTTAACCAACTCATTATGCATGTCAGACTTCAAATCCCTATCGTCTTGCTTTTTTACTTGTCAAATCCAGTTAGCCATCAAGATGTATCTCCGTCGTCAATCTGGGCCCCCCAGATCCTATGGTCGTCCTTCATATTGGGCGGACAAGTCGCATGATGTTTACCCATCCGATGCGGGTGGTTTTCTCTCTCATCCACAGGACGCATGTTGTTCGACGTGTGGCATCGGGCGGAACTCAGTCAAAACTGCTTACTGCCTCGAAGCCTTCCGTTATCCTACTGGTTTGGGAAATCTTGTGCTACGGAACTGAAACAATTACTTTTCTGAATTTTATAACGATTTCAGGTCCGGATGCTTCAAGGCTTTCCTTCACTGAGGGGGACGCCCTGCAATACGCAATTAGCGCTTAGCACTAATCATGTATCAGAATACACCATTGTTTCCCGAATTAGCTTCTGATTTTGCCAGTTTTGTGCCATTGCGCTTTACCATAGGTCAATGGTCTGCAAAGTTGACCAAGGGTCCTCATTGCTCTGCTCTGGCCAAAACTACAATTGTTATGAGGATTCCTTCTGATATCTTCAATCTTTTCCAGGACTTGAATTTTTTAACAAAATTTGAAATAGTCATGAAAACATAGAGAGTTTTAGGGTCCAATTCGGATTACATAGGCAGGTTGTATAGGCCACAAGAAACTCATATGAGCTATAGGAAATTCAATACAATTATTGGCAAGGTCATACAGGCCACAGGCAGGGCCACATAGGCTACACAAACAACAAATTGTAGAGGTTTTAGTCAATAGGAAGTTTAGTATGTTTTGGTTGTGTATTCTACTTTTCCTCACAAGGCCATTTTCCTCATTACAAAGGCATTGTATGTTTATATATCAGTTTAATGAGGAGCATATTTAAAGGGGAAAATGTTAATTGTAAAGATATATTAACATTTAATAATATGCTTCCATTGGAATTTATATTTTTATCTTTTAAAAATATCAATGATGAATAAGGAAAGTCTTAGGAATTAATTTTCTAGTTTTCTAAGATTAAGAAATTTAACAACTTAGTAGAGTATTTAATAAATAAACAATAGTATTAATCACAATAATGATAAAGTGACATTATTACCCCACCTCTACCAAATATGTGCACATATATCATATCCTCTATAGTTGTATCAATAAGTTAGTATGATGTTTGAAAAAATAACATAATAAGATAATACCTAGTTGGAATAATTATCATTGTTCTTCTTTATCTTGACATTGGTTTGGGAAGTAAGAAAATCTAAACTATTTACTTTCTAATTTTAATAATTACATAAATAATTATTTGACTTTCACCACAAGATTAATTAAAAATATAATGTTAATAAAATTATTAACAAAGATATAAATTTTGTTGTGGTGTAAATATTTTTAAACATTTACATGTCAATTTAATTAAAAAATAATAAAATGTTAAAAGTAATGTAAAGTCTGGTATGAAAGAGATGTTGTGATGTTGTTGTGTTCATAATTGAGTGTAAACATTTAAATGTTGGCTTAATTAATAATAAAAAATTAAAAGTAGTAATAATAATAAAATATAATTTATTTTATTGTAATTTTATTTTTATTAATAAAATTATTAGCAATTTTTTAAATAAAAGAAATCATAATATACATATCACACTAAAGTGTACAACATATAAATAGTAGTTATAAATTAAGACCTATCTTACAATATAAATTAAAGTAATGATTTCGTAACCATATTTAAATTTAATTATTGAACACATAAAATCTTAATACTTACAATACAACAAGATTCTTAATCATCCATTTTGTTACCATACCATGGCTTATCAATACCACATGCCCAAAAACCTTAACTCATTATATTTCACAATCAAAATATTAAAATATTTTATTTTCATTTCATTTTTTTAATTAAATCTAAAAGAAAAATGTTATAATTACTTTTGAGGTATATCTAAACCCTCTATCCTAAGTGTTCAGTAAGTATTCCATAGACATTAAATCAAGGTTTTAATAAAATTAAAAATGAGAATACTTTTGAATATAGAGATGTGAAATTTATATAATATAAATATTATTATGAAGGATCATGTAGTAGTAAATATTTTTTTGATATTGTTGGACTTGTTTTACAAACTTTGGAACCATAACTTTTGATTTACATAAATAATTTAAACCCTCTATCCTAAGAAATGTTCGTAAGGATTTCATAGACATTAAATCAAGATTTTACTAAAATAAAAAATGAGAATACTTTTTTATATAGAGATGTGAAATTTATATAATATAAATATTATTATGGGTTTAAGACAAGGTAGCACTTGACATGTGAACTAGATGGAGAGGAGATTGACGACAGAGGAATCAATCTTGTTGGTTGGGAGGATTGTCCTTATTCCATTGTAATTTCCCATGGAAGACTCAAATTGCAGTACTCAGTGCCTATATAAATGCCTATAGTATGAAGAAATTGTTTCATTTTTAATTTTTTGTGCCTGACTACAAAGGAATCAATCTTGTCAGCTAGGAGGAGTGTCCTTACTCCATTGTAACTGCCCATGGAAGACTAAAATTGCAGTACGCGGATAAGTGACTATAGTAGGAAGAAATTGTTTCATTTTTGTTTTTTTGTGTAACTAAAAAACTTAGCGAGGGTTTGTATGTTTCATTATTTTCCTTGAGTTCAGGATTTGATAAAATCAAGAAAAGAAAATGTATTGTTGGTAGAATATACTTATACATGCGAGACTAAACAGGGCTCTCAGAAAATATGAGTATAAACATAGTCATACACATATACATAAAGTAAATATTTACTGTAAGAAATAATGGGAAAGGGTTTTTATGTTTCGGTATTTTTTTTGAGCTCGTGATTTGATAAAATCTAGAAAAGAAAATGTATTGTTGGCAAAATATACTTATACATGCGAGACTAATTATAAGGGTTTCTGTTACAGTCCTCCTTTATTGAAATGGAAATTAAATAGAAACAAGGCTCTGAGAAAATATTAGTATAAACATAGTCACACATATACCTAAAATAAATATTTACAGTAAGAAAGAATGTGTAATTTACACCTTATTCTTTCTGCTAAAACAAAAATGTTGAGTTATTCGTAAACCCGAACAGAGAATCGTGGAAACAAGAACACAATGGCTACTGTATATATATATAAAAGAACCCTTCGGGGGTATGGTTTTAATTACAGAAAATAATCCTTTAGTTCACAACTCTTATTTATAATCCCAAATGTAGAATATACATTATACATGGTACTCCCTCAGAAAATAAACAAATAAATTATGTATGTCAAACTACAACAGAGGTCATGCAGTCTAGGAAACAAAGCCTTGACAATTGACAGTTACAAAGCCCCATACATAGTAGGTACGTGTAAGTATAAGTACTAACTATGTAAGAACCTACCAGACAACTGCTGGAAAATGATACCCTAAGTCGATGATGAGAGGTTAATCCTTAGGTTAGGGTTCCCTCGTGCTCATAACCATTCTAAGCTATAGGTAAGTATGCGAACGTGGAAGATGAGAAATGAAACCGTAAGTACATACCGAGATAAGGGTCTATTGTTAAGGAAAAATCTTGAAAAACCCATCCTTAGGAATGACTTGTTGTACCTGTCAATAGCGCTAGGAAAACAACAATGAGGAAGAAGTAATGATTTGGTGTACCTATCAATAGCGCTAGGAAAACAACAATGAAGAAGAAGCAATGATAAGTCACTTGATACTAAACAGAGATAAAGAAGGGAAATATGTTTATATTAATAAAAGCCCCGCAAAAGGAAAGAAACCCTTTACCTGAGTAGACACCACGACTGCTCTCCACATCTGGAACCTGAGCTAGTCATACACATAATTAACAAAGAGTTAAGTTAGCCAATGAGCTTAAGGGAAAGAAAAGATAGTTGAGCATGGAAAAAATAATCTTATATGATGTGTACACATCAACTACGATTTGTCGAAGTGAGGGTTACTCCAGTGGGCAACACTACCGCCTGAATATAAAGTGGACAACCCGCCGAAAAACCCCAGCGCCTTACTGTTATCTCTCGTCACCCTGGACACAATAAAACCATGAGGGATAAAATTGTGTTAGTAATTGTCTAAGCTAAAATTGATACCCTAAACTTTTCACATAAAGAAAAAAGGGCCATTACATATACAACATAACTAGTATGTTGTTCCAAAACGGAAGACTTCGCTAATACCAGTGGCCTTGGATCACAAAGGTCTGGTGAAGTTGACATACCAAGAGGGAACACATAGGGAAATAAAACCCTATGCATTTCGAAATTGTTAGGCATCAAGATTTTTTTCCTTTAGAAATTTGGAAAGAGCTAACCAGCCATATATTGGGTATTTAATGCCTTCAGAGCAGCACGCGACTTAACGCGATAATACGGGAGCGGGCAAATTCGACATTAAATAATATTTGCCCGCTCCCCTGTTATCGGGCTAAATGGCGTGATGCTCTGAGGGCATTAAATACCCAATATATGGCTGGTTAACTCCAGCCTAGAAATTTCAGCGAAAATTGAAGCTGAGTGATGAGGTGGTTAGCCTAACCACCCACTCGCCCATCCTCACCATCCATTCCCCAAGGAAAATCTCCATCATTAATCATTGCACTGTGAACAATCATGTGCCAACTGGAAGTGAAGTCACATCGATTAAGAATTACATAGTTGAATAATGGTTATAGTTATTAATCATCGAACAACGCTCCAATATAACATATATTATAATCAAACATTAACATTATAATTGTTGGATTAAAGTTATGCAGTATCTTATAGGTTGAAAGGTCTTGTCATTTATAACCACAATGGGCTATGATTAAAGGAGGTGTTAAAATATGTGAGGATTCCAATACTCCAATTAAGGGGGTAATTTTAATGCCCAAGGCCAACAAAGTTTTGATCCAATTATTCATATAACTCTTGGTATGCCCAAGTAAAGAAAACCGGGAAAAAAGTAATTGTTGTATTTTTTTGAAGTGCTTTGTAGACTCTAACGTGTTATTGTTAGCTTAATCGGGAGAATCATTATAGGTGGTATCAAAGATAAAGGGTTCAACACTGGACCTATTTAAGAGAAATTGATAACAAACTATGTTGTTTTTCATAGAGAAGAAGACTTGCATATTGACTACCCCACCTACCGAACCAAGTTCTTCGCCCCTACTTAAATTAAATCCTAAACTGTGGATGTACATAGGTTAATAACCTCAATCTATATCTACCATATTTTTTGAAACATTGTAGAGATTGAGGGAAGAAGTCACTAATTTAAGTCTTGATAATGAATAGTTGATGAGAGATCATGAGAGAATTGTAAAGTGTTTAACTAACTGGAAAAACCATAGGACCTCAGTCCCAACCCCAAATAATGAAAATAGAGATGATTCGTACAGACAAAGGGAAGGGAGTGTTCTTGAAAAGAGTCCTACAATGGGACCTGGAGATGATAAGGGAATAGAAGTAGAGGAATCTCAGAATGTCTCTAAGGGAAAATCATCTAAGCTAGTCAAAAGATAGAAAATAGAACCAATGTTCAACGGAGAATCAATGAAGGGGGTGGAGGCCTTAGTAATAAATATTAATAAATATTTTTAGATATATGGATATGATAGTAACTCGAAGGGTCGTTTAGTAATTTATCCACTTCAGTGGAAGTTAAAATTATTGTGGGAGTAGATCAAGGTTGTACATGGGTTCGATGAGCAAGAAATAACTTGGGAAAATTTTCATGAGCACATTAGGAATAAATATCTTACTCAATGATATTACAATGATAAGGCTAAATAGTTTCATGACCTTCGATTGGGAAAAATGGTGATGGATGAATGCATTGCCAAATTTACTTCATTGCTAAGATATGTATTGTACATTAAGGAAGAAAAATATAAGGTGCCACGTTTGATAAGAAACATGTTGATGTCAATGAAATAATGCTTAAAGTTTGATAACCCCAAGACTATGGATGAAGATATCCGTAAAGAATGGATTTGCTTTCAGCAATCAAAACAGAAAGGGGAAAATAATAAGACATGGATATGGAAGAAAGGGCAGAAGTATTCACTAAATAGTAGAACTAAAAGTGTTAGTAAGGGACAACAAAGTGAAATTTCTAGGCAGGGCTTGTATAAAACCTATAATGGCTCTAAACAACTTGAACTAGTAGGAAAATTAAAGCGAGTAGACAATAGAAACCATAAATATATTTTTAGGGCTATGGAGAATCACAATATCTCTAGGACTATCCATACTGGCAAAAGATGGAGCAGGTAGTAAACCTTAAAGAGGCGACCACAACAAAAGATGTAGCAGGATTCATTCCTAAAATTAATGTTGTTGTCGAGGACTAACAAGCTGAGCATCAAGCTACAATGATTGAATTAGAAGGTAAAATTTGTAACCATGTGGTTTCAATTTTGATTGACCTTGTGGCAGGTCTGAGTTATATTAGGTCCAAACTAGTAGAATTGTGTCAATTATGGGTCAATAAATTTAATAATTTGTGGCGAATTCAATTAGTCAATGGAGCAAAGAGGAACGTGACTGTAAAGGTTATAAAATTCTTAATAGAATTGGTAGGACATACAACTAAAGTTAAATTTAAATATCCTATTGTTGGGTTCTTATGAAAATCTTATATGTATGGACTTTTTGGAGGAGAATTGGTCCATCATAAATTGTAAGGATAATATTATTAGTTATGTCACGGAAGGAGGTGTTAGGCAATAGATTGAAGGAATAGTAATACCTATGGTATGAAGGAAAATTTCAATGTGAAAACTGAAGAAATGCATTAGAAAATGTTTCCATACTTTTGCAATCTAGGTGGGATATGCTAATTACAAAGAAAAATCATCAACCCTAGAAAATCTTCATGTTGTTTGAAACTTCGCAGATGTATTTCCCGAGGAGATTATGTGGCTACCCCTAAACGATACATCAACTTTACAATCAAACTAGTTCCAGGAGCAATGGTAGTATCTAAGGCCCCATATCACATTAGTATATGAGAATTAATTGAACTTAAAATGAAATTTCAAGAATTATTGAAAAAAATTACATTGGCCCCAGTGTATCACCATGGGGAGCCCCTGTATATTTGTTAAAAAGAAGGATGACACTTCGAGGTTATGTATTGACTATCAAAAACTAAATATACTAACAGTTAAACATAAGTATCCACTACCTCGAATTGATGATTTGTTGAATCAAGTTAAGGGCAATATCGTATTTTAAAAGATCGATTTTCTCTCAAGATACCATCAAATACAAATTAAAGAAGAGGACATTTGTAAAACTACATTCAAGACACATTATGGGCACTATGAATTTTTTGTCTTTCCTTTTAGGCTCACTAATGTCCCGACCATGTTTATGCATTTAATGAACACCATATTCCACACTTACTTGGAAAAGTTTGTGTTAATTGTTATTGATGACATACTAGTGTACTCAATGTGTTTGGAGGAGCATAAAAAACACCTACAAATAATACTACAAACTCTGCGAGACCATGAATTGTGTGAAAAATACAGTAAGTGTGAGTTCTTTAAGGACCAAATAATATAATTGGGGCATTTCATCACCCAAAAAGGGATAGTAGTGGACTCGTAAAACATAAGAAAAATTATGAAGTGGCTCATCCTCGCGAATGTTACAGATATTAGGTCATTTATGGGCTTAGCAGGCTACTATCATCGCTTTATAGTAGGATTTCCGAATGTAGGTTACCATATTAGCTCACTGCAAAAGAAAGGAAAGCCATTCAATTGGAACCCAGCATGTCAAGAAAATTTTGATAAGCTGAAGCATTTGTTGACCTCAGGTCTTGCTTCAGAATTGTTTATCCTGAAAAGGACTTCATAATTTGTACAGATACTAGTGAGGAGGTTGTAGGGGGTCTTTTGGTTCAAGGATGCCTATGAGTATTGAAAATTAAAGGAGCACGAGCAAAGGCATTCCACGTATGACCTATAGTTGACAAGGATTTTTCATGCCTTAAAGGTGTGGGGACGCTATCTTCTGGTGAAGAAGTTTATTTTGATGACTGACCATAGTAGTTTGACAAACATTTTCAAGAAGAGGCAAGCTCGACAGACCACCTTCTTAAGTAAGTTTGGCTTTAACATTAACCATTTGGAGGGAAAATAAAATTGAGTAGAAGATGTGTTGAGTAGAGAGCTAAACTCTGTTTATGAAATTTCATCGAGCCAAACAAAAATTGATGTTTTAGATATGATTAAATACGCAACCGTAAAAGACCAAGGGTACCAATATTTATTACAAAAAATTACGCAGAAAAATAGTTCTGAGTGAAGGATGGATTATGAATATGATAAAAACGGTTTTCTCATTTATAAAAATAAAATTTATGTACTAGATTAGTAATCTATTAGACAATTAATTTTGGATGAATATCATAAAATTCATTATGTTTCCCAACCGAGGTACCATAAATTAATTAGAGTAGTAAGGAATATTATTTTAAGAATTGTATGAAGAAAGAAACATTTGAATACTTGGAAAAATGTTTGGAGTGCCAGAAAGCAAAAGAGAAGCACCAACTTCCAGCTGGTTTTCTCCACCCTTTTCCTATTCCTGAGTGGAAATGGGAGACTATCACTCTAGACCTTATAACTATCCTACATAAAATAAGAGACAAAATGATTCAATAATGCTGGTACTTAATAAAGTAAGAAAAACTTCACATTTGATTCATGTAAAATCTACTTATAAAGTAGTCCAAATTGCTGATATATTTATGTGAGAGATTTTTTTCGTACATGGCATACCAAAATTAGTAATTTCTAATCGAGATCTAAAGTTTAATTTAGCCTTTTGGAATGATTTATTTATAGGATTGAGTACCTAGGTGAATTTTAGAACTACATATCACCTTTAGATTGATGGGAAAATGGAGAGAGTGAATCAATTATTAGAAGACATACTAAGGATGTATGTCATGAAAAGACGTAACAAGTGGGAAGAATACATTCATTTAGTAAAACATATTTAGAATAACAATTATCATGCTTAATTGGGGATGAGCCCCTTTGAAGTGTGATATAGGCAACAATGCAAGACCCCTCTTAATTGGAGTCAATTTGGAGACCAATTAATATCGGGACCCAACATGTTAAAGGAAGTGGAACAGACTATAAAGAAGGTAGAGTAAAATATAAAGGCATCCCAAGAGTGGAAGAAAGCTTATGTTGATAAGAGACGTACCTACAATGATTTTCAAGTAGGAGATCATGTCTACATAAGAGTCAATTAAAAAAAAAACACCTTAATGTGGGGAATTTGCACAAATTTTCCCTCGTTATTGTGGCCTCTTCGAAAGAATTTATAGTGTTTGTCCTATAGCTTACCAACTAGCCCTACCAAGCCACATAAGTTTACATAGTGTTTTTTATGTTTCATTGCTAAAAAAAGATAGCCATGACCCCAAACATGTTATTGACTAAGATAATGTTCAAACAGGACATGTAACTGTAATGTTATGTAAGTTTTTATTTTAATGGTATTGAAAAAAATATATATATTTGAAATATGGTTGTGGATGTAGGTCGCACCACATAGAGAATGCATGGTCGAGCCATTGTGCATCCTAGAACAAAGAGAAACTATTCTATGGAAGCGAGCAATCACCCAACTTATAGTGCAGTGAAAGTACTTTAGCCCAGAAGAAGCCACTTAGGATTATGAATATATCATGTGTGAGGCATAACCTGAACTGGTCTAGGGGCTAAGAAACTCCGGGGATGGTGTTTGGACTAGGGGGGAGATGTAGCACCCCCTCGTAAATATGTAAATATTTCTTTATATTGTTAGACTTGTTTTACAAACTATGTAGCCATGCTAAGGATTAGATAAGAACTTTTGATGTAGATAAATAATTTTGATTGTAATATTAATATAAGGAATTTTAATGCAAAGTGAGTCACATGAATTACAAGGGGAAAAGATACTAAAAATATGACTTCACATTTTAGGAAGTTATGGGCAACTGAGTAGAGCTAGTTGTCTGCCCGTATTTCCTCTCCTCAGTGATAGTTATCCCAAGAAGGAGAAAGAAGGATAGAAGATGGTGATAGGGGAAAACCTGAAGCAAACTTGGAGAATGGGAACTTGTTGGAAGAGGCCCCATTAAGAACTAGTTGTGGGCTTCCTTCTCTGCTAAAAAACAATGTCAAGGGAAATGTAGGATGTTGTCTCATAGGAAATCATGAGTTTGTGGCAAGTTGGCTACTGCCATGATGACTTCATGAGATGTGAACTCGCTCGGGGAGAGATTGATTGCAAAGGAATGAATCTTATTGGTTGGAAGGAGTTTCCTTGGTCCGTTGTAATTTCTGGTGGAAGACTCAAATTGCAGTACTCTACTAAGTGCCCACAATAGGAATAAAATATGTTTTGTTTGTGTTTTTGTGTGTATTAAAAAATATATATATTAGGGAAGGTTTTATGTTCATCTTTTCAGTGAATTCAGACTCTAATAAAATCTAGAAATGAAAATGTATTGTTAACCAAATATACTTACACATGCGAGACTAATTATAAGGGTTTCTATTACGATCCTTTTTTATTAAAAATTAAATAAAAGCAACATTCTTAAAAAATAATTAGCACATACATAGTCATACACATATACATAAATAAGGAAAAATCTATACATTGTTTTTTCTGCTGAAACAAAAATGTTGAGCTATTTATAGAGCCTAACAGAGAATCCTGGAAAGAAAAACACCATAACTGAAAATGATATACATATAAAAGAACCCTTCAAGGGTTTGGTATTCATTACAGAAACATATCCTTCAGTTCATAGCTCGTATTTATAATCCCGACAGTAAAATAAACATTATACATAGTACTCCTTGCATCAAAAGAAAATAAACAAAAGAAATTATGTACGTCAAACTGTAACAGAGGTAGTGAGGTCTATGCAACAAAGCCTTGACAATTAAATATTACATAACCCATAAACAGTTGGTATGCGTAAGTATAAGTACTAACTACGTAAGAACCAACCAAACAACTGTTAGCAAATCATAGCCCAACCCGAAGACGAGAGGCCAAACCCCGGGTTAGGGATCCCTCATGCTCATAACCATTCTAAGCCACAGGTTAGTATTCCAACCTGGAAGAAGAGCAATGAAGTCGTAAGTACATACCCGAGTTCAGGGTCTATTGTTTTGAAAATATCTATAAAAACCCAGCCTTAGGAATGACTTGTTGTACCTTTCAACAACGGCAGGAAAACAAGAATGAGGAAGAAGTAATGCCAAGCCCCCTGATACTAAATGAAGATAAATAAGGGGCATATGTTTACATTAACAAAACCCCCCGCAAAAGGAAGAA
This sequence comes from Pinus tabuliformis, assembly GCA_031772625.1. NCBI lineage: Eukaryota > Viridiplantae > Streptophyta > Pinopsida > Pinales > Pinaceae > Pinus > Pinus tabuliformis. The sequence continues at coordinate 1,745,708,611 of CM062819.1, read as the reverse complement.
AACCCTTTGCCTTAGCGGAGATCATGACTGCCCTCCACCTCTGGAACCTAAGCTAGTCATACACAGAATAAATAGACAGTGAAGTTAGGAAACGGGATTAAGGGAAAGAAAAGATAATTGGATATGGAAAACAAATTTAGTATATGAAATGTACACATTACCCGTGATTTGTTGAAGTGAGGGTTACTCCAATGGGCGGACTTGCCTCATGAATCTGAAGTGGACAACCCGTCGAAAAACCCCAGTGCCTTACTACCATCTCTTTTCATCCGGGACAAAACAAAACCATAAGGGAGAAATTTATGTAATTAATTATGTAACCTAAAATTGCAAATACCCTAAACTCTACACATAAAGAAAAAGGGGCCATTACCTATACAGAATAGTCGGTATGCTGGTCCAAAATGGAAGACTGCGCTAATAGCAGTGGCCTTGGATCACATAGGCCCGGTGAAGTCGACATACCAAGCGGGAAAAAATAGAGATACGGCAAAACCTACACATTCCATTTTCCTCTACAAACGTCGACGAAATTGGAAGCTCGGTGACGATGTGACAGTAGGCGGTTACCGTAACCACCCACCATCCTCATCAACCTTTCCCCGAGGAAAATCTCCATCGTTGATTATTGTACTGTGAACTATCATGTGCCAACTGACAGTGAAGCCACATCAAATAGGATTACCATAGGTTAATATTGGCTATAGTATTAATCATCGAACGATACTCCAATATAACACATATCATAATCACGCATTAACATTATAACTGTTAGATTAGAGTTATGCGGTATTACATAGGCCTAAAGGTCTTATCGTTTTTAACCACAATGGGCTATGATCAAAAGAGGTGTTAAAAGGCCAAGCATATACGTGAGGATTCCAATACTCCAGTCAAGGGAGTAATTTTAATGCCCAAGTAGCTAGGCTAGAAAAGATAGGATTCAATCCTTCATATAACTCTTAGCAAGTAAATGAAACCAAAAAAAAGGAATGGTTGTTAATGGTTCACATATATATAGATAGCCTTCTTAGGCTCTAGCATGTTTTTGTTCTGTGTAAATATTTCCTCGAGAAGCTATTTAATCTCTCTAAATAAGAAATCTATATTTGACAGTAAAATAAATATTTTATAATAAATTCATCTATATAATTTAATATATTTTAATTAATAAAATTTCATTCACTATTAACAAATATTTTTTTTTAAATTAAATAAAAAATAATGCATCATTACCAATCTTTCTTTTAAAATTTTATCTTCACTTCCTTAAAGTAAAATGATGATTTGATTAAATATCTATTATACTCAAAATAATTCATATAAAAATCACATAATTCATATCATAATTTCCAATTTTGATAAAAATATAATTCTTATATAGCTTCCAATTTTAATGACAATCATCATACATACAAGAAAGTAGCATAATAATGTTAGATTCATGAATAAATTATCAATAAAAAGGATATAATTAAAAAACAAAAAATATTATTAAAAACTTTAATGATATTAAATTTGGAAAAAAAATGTAATATAATATAGAAAATAATATAAATTTAAAACATTGTAAAGAAATAAAATTTTAAAATTAAAATTTATAATACACTGTAATATTAAAATTATATTATTAACCTAAATTAGAAACACCAAAACAATATTTTTATTAATAACTAAATAATTTGTGATTTTTTAAGAATTAAAGCGTAAGAAATCTATTTAAATGAATTGCTATTTCAAAGGATAATTTAAATGAATTGCTATTTCAAAGGATAATAAATCCAACCGATCTAAAAAATGGAAGACATATATATATATATATATTTAAATCGATTTTTATTTAAAAAAATATAAATAATATAAAACATATCAATATCTAAAAAAAATCACTGAGAACAATTTCTGTTTTAAATAATATCGAAAATTCATATATTAAAGAATATCAAGAACTCAAACATTCTATTAGATCAAACCACCTCAATTAGAAAATGTATTTAAATAAATTTTTATTTTAAATAATATAAAAAATTATATATTAAATAATATAAATATTTAAATAATTTAATCAAATCAAATCAATTTAATGTATTTAAAGTAATATAATTAGTATAGTATACCAATTAAATAGCTAGATAATAAATCTTAATAAACATAAATTTATAATAAACATCAAAACGCTTACTTTATAATACATCTCAAATTATTACAATTAAAAATATTCATAAAACGAACTAAATTAAAACTTTGTTTTAAATAATCATTATTTTTATTAATTATAAAAAGAATTAATATATATTTTCAATACATATATATATCATAAAACTAACAAAAGCAAATTTTTTTTTAAAATTATAGTAAGAATATTTTTATCCATAAAAATTTATCCCCACTTTCCCATCGATATTCGTAGTATGTAAATAGATATTGTTACAATAACATGGACCAATACCATATCTTATCAATACCACATGCTAAAAAAACTATAACTTATATCATATAAGATTTGTACATATAACATTTTTTTAATTAATAAAATTAATTAAAGTAAAAAAACAATATCAACTTTAAAAGAAATGTCAACTTTTGGTTTGTGTATGTTATTAATAGTATTATATAATTTTCTATAAAAGTTAAATCTCTAGGCCATAGTCTAACTTATAGACTAAATAGCCTTTTTCACTAAAATAGCATTTTTCAAAATAGGGCAATATAATTTCACGACTTTTTGTTGTTTAAAATATAGTTTTGAATGCATAAATATATTCACCACCCTAAAAAATCCTTCAAGACTTTTTGTTGTTTAAAATATAGTTTTGAATGCATAAATATATTCAACACCCTAAAAAATCCTTCAAGAGTTTTTGTTGTTTAAAATATAGTTTTGAATGCATAAATATATTCAGCACCCTACAAAACCCTTCAAGGCCTTTTGTTGTTAAAATATAGTTTTGAATGCATAAATATATTCAAGATCTGAAAAAACCCTTCAACCCTCAAATTATGTAAATTAAACAACAATTTAAACTCAAAAATTTTAAAATATCTTAGTTAAAATTATCCAAAGAAATAATCTTAAAAAAAATAATTTTATTTTCAATAAATAAACTTTTCAACATAATTAATATTATCATACATTTTAACCCTATAATACAAATGACCCTACTCTTTTTTTCCAGGGTTAGTTGCTCATATTTATACTACGTCAAAAGATGATAAATAATTGATGCAATGAATCTTCGATTGAACAAAATATCTCTTCAAACCTTTAAATTGTATCTGCTCAATAAGGATAATAAAGTTGTCATTATTCAGTTACCCCATATAAATATCAAATAGCTGGACCGCCATAATGCTCTTCAGTCAAAAGTTTTGAAAGGCAACAAGTATTCGGTAAATCTTTTCCTACTCTGAATTCAAAACTCTGATTTATTAAATAGGCGTCAACCGTGGAATTTGAAAAGCGAGAGGCATAGATTTTCAAATAATATATGCTGAACTTACTGAGGAAGGGCTTGTGTATTGTATGTCGAATGTCTGACGAACCACTTACTGTTTTTTTAATAGAAAATATAATATTTGTTGACTATCTTTGTTCACAGTAAGATTATGTACAACCAGATATGGATTATTAGACATGTTGTCTTTTTCTATGACGAAATTGCCTCAGATGTGAACTAGCTTAGCCATGTTGAGATTTTATGTTAATTAAATTTGGAGAAAATCTCATGAATGTGACAACAATAGGTTTTGTTGCTAAATTAACTTCATTTATTCCTGATGATAAGTTATTGCATCCTATATTTGTTGTGAGTGAATTTATGATTCAGTTTTCTACTCCCAGCTATAAAAATGTAAGCTCGTAGAGGATATGGGTGATGAGAAGGTGTGAGGAAAAAGTATTCCAGATGTGCAAATCTGTTGTTGTAATCTCTTGTTAAGTAATAAGATTGTCGATGCCTCTGTTTGGTGGATGTAGCCCAGATTGGTTGGGTGAACCACCTTAAAATATCTGTTTTTCATGGTTGAATGTTGTGTGTGTCTTATTTGTTTTAAATTTTCCGCTATGTTAACTCTAACACTTGGTATCAGAGCTAGTTGAGCTGCCCTGTTGCAGTGATTCAACCTCACAGTGTTTTCAAAGGTGTTGTGGTGACAATCCTTGAGGTGCTAATCGGTGACCCACTGTGGATACTAAGGCAGTGTCGATTTTGGATTCATACAAAGGCTGAAGTGAGATCTGCGTATCGAAGATTAGAGCTATGCAAAGCAGAGTTTGGAGAAGGCTGTTAAATGGTGTTGAACTGCACGGTGATTTCTGGCTGGTTAAGGCTGTGTTAAAAGCAGCGTTGAATGGTGAATTTGCAACGGTGAAAGGTGAGCTGCACGGTGATTTCGTTTTGTTTTTTAGCTGAGATTCAAATCGATTGGTGAATTTGCAGCGGTGAAAGGTGAGCTACACGGTGGACTTCAAGTTTTTTTTTTAACATCGATTATTAAAATGCCACGTTGAACCGTTGAAAAATCGATATTTGATTTGGACGTTTTTTGAAATGGGTCTTAAAAAACGATTTCAATTGGGTCTCTTGTTCACATAAAAAATTCGATTTGAACTATATATGATATTATAACTATATGATATTTCATTTTTTTTTTTAATTGTAATATGCCATGATATTATAAGGCAAGGGCTTTTTTAATCAAAACTAATTCCTTTTGAAATTGGAGTTTTTTGTGACACGAGCTACTAAACATGGCAAAAACACAAAGTGCTCAATTTGAGATCGAGAAGTTCAATGGCAAAAACAACTTCGAGATCTACTCGTGCAATAAGGAGTGGCGAAGGCTCTGTTGGGAAAATCCAAATAGCCTTCCACCATAACAGATGATGAATGGAGTGACTTGGATGAAAGAGCATTGAGCGGCATTCGACTGTGTTTGGTGGATGATGTTTTGTTTAACATCATGTCAGAGAAAACTACTATTGGTTTGTGGACAAAGCTTGAAAAGCTATACATGACAAAATCCTTAACCAATAGGATTCCTCTGAAGCGACAATTATAGAGCTTGCACATGAAGGAAGGTACGACGATAACTAATCGTTTGAATACCTTTAATACTCTCCTGGTGCAGTTAGAAAGTATAGAAGTAAAATTTGAATCAAAAGATAAAGCTGTACCTTTATTATGCTCGTTGCCCAAGTCATGGGATCATTTTGTTACTTCTATAAGTCTTAGTTCATCAAAAACCCTTGAATTTGATGATGTTGTTGGAGCTGTGTTGTCCGAAGAAACAAGGAAGAGGTCAAATTCAGAAAAGTCTACATCAGAAGCAATGATGGTTAGAGGTCGTTCTAAAGAAAGACGCTTCAGTAAGCACAACATTTTGCATTCGAAATCGAAAGGGAAGATTAAGAGTAGGGTAAAGTGCTGGTTTTGTGGCAAATAAAGACATTTGAAAAAGGACTGTTGGAAGAGACATCAAACATCCAAAGAAGACTCTTCGACAGAGAAGAAAGAAGCAAACACGACAAATAGAAGTTCGACATCCATTTCAAGTATGAGTGATGAAGTGTTATTAGTTGGTTTTTCTAATCATGATCAACATTGGCTATTAGATTCTGGTGTGTCAAATCACATGTGCATTCATAGAGAATGGTTTAGAACTTATAAATCAATCAATGATGGAGTTGTTTACATGTGAAATGATGTCTCATGTAATATTGTGGGAATTAGAAGCATCCAGCTTAAAATGTGTGATGGGACAAATAAAATTCTAATTCATGTAAGACATGTACCTGAAATAAGAAAAAACCTCATTTCACTAGGAGTACTAGACACTAATGGATATAAAACCTTTATTCAAGGTGGAGTAATGAAAGTTTGTAAAGGAATTTTACTAGTAATGAAAGCAAAGAAGGTTGGAAATATTTTTCAGTTAGAAGGAAGAACAGACTCAGATCATGCTTCTACAGTATCTGAAAATGACAGTAATTCTATTCGTTTATGGCATCAAAGGTTGGGCCATAGGAGCGAAAGAGGATTAAAAATTTTATCTGATCGTAAGTTACTTCCTAGTTTAAAATCTTCTAAGTTAGATTTCTGCAGACATTGTCTATTTGGGAAACAAAGCAAGAAGAAGTTTAAAACTGGAAAACATACTAGTAAGGGAATCCTTGATTATATCCATTCTAATGTTTGGGGTCCATCTCCTACAACCTCATATGGAGGATCATCATATTTTGTATCTTTTATTGATGATTTCTCTAGAAAAGTGTGGGTCTACATGTTAAAGAAGAAGTCTGATGTATTCATAGTTTTCAAACAGTTTAGAGCATTAGTTGAAAACATCACTTGAAGAACCATTAAATGTTTAAGAACTGACAATGGTGGTGAGTTTACTTCAAAGGAATTTGATAATTATTACAACGATGCTGGGATCAGAAGACATAAAACCACTGTATATACTCCTCAACAAAATGGAGTTGTTGACCGCATAAACATGACTCTTTTAGAGAGAGAAAGAAGTATGTTTAGTAATGCCAATTTGCAGAAGGAATTGTGGACAGAAGCGGTTCTACAGCTTGTTACTTGGTAAATCGATCACCATCAACTGCGATAGGATGCAAAATTCCTCAAGAGGTATGGAAAGGTTATCCATGTGATTTTCTAAACTGAAAGTTTTTGGTTGTTATGCATATGCTCTAGTTCCGAAACATTAGCGTTATAAATTAGATCCTAAATCAAAAAGATATATCTTTGTTGGATATGGTGATGGGACTAAAGGATACAGGTTGTGGGATCCTACTACTCACAATATGTTCATTAACAGAGATGTTAAATTCAATGAATCTTCACTCAATAATCCAGATGTAGATGATAAATTGAAACATGATAATGTACCTAAGTTTCAACATATTCAGTTTGAAACCAATTCAAATAATGATGATAGTCAAGATGAACAAGTTTTAGATGCAGATCATGAACAAGTTTCAAATGCAGATCATGAACATGTTTCAGATGCAGATCATGAAGAAGTTCCTACAGATAATAATCAAAAAATTGTGGAATTACTAGAAACATCTTTAAGGAGGTCCACGAGAATCAAATCTCCTCTTAAAAGGTATGATGATTATGTTACCTCAGTTGCGTTAACCGCTAATGATGATGAACCTTTGTGCTATCACAAAGCTCTAGAAGGTTCTAAAAGTGATAAGTGGAAAGAAGCTATGAAGGATGAGATGATGGCATTAGTCAAGAATGCCACATGGGATCTCGTAGAACTTCCTAAAGATAGGAAAATTGTGGGATGTAAATGGGTTTACAAATTGAAAAGGGGTGTTGGTGATACAGACGAGATGTACAAATCAAGGCTGGTCGCAAAAGGTTTTTCTCAAAAAGCAGGCATTGACTTTCATGAGATATTTTCACCAGTTGTAAAAATTGTTTCAATTCGGATTGTGTTAGCATTAGTTGCTTTACTTGATTTAAAATTATAGATACTAGATGTTAAAACTGCATTTTTACATGGAGATTTAGATGAGGAGACTTACATGGAACAACTGGAATGGTTTGTTCAAAATCGCAACAAGAAATTTGTTTGCAGACTCAAGAAATCATTGTTGGTCTGAAGCAGTCTCCTCAACAATGGTACAAGAAATTTGATTCTTTCATGATGAGTCAAAATTATATAAGAAGTCAATATGATCATTATGTTTACTTTCAAAAATCAAGTAATGGCATGTGCATTATATTAGTGTTGTAAGTTGACGATATGCTTTCAGCAAGAAAATGCATAATGAAGATCAACAGGTTAAAGGCTCAGATGGCTAGGACATTTCATATGAAAGATCTAGGAGCAGCAAGACAGATTTTGGGCATGGATATTTTCAGAGACAGGAGCAATGGTAAGCTTTGGCTATCACCACAGAAGTATATTGAGAAAATACTCTTGAGGTTTTGTATGAACAATGTGAAGCCTGTTTCAGTCCCTTTAGCTCTCCATTTTAAGCTTTCTTCAAGTTTATGTCCTAACACTAACGAAGGAAAGGAATATATGTCTCGAATTCCATATGCCAATGTAGTGGGTTGTTTGATGTATGCGATGGTTTGTACTCGACCAGATATTTCGCATGAAGTTGGGGTTGTTAGCAGGTATATGGAAAATCCAAGAAAAGAACACTGGTTCGTAGTGAAATGGGTGCTTCAGTATCTGAGAGGCACAAGTGATTACGGTATCACTTATAACAAAAGTAGTGAATTTGTTTGTGGATATGTTGATTTTGATTTTGCAGGTGATTTGGATAAGAGAAGGTCAACTTCAGGGTATGTCTTTACTCTTGCAGGTGGAGCTATTAGCTGGATGTCAAAGCTACAAAACATTGTTTCTTTATCCACTACTGAAGCAGAATACTTAGCTGCTTCACATGCTTGCAAAGAAGCGGTTTGGTTGAAAGGTTTGTTTGGTGAGTTCGGTAGGTTATAGGACAACATCAAGTTATTTTGTGATAGTCAAAGTGCAATTCATTTGGCTAATAATCCGGCCTATCATAGTAAATCAAAGCATATACCTATCAAGTAACATTTTGTAAGACAGGTTATCACTGAAAGGGGAGTCTCTCTTGAAAAAGTGCATACAAAGGAAAACTGTGCCGACATGTTCACGAAACCAATTTTGTTAGAGAAGCTACGATGGTGTCTGGGTTCTCTTGGCTTGCAGAAAAGATAAAAAATAATAATGGAACAGGGTATCAGGCTAATTGTTGTCAAGATGGAGATTGTTGAGATTTTTTGTTAATCAAATTTGGAGAAAATCTCATGAATGTAAAAACAATAGGTTTTGTTGCTAAATTAACTCCATTTATTTCTGATGAGGAGTTATTACATCCTATATTTGTTGTGAGTGAATTTATGATTCAGTTTTCTTCTCCCGGCTATAAAAATGTAAGCCCGTAGAGGATATGGGTGATGAGAAGGTGTGAGGAAAAAATTCCAGATGTGCAAATCTATTGTTGTAATCTCCTGTTGAGTAATAAGATTGTCAATGCCTTTGTTTGGTGGAAGTAGCCCAGATTGGTTGGGTGAACCACCTTAAAATCTTTGTTTTTCATGGTTGAATGTTGTGTGTGTCTTATTTGTTTTAAATTTTCCGCTGTGTTAACTCTAACAAGGGAGAGATTGATTGCAAAGGAATCAATCTTGTTGGTTGGGAGGAGTTTCTTTACCTCGTTCCTGTGGCAGACTCCAATTGCATTACTTTGATAAGTCCCTATTTTGTTTTTCTGTGTATTAGAAAAAACCTAGAGAAAGATTTTATGTTCCAGTCTTTTCATTGAATCCAGACTCTGATAAAATCTTGAAAAGAAAATGTATTGTTGAAAGAATATACTTATATATGCGGGATTAATCAATACTTTAATAAGTCCCTATTTTGTTTTTTTTGTATTAGAAAAAAACCTAGAGAAAGCTTTTATGTTCCAGTCTTTTCATTGAATCCGAGCTCTAATAAAATCTAGAAAAGAAAATGTATTGTTGAAAGAATATACTTGTACATGCAAGATTAATTATAAAGGTTTCTATTAGCATCCTTTTTTCTTGAAAATTAAATAGAAATAACATTCTTATAAAAGTCTTAGCACAAACATAGTTATAGACATATACATAAAAGAAATCTTTATTGTAAGAAAATGTATTGTTGAAAGAATATACTTGTACATGCAAGATTAATTATAAAGGTTTCTATTAGCATCCTTTTTTCTTGAAAATTAAATAGAAATAACATTCTTATAAAAGTCTTAGCACAAACATAGTTATAGACATATACATAAAAGAAATCTTTATTGTAAGAAAGAATCTATAGATTGTTCTTTCTACTGAAAGAAAAAAGTTGAATTATTCATACACCTTAATAGAGAAACCTGGAAAAAAAAGCATTTACAGAAAAATATCCTTCGCATCGTAGCTCCTATTTATAATCCCAACATCGGAAAAAAATAAACGAAAGAAATTATGTATGTCAAACTGTAACAAAGGTCATGCGGTCTAAGCAAGAAAGACTTGACAATTAAATGTTACGTAACCCATACACACTAGGTACGCGCAATTATAAGTACTAACTATGTAAGAACTGACCAAACAACTGCTAGCAAATCATAGCCTAAGCCGAACACAAGAGGCCAAACCCTGGTTTGGGTTTCCCTTATGCTCATAACTATTCTAAGCTATAAGTGAGTATGCCAAACTGGAAGAAGAGCAATGAAGCCGTAGTACATTATAGTCTATTGCTTTGGAAAAATCTTTAAAAACCCAGACTTAGGAATGACTTGTTCTACATGTCAACAGCGGCAGAAACTAACACTGAGCGGCAGAAACTAACAATGAGGAAGAAGTAATGACAAGCCCCTTGATACTGAATGAAAATAAAGAAAGGGACATATGTTTAGATTAACAAAGCCCCTGCAAAAGGAAGGAAACCCTTTACATAAGCGGAGGCCATGACTGCTCTCCATATCTGGAACTAAGCTACTCACACACAGAATTAATAGAGAGCGAAGTTTGGAAAGAAAAGACGGTTGGGCATGGAAAACAAATTTATCATATGAAATGTGCACATTACCTGTGATTTGTCGAGGTGAGGGTTACTCCAATGGGCAACACTACCTCCTCAATTTGAAGTGGAGAACCCGCCGAAAAGCCCCAGCGCCTTACTGTTATCTCTTCTCACCTGGGACAAAATAAAACCATGAGGGTAAAATGTATGTTTTTAATTGTTTAAGCTAAAATTGTAAATACCCTAAACTATACGCAAAGAAAAAAGGGCCAGTACCTATACAAAATAGTCGGTATGCCCGGTGAAGTCGACATACCCAGAGGGGAAAAATAGAGAAGGAAAACACTACACATTCCAAAATCGTCGGGCACTAGGGCTTTTTCCTATAGAAACGTCGACGAAAATGGAAGCTCGGTGACGAGGCGATAGTAGGTGGTTACCGTAACCACCCGCCATGCCATCCTCATCATCCATTCCCAAAGGGAAATCTCCATCGTTGATCATTGTATTGTGAACAATCATGTGCCAAGTGGCAGTGAAGCCACATCATAGGTTAATAATGGTTATAGTATTAATCATCGAACAACACTCCAATAGAACACATGATATCACAATCACACATTAAATTAGAGAATTAGAGTTACGCAGTACTGTATAGCCCAAAAGGTCTTATCGTTTATAACCACTATGGGTTATGATGAAAAGAGGTGTTAAAACGCGAAGCATATACGTGAGGATTCCAATACTCCAATCAAGGGAGTAATTTTCATGTCCAGGTAGCTAGGCTGGAAAAGATAGGATTCAATCCTTCATATAACTCTCAGTATGCCGAAGTAAAAGAAACCAAAAAATAGTGAATTGCGGTTAATGACTCATATTTATATATATATAAAGTCTTGTTACAATCTAAGGTGTTATGGCTAGTTTAATATAGAGAATTATTACAAATCAATGTAGATCTATTTTAAGTAAAGATCTACCAAACAATGAGAGGAATCAAATTTATTAAGCAAAGTCTTTCACTAGAAATTATATAAGATAAATTTTTGGCCTATGCGTTTTGAATCAACAAGTGTGGTATAATTTCAAGTAACGGCTTATGATATTAATTTATTAATATATTAAAAACAAATATTATTAAGTAACGCCTAGTCTTTGAAAAATAATATTTAAATAATGATATTAGTTTACTATTTTTTTTTTTGCTGAAGCAAGAGTCGTACTTTTGTTATCATTAGATCGAAAAATAAATTACATAAAACACAACCGTCCATGTGGAACTGTGGAGCAAGGGCATCAAGTTAAGGGCAAAAACCCCTAACCCTACCAACAAAACCACAAGACCCTTAAAACATAGACAGTGCAGAGGCCATACAGTCAACCCACAAAAATCCGAAAAAGGGACCAAAATTACATAAAGTTGGGTTCGAATGGGGGACTAACCCTCGAATAATTGGAATACTCAAAATCATCGAATCCCGCCAAAAGACGGAAAAAAATCCACATTTGGCCCTGCATTCTTTAATCTCAACCGTCAAAATTCCTCACCTGATCCAACAACTAAGGAAAACATCGCAATGCCTAGAAGCCCGACGATTAACTGCTTGGACCGATTTACATTCTTGTTTTTTCCTAACCGTAGATCTATCATGCTTAATCCATCAGCTGAGGATCATATCGTACGGGTCTAAAGCACCAATAGTTAGCATGCGATGAGGGCGATATTCATTCCCTCCCTTTGGCCACGTGTAGTGTGGTGAGTGGAATCGCTCCCAATTCATAAAAATGGCTTCCAACTTGAAAGGCTCGCGATAAACCGAAATACCACCCCACGAGCAGTATTGTGTCCATATGAAGAAAATCTAGGGTTTTCCGGCCACTCAGAAAGCCTAAATTCCAACCTCTCGCTCCATCCCCTCTGCGCTAGTTCATGAACCCATGTAGAATGAAGCTTCATCCCTCCGGCCAACTACCCGAGAAGCAGAGTCTACTGATCAACCCATGAAGGACCAGACTGTGGAAAAAATAGCAAATCATAATGATTCCAAATGATCTAGACTCCACCTCCATGGCTCTATTTCGAAACAACATCATGTATTCATCCGCCTGGTCATGACAATGTGCCTTGAGTCTGTTCTGAGGCAACCCTTGCCAACCCATCATGACCCTGCTGACGGTACAATGGACTCCTTGATTGGCCAGAATATCCGCTAGTCTATTCACCGTCCTTCTCACATAGTTAAAACTTACTGTGCAAAGGCCAAGGAGGTGGAGCTAGATCCTTTGAAAGACCTAGATCAGCCTCCAGTGTTTTGAGACCTTCTCTGGCTCTGTGCCACAACTAATTCTTTTGACTAAGTTAATGATTAAGTCAGAATCAGCTTCGACAATCACATTTTAGCGATTATCCTGCTCTAGGAGTTCTAAACATTACTCCATAGCTATTAATTCCGCCATATTGTTAGTGGCTCTACCTAAATGGCAGTGGAAGATGAAAAGGATTTTTCCATTTCCATCCCTTAACACCCCTCCAAAGCCAGTAGTGCCTGGGTTTCCTTTTGAAGCCCCATCAATGTTATATTTCAAAAAACCCTGAGGGGGAGGATACTAGTAATCCTGCTCAGTATCCATTTTCCTAACCCTCCTATTCAGGCCCTGAGGAATAAGCTCCTACATACCGAACTGTCGGAGTATCCTCATTTCAGCCTCTGAAGGTAGATTCTTAGGGGGATTTCGCACTAAATTGCTCACCGTCTCCTTAAGTTGTTTTAAGAGCTGCTCAAAAAGACATTGGTAGGGCCTCTTTTAATTTTTGAAGATTCTATTGTTCCTTTCTTTCCAGACATTTAAAATAATGAAGCTTGGCGTAAGAGCCCAAGTTGAGCCAAGAAATTCGTTATCCAAAAAGTTTCGCCTCCATTTGTTTAGGGTATTGACAATACTCCCTCTATCCCTGTCGGACTGTTGGAAAATGGTGGCAAATGAATCCCACAACCTGGAGGTGAAGATGCAATTACTGAGAAGGTGCTCCATAGTTTCCTTTTGGGCCTCACAAAGCTGGCATCTAGAAGGCCCAGAACACCCCTCTTCCGAATGTTAACCAAAGTCAAAATTTTCTTATGATGAACCAACCACATGAAGAGTTTAATCTTCATCCAGCCTTGATGCCTCCATAGGTTTTGCCAAATCCTATCCGGAACATGAGAATCCAGCTCAAGGAGTATGCGTTTTGCCTCCTTAAGATTAAAGGTACCCTCATTATTGTTGACCCATCTAAGTTGGTCATGCCCCCCTGTTACTAGAATCTTCCTTTGTTCAAACATTTCCATAAGAGCCTCTACTTTTGCTTTCAAGGGGCTGTCATCCCTGTAGTCAATATTCCTCTAGGTTCTCCATTTTCCTACACTATTGGTTTGATCCCAAAAATCTTTTACCTTAGATAACCCTATGGTATATGTCTCTTTCTTGAGGTCCAAACAATCCTCTTTTAACGGTATAGGTTCGTGTTGGCATTTATCCTCCCAGAATAATACAAGATCTCCCTCTCTGATTTCGTACAAGCTCTTCTTTTGTACTAAGCCTCTATTCTCCTAGGCCTTATTCGAGATGTGTGATCCCTTTATACTTCCATACATCCTTATGTGATCATTAATTTGCCAAGTGCTGGCATATTTGTCTTTCCAGATACTAGCCCATTGAGCCTCTGGGTCTTTAACCCAACACCACCATAATTTTACCCCTAACGCCCTGCTTAGAACCTTTGGGTCGTCCAATCCAAGACCCCCATGATTTTTAGGTTTTAAAATTTTATCTGAGGCTACCAAGGCCCATTTATTTCCTTTCTCCCCCTAATCCCAAAGAGAGTCTCTTTGAATGTTTCTGAATTATTGTAAGACTCCTTTTGGTGCTAGGAGTGCTGATAGCATGAAAACTGGGATTGATTGAAGAACAACCTTTGTAAGCACCAGCCTACTAGCCAAGTTTAAAGATCTAATAGTCCAGTTCCTGATTTTATCCTGCATCTTATTAATCACCGACTCCCCAATGCTCTTTTTCAAAGGTTTAGTAGTTAGAGGAACTCCCAAATATTTTGAAGGGAGGGCATCCCTTGGAAAGCCCAGAATTTTGGAGACATTCCTTTGAATAGAAAAATTGGTATTAAAGAAAAAAATCTTAGATTTGGAAAGATTAACATCCATACTTGTAGCCATGGCAAAGTCACTCAGGATATCTTTATATGCAACAGCTTCTTTGACCGTGGGGATTCCCTGCAACATGGTATCATCAACAAATTGTTGACGAGTGAAGGCATGTCCTTTCTCAGAAAGTTGGAGACCCTTGATTTTACCGAATTCTTTTGCATGCTTGATAGACCGACCAAGTCCTTCCATCATGAGGATGAAGAGAAAGGGAGAGAATGGATCTCCTTGCCTGATGCCTCTTGAAGGAATAAAAGTCTCGAAGGGAGAACCGTTAACCAAAATTGAAAAGTTGGAAGAAGTTACCAGGGCCATGACCATCTAACCCAGTTATGATCAAACCCAAAAGTAATAAGAACCCTCCTGATATAGATCCAATTCAACTTATCAAAAGCTTTGGCTAGGTCCAGTTGCATGATCATTCCAGCCTTCCTATTGCTAGTCAGTGAGTGCACCACCTCATGCCCTTGAATGATATTATTAAGAATTTGCCTGCCTTCAACATAACCAGATTGTTTCCCAGACACTAGAGTAGGAAGAAGAGGTTTGAGTCTCTTGGAAACAACCTTGAATATTATCTTGTAAACCACATTGCACAAAGCTATGGGTCTAAAATTATCTGGAGTTTGAGGAATGTCCTATTTAGGGATCAGGGAGATGAAGGAAGTGATGAGCACCTTCAAAATAGTTCTACTTATCCTAGAATCTTCAACTACATTCAGAATATCCTGTCTAACAATATTCCAGCAAGCTTTAAAGAAATCCACATTGAAACCATCAGGGCCTAGCACTTTACCATTCTGCATTTCCTTCAGGACCTCACTAACCTCCTCTTCAGTCACTAGCCTATTGAGGTTGAAATTATCCTCTCTAGACACCAACCTAGGTATATGTCTTGTTAAGTCCTTGATGAAATGCTCTCTATCTGAAATGGTTTCCTTTTCTATACCACGAAAGTGCTAAACTAACACAGCCTCTATGTCTTTGTGGGAATTAAGAAGTTGCCCTCCCTCATCCTTGATCGAAGAGATTCTATTATGAGCTTTGTTTGCCAAGGTGGATCTATGGAAAAATCTAGTGTTTCGCTCTCCTTCTTTTAGCCATTGAACTCTAGATTTTTGTCTCCAAAATATTTCCTCTTGTTTACATAAATTCTCCCAGTCTTGCTGATATTTGGTGGCTTGATCATTTCTAAATTTATCAAAGCCAACCGTGATAAGGGCTTGGTTGAGTTCCTGTAATTTATCTTCAACATATTTTTTTCCCTCAAAAATATTGCCAAATTCATTCTTGTTCCAATCTTTAAGCCTGAGCTTGATGTGCTTTAGTCTTTTGTGTAGAAGGAATATTCTTGTGCCCCGAATATGAAAATATTCAAACCAACAATTTGCAATGTTGTTGATGAAATCTCGATGGGTGAGATAGATATTCTCAAATCTAAAAGGTCTATTCCTGGGGGTACCAATGCCCTGAACCTCCAATTGAACCAGCTAGTGATCTGAGCCTCCAAAAGGAAGAATTCTCACTACCATTTCCTTATCGATGAGCATAAGTTCCTCTGAGATGATGAATCTATCTAACTTTGAAGCTACTTGAGACTCTCCTCCTCTTTTATTGTTCCAAGTAAAGAGACCATTACTCGAATCAATGTCAACTAGCTTCATATTATCCATAAAAGTTTGAAATACTAAAGAGTCTTTGTTTAGAGTTCTGGTTACCTCTTTTTTCTCTGAAAGTGATTTGATCATGTTGAAGTCCCCACCCATGATCCATGGTATTCCTACATGTCTCTCTCTGAGATCCACCATAGAATCTAGAAACCTGAGTTTATCATCCATTCTATGAGGACTATAAACATTCGTGACCAGATAGGTCTCCCTATCCCCCATAGGCTGCATAACCACTGATAAATAATTCCTAGAAGCCTCGGCATCTATTATACCAATCTTTTGGGGGTTCCAAGGAGTTAGTATGCCTCTTGCTGTATTCTCTGCCTTGACTTCTAGAAACTCAAATCGATTGAGCCATTTGCTATATATTTCTTTTATCTTTTGAATGGAACATTTAGTTTCGTGGATGAAGATCATATCCAAAGCTTCTTGTTTCATTCTATTACTAAGTAATCTTTGTTTTATTTTACTACCTAGACCCCTGATATTCCATGAAGTGAACTCCATCATTAAAGATTTGTAAAGGAGTAGCTGGTTTGATCTTTCATCTTACCTGAATCTATCATTAGCTTTACACATTCCATCAATAGCTCATTCTGCTTTTTCCTGCCTCTTTTCTTTCCTGGGTTTCTAGGTGCTAATCTTGATGTGTTTTTCATAGTTTTCACACCTTCATTACCCTGTCTTTCAGTGTTTCTTTGACTATCTAGCCCCTTAGCCCAAGTTTTCCATATGCACAGCTACTATACTCTAGTCAACTCTTGTTGAGGTAATGAGTTTACCCCTCCCATGGTTCCCTATTTCAAGAACCCTTCCAGATCTAGGTGTTCTCTATCAAGAATCTCCTGTAGTTCTTGGTCCTCCATTTCCATCTCACTCTGGGTCATTTCCTGATCCATCTCCAGTTCTACATCACCCATCATAGTCTCTTTCTGTTTATTATTATCCTTTTTTTATCATTGTCTTCTTCTTTCTCCTTCTCCACTGGACTTCCCTCCATTCCCTGATCTGCTTTTGTTATCTCTTCTTGTTCTTCGAGTACTTCGTAGCTGTTCAGACTGGCCTGTAGCCCTTCTGCTTGATGTTGCTTTCGTCCCCTTTTGCCCCCTTTTCCTCTATGACTCACTTTGTGAAATCTTTCAGTGTCTTTCATTGTGGTAGCTTTACTCGTGTTCTCTATTTTACTAAGAGGGCAATCCCTGAATAGGTGCCCATGCTCATGGCATTTGTGACATCTGAATGGAATATGTTCATAATCTACTGTTTGCACCCATTCTTCATCAAAAACTTCCAAGATAACCTCATCCGGTAGAGCTCCGGAGAGATCCATCTCCACACAAATTCGTGTAAAGGAAGTATATTTTCCCCTTCTCGTGGCCTCAGAAGCTTTGACAAAACACCCTAATTTATTTCCTATGGCAGTTAATGATTTTATTTGCCAATAATCAAGAGGGAGGGAGTAGAGTCTTACCCAGACCGGAACCAAAGTGAAAGTCTCATGCTCCAGAACAAAGTTCATCATCCACGACCGCATGTAGAGGCCTACTGCTGCGTAGAAGTAGGGCCCTCCTTCAAACACCCTGTCTTTATCTTCAATATTTGTGAAGACTACAGTAAAGAATCCCTTTGACCCAATATGTAGGTCAATGCTTCCTTTTGGTTTCTAGTGGTATTTGATCCATGTCTGTAATGCCTTTTTATTGGGCCATAAACCCATGAATTTACAAATGATAGCATATGTCCGCATGTGGTCCTTGTGTGCCTGCAGAGTAGGATCATTCAGAACTACTCTGGGTGTGACCTTAGCTTTGGGTTTACATGGTCCCTTTTCTGCTTTGTTTTCTGCACCTTGTTCCTTGTCTTCTTCCTCCTTTTCTTTTGTGCTATTATTCTCCCTTGATTTGTTTCCCTCCTGCTCCTCTTCCATGCTCCTTTTCCATTATTCTGCAGGACCTCTGACATTTTGTATTAGTTTCTTACCTCGGTTGGCCACGGCCTGCTTGTAGGAGGGAGTGGAGCTCCCTCCTTTGTGCCCTTCCATGGAGTTCAACACCTGCTAAAGACTATAAACCCTATTTGTTTGTCTCTCTAGTATCGTCCACCGTCCGCTCGTCCAAAATCCTGTGATATAACAACCGATATTGGTTTACTAATTTATTAATAGGTAACGACTATATTAAATGGAATAATATTAAAATTAATTTATTAAAACCAGATACTACTAGTTTTTGAAAAATAACATTTGAATTAATTTATTAAAACCAAATATTACTAAAAACTAATATTTAAATTATGATATTAGTTTATTAATTTATCAAAACAAATATTAATAAGTAACCCTGTATTAAATAGCTAGTTTTTGAAAAATAACATTTAAATTAATTTATTAAAAAAATCTAAATCTAAATCTAAATGAGGAGAGAGTTCAAAAATTATAAAAAAGAGTCAAAACCCTAATCCACACAATAACATTTAATACATAAAATAATTATGGAAATAAAATAAACTAAATTAAAAATAATTAATATAAAAATAAATAAAACATAAATATACACCAATGAAAACAAAGATATATATATATATATATATATATATATATATATATATATATATATATATTCAAAGAAAAGTAATCAATAATAAAACAGGGTCAACAATAAAATATGGGGCTAAGGCCCATTAAACAAATTAAAAAAATACTAAAAGGAGTTAAGAACTAAAAGGATGATGAAATACATAAAAAAACACCAAGGATCAAGAAATTAAACTCCAATGAAGAATCAATCAACAACAAATACTATAAAAGGGACACCAATACTTACATACATAAATAAACAAACAAAATAAATCTTAAAAAAACCCTTAAAAACTAGGAGCATAAACAAATAAAAAAAATAAATCTCAAAAAGAAGCCTAAAAATGTAGGAGCATAAACAAACAAACAAAATAAATCCCAAAAAGAAGCCTAAAAAACTACGTGGACAAGACAGAGACCCAACTTCTACTAAAATTCCAACCATCGTCTCTATTCAGATTATTGAGTCTTTTTTCAATTCCTAGGGCCTTCCTCAATTTACCATGATGGAAATGACTAAGCTTAGCAATGACTTGGGCTTCCTCAACGCAGATGTGATGCTTAGATTTATCTACATGCTTTGCCAAAGTAGAGGAGCGGGTCCTGCCATGCTTGATGTCAGCGGCATGATCGCGAATCCTTTGATTAATCGAGTGACCAGTCTCACCAATGTAGGGAGTCCCACAAGAGCATGGGATAATGTAAACACCGTTCATATTATTGGGGTCACCTGGGTCTTTTACAGATCTAAGGGAGCTCCAGATGGTACTTAAAGACCTAAATGTTGAAGCCACCTTATGCTTCCTTAGGATCCTCGCAATCTTGTGAGTGGTCACTTGGATAAAAGGAAGATGAACACTAGAAAATTGATCCTTGATATCTTTCTTAGCACTAGGACCTTTTTGAGCTCTGAAGAAAGCCTTAGTACATTGGTGTCTATTATACCCATTAATAAAGAAAACAATTAAGAGATGTGCTTTCTCTTCATTGAGATGGTTGTCATCAGAAACTCTTTAATCTCTAGTCACTAAGGTGTTGAAAACACCAAGCTTTTGAGCTTAAATTTATTGAAGCGTAAATCTTTCCACAAGTTTTGTACTAAAAAAAAGTTTTAATCTTTGATAATTTGATCCCTCTCAATAGTAAATAAATACATGACATTAAAATAAATATTTTTATAATAAATTCGTCTATACAATTTAATATACTTTACTTAATAAGATTTCAATAACGTTTAAATTAAATTAAAAGTAACAAACTTTTTAAATTAAACTAAAAGTAATGCATCATCACTATTCTTTCTTTTAAAATTTTATCTTGACTTCTATAAAGTGAAATGATTATATGACTAAATACCTATTATATTAACACAAAATAATTTATATAAAAAGTCACATAATTCATATCATAATTTCTAATTTTGATAAAAGTCATAGTTCTTATCCTAACTTCCAACTTCAATGAAATTCATCATACTTACAAGAAAGTGGCATATTGATGTTAGATTTATAAATAAATCATAAGGAAAAAATAAGACATCATTTAATAAAAAAATACTATTAAAAACTTTAATGATATTAAATTTGGAAAAAAATTATAATATATTATAGAAAATAACATAAAATTAAAACATTATAAAGAAATCAAACTTTAAAATTAAAATTCATAATATATTATAACATTTATATTTATATTATTAATATAAATTTGAAACACCAAACAAATATATTTAAGAAATCTCAAAAAAATAAAAAAATCCAAACGAAAACCCAATGACTTCTATTATAACCTCTAAATGCAACTGCACCTATGACATACACAACTCCACAAATACCTTACAATTGTATTTACTAACCAACATGCTATACCTATAAAAGATAAATCAATCTTTATTTCAAAATATATCACAAAAAAATACAATTAACCTAAAAATAATATAAAACATATCTATATCTCTATATAAAAAGATCATTTAAATCAATTTTTGTTTTAAAGAATATCCAAAATTCATATATTAAAGAATATCAAAAACCCAAACAACCTAATTAAACCAAACCACCTCAATTAAAAAAATGTATTTTAATAAATTTCTATTTTAAATAATATAAAAAATATAAAAATTCAAACAACTTAATCAAATCAAAAATATCAAAAATTCAAACAACCTAATTAAATAAAACCACATCAAAAATTCAAACAGCCTAATTAGATAAAACCATTTCGATTAAAAAATGTATTTAAATGAAATTTTATTTCAAATAATATAAAAACAATCTATATTAAAGAATACTAATCAAACCATTTAATCAAACTACTACAATTTAATGTATTTAAATTGATATAATTAGAGTAGTTTTATAAAGTAAATAACTAGATAATAAACAATAAAATTAAATACATAATAAATATTAAAATGCTTACTTTATAATACATTTCAAATGATTACAATTAAAAAATGTAAAAAATCATAAAACGAACTCAATTAAAATTTTATTTTAAATTAATACTATTTTTACTATTATAAAAAGAATTAATATGTGTTCAATACATATATATCATAAAATTAGCTAATTTTTTTTTTCAATTATAATACGAATATTTTTTTGGGTAAAAAAAATATCCCCATTTTACTATGGATATTCTTAATATGTAAATAGAGATTGTTACAATACTATGGAACCATACCATGGTTTATCAATACCATATGTTCAAAAACTATAACCCTTATTACATAAGATTTGAACATAACATTTGAACATAACATTTTTTAATTAATCAATTTAATTAAAAATAAATAAATAAAACATTTCAACTTTTATTTTAATTATACTAATAATAATATTATAAAATTTTGCATAAAAATTAAATCTGTACCATCGTTATAATAATCTTTAATAAATTAATATAAAATTCTGAAATTTCTATTCTAAAATAAACAAGACTATCAACCTCATTAATATTATGATACATTTTAACGCTGTAATCCAGTTCATCCTGCTCTTCTTTTTCAAGTCTTTTTTTCCAGGGTTAGTTGCTCATGATTATACGGCGTGAAATGATGATAAATAATTGATAAAGTGAATCACCTTAAACCTTTTCATTGTATCTGCTCAATAACGATAATAAAGTTGTAATTATTCCCTTACCACATATAAATATCCAACACCTGGACCACCATAATGCTCAGCAGTCAAAAGTTTTGGAAGGCACCAAAATGGTTATAGTATTAATCATCGAACAACACTCCAATATAGCACATGATATCACAATCACACATTAAATTAGAGTTATGAAGTATTGTATAGCCCAAAAGGTCTTATTGTTTATAACCACTATGGGTTATGATCAAAAGAGGTGTTAAAACGCCAAGCATATACGTGAGGATACTCCAGTCAAGGGAGTAATTTTCATGCCCAAGTAGCTAGGCTAGAAAAGATAGGATTCAATCCTTCATATAACTCTAGTATGTCCCAGCAAAAGAAACCAAAAAATAATGAAAGAAACCAAAAAATAATGAATTGTGTTAATCACTGACATATATATAAATTTTTGTTACAATCTAAGGTGTTATGTCTAGTTTAATATAATATAGAGAATTATTACAAATCAGGTAGATTTATTTTAAGTAAAGATTTATTAAACAATGAGAGGAATCAAGTTTATTAAGCAAAGTCTTGCGGTAGAAATCATATAAGATAAATTTTTGGCAGACGCATTTGAATCAACATATTTGAACAATAATATTTAAATTATGATATTAATTTATTAATATATTAAAAACAAATATTATTAAGTAACCCCTAATTTTTGAAAAATAATATTTAAATAATGACTAATTTATTAATTTATTATAGTAACGGCTATATTAAATGGAATAATATTAAAATTAATTTATTAAAACCAAATATTACTAGTTTTTTAAAAATAATATTTAAATTATGGTATTAGTTTATTAATTTACTAAAACAAATATTAGTAAGTAACCCCTATATTAAATAGCTAGTTTTTGAAAAATAACATTTAAATTAATTTCTTTAAAAAAAATGAGAGTCAAACTCTAAATAAAGACAAAAGTCAAAAATTATAAAAAAGAGTCAAAACCCTAATTCACACAATAACATTTAATACATAAAATAATTAATGGAAATAAAATAAACTAGATTAAAAATAATTAATATAAAAATAAATAAAACAAAAATATATTTCTTTTGTCCACGCGTTTTGAACCAAGCAGTGTGGTTCATCATCAGGACAAGCTGAAGAATCAGATCCAGCTTTGCATGTGAAATAGTGAGAGAGAAACCTCCAACGACTATAATTCTAGATCAGGTAACGTTTAAAAAGACTAACAACTAAAATAAATAAATAAATATATATATATATATATATATATATATATATATATATATATATATATATATATATATAAAATTAATGAAATTAATAATTAACTAAAAAGGTCATAATTATTTAATGAATATATATAAAAATGAGTGTATATAAATATATATGAAAAACTATTTATATGCACATACATGAACTCACATAGAGGTTAAAAATAATAAAATAAAATTTTTAAATAAATATATGAATATGTAAATAAATTTATTTAATAGTTAGTTAAAGAAAATCTTAACTATTTAATGAAAATAAATAAATATTAAAATAAATATATATACATAAATATAAAATATATAGAGAGAAAAATATATAAATAAATAAATTAAATTAAATTAATAGTTAGATAAAAAGGTCATAATTATTATATATATATATATATATATATATATATATATATATATATATAGATATATATATATATATATATATATATATATATATATATATATATATTATAATATGGGATATATGAAATTACATAGAGGTTAAAATTTTTTAATAAACATATCAATATATAAATAAATTTATTTAATAGTTGATTAAAGAAGTTCTTAATTATTTAATGAAAATATATAAATATTATAAATTATAATAATTTAAATATTTATATTTAATTAAATGTTTATTTCAATTGTTAAATCCTAAAATTAATTTTCAATATTCAAGTAATTATTTTTCTTAAAAAAAAAAGAAACTCTTATTCAAAGAGCAAAGGCCAAAGGTTACAAGTACAAGCTAACAAAGAGGATGGGGAGGAAAGGAAGAAAACGACTAGGAAGAGAGTGTTGGACCCAGCAACCACTGATCTTCCAACCATCTTCTCTATTAAGATTTCTCGGCCTTTTCTCAATCTCCAGGGCTTCCCTAAATTTCCGGTGATGGAACTGAGAAACTCTAGCAAGAACACTAGCCTCCTCAATACAAACATGATGCTTGGTTCTCTCAGCATGCTCTGCTAAAGCAGAAGACTTGGTTCTCCTATGTTTAAGGTCAGCTACGTGTTCACTAATCCTTTGATTAATGGAGCAACCCATCTCACCAATATAGGGGGTCCCACAGGAACAAGGGATCATATATACTCCTTTCATATCCTTAGGGTCGATGGGATCCTTCACAGATCTGAGGGATTTACGAATGGTGTTAAGGGGTCTTAAGGTCGAGGGGACATTATGCTTCTTAAGAATCCTTGCAATCTTATCAGTGGTCCCCTGAACAAATGGAAGATGGACGCGAGGAACCCATTCCTTCAGTTCTCTTTTTGTTCGCGAATTGTTGGTAGCTTTGAGGAAAGCTTTCAAATGATTAGTGAACACACAACTAAACTTAAACATAGGAGAACCAAGTCTTCTGCTTTAGTAAAGCATGCTGAAAGAACCAAGCATCATGTTAGTATTGAGGAGGCTAGGGTTCTTGCTAGAGTTTCTCAGTTCCATCACTGGAAATTTAGGGTATTTGCTAGGTCCCAGCACTCTCTTACTAATCGTTTTCTTCCTCTCCTCCCCTCCCTCTTTGTTAGCTTGTACTTGTAACTTTTGGCCTTTGCTCTTTGAATAAGGGTTTTCTTTTTTAAGAAAAATTCTTACTTGAATATTGAATATTAATTTTAAGATTTAACAATTGAAATAAACATTTAATTAAATATTAATATTTAAATTATTATAATTTATAATGTTTATATATTTTCATTAAATAATTAATACCTTCTTTAACCAACTATTGAATTTATTTAACCTCTTTGTCATTTCATATATCCCCATATAAATAGTTATATATATATATATATATATATATATATATATATATATATATATATTTATATATATTCATTAAATAATTAAGACTTTTTTAGCTAACTATTAATTTAATTAATTTATTATATATATATATAATATTTATGTATATATATTTAATTTAATATTTATACATTTATTTATTTTCATTAAATAGTTAAGAACTTCTTTAACTAACTATTAAATAAATTTATCTATATATTGATATATTTATTTAAAAATGTTATTTTAGTGTTTTTAACCTCGTAATTTCATGTATCCCCATATAAATAGTTTCTAATATATATTTATATATACTCATTTTTATATATATTCATTAAATAATTATGAACATTTTAGTTAATTATTAATTTAATTTATATAATTTTATAATGGGTGAAACCTCTAGGTAATATATCCATTTGATTAATTAATATTTTAATATTTAGTTCTTTACTAAGTATGATTATGCCCCTGGTCATTTCCATTTAACCGTTTCCCAGTCTATTTTAGACGTTAGTCTTTTTAACCGTTACCTGATCTAGAATTATAGCTGTTGGAGGTTCTGCTCTCACTATTTAACATGTAAAGCTGGATCTGATTCTTCAACTTGTCCTGATGATGAATTACACTGGTTGGTTTGAAAGGCGTTGACAAAAGAAATATCATGTGATTTACGCTGAAAAATTCTCCCAAACCTAATATGGATCACAGAAGCCTTAATTCAATAACAAAAATATACACCAATGAAAACAAAGATAAATATATACATATATATATATGTGTGTGTGTGTCTATATATGTATATATATATATATATATATATATATATATCTATATACATATATCTATCTATATATATATATACATATATATATATATATAGATATAGATATATATATAAAGAAAAGAAATCAATAAATAAAACAAGGTCAACAATAAAATATGTGGCTGAGGCCCATTAAACAAATAAAAAAATTTACTAAAATTAGTTAAGAACTAAAAGGATGATGAAATACATAAAAGAACACCAAGGATCAAGAAGTTAAACTCCAATGAAGAATAAATCAACAACAAATACTATAAAAAGGACACCAATACCTACATACATAAACAAACAAACAAAATAAATCCCAAAAAGAAGCGTAAAAAACTAGGTGGACAAGACAAAGACCCAACTTCTACTAATATTCCAACCATCATCTCTATTCAAATTCTTGGGTCTTTTTTCAATTCTTAGCACTAGGACCTTTTTGAGCTCTGAAGAAAGCCTTAGTACATTGGTGCCTATTATACCCATTATTAAAGAAAACACTTAGGAGATGCGCTTTCTCTTCATTGAAATGGTTGTCATCAGAAACTCTTGAAGCTCTAGTCGCTAAGGTGTTGAAAACGCCAAGATTTTGAGCTTAAATTTATTGAAGCATAAATCTTTCCACAAGTTTTGTACTCAAACAAAAAAAATTAATATTTGATAATTTGATCCCTCTCAATAGTAAATCTATACATGACATTAAAATAAATATTTTTATAATAAATTCTTCTATATAATTTAATATACTTTAATTAATAAAATTTCAATCACATTATTAAATATGTTTAAATTAAATTAAAAGTAATGCATCATCACTCATCTTTCTTTTAAAATTTTATCTTGACTTGTATAAAGTGAAATGATTGTATCACTAAATACCTATTATATTAACACAAAATAATTCATACAAAAAGTCACATAATTCATATCATAATTTCTAATTTTGATTTTTTTTATCTTGACTTGTATAAAGTGAAATGATTGTATCACTAAATACCTATTATATTAACACAAAATAATTCATACAAAAAGTGACATAATTCATATCATAATTTCTAATTTTGATAAAAGTCATAGTTCTTATCATAACTTCCAACTTCAATGAAATTCATCATACTTACAAGAAAGTGACATAATAATATTAGATTCACAAATAAATCATAAAGAAAAAAAAGGACATCATTTTAAAAAAAAATACTATTAAAAACATTGATGATATTAATTTTGAAAAAAAATTATAATATATTATAGAAAATAACATAAAATTAAAATATTATAAAGAAATCAAACTTTAAAATCAAAATTTATAATATATTAGAATATTTATATTTATATTATTAATATAAATTTGAAACACCAAACAAATATATTTCTTATTAATAATTCAATAATGTGTTATTTTTTATTTTTTAGAAGTTAAAAGGTAAGAAATCTCAAAAAAATAAAATAATCTCCAAATGCAACTATACAAGAATAAGTTGAGGTCTGAACCTTTGACGTACACAACTGCACAAATACCTTAGCATTGTATTCGATGACCAACATACCATACCTCTAAAAGATAAATCAATCTTTATTTCAAAAAATATCAAAAAAATATAATTAGCCTAAAAATAATATAAAACATATCTATATTTCTATATAAAAAAATCATTTAAATCAATTTTTGTTTTAAAGAATATCCAAAATTCATATATTATAGAATATCAAAAACTCAAACAACCTAATTCAATCAAACCACCTCAATTAAAAAATGTATTTAAATGAATTTCTATTTTAAATAATATAAAAATTTTATAAAGAAAATAAAAATTCAAACAACCTAATTAGATAAAACCATTTCAATTAGAAAATGTATTTAAATGAAATTTTATTTGAAATAATATAAAAGCAATCTATATTAAAGAATACTAATCAAACTACTTCAATTATATGTGTGTTTAAATTGATATAATTAGTGTAGTTTTACAAAAATAAATAATTAACTAATAAATGATAAAAGTAAATCCATAATAAATATTAAAACACTTACTTTATAATATATTTCTAATGATTACAATTAAAAAATTATAAAACGAACTAAATTAAAACTTTATTTTAAATTAATACTATTATTACTAATTATAAAAAAGAATTAATATATATGTTGAATACATATATATCATAAAACTAGCTATTTTTTTTTTAATTATAATAAGAATATTTTTATGGGTAAAAAAATATTCCCACTTTACCATGGATATTTTTAATATGTAAATAGAGTGTTACAATACTATGGGACAACACCATGGTTTATCAATACCATATGTTCAAAAAACTATAACTCTTATCACATAAAATTGGTACATAACATTTTTAATTAATCAATTTAATTAAAAGAAATAAAAAAAGCATTTCAACTTTTGATTTAATTATACTATTAATAATATTATAAAATTTTCCAAGAAAATTAAATCCTTACCATCTATATAATAATTTTTTATAAATTAATTTAAAATTCTGAAATTTCTATTTAAAATAAACAAGCCTATCAACCTCATTAATATTATCATACATTTTAACGCTGTAATCCACTTCATCCTGCTCTTCTTTTTTCAAGTCCTTTTTTTCCAGGGTTAGTGGCTCATGTTTATACGGCGTCAAATGATGATAAATAATTGATAAAATGAATATTCGATTGACCAAAATATCACCTTAAACCTTTTCATTGTATCTGCTCAATAACGATAATAAAGTTGTAATTATTCCCTTACCACATATAAATATCCAACACCTGGACCACCATAATGCTCAGCAGTCAAAAGTTTGGAAGGCACCAAGTATTTGGTAAATCTTTTCCTGCTCTGAATTGAAAACTCTGATTTATTAAATAGGCGTCAACCGTGGGATTTGAAAAACGAAAGTCGTCGAGAGGCATAGGTTTTCAAATAATATATGCTAAACTTACTGAGGAAGGCACTTACCTCGTCCAAATTGTTTGTATATTGTATGTCGAATGTCCGACGAACCACTTACTCTTTTTTTAATAGAAAGATAATATTTCTTGACTATCTTTGTTAACAGTAAGATTATGTACTACCAGATATGGATTATTTGTATGTTATCTTTTTCTATGTCGGAATATTTGTCGACCACTACCTAATATTTTCCGTTTAAAAGTATGATCGGCACGCGCAGAATCCCCTTCTCGTAGCTCAGCCTTGAATCGAGTGATGACGCATGAAGGTCGTGAAAAAAGACGTGTGCGAATGGGAGGATCTGGAAATAAATAATGTGGACTGATCCACTTGCTTTGTCCGTGAGATTTCTGGTTAAATACTTATTCTTGTGTTACAGTTTGTTCCAGTTGAATTTCAGATGATGATCTCTGGAATTAATACGAACCAGCCTGCACGTTCGATGAGGTATTTGACCACTCGGGAATGATTGATGCAACCTTTAAATCCAAGATTCTCACTCTGATCATATTCATTTTTTTGTGTGTTTGTGTGCAGGTCTGTTGGAGATGAGTTTCAACAAAGCATGCTTGCAATCAATCGGATGAATCCTGCGATATGGATGAGGTATCTCACCTAGGAAATCGTTCGATTTTTAGGTGGATGAAGAGCTGAATAGTTTGTCTAAAAATAATAAAGTAATATCAAAACTATTTTGAAACACCACAAAGATACTATACTGAAAATTGGAAGTTCATATATCGTTAAAATAGAAATAGAAGATATAAAAATATATTGTTAAGATTATTTTTATTTAAGTTCATGTGTTTTAAATAAATGGTGATAGATGTTTTATTAAAGTACTCTTTGATATGAAGTCAATTCTTCATTTTTTTTTTATTATTAGACATCATAAAAATATAGTCCACCCAACCTTAAAAAAAATATTCCTTCTAACAAAATTTTCAAATCTCTTTAAACCATAAATAAGGGATTTTATTTTATTTTCCTTTCATCTACAGATTTGCTCAAATAGGGTTTCAGGAAACCCTCCCTACAGTCAATACAATCCAACCTGCAAGTTGGATCAAAACTCTCAACCAGGATATAATGCAATTGATGACGTTTCATGCATCCTTTCAAGTGGGGCTGATGACAGCTTTCGTTCATATACGCCGCTGTGACCTATGGTGGTTACCTTCTGCTCTGTCATTCTTCGTCTCAGCCATAACATTGTTGCGGGTGACAGAAAAGTTGGTGGAAAAATGGCAAATAAGGAACAAAATCAAGATAGCAGAACTGGATTTGGAGAGTCAAATAACACAGGTAGCATCCAAAGGAATTTCCGTGGATATCGTTTTCGTTCTCATTTACATTGTTATTTCGGGAATTTCTGCCCTCTTATTCAGGATGATACTTTGCTAAATAGTTGGTACCACTTCTTCTTTCAAGATCGTACTTTGGTAAACAGCTGTAACCACTTTCCCCGTCTACTATTAACGTTTTAGGTCGTAGTAACCTAAGGGTTTGAATCTAGACTGAATTTATATAACGAATCAGTTGTATGGTTGTACCATATAAATATGTGTTCGTGGATGGTACGCATGTTCGGAATGATGAAGTGATTGTGTTCGTTTGGAAAGGCAAAGTGACTTCAAAATGTTCACGAGTGCGTTAATTCCTTACCCGTAACAAACAGAAAATATGATAAAAATTAATTTGTAATTACATACATAAACAATCTTTGTTTAACATTAAATTATGAATTAACTTAAGCAGTATGGGTGAGGTTTTTTATTTGTGGGACAAGGGATTTTTAAGGTGATTCGACTATTAAATAGAGTAAGGTATACATACTATAACTTTTTGGTTTTGAACCTTCAATCTCTTAAGAGGAAATACATACTCTTAACTATTAAACTGACTCAACTCATATAATTAATAAATAATAATAAAAACTGAAAATAATTTAAATAATTAATATACATTTTTGTAAAATAATTTAAATAATTAATATGTATTTTTGTAATTTAATATTTATTCATGTGAAATTTTTTAATAACTTAACAAGATTTAATGATTTTATATTTCCAAATAACATTTAATGTTTTTATTTATGTTTTCCTCATATATTATTTATTATATGATTGACTAGCCTTTAGTATACTAAACCTATGAAATTTTACTTTCATTAAAGCTTATGCATTATAATTGAGTAAAATTTTTAATATTGTAATTTCAGCTAATATGTGTAATTTTATTTTCATTAAAGTTCATGTATTATAATTTATTTTAGTAAAAGAAATGATATTATAATTTGGTTAAATATATGTAATATAAGTAAAAAAGTATTATAAAGATAATTTAAATATTTAATATTAATGTTTATTTATTAAATTTATAAATTTAAATTAATTATTTATATTTTTGATATACTTTTACGATTTAATAGTGTAGGTTTATTTCATTTTTTATAAGTTAATAAGTTTTATAGTTTTGTCATATTATATATATGAAAAATAGATTTAATGATCCTGAAGTTAATTTAACTTTTTTAAATGTGTTTTTCATATTTTTAATTATTACATTTACTTTATTTATTTTCCCTTAAATGGTTTATATTTTATCCAATTTATTATTTTAATATAAAATTTATAAAAATTAATTTTTATATTAATTTTTATTTTAATATTAATATTTTAAAATAAAACAATTTTATTGTATAAAGAACAAAATCACATCTATTTAGGTCTATGACATTGTTATGGCTATTAATATTCTTGTTAAAGAAGCAAGTGATAAAGTTATAAAAAAGAAAGAATATTTTAAAATAAAACATATATAATAACATTTTATATAGTTTACTTAAGCATCTTTCACACTAAAGGTCATAAAAAAACAATCTAATCTCCAAAATTGATTTAATCAAACAAGTTATGTAGATGCAAATATTGATATGCAAGAAACTTAGATTATTGTTAACAAAAAAATACAAAACTATCCACCATGAAAACTGAAGTAATGACTAGAGATGCCATCTTGAGATTTTTTTAATATTATTGAAGATTCTTAGTTCATTCCCATACCAACCTTTGAGAGTATATTTTCATTTTGATTTTGGTCTCTGTATACATGTGAGAAAGATACACAGGTGAAGACATTAAATAAACTTTTGATGTATTGAATATGTGGAGAAACACTGAAATGTTACAATGACTACCCCACTAACATCTAGTTTATTGTAAGAAATGAGTTACTATAGCTATTTGGGTTTGGAATTCCTTTCTACCTCGCAAATGGAAGGGTAAGCTTTAGGGCTACCAATTCACTATATTCATTTGTAGCTAAGCCAGAACCCATAGAGAAGGAAACATAAACTTCTTTATGTATGTGAAAAATACTCTTCACTTCCTGAGATGGGTTCCTTGTGTTGTTCTATTGAAAAAGTCCTAGGGATCATTTTTTTTCTATAGTAAAAATGAAAACAATAATAGAAAGGCTATGAAGAGCACAATGAGTAGGGGAAAGAAAAGAATCCACAAAATAGAGTTCTTTCTAGCTAGTCATATACCAAAAATGACAATAAGTGCAAGTGCATTAATGTGTTTTTATGCTTTGGATGGATAACCATGACTTTAGGTCTTCCTTATTAAAGGATCCTTATTAAGAGATATTTGTACCTATAGAATTTTTGAATATTTTATACATTTCTTTAGAAGGGTCATTACAATAAAATATGGTGGTTTTATAATTGTAATTTTTCATAAACTTCACCTTCCTCGGCTAAATAAATTCATTCATTATTGTGAAGAAGAAGCCACATGGAAATCTTACCCTTGGTCGGTCATTCTTTTAAGCTCTTTTTCCATTATGGCAGATGGATATGCTCTAAATTCCTAAGCTATGGCTATGTTACTTTGGGCTAGGACTATCCCAAGGATTGAGTGACTGGATTAATTGATGAAAGCATTATAAATGAATATTGTGTAAATTTTCTAATAAGAATTGATTTGTTGTTTTCTTTTTCAAACTAGCAATAATAAAGAATAAATAATTTTAAATTTTAGTTAATGATATTTTATAATAGTTAAAACTTCTTATGTAATATATCATTGTAATAATACTTTTAACAATGTTAATATAATATATTTGAAAGTAGAAGTGCTCAACTTAATCACTTCTATTAAACCCAAAAAATAGATTGAATGAGTTAGAAAGACATGTAGGATGGCGTTTTGCACTCAAACTTTTGTGCTAAATAGAAATATATATGTTTTTTCTTAAGCAAAACACCATTTCATTTATTCTAAGGGTCACATAGTGAAGTGAGTTTGTTCATCAATTTTTAGCAACAAAACATTCTAAGTTTTATATTAGATTTAATAAGAAAAGTAAAGAAGATAAGATACTAATTAGTTATATACGGAAGAAAAATAACAAAACAATATTTACCTAATGAAATAGTAAACCAAATTGATCTTATATAACTCCTAAATTTCTAAATATCTAACATGTTGAACTTCAATGATTTGGAAAGTTAACACAATATGAGATAGAAAGAGGAATTAAAGGTTGCAACCCCTTAATGTAAACTTCTGAAACATCTAAAATGAACTTTTAATACTTGGATTCTAGAAATATATTTGTGAAAATCACATGGCTCTTTACTTGAATGAACTATTGCTTGATATTATATTTCTACAAAAGAAAGGAAAAACTGACACTTTTCTTCTGTGAATCCCAATCAGAATTGAAATACATTAAAACTAACCAACAAAAGAGCTCGACCTGAACTATAATTTTTCCTAAACCAAATTGTGTATTAGATATACCCAATTATTTTATTCGTCTCTTCCTAATGGCTCTCATTAGGTGCTTACATGTACCAGAAAACATTTATAGGTATAAGTTAGATACAAAAGGGCACCAACTAATGAGTAATACAAATTCCCATATATTTTCGGTGTGGTACAAGTGTCAATAAGATCGGGTCCATATTGGAAGGGAGATGGGTATGGCTTACAATATTTCATGTGAATGTGTACAAGAAGTTCACATTCATACATAGTTTTAGAAAGAGAAATTCCTTCATTGGTTTTAAAGAGTTTGAAGCTAATAAATTAGTGGAAATATCCTAAATTCCTGATGTCAAATTTATTCTTAAAGTTGGATTTTACATTGGATAGAGGTTTAGAATCACTACTAGTGAGTATAAGGTAATCATAATAGAGAAAAATTATGACAAAATGATCAACCTTAGTATAAACATTAGTTTCAATGGATATCTAGAAAATCCTATGTCAAACATGGGAGCTTCACCTTGTTTATCAATATATTATTACGATCATTCATAAAGGGGTTTTATAAAATTTTAAAAGATAAAGTTAATATATTCCAGGTATTATAGGATAGGGCAGAGGTACATGGGGGTTTAGAGGTATTGGGTTATAGGAAATGTGGTATCTAGTAAAAATGGGGGATATCTAGTAAACATAGGGGTAATTTTAATTGCAATGATATATTAAGAGGGGGGTTGAACAAAATGAATTTTGGAGGTACTTACCAAGATTTGATCAAATTATAGGTATTATATAATATCTCAAAAATGTATGCTCTATGTCACATTGAGTGGAAACCCCATGGTGTTAAGAAGAAAGCTATTGATTTTGGAATTCCAAAGTCAAAGGCCTTGAATAAGGCCATATAGAGATTTCTTATAGTAAAAAACAAAACAAAAACCATTTTCAATATAGCCAAGAGGTTTTCCAATATAAGCTTACTCTTATAAATCCCCATGCAAGAATGAACGTTTGACATCCATCTAATGAATCTCTGATTTTTATGATGTTGCGAGGGATATAAAGTAATAAAAATAGAATTCATTTTTACTACAAAGGAAAAGGTTTTAGTGTAGTGAGTTCCTTCAACTTGTGAAAATAATTTGGCTACTAACAGAGCCTTATGTGTATCAACACTTCCATCTATTCCATACTTTTTCCTATGCATCAATTTAGATATAACAAATAAAAATCCTTTACTCAATCAGATGAATAAGATCCCAGGTATCGATCACTAATAAGGAACAAAATTCCTTGTTCATTACAATGTCTTATCCAGATGATTAGAAGCTTCTACAAATGTTTCTAAATCATGAGCATTTGAACCTTAATCCAAGATGAAGGAATACGGTTAGAAATATGAATGTATACATTGATAGTCATTTAGGAATTCAAGACTAGTTGGCCATTTTGTGCTATATATACCCATCTAGGAAGCTATTATGTTGGTTTAGGTTCGTGTTCGATGGTTCAACTACAGGAGGTTGAGTAAGTGGAATTGGATTTTTGAACTTGATATCATCATCTCTAAAAAGATAAATTATAAGATATGAAGTATAAAAATAATTGGGAATAGAAGAGAGAAAATGAAATGATACATTCTCATAGGTTAAAGATGGCACAAAAATGGAGTTCAGCATGCAATCTAAGACATCTTAATTAAAATTGGCATCTCTCCTAATAACAATTTGTGTTGAGTTAGGATGAAGAAGTCTATATACTTTTAAACCTCAAATTGTACTATAAAAATGTACTTCTCACTCTTATGCTAAAATACTTTTTTTTTTCTCATCAAGAATGTAAGCTCACATGTTACTGCAAAATGCATGAAAGTGACTTACATCTGTTTTAATGATAATGCACACTTGTTTTAGTTGTGGGAATGAGAATATATTTTGATGAGAACATTTAATGGATTTCACTAAAAATATGGACTTAATCCCTTGAAAGGATCATACATGTCAACATTTTCATGTGATATTTCTTCTCTTAGCAACAACATTTCGTTGTAATGTGTATGGAATAATATTATTACATCTAAATCAATTATGCACATTATTAATTTGTAAATGTCTTATTTAAAATGTTTCCCACCATTATATTCTCCTGAATTATAGTGTTCATGTCTAATTTCGTTTTCTACAAGGGCCTTGTAGGAAAAGAATCATGTCAAAACTTCACTCTTCAGTTGTAAGAAAAACATCAAAGTTTGTCCTAATATTTGAGTAATGAATGTTAAGAAGTACTTCAACTCAAATAAGAAAGTCCACCATACAAATCACTATGAGTAATATGCGAGGGGGATAATGTGTGCTAAGAGGCACACTTGTCAAAATTTCCTTCATGATGTTTCCCAATAAAATGACTAGAAGAAGACAGCATCCCTATGAGAATACTTATAGGTCATGCTCTTCAATGCAAAATCATCGTCTTACTTCAAATATATTTAAATCTGCAACAATATTTGTAAAGAAAGATCTTTGTATCTAATATATGTTCAAAATATAGTGCTCCACCATTGGATTTGAAGTAAAAATTTTGCATGGAAAACAAAAAAAATTATGTATTGCCTAAAGCTTTCAACCTAAAATCCAACTTTATTCTTCGTTAGGTTATGTATCAACCTTCAATTTTAATGGATAAAATGTTTGTTTATATTTTCCACCTCAAATTCTACATGAACAAACATGTTATGTGGGTTTTGGACTCTAACTTCAATGGAGAGACTCTATGTGTGGATTTTCAACTCCTAATTCCAAATGAATAAATTATCTAGGTGTAATTTGACCTCTAAATTTGTTAGATGAACTTACAAGGTATCATTTTAAGCTTAAAATAATTATTAAATTGATTGTTTTGTCAAATCAAAGTGTAGTAACAATTAAATAAAGAGTCCAAAAAAATTAGACACATCCACACTATTATTAGAAAGCCCCTCATTCCATACAATTCTTAGATTTTTTTTTCTAATACTCCATGAGGGAGATGAGTTAGTTCCAAATAGACATTTTCATATATTTCATTCTTATGAAAATTAAAACCAACTCTTATACATACTCTAACACCTCTATGTACATGTTAAAATAATTAAATGTTTATCTCTTATATCATTATGTGAAATGGAGGAGCTTATAGACACCCAATGAATTTATTCAAATTCCTCCACACATGTATGAACCCCAAAACACCCATATCTATGAAAAAACAAATATAACTATCCATCAATCCCTATTCCTACCTACTAGAAACTCCATCTGTATGATCAGATGGAGATTCATATTCTCACCCAATGGGTTAGAAGATGTCATGAGCGTAGGTCGCATACTTTGGAACTCATGAGTAATAACTAAAGCCAATGTAATAAGGGTGTGTATTAATGATTCCTTGATGGAAATTAGTCTTTTACCATGAGTAAATGGAATAGATTTAATGAGGTCACACCTATTATATGCCATGTTTTCCTCATCATGATAATGTGTGCATGTGAAAGTTTGGAATGCAGATGACATCACCATTGGTATAGTTTGAGAAGGGTTACAGTAATTCTAGAATTGTGGCCTAATCCTTCATATTGATGGACATTTACTATTGTGAAAAACAATATATTTCCTGACATATTGGAACATTTTAAATAATAGAAATGCATTATTGAAATTAATGTTCATATAATTAGTTTTCACACACTTAGGTAGAGGAAACATATATGGGTAGATTATATTTTATTCCTTTGTGCAAACATAAGATAGAAGCTAAATTGGCATTTGCACCACATGTTGCAAACTAAACGTCGTAATACAATGGCATAAGAAATAATAGCATGGAAGAAAGAATAATACAAGTACTGAAACAAAATGGTAAAATACCATGTAAAGAAATCCAAGGCAATAATAGTAATATTAGTAGACATGTGTGAATAATAAACAGGACTGGAACCATGTCAGAGTAATTTGGGTTAATCCTTGGGTCCAGCTAAGTTAATAGCAACCCAAGAACAATCCCTAGTTCCTAATAAGAAGAGACAACCATAGTAATATACAGGAAATAGTTCATTTTTGTAGACAACAATTACTTTCCTTAACAAAGAAGAAAATCCAGTTCAAAAGAATCTCCATAGAAATCTGTGTAAAGAATAAAACTATTCAGAAGTAAATGCCCTTACTTCCTATCTTTTCTAGTAAAAACGAACTACCTAAACTTCAATAAGGAGAAAACTGGGCAGGAGTTTATGCGCAAGTAATATAATATAACTTTCATAATTTATAAGGGCAAAAGAAATTCACAGGAAGAGAGCTCTATATCTAACTGTAATTCTCGGAATAGTTGAGATATGTACATGTCAATAAATATAATTATATTTGGTAGTGAACAATTCACCAATAGTGAAACAATGCACTAAGAGGGCAACTCAAGAACCGAAAACAAATCAAATTTAGAGCATGTCTATATTTAATGTGAATACTGTAAATACTAATTGATTATAAATTTGTACAATACCAGAATTATAACAAAAAAACTTATGTTCAGAGCAAACAAAACTTAATAGCAACCATAATCTCAATTGGACTGGCAATTTACATTTTGATTAACTGTACCGGGAATCTAAACTAGTAAATAATATTTCTACAATGGGTCAAAAATTGCTAACTCATGTCATGAGTCTACAAGTTCTCAAAATAGTAGTGTATTTTGTAATTTTACAAAATAATAGAATACATGATATATGTAGCAAATCTCTTTTGAAATAAAGAATAAACAACATCGTTAAGTTTCAATTTCTACTCATATAGAAAGAATCACCAATCGTGAGGAAAAACCCATAGGCATACAACCTTGAGTAAAATATTGTGAGCCTTTTATTTGCTTGTGGAATTGTAACAAAAAAAACTGAACAATTTCAAGAAAACACAATAACTGGAGTTTCTCATAGTAAAGTTAAAGGGAATACATTTTACTGTGCATAACTTTACAAAATCTAGTATATATGTTGAGAATAACTTATTTCATAGTGATAAGTGAAATATCTTAAACACTCCTTTCTGGCTTGGGTTGTCGCAAAATCCTTCGGGTCGATGTGACCAAACACCAAGCTGAGAAAGGAAGAGTTGCGAGACTTAGAAGGTCAAAATTAATACAAAGCAACTCAATACTGAAACCCTTAAATCGACAGTCATTTAATAAAGGGCCAAACCCTGGAGTAGAGTTAAACACTCAGGATCTAATGGAAGGTAGTGTACCAACCTGGAAAAAGGGGCTAGGCAGTCGAAGTTAATGTCGGAGCATGAGTCATCCATGTATGGTTGGAAGTCACCCAAAAAAAAAGAGAATGAGACCTAAATAAAATATACCTGGTAGTAAATTATACAGACAGAAAGTCAATATGCAAGTCATACAGACTTAATTTTGAGATGGCAATTCTAAACAGACCATACTTCCCTTAACTAACTAATAAATAGAGGGAATTTACCTGAGCCATTGTCTTAACGGAAACCAACTGTGTAGTGGTAGAACCAGGTAAGCAATGAGAAGACTCCAAACCAGTTAAAATGGGAAAGTTTCTTAAACCCTCATAGAGAGAAACCCATTGCCGGATCTCAGAGGTAAGGCAACCCCATGAAAGTATTAAAACCCCAACTTCAAAAATCAAATTGATGGTAATTCCAATACCCTTGTCGAATAAACAATTACCATTGCTACAGAAAACGAATGGAAGAGTAAGGCAAGTGAGGAAGGAACTGAGTGTTCTTACCACCTTAACAATGACAAGGAGGAAGTATGCACCTGTGAGAAAAGATCGATAGGTAGAGTCTGCTAGTAGCATCCATGTCCATGAGACTTATCTGGAGAGATCTGACGAGGGGTATCAACATTCAAGCATAACCTAAACTTCAACAAGGAGAAAACTGGGCAGGAGTTTATGCGCAAGTAATATAATATAACTTTCATAATTTATAAGGGCGAAAGAAATTCACAGGAAGAGAGCTCTATATCTAACTCTAATTCTCAGAATAGTTGAGATATGTACATGTCAATAAATATAATTATAGTTGGCAGTGAAAAATTCACCAAGAGGGCAACTCAAGAACCGAAAACAAATCAAATTTAGAGCATGGCTATATTTAACGTGAATATTGTAAATACTAATTGATTATAAATTTGTGCAATACCGAAATTATAACAAAAAAACTTATGTTCACAGCAAACAAAACTTAATAGCAACCATAATCTCAATTGGACTGGGAATTTACATTTTGATTAACTGTACCGGGGAATCTGACCCAGTAACTAATATTTCTACAATGGGTCAACAACTGCTAACTCATGTCACGAGTCTACAAGTTCTCAAAATAGTAGTGTATTTTGTAATTTTACAAAATGATAGAATACATGATATATGCAGCAAATCTCTTTTGAAATAAAGAATAAACAATATCGTTAAGTTTCAATTTCTTCTCATATAGAAAGAATCACCAATCATGAGGAAAAACCCACAGGCATACAACCTTGAGTAAAATATTGTGAGCCTTTTACCCGCTTGTGGAATTGTAACCAAAAAAACTGAGCAATTTCAAGAAAACACAATAACTAGAGAGAATTTCTCATAGTAAAGTTAAAGGGAATACATTTTACTATGTGTAACTTTACAAAATATAGTATATATGTTGAGAATAACTTATTTCATAGTGATAAGTGAAATCTCTTAAACACTCCTTTTGGGTCTGGGTTGATGCAAAATCCTTCGGGTCGATGTGACCAAACACCAAGCTGAGCAAGGAAGAGTTGCGAGATTTGGAAGGTCAAAATTAATACAAAGAAACTCAATACTGAAATAGTTAAATTGACAAATGATTAATAAAGCGCCAAACCCTGGAGTAGAGTAAACACTCAAGATCTAATGGCAGGTAGCGTACCAACCTGGAAAAAGGGGCCAGGCAGTTGAAGTTAATGTCGAAGCATGAGCCATCGGAGAATGATTGGAAGCTACCCAAAAAAAAGAGAGAATGAAAGCTCCATAAAAAAAAAATATACCTCGTAGTAAATTATACAAACAAAATTTTGATGAGAATGAGATTAACTCAAACACATTACAGAAAAACACATATAAAAATCAGAGACAAAATATTGGCGGAAAAAGGATGAAGCCTCATGTATTCTCTCTCACTCACATTCTTACAGCAATAATTGAATGTAATGTTACAAATAAATAGATGAGAGATAGTGTTCTCAAGATAGTGCGTGCTATCTTAGACACCTTTGGTTGAGATAATTTCTCCTTTGGTTGAGATAATTTCTCACCAGACACACCAATATAGGAGTTACCTAAACTAACTCCTATCTTAGAGGAACAACCCAAGAGTTAGGCACAAATTCCTAACTTGGAATTTTTAATTAATTAATTTATTATTTTGGATTTATTATTGTTTTATGAGAGAGTCTAACATTCCCCCCCTCAATGATAAATCCAAAAATAAGAACGAGGAACCATCTTCCAAGTTCTCATGTTGATCCTTAAAAACATTGCCTGAAAAAACCGCCAAAATTGGATGCTGGAAAAAACTCAAATCTGAAGAGAACATGAATCAGTTGCATGCTTGATTCATCTCTGAATGTTTCTTGACAACTCCATCATGTGCCAAGCCGCAAAAGGATCCAACTGTCCTTTGCTTGAAAACAGCATCCAGTGTCCACTGACACAATTTGATGAACGCCCACTGGCGTATTTGCTAATGATGATCGCCCACTCGCTGAAGATGTCGAAAAACAACTCAATGTTGCTTTTGCTATGATGAAAGCTGCTCATTGCTGCTTTGGTTGTCGATCGCCCACTGGCGAATTTGCTAATGCTCATTGCTGATGACAAATGTTCACTGGCTGATGAAGATGCCCACTGGCTACTTTGTTGATGTTGTCGAGACTTTCAGTCTGACAACCACTTGTCAATTTCATTGACATTTCCCCCCCTTTGTCAGCTGAAAGGAGAGACAATCTTCAAAATATATTTGAACTCCCCCCCTTCAGGTGTAGGAGAGTTTCACTGTTGTACTCCTCATTCAACTGCATGAGAGTACCGTCATCTGTTCACTGCTGGCTGCACTATGTGTGATTGTAGTCGATTGTAGAACTGAGACAATCATTTGACTGTGGATGACCATTCCCAAGGATCAATCCATGCATAATGTATCTTCAATCTGGCTGATTTTGGTTGGTTGCGACATTTTTCTGAGGAATGATTGGGCTTGCCACAATGGAAACACGGATGGAGATCAAAACACTGATCTTCCATATGACCAGTTCTTTGACAATGAGAACACTTTGGTTGGACATCAACTTCACGTTGCGTGCAATTCTGTTTGTCTGCAACTTTTGTAGAACGTGCTGAGGTGTGTTGTTCAAGAAATCCCGCACTCACGAACTTAATTGGCTTGGAATAATCTGGGATTTGTAAGTTGGTGTCATCAGGGACATATCCTAAGCCACGTCTATTCTTGTTATTTTGAATTTCTTCCCAGGGCTTGATGATGGGTTTGGAAGAAATTTGAATTTGATCATGAACAACTTCGACACTTGAAGTTGTTGGGATGAATGACTTATCATCTGGATGGTTCAAAGACTTGAAAGTATCACTCTTTTCTTGCAATTCATTCCTTTGAAGTTGGGACTCAAGCTGAAGAAACTCAATGGTTTCATGCGTTTGCTGTAGATGCCGTGAAATATCAGCAAGAGTTTCTTTGCTGATGTGCACCATGTCTTCATCACTGGAGATGATTAAACTGTGAAGAATGTTTAACAACTGAATATGCTGCGCCATCTGAACTTTCTCACTTGAAGTCAGGCTCTCTTGTCGTAGATGTCATGCTTTGAACTATTTCACTTTACTTGAATGACAGGCTCACTTGTTATGAGACTTGAATGGCACGCTCGCTTGATTTGTTGATCTCAACTTGCTTGATTGGTGTTAGAGTTGAACTTGTTGTAGTTGTTGTGATGGTTGTTTCAAGGAGTTAAAACTCATGGACTCACTTGATTGTGCTTTAAAGGAAGGGTGTTGAACACTGTCGAAAATGCACCCAAAAAAGCTTACAATGGTTTTAATGACTCACATAAAATAAGGAATTCACTTGTCTTAATTTGACTATGTGCTTGACTTCTGATCAAATCAAAAACGTGGGTGTCGGTTTCAACCGAGAATGCACCCGTACAATGCAATGTAATTGGAATTTGATTCAAAAGTTCTTAAATTTGTTTGCAAGAATGTTGATGTAGACTTTGCTTTGAAATGCTTTAACTTGATTAAGTGAAGTTGCTTGTTGATGTAGAATGTTGATGTTGACAATCTATGATTATGAGTTGTATTTGTACAGATGCAAGTGTCGAGTTCAATTGTCCTTCCTTGACGCTATTCTTTTACAAGTGTTGTGCTTGCTTGCATTGAACTTTATGTGTGTGGTAAATGTGATCATTTATGTGTCACAACTAGACACAAATCACAAGCAACAACATGAAGCCATAAAAACACTCGCCATCACAAATACACATGGTGTACCT
Source organism: Pinus tabuliformis (assembly GCA_031772625.1). Classification (NCBI taxonomy): domain Eukaryota; kingdom Viridiplantae; phylum Streptophyta; class Pinopsida; order Pinales; family Pinaceae; genus Pinus; species Pinus tabuliformis. The sequence continues at coordinate 1,745,665,321 of CM062819.1, read as the reverse complement.
AAGATCCCCTTATTCAATTTCGGGCGGATCTAGGACACAATCACCACAAAAAATATGATATCTTTATTAATCACTGAGTACATCTGAAGTAATGATAATGCCAAGCTGACAACCCTTTGAAACAACTCGCCTTCAAAATCTGAATCGATTGTGACACGATCCCTCTCAAAGTGAAACAAGACTTTGAATTACAACAACTTTCCCTTATCACTCCAAATACAAAATAATACACTTACATCTCCACAAAATATTCTTCAAATTTACAAAACGTAATGCACCTTATCACTCCAAAAATCTCTATGACCAGTTATGACTCAAAAAAAAATCACTTATAGAAAACCCACTTTGAAAGTGCCAAATTGGTCACCTTTGAATCTGATTGTGCGTGCATTTCTGTTTCTTCTCACAAACAGACAAGCCGCTGCTTTATGGTTGCAATATATGATAAATCTACCAAGTGAAGAAATCTAGCAATACCAATATCAAAATCTTGACACGTTTGACAAGAAGAACTTGGTCTGTTGTAAATAATATCCATACAAAAGAAACCTGCTAATGAATCTAATGTAAAGGATAACGTGACCCTGGAGTTGCTATACAGATCCATCCATTGGCTCAAAAATTCACAGTGATCCACATGCTGTCGCGAATTTGGAAGAGTCTTTGGCGTTGTTGCGGCTTCCTAACGCAGGTTCTTCACACAGTTTTCTCTTTTGTAATGGATTTACACAGGCTTTGATGGCCCTGATGCCCCGGATTACCTTCTCAGCAATCTCTAAACTTCGATTTATAGAGAATTGAGAGGACTGATCAGGGATTGTCCCGGTTTAGACAAACCCAATACGTAAACTGATAGTAAACAAGATAGCTTCTACTTACAGGCTTCACGTATTGAACTTTGGTTCGAATGGATTAAACAGGTTAAAAACCGCACAGCTATACTCCCCTGCAAATGCAAACGCAATTCGGCCCCAACACTATTATCCTCCACATCGACAATCCAAACAACAAAGTGGCAATGGATTACGAATTACTGGAAATCGAACTCCAGTTAAGCTCTGGTTATTGTGGCGACGATGGTTGTTGGTTACGGAGATCTGGGGTTTGAATTCTGCTAAATCCGAGCCTCCAAAACAATTCAATTGTCTTATACTGTCTTTTTATTGCCTGCTTCAGCTTGACCCAATCTCCAGCCTCCGAGGATCCGAACAGCGTGATAACACCGTAGTGAGGGTTTTGAAATGTGCATCGAAAACCTGAGAATCTCTGAAGAAAATTAAGGGCAGTTGACCAGCGATCGAGCTTCCAGAATTGCATGTAGAGCGAACCTGAGAGAGATGGAGTGCAACAGGGACGAGGCGATGAGAGCGATGGAGATCACACAGAGAAAGGTGGGCGCCAAGGATATCGAAGGGGCCAGGAAATTTGTCTTAAAGGCCCAGCAGCTCTACCCTTCTGTGGAAGGGCTGGCCCAGGTGATGCCGATGCTGGAAGTTCTACTTGCAGCGGAGCAGAAGATAAATGGCGAAATGAACTGGTATGGTATTCTTCAACTTGATGATGTTATGGCTGACGACTCTGTTGTGAAGAAAAACCAAGAAGGGCAAACCAAGTTTCTTGGCTCTCTTTCGGCCTGCTCTGATATTCGCCTTTATGTCAACACAACGGATCCTCATTCCAGCGCTGTAAAATGGTGACATGAGCCTTGGCTTCCAATTCCCATTTCGCTTTACAAGTAAGCACTCGCACACACTAACCAATCTAAAGCAAACACTCTTACTCCCAAAGAGCAAACCATTAGCTCTGATACCACATGATGAGAATGAGATTAACTCAAACACATTACAGAAAAACACATATAAAAATCAGAGACAAAATATTGGCGGAAAAAGGCTGAAGCCTCATGTATTCTCTCTCACTCACGTTCTTACAGCAATAATTGAATATAATGTTACAAATAAATAGATGAGAGATAGTGTTCTCAAGATAGTGCGTGCTATCTTAGACACCTTTGGTTGAGATAATTTCTCCTTTGGTTGAGATAATTTCTCACCAGACACACCAATATAGGAGTTACCTAAACTAACTCCTATCTTAGAGGAACAACCCAAGAGTTCGGCACAAATTCCTAACTTGGAATTTTTAATTAATTAATTTATTATTTTGGATTTATTATTGTTTTATGAGAGAGTCTAACAAACGTCAATATGCAGGTCATACAGACTTAATTTTGAGATGGAAATTATGAACAGACCATACTTCGCTTAACTAACTAATAAATAGAGGGAATTTACCTGAGCCATTGTTTTAACGGAAACCAGCTTTGTAGTGGTAGGACCAGGTAAGCAATGAGAAGACTCCAAACCAGTTAAAATGGGAAAGTTTCTTAAACCCTCACAAAGAGAAACCCGTTACCAGATCTAAGAGGTAAGGAAACCCCATGAAAGTATTAAAACCCCAACTTCCAAAATCAAATTGATGGTAATTCCAATACCCTTGTCGAATAAACAATTACCATTGCTGCAGAAATATGAATGGAAGAGTAAGGCGAGTGAGGAAGGAACTGAGTGTTCTTAACACCCTAACAATGACACGGAGGAAGTATGCATATGTGAGAAAACATCGATAGGTATTGTCTGCTAGTAGAATCCATGTCCACAAAACTTATCTAGAGAAATGTAACAAGGGGTGTTAACATTCAAGCATATCGATACAGGAATATCCAGTGTTTTCTAAATTATCTGGACCTCAAAACCATGCCATCCGGAAGTATCGAGAACACTGAGGGTTTGGGGCTATGGTGGGGTGGGTGGTTACCTTAACTACCTCACTAGCATCCTCACCGTCGATTTAGCTAGTATGCATGTACAATTATACCATATATTCCCTCGATTTTTAAAATGGCAAGAAGAACATTTTAACATTGTCCCTAAAACACAAAAAAGAATTCATTGCAGTGGCCGAAGGACAGCAAGAGGACAAGTTTAACATGAAATTTAACTAACCTGATAACCTCAGAGGCAGAAGTCTATAAATCTGTAGAAGGTTGTATGTGAAAGTTGCAAATCTGCGGAAGGCTGCAAATCTCAAATACTAATATGAGATGAGAGATGAGAAATAACCAAAAAGAATGTATACCATAACCTAATAACTACCAGACATAACAAGTTATGATGTAGAGGATGCCCAATATGAATGCAGAACAAAGTTGTCAACCAAGGAATCCTCCTCCTGGCCCTCCTCGTGCTACAGGAAACGCGGCCCTCCTCCTCCAGCAAGGAAGGTATGCGCCCTGCACTTCTCTCCAGCAAACGCCGCTGGCTATTCGCGTTCACAACCGACTGGCTAACCAAAATTAAATAAACTTTTAATTACCTGATTTTACATTAGAGGGGTTTTTTTAAGTTTTTTAATGTTTTATAATTAAATTGGATGGAAAACCATTGTTTAATTGTCTAACAATGGATCTGACAGTGAGGATTAGGACATTAAGGAAGCTAGGAGAGTTGATTTCATAGGGGAATGCCTTATAGCATAAAAATAAAAACATCCATTAACAAAAAATATTCATCTCTTAATTATAGGTTTTGTTTATGTTAAGAGTCAATTATCACGTACACACTCCTCAAAGAGTTGGAAACATAAGAGGGAACATAAGGGAAAAAATAGGAAGGTGGTTGAAAGTTGGGAATATACTTCTAAGTTAATTAGTTAATTAGAAGTTATGTGCCGAAGGACATGTGGCTAGGTAAATAATAGATATATTATTAAACTAATAGTTAGAAATTTTGCATGAGAACACATGTAGCATCTTTAACTAATACTATATGAAGAGAGAGGGTGGTCATGAGAAGCACCTTATACTAAAAATAAAGGGCGGTTGTTGGGTGGTTGTTTTAATGCTAAAAATGTTCATAGTAAAATAGTGGAAATTTTGATATTTTTTGTGCTAAATTCTATACTTGGTCTTGTATGGGAGTGGGGAATCCATATGTCATCTAAAAGCTTCCCAATCCATTAGTAAAGAGGTTACGATTCATTCGCATTTCCTATTTTACACACTTTTCATACAATCCTTACAATTTGGGGGTTTCATGGAAAGAAGAGTACACTTAAGATAGAGTAGGGTGTTCAAAAAGTAAGATTTCATTCAATTGAAAAGAAAACAATTTTGGGGTGTCATGGAAAGAAGAGTCCACTTAAGCTAGAGTAGGGTGTTCAAAAAGTAAGATTTCATTCAATTGAAAAGAGTACAATTTTGGTGTTGAACATTATAGCAAGACTGGAAACGAATACTGAAAATAAAAGTCACCTACAACTATACAGGAAAATTTTGAAATTTTGGATAAATAGTTTATCATATCTTGTTATTTACAAATTTAACCCAAAATCTTTAAGTCCCTAAATTTCATACGTTTCATGGAAGCATTCAAGTGGGGCTGATCACAGCTTTCGTTCATATACTCCGCTGTGATCTATGGTGGTTACCTTCTGTTCTGTCATTCTTCGTCGCAACCATAACATTGTTGCGGGTGACAGAAAAGTTGGTGGAAAAATGGCAAATGAGAACAAAATCAAGATAGCAGAATTGGATTTGGAGAGTCAAATAACACAGTAGCATCCAGAGGAATTTCCGTGGATATCGTTTTCGTTCTCATTTAGATAGTTATTTCGGGAATTTCTGCCCTCTCATTCAGGATGATACTTCGCTAAATAGTTGGCACCACTTTCCCGTCCAGAAGTTCGCAGTAGCGGCCACTCTTGCCCCTTCTTTCAATATCGTACTTTGCTAAATAGCTGTCAGCACTTGCCCCGTCTACTATTAGCGTTTTAGATCGTAGTAACTACCGCTTTGAATCTGGACTGAATTTATGTAACAATTCAGTTGTATGGTTGTATCATATAAATGTGCTCGTGGATGGCAAGCATGTTCGGGATGGTGAAGTGATATGTGTTCGTGAATGAGAACCCTATTTGGAAAGGTGAAGCGACTTCAAAATGTTCACAAGTTAATTCCTTACCCGTAACAAATAGAAACTATGATAAAGATTAAGTTGCAATTCTACACATAAACAAGCTTTGTCTAACTTTGAATTATGAATTAAACCCTTTTTACCAAATAAATCAGTATATGAGGATATTTTCTATCTAACGTTCAGGTAAAGATGGCAATGTGGATAATGCCTATCGATGTCCAGGTTTAGATTTGAATATATAAATTTCAATATTATGTCTAGAGTGTAGATTATTTATAATTTTAATTAATAAATATTTTTTAATAATTAGTTAATGAGTAGTAAAATTTTATATATAATAATCTAGATTTGTAATACAAGTAATAAAAAGCGATGATGAAGACAATTTAAACCATTAATATAAATTTTAATATATAAATTTAAATTAATAATTTTTTATTTTTATTTGTACTTTAATATTTAGTAATACTTTTTTTTAATGATTTAATAAGATTTAATAAAATTATATTTAATGTATTATAATATAAAAAGTTTTAATAAATTACAATGCATAACTTTTAATGAAAATAAAATTCCGTATGTTTTATTCTCATAAATAAGAAAAAATAAAACTAATTAAAGATCATGCATCATAATTTATTAAAAATATATATATTATAATTTGATTAAACCTATATAATATACGTAAAAAATTATTATAAAGATAATCTAGATAGTTAATATTAATGTTTATTCATTAAATCTATAAATTGAAATTAATTATTTTGATTTATTAATTATTTTTACTATCTAAGCTTATTGTTTTTTTAATAACTTAATATGTTTTATAATTTTGTCCCATTATATATATTTAAAAATAGATTTAATGATTTTAAAGTTAATTTATTTTTTTTAAATGTGTTTTTCATTTTTTTAATTAGTAATTTTATTTTATTTATTATTCATTATATTATTTAGATTTCACTCAGTTTTTTAAATAATATTTATAAAAAGAAAATTATTTTGATATTAATAATTTAAAAAAAAAAACAAAATTATTTTATAAAAAAAGCAAAATTACATCTATTTATGTCTATGACATTGTTATGACTATTAATAGTTTTGTGACGGAAGCCAGAATAGGTAAAATATATATATATATATATATATATATATAATAACGATTTATATAGTTTACTTAAGTATATTTTACAATAGATGCCATAACAACAACAACCTAACCTCCAAAATTGATTTAATCCAAAAGTCATGAAAGGGTAGATATTGACATGGAGATCAAGCAATATAGCATAAAATATTAAGTAAACAAATAACGTCCGATTGTAATGAAGATCCCACTTGATCTCTCACGAGGTGGGTCCATATGGAGGACGAGTCACCGTACACAATGATGAATTGAACATCATTAAATAACAATGTGGTAACTAACTTTCAATTGCCCATAATTGAGATAATTTTTTCATGTAAATTATAAGATAATTATATCTGAAGTTGTCGGCATATGAGACTGGTTGATAATTATATTTGAACTTGTCGGCATATGATACTGGTTAAAAAGTCAGCCATCTGGGGATGCAAATACACTAAGCCGTTTGACTTAAATATGAAAATCAATTAAGATCTAGACTCATTGTATATTTGTTATATGGTTTAGGTAAGATGTTTCATTATCTTATTGTACCTTTATAACTAAAAATTTAAAATGATTGAATGAATTAGGATCTAGGTTCATTGTATATTTGTTATATAGTTTTAGGTAAGATGCTGCATTATCTTATTGTATCTTTATAACTAAAAATTGTAAAATGATTGAATAAATATAAAAGTATTGCTAAAATCTTTTAAGGCTATGTTTCGATGTGTTTTTCGAGTTGGTTGAGCTTAAATCTGTTGAATTTGGTTGCCATTTAAGATAAGAGATAATTACGAGTATATTTAATGTGAAGAAACAAAATTTAGTTAGGAATAGATGTTAAGTTAAGAAGTGAAATTTGATTATATTAATTATAAAGTGAAAAAAACCAAATTTGATTATAATAAACATAAACACAATTATGAATAGAATTTATGTTAAGAAATGTAATTTAATTATATTAATTACAAAATAGATAAAACTTTGCTAAAAAAACTCAAATATAAAACAACCTCAAATAACTAAATAACTCAAATAAAGTAAAATAAACAAATCGTAAATTTGTGATGTCATTTCAGACGACCTTGTCCTTCCTAAAACATTATGATAAAGTGGGTAGATTAAAGATTAATTAAAATAAACTATATAATATAAAAGTTAATGCATAAACTATTAAAGTATTACAAAGCCTATCCCATTAATGAAAACCATTAGAAAATGGCCAAATAATCAATAAAGAAATCAAAAGGCCATTTATTTCTTGTAATGTTAAAGAATCTCAAATTATACATTCTCTCTATTATCGACAAAATGTGGTATGTATGGTAGACACGCATTTCCTAATATAGCCTTTGTAGTGAAAACATTCTCGTGACATCAACAATATGTTATTTTAGAATATCACTATTAAATTGAATATGGTGTCTGTCCCTCTTATGCTTTAGTCGAGGATCACAATGATGTTATTTAAAGGGGAAAGGAATTATATATGGCATAGATATGCTTTGGTCGAGGATCACAATGATGTTATTTAAAGGGGCAAGGAATTATATATGGCATAGATAGGCGATGAGACCACCTTTGGACAATGTTTATACCTTTTTGGATGTTGTTTCGAGATGAAAGAAATGTTAAATGTCATAAGCATGAAGTTATATTACGGAGTAATACTATACCACGTGTGTTCATATTGGGTATATTTTGAGGAAAAAATGAAATAATATTGAATATGTAGTAAAAATAAAAAGTTTTTATATTAGTGAGCATAAAATATAGAGCTTAAAGTTAATGAAAAATATAGTGTATAAAAATTATTAATGAAAAATGGATACCTACCATATCTAGTGAAAGTAAGAGTTTTTTAAATTAATAAAGTGTATTGAGTTCATATTGGTAGGGGGTTAAATAATGTAATTTTTAGAGGTATTTTCCAATATGTAGTCAAATTAAGGTTATCATTTAATATATTATGAACACATGTTATATGTTAAAGATTTATTCACTAAAACCCACATAACAATAAATAAACATTGAGACTTTTTCTAACATAATCCTAACTAATATCCTCGATAATTATAATTTTCCTAATTCACACTAAGAAAGAACCTTAATACATTTGGTTTCCTTAATTTTTTGGATGGTTAGATAGAAGTTTTAAATCCATGTATCTAAGGGGCAATGCGTTAGGAACTCACTAACCATCAATATAGGTATGTTACGAGATGATAATAAAATATTTATAAATATTTCCTACTTAATTATAAGGGAAAATTAAAAGAATTATGTTCTCTCATATATATTTATTTAACATTTGTATTCTTTTAAATGGAAAAACATAGCTTCATTTTAAGAGTGTAAGACATTATAATTGATTAATGTTATATTTAATTTAAAAATAAAAATAAAAACATTAGAGGATTTATAATGAAAATTAAGAATAATAATAAAATAATAAAAATATTAGAAGATTTATAATGAAAATTAAAGATAAGAATAAAATAATATAGTGAAAATATTCCATATAAATAATAATTTATAAGTTTTCATTTTGTTTTATTTTGTTATCAATATTTTATTATATTTATTTATAAAGGGAGTTTTAAGATTGTGAAAAATAAAGTCAATATATTATATGTATTGGGTAGATGGGGTGCGCAAATATAAGATATAAATTGAAAATAAAAATATTAATATAATATATAATATTATTATTATTATATTAATTATGGATTTATTATTGCCAAGTTACCAATTTCTTTATGATCTTTCTGTTTATGGGCTAAGGAACTACAATAAGTGTTCCAAAATGGATTATGCCCATCTTGCTTATAGAAATGAGATAGTTGGCCAATGCAGGAATATGCAGAACACCCACAAGTGCTCTAATCCGGGTTTATAGGTATTGGTAGCTATATAAGGGGAATTTAGTAAAAAAAAGGAATTTTTAGGAAAAGTAAGATTTATTTTTATATGAAAGATGTATCTAGAGGGGGGTTTGATAGGACAATTTTGAGAAGTATTTATCAATATTTAGTGAAATTAAGATTATTATCTAATATCCCATGAACGCATATTTTATGTCATACATTAACTAAATGAAGGTCCTATGTAATAATGAAATTAATACAACTCACAATCTTTGTATTTTGAGGGAATGGAGGTCTCCTCGCATTAATATGAAACAAAGGATTTGTATTTCAAATTCAAGTCAACAACTTGATTAAAATAGTGGTAACTAGATATATCTTATTTTAATATTAATTAATTGATGGTGTGATTGTATTAGGTTTAAATTCTAGATGACTAAATGAAAATAGAGAAAAATGGCAATCTCTTCTACATTGATATGGCATTCACCTCTATCTAACCCATTCTACAAAGACATCTACAAAATCTAGGGAAAGTGATAACGTTAATGTCGATTCAATATGAAAGGCGATGATATAGAATATACTAAATGTGAGAGAAAATAATAATGTGAAAATAAGTAAACTTGAAATTATGTTGATAGATTTTACACTCAAGTGAAACTAGATGAAAATTATTGAACTTGATTTTAAGAGGAGTAGTGTTAAATATCATAACTTTAACAAAAAATAAATTCTTACTACTTAAGGGTTCTAAGGATTGCTAATGCTCTAGACCTTTTGTTATTTTACTTAAATATGATTTCTATAGGATTGGAGTATTGACACAAGAGAAAATCTAATTAAATGATGATATCCTTTACATTATTGTGCATTCTTAAATGGTGATACAGAAAATGTTGGTATTATGGAAATAATGATGTAGTTATGAGAAGGATGTTGTGGCATTATCTTGTTGATAAGTAGAAATAATTGAGTGGATGTGGAAGTTCATAAGTAGCAATAATTGAGTGGATGTCGAAGTCATGTGTTGATTGGACAATGATGTGAAGGTGAAGTATTATTATAAAGATGATTAGAGGTCATTTCGATAGAGGTGAATATAGTGTGGAGGTCTTAGGGGCACTCCATTATCCCAAACTCGACATTATATTGTCAATTGTATGTTGAGAAAAAGTTGAATGCGATTGGATTAAGGCTATAGGAGAGAAAAAAAAAGAATGAAAGTAGAGGGAAGAATCATGGAGTGAGTCATGTGGCATAGGAAAAAATCAAGCTCCTTATGGATTCAAGAAACCATAAGGAGGGGACCTAGAGAGAAAGGTGGAGTATGGAGCCACAAATGCTCAAGATGCAAGAGTAATCCTTACTCATAACCTAAAAAAATTATTTGTGAATCAAGGAATATATGAAAGGATTATCATGAACTTCAATGTACAATAATAATATGTGAAAAACAAATAACATGAATACAAGATATTGACAATCATAACAAATTAGAGAGAGCTTGAAACATTAGAAAAAGGAAGCATTGATTATTTAAGCAGGATGGAAATACATTAACACCAAGAGAAGTTGGACAAAGTCAGAAAAGGGAACAATAATGAAGAGCCATAAACTAAGGGGTGTTTCCAAGAAGATCAACGGACAAGTAGTTGCAACAAAATATAAGGATATGTGTTTAAAATAGATATTAAAGTAAGGGAATATTTAGAAAGAAAATAAAATGGTATCCCTAAGAGCCATTAAGAGGAATCATAGAGTTTATAGAGTAGTGATTCAATAGATGTAGAGAATAAAAAAGCATAGGAATAAAATGGTTAAGAGTCCTGCAGTGTGAGTATAAAGACTATACATCTTAAGCATTGTAATGTTTTTATTAATTAAAATGGGAAATGACATTATTTTCATCATTTTCTGTGCAAACAAATATTGTTAAATTTTATGGTTTTTTTATTTGATGAGTTATTTTGTAACATGTTTATGCTAAGTAACATTCCTTGCATTGGAACCCTAGTAATCCCCACATCATGTGGCACAAAAGGTGGATACAACATTAGTAGCAAAAAAAATGAATGACGTTAGGTAAACCTAAACTATTGAAAAAGTCAAACTTACTTGGTCAATAGTGGTGGTTTTGGGAACATGGTTTTGGTAGTCGATGTTTTTGTGCCCATGGATTTCTTTGTAATGAAGCATTTAAAAGGCTTGGAAATACTTCATTGTAATGTGTCATGGATGTGATCAGTGAAGGATCACTTGGTCAACTTGGTCATGTTCTGGTTGCGAGACCAATTTAGAATATTATGTTAGCCAGTTCTTTCTTCCTCAGATTGGGGTTTTTCCACCATATGCAATTTTTCAATGTGTGTTTTAAGGATGAGTGAGATTTTTAATGGGTTTTTACCATCAGGTGTGAAAATGATAGAGATCCAATTATATGTGCAAGAAGGTGTACAAGAAAAACCATACCAAACATTTTGTAGAAATTATATTTATGTCAAGGATGCATGAAAATCGTTTAATGAAATGCTTCAATGTGATGATTTATCATGGTTTTATTGCTACATATTTTAGATTTTCAGTGTTGTGTGTGTGTGTATGTGTGTGTGTGTGATGGAGTTGCAGATTTTTACATGTAAATGGTAATATTTGTGTAAGACCCCGTATTCCATGTATACACCTGGGAAATTACAATAAATTCTAGGGGTAGACCTAGGTGATATGGGGGCATGCATGATTAACAAATTCCTTGGATATAAACTTTGAGGAGTGTAGGTCTTGTAGGTGAGAGGTGTTGGATCACTTAGTGGGATAGTTTATTCGAACCTAAGATGAAAAATCCATCCATCATGCCTTTGATACAAATATCAAAATTTGACAAACCAAAAATAATGTCACAATGTGATGAACATGAAATGACATTACAATGCGACAAAAAATAAACATTCTCAAAATGTGATGAAAAAGTAATAACATCACAATGTGATGAAAAACTAACAACATCATAATTTGATGAACAAGAGAAACATATCGATGCGATGGCATTGAAATTTTTTGAACAACAAATGACATTGCAAAGTGAAAAAGAACAAATGATGTCATAATTTGATAAGTAGCAACCATGTCACAATTTAATGAGAAATAGAAGTTTTCTCAATCATGGTCAAACATGCTCAACCATTTTAAAACATGGTCAAGAAAGCTCAACCATGATTAGACATGGTTGAGCAACTATGTTCAAACAAACCCAACCATAGTTGACCATGGTCAAACATCATTACCATTTTCAACTTCGTTCAAGCTACTCTACCTGGACCAAACATTGTCATGTTCACCATGACCAAACATGCTGAAGCACATAAAATATTTTAAGGGTGTTTTTTTTTCCACAGGAAAAAATTCAATGCTTTAAAACTTTAATGGGAGAATTTTGTAATATTTGCACATTTTTTAGGGCTTTGCTCCATTATTTTTATGATATAGTTTGTGTATATAATATATTAGCCCATTTATATATATATATATATATATATATATATATATATATATATATATATATATATATATATATATATATATATATATATATATATATATATATATATATATATCTATATATATAGCCCATAAATATAATCTTTGATGTTTTAAATTTTCCCATATTTTATGGAATCAAGTGATCACAATTTCACCAATTTCTTTTATTAAATACACATTTTTAAGAGTTTCACCTCATTTTTTATTTATATGTTTTTGTTTTTGTCTTTAAGTTAATATTTTTATTTCCTCATAATATCATCAAAACAGAGTGCATCATCCAACCAATCATGGCTTAACCATGGTACTGTGTAGGTGGTTTCAATCTTCCATGAGGGAAATTAGATGCTTTTAGCCACCTACGTAATAAAATGTAGGCCTAAAAATTTGTCATTTTTAGTAAAAACAACCAAACTATAACATAATTTTAATACAAAATATCATCACTAAATATTCCAACCATTCAAGAATCCAAATACGTAAAAGCCATTGGGTTCTTGGTGCCTCTCGGGGGTTGGGTTCACATTGTATATGTATTTCTAGATGTGCAAATATGTTTTTTGATCTTTCTAGGCTTGTTTAATATCTTCCATAGAAGCAAAGATATTATATCTCTCCTCCTATTTGTCTTTTAAGACCCTACCAAGAAAATTCTTCATCTGCCAATGTAAATATATGGAATTGAGGTGTCATTTCCCTTTTTCCCTAATATGATGGGGGTTAGGAACCTATTGAGGGACCTCTACCAAAATATCTATGTCAAAAAAATCTTGTCGGTCCAAAGCAACCAAGGACTCTAGGTTGTGGATCTCATTCCAGGTCTCGAAGGGGACATCAGAACAAAAAGTATCAACAAATTCCTCTACTTGTTATTGGGAATAACTACTACCCAATGGAACCTTACCACCTCCTCCCCTGTGGTTGTGCATTTACCCCCTCTACATATTGTAAAGAGGTGGAACTCTTCAAAGATTCTTATGAAGGTATGCAATGGGAATGTTAGAAAATTATATATTATGGAGCAATGGAACACATAAAATATTGCAGAAATATAAACACAGAAAATGCATAAAACAAGAGAGACATAGATATATGTGGTTCACCCAGTTTGGGCTACATCCACCCCGAACAGCCAGTCCTTCCTTTCTATTATCCAGCAAAATGAAGAGACACAACCTACAATAGATCCGCTGTAATATCCTCTGTTTTCTCTCACAGTCTCACTTCTCTATATCCCGCTCACACAATACACATCTATTACACAGCCTCAAATACAATTTCCTCATACAAAGAGAGGGGTTTCCTTCTAGGGAAAAAAACCCTAAAATAAACACAAGTTCTACCGTCAGATCATCCACCTAATGAACGTTCTAGATTGACTAGAAATTAGTATACTTTTACAAGGCAATTTTACAGCTGTTTTTAGCTTCGGGGGCGCTGCCCCCCAACCCCCCACCAGGGGGGGCTCCCAAAGGTCACATCCGCCCCCCCTGGACCCCCCCTGCAGCGAATATTTTACGGGCGGCATTGCCGCCCCCATTTCGAATTGGGGTCCAATGTGGTGATACCTTTGAATATAGAAGATAATTAGGCTCCACACCCAACAATCTCCCACTTGGAGACTGATTGTGGCAACTCCACTGCTGCTCCATTTGTTGGACAATGACTCCTCTTTGGACCTGGTTGTTTCTCATCTTCATCGTCATCCTTAAAGACCAATTGAAACTGAGCATATTCTCAGTTTCTCCCTAGTTACAACTTTTGTTAGCATATCTGCAGGATTCTGGCTAGTGTGTATCTTTTCCAACTTCAACTCTCCATCTTCCAACACTGATCGTATGAAATGGTACTTGAGTTGTATGTGTTTAGTCCTGGAATGAAATGCTGAGTTCTTTGCAAGATGAATGGCACTTTGGCTATCACTGTATAACATGCCCTTATCATGCTCCTTACCCAATTCACCCATAAACCTTTGTAACCAAATCATTTCTTTACTAGCCTCTGTAGAAGCAACATACTCTGCTTCTGTTGTTGAAAGTGCAACAACACTTTGGATTTTTGAAACCCAACTGACAACTGTTCCTCCAACAGTAAATACATATCCTATAGTGCTCCTCCTGTTATCTCCGTCACCTGCCATATCTGCATCAACATATCCTTGTAGGGAAATGTTTGAACCACCAAAGCATAATGCTTGATTTGTGGTGCCTTTCAAATATCTGAGAATCCATTTTACTGCCATGCAATGCTCCTTTCCTGGATTTTTCATGTACCTGCTTACAACTCCCACTGCATGTGCAATATCAGGCCTTGTGCAGACCATTGCATACATTAAGCTTCCAACTGCTGATGCAGATGGAACTTTAGACATATAATCCATGTCTTCTTGGGTCTTTGGGCACGTTTCCTTGCTAAGTTTGAAATGGCAAGCAAAAGGTGTACTAACTTGTTTTGCATTGTGCATGTTAAATCTTTTCAACACCTTTTGTATGTACTGATTCTGAGACAATGTTAATTTACGATTTTTCGTGTCTCTAGTTATTCTCATACCAAGGATTTGTTTTGCAGCTCCCAAATCCTTCATTGCAAATGAATTTGCCAATTTTCTTTTGAGCACATTTATTTCCTACATGTTAGATCCTGCAACAAGCATGTCATCTACATACAATAATAATATAATATAACTGCCATCATTTTGCTTTTTCAAATAAACACAATGATCAGAGTGACATCTAGTATAACCTTGTTCAGACATAAACTTGTCAAATTTTAGATACCACTACCTTGGAGCCTATTTTAAGCCATACAAGCTCTTCTTCAACCTGCACACTAGTTTCTCCTTCCCTTTCACCTCATATCCTTGTGGCTTCTGCATATATATCTCTTCCTCCAAATCCCCATGGACAAAGGTTGTCTTTACATCTAACTGCTCAAGGTGCAAATCTTCAGCTGCTACAAGACTTAAAATAGTTCTGATTGAAGTCATTTTAACAACAAGAGAAAATATTTCATCAAAATCAATACCTTTCTTCTGTGCAAACCCCTTCACCACAAGTCTAGCTTTATACCTCTGTTTTCCCCCATCTTCTTCCTTCAGCCTGTAAACCCATTTATTCTTCAATGTAGTTTTTCCTGCAGGCAACCTGACTAAATCCCAAGTCTGGTTATGCATTAAGGAGTCCATCTCTTCTTCCATGGCTACCTCCCACTTCTTCCTGCTTTCAACTTGCATTGCTTCTTCATAACATTCGGGTTCACCGGAATCAGTTAACAATAAATAATATAATGAAGGAGAGTATCGTTCAGGAGGTCTACTTATCCTGGTAGATCTTCTAACACCACTTTTAGGTGTTTGGGGTGCCTGTTGTTGTTGTGATGGTTGCTGTTGTTGTGCTTGTTGATTATTATTATTTTCAGGCACCTTTACTTTTTCAGTGATTTCATCAAGAACTGCGTATTCCTTGTTTTCCTTTTCCTGTTTCTTTTCCTGCAACTGATTCTTATACAAGACCTTTTCATTGAATATTACATCTCTGCTCCTAATGATTTTGTGATTTTCGTAATCATATAAGCGATAACCAAAATCATTAACACCATATCCAATAAAGGTACATTTCTTTGACTTTGCCTCAAGCTTTGTTCTATTTTCTTTATCAATATGGACAAAGGCCTCACAACCAAAAGGATTTAAAATAGAGTAGTTTACCTTTTTACTTGTCCATGCTTCCTCTAGAACACCACCATCCAAGGAACTTGAAGGCCCTCTGTTTATTAGATAAACAGCAGTATCTACAACATCTGCCCAAAACTGTAAAGGCAATCCTGCATGCAATCTCATGCACCTTGCACGCTCCATGATTGTTCTATTCATCCTTTCTGACACACCATTTTCTTGTGGTGTTCTTGGAACTGTCTCTCTCTACGAATTCCATGCTCTGAACAGTACCTATCAAACTCTTTGCTGCAATATTCACCTCCATTGTCTGATCTAAGACACTTCAATTTCTTTCCTGTCTCAATCTCAACTAAAGCTTTCCATTTCTTGAAAGTATCAAATACATCAGATTTATTCTTAATACAATAAATCCATGTTTTCCTAGTTGCATCATCAATAAAAGTAACATAATAATGAGAGCCACCAAGAGATGATACCTGAGCAGGTCCCCATACATCTGTATGGACAAGCTCTAATTTTTCTCTCTTCTTTTCTTTCCCAACTCTGAGAAATCTGACTCTCTTCTGTTTTCCATAAATGTAGTTCTCACAGAAGTCCAAATCAACATTCTTCAAGCCTGGCAACAAATTCCTTGAGTGAAGAATCTTCATCCCCTTTTCACTCATGTGTCCGAGCCTATGATGCCATAACGTTGCATCTGCTCCTTTGGAAGTTAAAGCATTAACAGAGTTAGAAATGCCATTGCATAAATACAATGTACCAACCTTTTCTCCCTTTGTTATTACCAGGGCTCCTTTGGTGACCTTCCAAGATTTATCTGCGAAAGTTGTCACACAACCTTCATCGCCTAACTGCCCTGTTGAAATCAGATTTTTCTTTAGATCTGGAACATGCCTTAGCTCCTTTAGTAGCCATTGGTTTCCATTCTGCTGTTTTACAAGAACCTTACCCATTCCAACAATTTTACAGGGTTTATCATCACCCAAACAAACTTGTCCAAAATCTCCTTGAACATAGTCATGAAAGTATTTCTTATCAGGTGTGGCATGGAATGAAGCCCCTGAATCTACCACCTAGGAATTAGTAATGTTTTCAAAAGAAAGAATCAAAGCATCTTGTAACACCTCACCTGTCACATTTGCTTCATGATTTTTTTCTTGATGTGCATCTCCTTCTTTTCCCTTCCGAGATCTACAGTCTTTCTTTAGGTGTCCTTTCTTTCCACATTTCCAACACACTATCCCCAATCTGGACTTGGATCTGCCTTTCCTTGATTTACTGCGATATCCCGAGCTCTTTCCTCTTTCCATTTTTCTCCCTCTAGACTTTGCACTCAAAGCATTTCCCGATGTCTCACCGAAGCTTTTCCGTCGCATTTCCTCGCTAAGGATAGCATCGACAACATCATCAAACTTTAAAGTACTAGATCTAGAAACGAAGTTACTAATGGCCATTACCAAACCATTCCAACTTTCTGGTAATGAGCACAAGAATAACAGAGCTCTAACTTCATCATCAAAGTTTACCCCTACAGAACTTAACTGACTTGTAACTGTATTAAAATCATTTAAATGGTCTGCAACAGATCCACCTTCCGACATCTTCATATTAAATAATTGTTTCATAAGAAATACCTTGTTTGAGGCCGAGGGTTTTTCATATAGTTTCGACAATGCCTGAATCAAACCCTCTGTCGTGGTTTCCTTCGAAATGTTGAAGGCGACTGACGCAGCAAGGCACAACCGTATTGTTTTGAGTGCCTTTCTATCAAGAAGGTTCCATTCTTCGTCTGTCATACCGGTCGGCATCTTTGATTTTCCACCCAATGGTAGGTATAGATCTTTCTGATACAGATAGTCTTCCATCTGCATCTTCCACAGCGAGAAGTTTTGGCCGTTAAATTTCTCGACCCTAAACTTACCATCTTCCGCCATTTCTCCCACTCGAACCAGGAACCCTTCTTTCCTGCGAGTTTATCAGCCAAATAGACCTTCGGCTCTGATACGAGTTGTTAGAAAATTATATATTATGGAGCAATGGAACACATAAAATATTGCAGAAATATAAACATAGAAAACGTATAAAACAAGAGAGACATAGATATACGTGGTTCACCCAGTTTGGGCTACGTCCACCCCGAGCAGCCAGTCCTTCCTTTCTATTATCCAGTAAAATGAAGAGACACAACCTACAGAAGATCCGCTATAATATCCTCTGTTTTCTCTCACAGTCTCACCTCTCTATATCCTGCTCACACAATACACATCTATTACATAGCTTCAAATACAATGCCCTCATACAAAGAGAGGGGTTACCTTCTAGGGCAAAAAACCTTAAACTAAACACAAGTTCTACTGTCAGATCATCCGCCTAATGAACGGCCCAGATTGACTAGAAATTACTATACTTTTACAAGGCAATTTTACAGTTGTTTTTAGCTTCGGGGGCGCTGCCCCCGAAACCCCCCGCCAGGGGGGGCTCCCAAAGGTCGCAGCCGCCCCCCCCCTGAACCCCCCTGCAGTGAATATTTTACGGGCGGCAACGAACTGGGGTCCAATGTGGCGATACCTTTGAATATAGAAGATAATCAGGCTCCACACCCAACAAGGAACTAGATATCAGAGAAGGTAAGATAATTCATTCTAGTTGTAGGTATAATGCACACAAGCGCAAGAGCCTAGATGAAAAACTAGATAATGGCTAGGCTGAGAAATGGGGTCCTCACTATAGGCCTTAGAGGAAGCCAAATTATGAAGTATGACCCACTAACCAGGGCCTTAACACCATAATAAAGAAAAATGAGCTAAATAATCGAGTCTAGTAAACTCACTATCAAGCAATTTCATAGAGAAGCTAATAGCCTACAGAAATTCCCTTAACATGGAAGTTGTGTATGTACCAGAGCTATCAAATAGAACAATTTGTGGGGACCTCAACCGCCCTTCATCATGTTAGACTAGAAAAATAAAAATTAAATTGATGAGGCCGAACAACTTACTTCCATTCCAATTAACCAAGCAATAGAGAAACAACAACATTACCCTTGTCCGAGTAGTTGTAGGTTCATCAAGATACGTAAACAACAAATCCATTGACTAAGTTGACCAAGCACAACCATAACCTTGGAACCACGAGTCGGCTCGCCCACACTTCCACTAGATAAAGCTCACGTCAATTGCTCCACTTTTATATCAGTATTGATAGTAATAGAAAAATCCTTACACATTCCTTCCTATAGTTGGAGCTTAGCCTGCCCCCAGCTCTAGCACTAGAACCATTTTTCCCTTACATGCAAAACCTCAAAGATGATTTTGTTCAAGCCATATTTAATATTCCACTAGGTGATCATATACTTATTCATGTAGGGGGCTATCCATTACACCCCCTTCATGACTTCAAGTCTCCTCATTTTGGCAGCGAGCTCGCCCCCCAAGTCCCATCTCTAACAAATTCTCCACCCCCATCAGGGATTTATTATATGTTTGTTATATATAATAAATATAACATTAAAATATAAAAATTATATATATATATATATATATATATATATATATATATATAATGTTGACTAAGCACAACCACAAGGACCCCCTTTCTAGCTTCCTACATTTACAACTCCACCAATTCTCTACTCTTGTTTTAGACCCCTTGTATTTCGTTTCAACCTCGCTAATCACCCACACAACTTGCTATAACCTTCCAAACACAAGTCGGCTCGCCCACACTTCCACTAGATAAAGGTCACATCAATTTCTCCACTTTTAACTCAATCATGATAGTAATGGAAATATCCTTACACATTCCTTCCTATAGCAAGAGCTTAGCCCCCCCCTGCCCTAGCACTACAACCTAATTTTCATTTGCATGCAAAACGTTAGACATGATTTTGTTCGAGCCATATTTTATATTCCACTAGGTGATCATATACTCGTGCATGTAGGGGTATATCCATGTCAACCCCTTCATTACTGCACGTCTCCTCAATTGGGTGGCGAGCTCGCCCACCAAGTCTTCTCTTTCACTAATTTTCTACCCCCATTGGGGATTTATTATATGTTTGTTATATAATAAAAAATCACATTATATATATATATATATATATATATATATATATATATATATATATATATATATATATATATATATATATATAGATATATATATATATATATATATATATACTCTATTATGCTTCAACTTTACACAGATTTCAAGGAATGAAGCTCCAGGGATCATGATTTATCCCCAAACTTTGATTAAGATTTGATTTGAATTATCTAAGATCCTTATATAAAACACTCTATCCAACCCTACAATGAAGTCCTCAAATTGAAAAGGTTTAGAGAATTTAAGTTTATTCATATCTCCCTTTGATACTCAACATTCTTGGCACCCTCACCATGAAGGGTCCCACCAATGGATATTGGGAATATTCTCGAAAGGTATGATTCAAGTATTTATAGTTTGGTCATTTACATAAATAATCTATATTTATTCATTTTTTAAACTTTTATATATCTCATGATTTTATCATTTTCCTTTCTAAGCTTAAAAATTAGAAAATTTTGATTATTGCAATAATATAATGTGGTTTCCAGGGGTTTCTATTATTTTTATATATAAATAGGTATATGTTGTAAAAATGTCCTCCTACCTCACAAAAGAGCAATAGTAAAGTAGAAACCATTATTCTTTTAAATTTTAATATATAATTATATTCTTGACTAAAGAGCTACATGCACGCTACATCATGTGACAAGGGAGGATGTATGTGCCACTGACAGTGCGGAAACTAACATCTCCCCAAGAACAGGGCATGACATGTTGCCATCCATCCTTAAGCAACCACCTATGATATCCTATAAAATAATGCAAGTTCATGTTTGCAAGTGGGAATTTAATGTTGCAAGTATCATCTATAGGGATATGATGATTCATGCATGTCTCACACCACTCCCCTATCCTCACTGTTTCTATTAATTATGTGCTTGAGTGTCTTCGTTACTGACTCCATATTTCTCAATTTTTTCAATATTATGATCTTCGATGGTCTTGATTTTTTTATCATCCTCCTCTACATACAATATTTCATCCTTATCATAGTGCCAGTTTAAATGGAACACCCTCTCTTACTCTCAATAAGTTGGGATCCCTCCTGATCTCTGAAGGAACAACCTCTCTTGCTCTTAATAAGTTGGGATCCCTCTCCTACCCAAAAATAAATAAGTTTTGATGCACATTCCTCTTTAAATAAATAAATAAACGTGAAAGAAGAGAAAGTCTTCCTGTGTAGAGAGGTGAAGCAAGAAACTCCACTGAGGTACTATCTAGGCTCACTGGCAGTGGAGCAATGTTTTTGTTCATGTGTGACTCTTTCGAGGTATTATCCAGGCCTGCTAGCAATGGACAAAAAACAATACATGAAAAGCTATACTCTAAAAATCTTAATCTCACAAGCTAAACTACCCTTCCCAATTCGAAACACTGTGATCTAGTTGAATCCTATGTTGTGTTCAACTGAGAAGGTACAAATGGGACCATGTATGCCCATGGGATAAGTGGAGATGCCAAATTAATCTACATGATGAATCAATACTCCCTGAGGGACTAAGGCCGTGCATTAAAAATGAACCAAGTCACAGAAGATGGATTCAACCAATGTGTCACAAAGTGTTGTAGCAGTTGCAACACCGTCCAAAATTTTGGCTTACACTTGAATTGTGAAGCCTATTATGGATCCTATGATTGGTTGTTCCTTAGTCACTAATTGGTAAGCTCATATTAAGAGTCATTCACACTTTCATCTTTGTATAACATGTGTCATCTTCGGGCATGGGGATTATCCCTTGTCATGGAAAGGGAAGTTTTCTTTTCTTCAAGGATAAATATTTGTGAGAATGAGTTGTACTCATCATATAGACACGTTTCGCACTCATTTCCAAAGTTTCACACACTATTACACAAGTGTTGCCATTATCCTCACAAAGTCTATCATCAGAGCCACACTTGTCGTAAGCTACCACGAACGTTGTTGCAGTAGGCAAAGTATGTTTAAATATGTTATAGATGATCTACGTTGTATAACCAAGTGTTTAAGTGTGTGATCATAGTCAAGTTCTATCCTTATTCACATTGGTTCCACTGATCCAAAATTGAGCCAAATTCCAGAGTATTCCTAAAAACCTCGCCTCATCTAGCTTCCCTGAACTGCACACTCGGCTTCTCCAACCCTGAAGCCTTTTCCTTTCCTGTTGGAGCTACACAATGCATAGGAAGCCCAACATCCCTTGGCATCCAAAACTATGGAGATGCTTCCTCTAGAGTCCTTCCCTTAGCCAGAACCCATTATCTCCAGAAACTATGTAGTTTTTTCCTTCAAGAATATCAGCTGCCCATTTCACCTTGCCTACTTCAACAGCGCAAATTTGTTTCTCAGTGGTCACTATGCAATTCCTTCCCTTAGTGAGGATTGTGCAAAAATTTCCCTCAGTTTGGCCTGAGCTGCACAATGCATAGTATCAGTGATCAAACTCGAACCTTGTTTGCTTAAACTACGCAATTCTGCATTCATTGGGCCTTCTCCCCAGGCCAGTCACTCAATCTCGACCCAGTTTATGGACCCAAATAAAACTTATTAGACTAGGGATTTATCAAGCTGATGTCGTCGTGTCATGAGTGGATTATAGATACAAGAATTCTACTAGGCTATGACAAGATGATGAAGAAGGATATTAAGAAGGACATGCTAGATGACTCTCAAGGAGCCTAGGAGAAAATATAGTTATCAAATAATATGATCAAGGAGCCCAGGGTATGATATAAGATCAGGACCGCGTGAAGACTCCATCTGATGCATAACCCTTTGGAGGGTAGGTATGGAAAACAAAGCACATCTTTTGAAATACATATCTTAGTGTAGCATGAAGGGTTGATTACCATTGTCATATCATTATGTCTTCAATGACATTCATGGTTGAAAGCACTGAAATTCATTCCATGTGTTTCCTCTAAGTATCTTTCTCCCTTTCTCTAGTTGGATCAATGGTCATCTTCTAGCATGTTTGGTTGTTATGTCATGTTTGCAAACCTTTCTGGTGACCTCGAAGGTTGGTCTTTGTGTATACGAATTATCCTAGCCATGTAAACACATGTCGCACTCACTAACAAAGTCTTGAGCATTGTCGCACAAGTGTCATCAAGGTCATCCTAAAGTCTATCTCAAGTGTCACACTTGTCGTTTCTTATCTTGAGATAGCCGCTCAGAGGGTAATGCTTTGATTTTTGTTCCGATGGTTTGTTGTTGTCATGTCATCGAAGTATGATAAGTGTGTCATCATAGTTTGAGCTCATCATGAGTCCATCTTTACCCTCACACTTAGCCATTTTCAGAAATCTTCTCGACCGGGAAAATCAACTTCACTAGGCCCCGTCCGTGCTTTGCACTGTGTAGTCTCAGCCATAAATGATGTGACCTTGATGACTAGAACTGCACAATCACTATCCTCTAGGCAATTGCACTAAACAATTCCAGAGTTTATAACCCTTCCTTGATTCCTAGAATTAAGCAACAATTCCTTCCAATCTTGCTTGAACTGCACATTTCTCACTTTTAGTCCTCAAGATTTTCCATTGCTTGTTGAAATCACACAGTGTGCATAGAGCACAACCTAACTTGGCCTCCAGAATTGTGCAAAGGTGTCCCCTAGTGTCCTCCCTTAGTCATAGCTCGTTGTCCTCAGGAACTGCGCAGTTTTGGCCTCCAGGACTCTCTGCTTCACAGTCCTCCTAGCCTCTGAAAAATGTGCAGAAATGACCAGCCTTGGCATCACATTGCACCAACCACTGCTGACTTGAACTACACAATCTCATTTCCCAGTGGCCACTACGGAATTTTTCTCCTCATTGAGGATTGTGCTAAAAAAATTCCTCAGTCAAGCCTAAGTTGCGCTCTGCGTAGTTTCAGTGATCAAACTCTCTCCCTGCCAATTGGAACTGTGCAATGCATAGTCATTGATCCTTGCCTCCCAGCCTGTGACTTTTCCTAAGCCTATTCCATGGATCATAATGCACCATCTTAGAAGAGGGAGTTTTTGGATTGATGTCATCTGGTCATGAGTGAATTGTAGGAACAGGTACACTGTTAAATCATGGCGAGATGATAAAAAAAAAGAGAAGAAAGAGAGAACATGCTATAAGACTCACTTGTAGTTAGACGAGCAAGGGATCTTATCAAGAACAAGAAAAGGGAGCACATACATGTAACCACCTGGGGAGACCAAAGATAATTAAATACCCTGCATCATCAATCTATATAGAGTTGAAGAGAAAGCACATCTAAGTACACATCCATCACTCAATAGCATCAGTGGCTTGATGTTACCATGTCAACAAGCTATTCCATGTTAGCAATGTCATGTTAAGTCATTTCATGAGTTCTCAAAGGCAACATCACTATTATGATCCATATGTATTGTAATGTAAATTGGAATTCCAATGGACACACATGAATATGAAGAGTCATGTTAGTTGAAAAGTCATAGAAAGCTGAACAATCATGAGGGTAGTCAAAGACTCCCAAGGGTGAAGCATCACCTATTGGTTATATATAACCCCCTCATTGTATGAGGAAAGGACTTTTCACCTTGGCTCCTCCCACAAAGCACAAAGAGTTTTATTCATTTCTTTGAGCAGCAAGGAGTGGCTCTAATGTCCCACTACTCATGCTAGTGATGTATCATTTAAATATGTATCTTGGAATTTTTCTTAAAGCCTTCTCGAGCCAACACTTTTCCATGCCTGACTTATGGATGTTTGTAATACTATTCAGTGAGAATTTGTATTTCATGTTTCTTTCACATGTACTAAGATAGTTGAACTATTTCGGTTGTTTTAGTGCTTATCTTGTTGTGAATGTGATGTTATGGTTGTCATTGTTGTCTCATCCTTGCGGACTACTCTGCAAGATACTAGACAAACCTTTCCCCGCTCATTGGTTATAACGACCATGACATATGATGTGAATTATGCCCCTAGATGGTAGACATATCTTTCAATGTTCTTTGGTTTTAATGACTACCACATTCATTGTGGACTATTCTACTGGATGTTGGACAGACCTTCCTGGTAAACGTGCTTCTCTTCCTAGGTGGTACTATTATCTCTCACTTAGAGGCTAACTTTTCTCCACCTTTTTGTAGTAAGAGAACCTAGACACAATTATGTTGCACACTCACCAGGCACACTCACCTTTCTTTTCGAAGGTACCATTGCAACACTCTCATGTGCTGAAAGCTAGAGCTAGGGAAAATCTCTAAGTATATGGAAATTGCGCCATAATGCCGTATGGGACTCCTACACCAAACAGTGTGAGGTCTAATTGGACCGTCATATCAGGGAGATCCCCTAAATGTTGGCTAATCCATCACCATTAACACCATTCCCAATCTGGACTAACATTCTGTCAAACACTTGGCATCAATCCAATCTACATGAAATGAATACAAGACAAAGCATAAATGGTTGATAACTCATATGGGACTTGACAAGAAGGATCACCACCCCTTTCCTTTAACTATTTTGAAATCAATTAGGTCTTACATCCATTATCCTTTTAGTTACAAGTAAATACATGAAATAACCATGACTATAACCAGTTAGATAACCATGCTTATAAGAAACATTAAACCATGTAAATAACAATGATATAACAACTATTAAGGCCGCACAATAACAAGTACAAAATCAAAAAAACTTATCTTTTATTAAACATAGGAAAGAGTCAACCAGGTTCGGGACTTCCACATACCACCCGATCATAGACATGGCTAAACCAAATCTCTCTTTCAGCTAGTCACCCCCGTGCCATATTCTAAGCATGAATGTGTCATCTCATGGATAAACCAATCCAAAAAACACCAAGGGAATATAGAGGTTAAACCACCTCCACCCTTACCAAACCTTGATCTCACCAAAAGTGGCACTGAGATCACAAAACCAAACTGAGCTTGGAATGCCTTTGGACTCCATCACTATCCTTGAGGAATCTTCCATCTCCTTGTCTCTCAAGATTTACCGCAATCCACGTTGGATCCCTAGGCGCTAAACCAAGACACCAGTATTTGGGATTTTCCACATTCCACACCAAATCACTAGGCCCTAACCGAGACTCCACCCTCAGGCTTTACCATGTATCGTGCCCAAACCGGTCAAAGGGATTGCTAGGCCTTTAGCAATTTTCTTAAGGCCACCTCTACCCTAGATTCTAAAACCATCCAAAAATTCCAAAGCTCAAAACCAAGAAAACGATCCCATCACACCATGGCTATGTAGAAAAAGGCAAGGCAAAGGTGAAAACCACTATCATAACCTGGAAAACCCATGCCACCAACAACAAGAGAACCATATACCAACATTCAAATCCATGCATGTCAAAAATAGCTAGGAAATCACACATGCAAAATGTTACCTGCATGTATTCCTACTTAAGCTGTGTGATCCTGCTCTTCCTTGCTTGATCTTTGCTCTCCTTCCCTTCCTTTTCCTTCGATTGCTTTCTTTCCCTTCCTTGCTCCAAAGCTACAATGCTCCAAGAAAACTCTAAGTGTCCGAGAGTGAGAGAGAGAGAGAGATAATAATGATAGAACTCTAAAAATGAACTAAAAAAAATCCATGAACTAATCCCCATAATCATTTTTATCAATGAGGCCTCTATTTTGTTCATTTTCCATTATTTTCCTTCAATTTCCTCCTCACATGCAACATGTGACCTTTCACCTTCCTTTTCTCCTATTTTCCATTATTTTCATAAATAAATGTTCCAAAATACCTTTTGTCCTTTTTAATGCCTTAGCCATTGCATTTTCCAATTTCACTTAGCCATAAACACATCTACTGATGACCACTAGGATATCTTTGCCCAATATTCATCTTGGAATAAGTGTCCCTTAATTGTGGTCTTATTTTTCCTTTATTAACTTTTATTATATGAAATTTTTACCAGGGGTTGTTACAGACCCCTCCCCCTTGGGAACACCATCCTCGGTGTTAAACCACACCAATACCTCAATAAAATCATTGAAAAGAAAACATACTTCCCATGGAGGGTTATAACTTAGCTCGTTGCATTATTTACAATTATCACAATGCTGAGAAGCAAACGAACATGACAAAATGAAAAAATAACAACCTTACCACTTATTGGAGCTTTATAACATAGCTCATGGTGGTAATTACATCCATATACATATGTACGTATACCAAAACATTAGCACAACATATTCCAAACATATACCATATAGCATAGCACAATTGTTTTGCCTCCACCGACAAAGAAGGAAGGATACATGTCCCACATCTGATCCGCCATCTCCCATGTAGCTTCTTCAAGCCCAATGTGATTCCATTGCAATTTAACTCTCTCTATGGCTATGTCCATGACCATGAGTTTCTTCCACTACAATATGCACTGAGGGTCTAGCTAGAATTATCCTTCTTGCTCCACCTACAATTCAAACCAATCAATAACATGATCAACATCCTTTATATACCTTTCAAGAAATGAAACATGGAAAACATTGTGGATTTTCACTGTTGGAGGAAGTGCAAGTCCATAGGCCACAAGTCCAATCCTCTCAAGGATGTCAAAAGGCTTGCAATACCGTGGTGCCAACTTAGCACTTAATCCAATCCCGAAAGAGCTCTTCTTGGGCTTGATGTGCAAATACACATTTTTCCCAACCTAAAACTCCTTGAATTCCCTATGCTATTCCGCATAAATATTTTGTCTATCTTGTGTTGCTCCTTGAATTCCCTATGCTATTCCGCATAAATATTTTTTCTATCTTGTGCTACCTTTAGATTCTTCTTTATAACCTAAATTTCCTACCAACATATCTAGTCCAATAAGTACCTTGTTCACTGAATCACTCTCACTGATGGGACTATTAGAAGTCCACCCATATAGTTCCTTGAAAGGACTCATCCTTAATGACTCCTGATAACCGTTGTTGTATTAAAACTCAACTAATGGAATATATTCTTCCCATGTTCTTTGCTGGTGCATCACATAAATCCTCAGCACATCCTCCATGATCATGTTAACCCTCTATGTCTTTCCATCTGTCTGCGGATGATAGGTTGTATGGAAGGCAAAATCTATACCCATACCTGCAAATAGCTCCTTCCAAAACTTGGAAGTGAACTTCGCATCCCTATCCGAAAAAATCTTCTTCAGAACACCATGTAATCTCACGATCCCTGATGAAATCCTGTGCCACCTCACTAGCTAAATATATAGTCTTCACTAGAATGAGGTGACCTACCTTGCTCGGCCTGTCAACCACAACCATAAAATAATCATGTTTCCTTACTGTCTTCGAAAGACTTGTAATGAAATACATCGAAATGACCTAACATTTCCATTCTGGATAGGTTGTAGTATACCACATGGATGCTTACACTCTGCCTTTATCTACTGACAATCGAAACATCTAGCCATGAATGTTGCCACTTCCTTCTTCATATTTGTCCAATAGTAGAACTTCCTTAGTGATGTCAACATCTTCAAATATCCTAGGTGACCCGGTTATGGATTAACGAGGAACTCCCTTAAGATAAGCTTCTTGAGCTCACTGCAATCCGGCACATAGATCTTGTCCCTGAATCACACCAAACGATCTGCTATGAGATGATAGTCTACATCTTGATCACCTGTACATATACCTGTACCTATACCTATACTATGTTGTAACCTTTGCACAATCTCCATATACCTGTCATTCTATTTTCCTTCCTGTAAGATCCTATATTGTAACTCTATCCCATAAGAGCTAATAGTTGCTATATGATTCACCTGTACCTTCCTTCTAAGAGCATCTGTAACCTGGTTCTCCTTTCTCTTAATGTATCTAATCTCAAAGTCAAACTCACTAATGGTAGCCAACCATATGGCTTGCCTGGCATTTAGATTTGGTTGGTCGAACTAGTATCTCAACCCAATATGATCGCTCATCAATACAAATCTTCTACCAAAAAAGATAATTCCTCCACATATTCAAGGCATGAATAATATCTACCAAATCAATATCATGAGTCACATAGTTCTGCTCGTGCTTATTCAACTTCCCAGACTAATAGAACACCACTTGTCCCTTTTGCATAAGGACCCCACCAAGTCCTATTTTACATGCAGCTATAAATAGTACAAACCCTTTATCCAAATCTGTAATCTTAAGGACTGGAGCATTGGTGAACAACTACTCCAGCTGCTCAAAACTAGCTGCACATTCTTCTGTCCATTCAAACTTCATACCTTTCCTATGCAAGGATGTCATAGGATATGGAATACGTAAGAAGTTCCTCATGAACCTCCTGTAGTAACCTACCAACCCCATGAATTATCTCACCTCATCCACATTCTTAACAGCTTCCCACTCCATGAGGGCCCTTATCTTTTTTGGATCTACTGTTATGCATTCCTTGGAAACAACATGTCCCAAGAAATGAACCTCTTTCTGAAAGAAGATGCGCTTTAAGATTGACATACAACTGATGCCCTCTTAGAAATATCAACATTTCTTCTAAATGCTTGACATGCTCTTCTTCATTCTTGGAGTATATCAAGATGTCATCAATGAATACAATAACAAACTTGTCTAAATAAGGACACAACACATTATTTATCAAACACATAAATGTAGCTATGGCATTAGTCAAACCGAATGGAACTACAAAAAAATCATAATTCCCATACCTGGTCATGAAGTAAGTCTTACAGATATCCTCTTCCTTGATGTGTACATGATGGTATCATGATCTCAAGTCGATCTTAGAGAACAATGTTTCTCCCTTTAACTGATCAAACAAATCATCAACCCTCTGCAATGGGTACCTATTCTTGATTTTCACCTTGTTCAAATGCGTGTAATCAATGCACAATCTGATAGTACCATCTTTATTCCTTACAAAAAGAACTGGTGCACCCTAAGGTGATACACTTAGCCCAATGTATCCCTTGTCAAGCATCTCCTTTAACTGCAATTTCAACTCCAGTAGCTCTAAGGTACTCATCTTGTAAGGTGCCTCCGATGCTGGTGTTGCCCCTAGCACCAACTCAATAGATAAATATACTTCCTTGTGAGGAGGTAACTTTGAAACCTCTGCTAGAAACACATCCTAATACTGTTGCAATATAGGGTACCTCTTTAAGATTTTTGCATCCTCAACCTCTTCACCTTTGTAACTAGATATGTGAACTGCAAACACACAATAGTTTCTACAACTACGCTTAGTCTGCATAGTGGAGACCATCCTCACTGATGTAGGCTTCTTAGTTCCTTGCAAAATTATATTTTCCCCATTATCATCCAAGCACTCAATGGCCTTGTCGAAGAAATCCACTTTGTCATTGTGAAGGTATAGTAAATCCATACCCAAAAGAATGTTATATGATCCCAATGGAAGTACGTTCAAATGTGTTGTTGTAGGCATACCATTTAACTCAAAAACACAAGATCTTACCCAATTGTAAACTCTCTTCTTTGTACCTATAGCCAACTGTACCAACCAAGATTCTACATGCACTTCTTTTCTCAAACCACACTTATTCACCAGGTCATGATTAATATAACGATAATTAGATCGAGGATCAATCAAAATAGAAACAACTTGATCACAAAGCTTACCGTCCATCTCAATGATAAATTCCTGATGATCTGCCTGCATGTTGTCCATACCTACATAAATTCGAGGAATTCTACGACCAACATCCCCAATTGTATGTGCCTCCTGAGCACTATAGATTTGGGGTCTAACACCCTAATACTATGGACAATCCCTCTTAAGATGATCCCTACCATATATCCAACATTGTAATGGTGTTATATCATTTTCCCTAGTTTGTTTCTCTCCATGTCCCTTCTCAACTGGATTGAACTTCTTGTAAGGGACTACATTTTCTTTCTCACCTTCATCTTCAGGTCGTCTCTTCTTTTGTGGCCATTTTCCTTTAACTTTCTCATTTCCTTTCAATTCACGCTTAGGCTTAACCTTTCTCTTTGACTACTCATAACAATGTTTCATTTTTAGAATGGCCTCCTCCAACGATGTAGGTTCATCGAACCAAATTTTGTCTCTATATGCTATTAGCATTCCACTGATGAATCTTCGAACCTTGGTCTTCTCCTCCTTGAGGTAAGGCACATATCTCAACAACTCCAAGAACTTTCTAGTATACTCATCATCTATCATGGAACCCATATGGAACTTATAAAACTCCTTAGCTTTGTCATCATAGTAACTTTCCAAAAAATACTTCTTCTTGAAGGGCCTCTCAAATTCATTCCAAGTCAAGTAATCCTCCCAAATACCTTTAACATTCTTCACATCCTCCCACTAGATATCTTCTTTCCCTTTAAGACTAAAATTGGTTATCTTTTCTTTCATGTTCTCTTAATAATCGTGCAATCTAAATAACTTCCTCATACCAAACAACCATGCCTTTGCATCCTATGATTTCTTCATCTCTCCATTGAATATAGATGCCTTTTCTTTCTTAAACTCATCCAAAAAATATACCTTGTCATTCTTCTTGTAATTATGGTAACAATGATGATCATAATTCCTATAAGAACAGAGCTAGAATAGTACATGTGTCTATCACCCCTCCTATCTAGAGTATCCAAGGACCTACCATCTCTGATCATGTCCTCTCCATCCCACATGTACTCACCATGAGATTTGCTACCATATGCCCTGTTAGTTTTTTCCTCTTGCTCATGGTTGATCTGAAGTGGTTCTTGTCACTGCAATTATGACAAACTCTAACATATCATTATATTTACCTCTGCTTCCTTCTCCTATGCTTGTATGATTTTGTCATTATCTGCCTTACAACTCATTATTTTTGGCTTTAAACTTATCAGCATGTCTATCAAATCAGAAGAGTTCCCAACACCATGCTACTCATATGATCCATCTGGAGTGTACCAAGAACTATAGTCTACCATCTTGCTAGTCATATTTGATATTGTTCCGGCAAGTTATCTCATGTCAGTTAAACTAAATCACAATGAACCAACGTACCTTAGCATAATTTGGGGAGGATACCACGTCTTTAGGATCAACAAATAAGCGTAATGCATGTATAACATAATCATGACATCATATAGGAATATAGCACATAAACATATAACCATATAATCATCATTCTAGATAGATTCCAATCATCAATGCATAACCATATCAACTACACATACCATGACCTCATGCATGTCAACAACCATCACATCACTCTACACTTGACCACATGTGAATACTAACGTGCATAAGAAACACTTAATCAACCATACACACATGAAGACACACTCCACAATGACACCATCAACATCCCATGGTGAAATCACTGCAACCATAACCCATACCATACAAATACAACAAGCACATGGTCTTACACATAAGAAACACATTAAATAGACATAAATTCATGACAACACATAGCCCATCCAATCTGAGGGGTGAACCATGCTCTGATACCACTTTGTGATGCACTCATCCCACATCTACCCAAGTAACCAGCCAACTGGGTAAACATGTGATGAGAAGTTACTATGATATGATTTGACTCTCTATGTGTCAGTTAAGGAAGTTGAATCGATGGAAACACACCAAGCCAGTCATTTTGTGCCTGCTAGAGTACTCCCAAAATGCATGCCAGTCATTCCCCTGATCAGCCTGGTAGCCCCTAGGTCCCACTAATCTTTTAGATCAGTAACCCTCCAAATCTCCTTGATATCAACAAGGGTGCATCTGAAAATATCCAAATGCACTCACAACATCGGTATGCATGCATCTGAGGATTTTTATCCTCATAATTATGCCTGCGACTCCAGGATTTGTGCCTCTTTTAAAGCCTAGAATCCAAGTCACTTCCCAGAAATCCCTCTAGCTTTAAGAATCCATAAATTACACCACCACAAGACTTACAAATCAAAAACTAACTCTAGGACTAGGCCTGACCATCCCCAACTGGGACTGTAATTATGTCAAAATCTTGGCATCAATGAAATCTATAGGAAATGAATACAAGACAGAGTATAAATGATTGATAACTCATATGAGACTTGACAAAAAGGATCACCGCCCCCTTCCCTTAACTATTATGACATCCATTATCATTCAGTTACAAGTAAATACATGAAATAACCATGACTATAACCAGAAACATAACCATGCTTATAATTAACATTAAACCATGTAAATAACAATGATATAATAGCTATTAAGGCCACATAATAACAAGTACAAAATCAAGAGGACTTAGCTTTTATTATACATGTGCAAGAGATGACCAAGTACGAGACTTCCACATACCACCTGACTCTAGACATATCTGAACCAAATATTTTTTCATTCAATCACCCCCGTGCCATATTCCAAGTGTGAATGTTGGATCTCATTAATAAACCAATCTAGACTACCTCCACCCTCACCATACTATGATCTCCCCAAAACTAGCATCGGGATCACAAAACCAAACCAAGCTTGGAATGCCTCCATAATCCATCACTGTCCTTGAGGATTTTTTTGTCTCCTTGTCTCTCAGGATTTACCCCAATCCACATCAAAACACTAAGCCCTAGCCGAGACTCTACCCTCAGGCTTTATCATGTATCCCGCGAAAATGGTCAAGGGATTCCTAGGCCTTTGGGAATTTTCCTAAGACCACCTCTGCCCCACATTCTAAAACCATCCAACAATTCCAAAGCTCAAAACTGAGAAAATGACCTCATCACACCATGGCTATCCAGAAAAAGGCAAGGCAAGGTTGAAAACCACTGCCATAACCCGGCAAAACCATGTCACCAACAACAAGAGAACCATATACCAACATATAAAGCCATGCATGTCAAACAAACTAGGAAATCACACATGCAATATGTTACCTGCCAGTATTCCTACTGAATTTTTTGTGATCATGCTCTTCCTTGCTTAATCTTTACTTTCCTTCCTTTCCTTATCCTTCCTTTTCTTGTTTTTCCTATCCTTAATTCAAAGCTAGAATGCTCCAAGAAAACTCTAAGCGTCTAAAAGTGTGAGAGAGAGAGAGAGAGAGAGAATAGTGAGAGAGCTCCAAAACTAAACTGACAAAAAGCCATGAAATGATCCTCATAAGCCATTTTATCAATGAGGCCTCTATTTTCTTCATTTTCCATTATTTTCCTTCAATTTCCTCCTCACATGCAACTTGTGACCTTTCACCTTCCTTTTCTCCTATTTCCCTTTATTTTCATAAATAAATGTCCCAAAATACATTTTTGCATTTTTAATGCCTTAGTCATTGCCTTTGCCAACTACCCTTAGCCATAAACACATCCAGTGATGCCCACTAGGATATATTTTCCCAACATTCACCTTAAAATAAATTTCCCTTAAATAGTCTTATTTTTCCTTTATTAACTTTTATTACATGAAATTTTAACCAAAAACTATTACATTTAATTAGTTCTTAATTTTAAAAAAACTAAAATAATTATATTTGAAATAATTATTAATTTAAGATTAGATAATTGTTTTGCATTTAAATGAAATTATAAGCGGATAATTCGTTTTAGTGGAATTTAGGTACTTTTGATTTGGATTAATAATATATTTTATATATTTAAATTAATGTTTCTATTTATATAAAATATTTAAAAAAATATTATTTTCTAGTTTTAGTTTATAAAATAATATTATTAATATGTTATAAGTGTTATTCTATTGGAATTGCTCGTGGTTTTTTTTAATGTAGTTTTTTTTTTAAATTTGTCATTATATTTTTATTGATATCAAAAAACTTTTACATCTTATCAAAGTTTACATTTCCTTATATGCACCTTTCAAACTATAAGTCCTTTCTTTACATAATTAATGTACTTATATATCATAGGGATAAATAACATTCTGAAGTTTAATCTTGGGGAGTAGCGAGTAAAAAGTAATACATCAAAATATCTTTATATTATCCTCTTCACAAAAACTTTAATCTCAAGGATGATATCAAAATAAAATAAGTAAGTCATATATATAATATAAAGACAAGATTTCCAAGACTAAATGAGACACAAGTGAACAAAAGGACTATCTCTGAAACTACGATGGACATCTTAGTCCAAAATTATCACTAGAGAGGATGTAGATGAGTTGGCTTGAGGAGTTGCTTGAGCTGGTGCATTGATGACCCTACGTATCGGTTGTTGCTCATTGGATTCAGTGTCAAAATTGGAGACTATGTAGTGTTCAATGTTGAACAATTGAGATACTATGTCATTTATATTATACCTAATGTCTATGATGATTCACTTAATGTCTTATTGTCATGCAAAGAGTTTATAATTGTTGATTTGTTTATCTCTTTTCACCATACTGAGTAAGGTTTCCATTTCCCGATGGTGAGTAATAGAGTGGAGGAAGTGGATCCTTCTCCTACGAAACTTCCCTGGATTTGGGGTCCATTTGAGGCTACTCCCTCCAATGTCCATATCCAAAAAATAGGCTCGATGACCAAATTATTTTGCCTCTAACTAGATAATTTATTTTCAAACTTCCAAAGGCGTAGCTTCAAAGAAGTTAGTGATGGAATCCCATCCAAATAGTCTTTTGTGGCATGAGAAGGAGAGCCCTGGGGAGCCTCCCCTACAAATTGAGGCCCGTAAATGTGGTTTCATTGAAACAAAAATCTTGTAAATAAAAACCTACTACCTATGACAAGACAGCTCTCTATAAAGTGGCTACAAGTGAGAAAAAATGATGAGAGGAAATTGTGACTTGTATAACAGGATACTGTAAGTTGGACCATGCAGAGTGTGGTTTTGAGACTATAAATAACCCTTTTAAAACCAAATTGAAAAGGTACCAAAGTACCAAACCCCTCCAACCAAGACTAGACAATGGAAGGAAATCCACGATGGGTCCAAATTATCACCACCGTCGAAGGGAGAAATATGAGAAGTTTGAATGAGGGATTAGACTCGGATTTGTGAATAAAGAGTACGAAAAACATTGACCCAACAAATAACATGTTTGAAGGAGGGACCAGAGTCAGAGTTCCAAATAAAAAGTACAAAAAATTTGACTCAACAAAACGATATCATCCAGGATATGGGACCTTTGATGACTGAGAGGAGAAAAAGATGATATGATCTTCGTCAACTTGCACTACAGATACCAACCTAACTGAATAATAGTAATGTTAGACCAACGAGCAAGCAAAAAAGTGATAATTAACCCCAATTGGAATGACCCAAGATAGTCAATATAAGAACCCAGAAGAATAGGAAACACCATTGGTAATAATGTCACCAACTGATTTTCCAAATGGACCCGAAATGCCAGACCAGATAATTGAAAAACCAACACTTGAATTGGATGTAAAAAGAAAACAAATAGGGGACAATAGCTCCACTATGTCACTTCCAGGTCAAAAGAATTATGACCTTGAACCAACTTCGCTTGAATTTTTGCTTACTATTAAACAATAGAGACATCTCTACAAGTGTTTTTTTACACCCCTCTCTCTGCCACTCTAAAACTCTCACCATGAAAATATTTGTGTGCCCGACGTGATGGGAGAGTCCCTTGGTAGCCAGATGTGGCCCAGGCAATAGATTTCTTTCATTGGGAGGCCAAGAGCCATTATTTTCTCATTAATGAGTGCTCTCAAGTTTTCAGAATGAAACACAGGGACCTCCAATCCAGCATGAGCAGGAATTCCCATGATCACAGCAAAGGTGATTGAGCATAAAATAATGATACCACACGCACTGACAAATTGTTCGTGGGGTGTGCATTTAAGACACGTGAGGGATGGCTTCAGGATACCTCTGAGCGGGCTATGGTCTTGCCATGCTTCCATCCTTGTCCTCCAAGTGTAACCTCATGCATCGTAATCAAGGTTGTCAATTATTTAGCCATCCAAGGATTGCGCATGTTCATAATGATTTCTCTCTTCCTGGGGAAATACACCCACAGGGGCTTCGCGAGGGGAGAAATATCATACCACGTGCATTCATATTGGGGTATACATATTGAAGAAAAAATGACATAATATATTTGAGAATATATAGGGGGTAAAGGGTTTTTATATTGCCAAGTATAAATAATGGAGCTCAAAGTTAATGAAAAAATATAAACGGTATAGAAAATGTTAATGAAAAAATGTATATGGACAATATCTAGTGAAAGTAGAGGTTTTTTTAATTGGGAAGTTGTATTGGGTTCATATTGGTAGGGAGTTAAATAATTTGATTTTTAGAGGCATTTTCCAATACGTAATCAAATTAAGGGTCTTATTTAATATGCCACGAACGCACATGATATGTCAAAAGTTCATTAAGTGAAGCCCCTGTGAATACATCGTCGAGGATATTAACCGAAAATGGATAAAGGATGACCATTTTTTTTTGTCATTGAAAGTAATGGGAATCTTGATGACATCATCAGAAATCACCCCTTCGGGGGCCAAAATAATTCCGTTAATTCCTAAATTTATGGGAATTTAAAAATTAATATTAATTATTGTCAATTAAATAATAACCGTTAATCTAAATTTAAAATCTTCAACAAAATTGTAGCTTGCAAATTAGTTAATAGTATGGAAATATTTAAATTAAAATTATAATTTTAATATTAATCAATATTATTTTTCAATATCATTAAATTAAAATATATTCTTTTTCAATTATTATGAACGTTTAAATTATTACAAATATTAACAATAAATCTAATTCAAAAAAATATCTAAAAATTAATAGTAATTACTTTATTGCATAACTTTTAATGATATGTGTTTTTCTCAATCCAATGACTAATTATAAACAAGTAACAAATTAACCTGTAATGAAACCAATATGTTGTTGTTATTAACCATTTTCGACTTTTATTGCATTTTCATATTATAATAGTAGTACTATTTATATTTTTTTGCAATAAAAGAATAATTCACAGTTATGTATATGCAATTTTATGTATGTAAAATTTAATTTTACAGGTACATTAAAATTTTACATATATAACTTTTCTTCCTATTATATTTATCAATATTAAAGTTTTAATATTTTGTGAAAACATTCATGTAATTATGTTAGACTTTAAGTTTTTGTGGTAGTTTTTTAGAGTAGCAAGATTCGGATTATCCACCGTGTTATGTTTCTTATGTCGATGTTTCAAACCTCAAAGAGGGTCCATCATCAAAACCAAAATTAATAGAATATGGATGGCAGTTATTTTAAGAGAAAAATCTTCCGACCAAAATATATATACAAAAACCTAGAAAATTTTATATCTAAGCCAACTTTTACATATATGAATTTATTTTATTTACATTCATGTAATTATCTACATTTTTAATATCCTTCGTTCCACAACATAGACTATATGTTTTCAAATCAATTAATTTTTAGTTGTGTTTTTCTCAATATTTAAGTATATATTTTTTAAAACTTTTACATTAAGGTGAAAATAAAAATTTTAGTTTATAAAATAAATTTAAATCATATAAAGAGTATAAATTAGTTGAGTTTTTCTCAATATTTAAGTATATATTTTTTTAAACTTTTACATCAACGAGAAAATAAAAATTTTAGTTTATAAAATAAATTTAAATCATATAAAGAGTATAGAAGGAATTGCTATTTTTGAATGGCATAATAAAATTAAATAATATAAAATGTAGTTAAATCATTATTGGTCTTTGCCTAAACGACTATAGCGTTTACAAGAGTGTTGATTTTCTATTAATTTGAGTTGATTTCTCAAAATATGTTGATTTTGCGTGGTTAACCAAAGTTTTTGTTAAGAAATATATTTAAAATTATTTAATTTTAATTTGATTGGATAATCAGGTTTGAAGCTTTATGGCGGGTTTCTCATTTTTCAATGTATTCAAAGTAAGATAACAAAAAAATTATGCGGGGTTGGCTTTTTCTTCCATACATGAAACTAATGTTAAGTTTTAAGTCAGCATTAACTCATAACATTAAATGTTATGTTTTAATGAGTGACTTCTGCACCTGCAATTAATTACGTGTCCGTTGTGAAATTTAACCTTCGAATGTATGACGATTGCACCGAATATGTTCAACCTTCAAATGTATGATGATTGCACATAACATGTTCTTTGATGCTGCGTCAAGAGTTTCAATATTCTCAGCTTTTATGTTGCCATACATATGTTACTTGGGCATCGCAATGCCAGCGATATAACAAATGAAGACCTCTATAATGTAACCACACTTCTCAAAGTTGCCTAGAACAGGCATCACTGTATTAATATGCAAGAATACGTTGATGGTGTCGTCAAGGTAATAATTCTTTGCATTTCCCATTTTCGTGGCCTACATGAAGCTTCCACTCATCGTGTTTAGGGTCAGGGCCAGGCCAATTTGATCAATAGCCGCCATGAGAATAAGATTGATGAAGAGGAAGAAAATAATATTCATATGATAAGTAGGGCACTTGATTGAGGACTCTTCTTGATTAATTGCATTGTGATGCATGATGTAAAAATACATCCTCTTGTGCTTGTGTGGAAAAATAGAGTTTGGATATAGTGGAAGACATTGTGACATTGCATGGAAAAATAGGTTGCAAAATCAATTATTCATTGTTTACGACTACATGTCGAATGGCAACCGGATAAACTTATATTCGGAAAGTCGTCGACGGTACTGATGTGGAGTCGACGATATGCGATCCTCAAAGGCGTAGCGACAGGAGGTGTATCCGCATGAGGGATGGGGGAAGAAGGTCATTCATAGAGACATCAATTAACCTAGCAACGTGTTGCTGCACTTGGATCTCCATGTGTGGGTCGGAGATCTCAGCCTCGCCCAACTATATGAGCACAACGAAAACCTGGGCACGAATCTCGTTATCGGAACTCTGGGATATATAGCGCTAGAGCTCACATGGACGGGGAAGGCTATGCCAAGCTTAGACTTTTACAGATATGGAATTTTTTTGTTGGAAGTGGCATGCGGGAGGAAGCCCATGGAAATATTCGTGTACTCCAAATCGTTGCTATTGGTGTTGGGAATTTCTGATGATTCAAAACAAAAAACGAATTATTCTTTTTCTTAACACAGAGAAACAAAAACAAGTTTCCAGAAGACATAGTTTTTACACACACAAGCTTGTATTCATTAACAAAAAGACAATAGTTACAAAAATTTCTTCTTTAGAGGCAGTTCAAAACTTCACTCTGTGTCTTCCTAAAAAAAATACTACTATGTCTGCACTGCTGTGCATTACAAAACACTTTGTCTCCGCTTGCAAAGTGACACTGCTATGTGTAAAAACCTTTTTTTTTATTCGCACTACCGCATATTACCCTTTTGCATTACATATTCAACAACAAAAAAA
Source organism: Pinus tabuliformis (assembly GCA_031772625.1). Lineage (NCBI taxonomy): Eukaryota > Viridiplantae > Streptophyta > Pinopsida > Pinales > Pinaceae > Pinus > Pinus tabuliformis. The sequence goes on along the minus strand of CM062819.1, from coordinate 1,745,624,734 downwards.
AACATGACATTTACCTTTTACTTGTCCTGTAAAAAGAAACTACTCCCGTGAATAATAAAAATAAAAATTAAATTAAATTCTTTACCTACATTCAATAACCGTAGTAAGTGTAATGAATTTACATTAATTCCGTCAGAAAAACTCATCTGCGAACTGGATACGGCTTTTCAATCAGCGTACTTCAATGTACATTGCAGTAAATAAAAAAAAACATGCTTCTGCTACCATAATTGTTGATCTGCCCCACATTAATCGCACGGTTGTCGGTCAAAATCGCACAGCCTCTTTTACTGTACTTTACCCGCCGGGGAAAGGTAGTTTTGGAAAACCACTCAGGGCACGTGGCAACTGATGAGTGTGATCGCTGCCCCCGGAGAAATACCACTATTTCATGAATGGCAGTGAGGGAATCCTCATGCGATTTTCCAAAAAATATTTGTGGTCACTGTTTAACTGATGCTGCAGTTGACAATAGTATTTCAACACTCCCCTTTAATTTCAACTGCTGGGTTATCGGTCATACCCAAACATTTCCTGAAAAACTCAAAACTTTTCTCCCCAATGGTTTGGTTAGAATATCTGCAACCTGCTCCTGAGTTCTGCAGTGTTGTAAAACAATTTCACCATTGTTTACCAATTCCCTGATGTAATGAAACTTTGTGTCAATGTGTTTCGTTCTCTTATGAAATACATAATTCTTGGATAATGCAATAGCTGAACTATTGTCACAAAAAATCACAGTTCCTTTTGCTTTCTCTTGGCATAAACTCCTTAACATCCTTCTCATTCAAATTGCTTGACACACTGCTGCTGTAGCTGCCACATATTCTGTTTCTACTGTAGACAATGCTACAATAGGTTGTTTTTTAGAAGCCCATGAAATGGCTCTTGAACCCATGTGAAAAACATAACCGGATGTGCTTTTCCGATCATCTACACTTCCAGCCCAATCACTATCAGTGTATCCAACTAAATTTGAACATTCTGAAACAATATATAAAATGCCAAACCTTTTAGTACCTTTAACATACCTCAAAATCCTTTTTGCTGCCTGCCAATGTGCTTCTTTTGGCCTCTCCATGAATCTGGAAATTAAACTAACAGCATGCATTATATCCAGCCTAGTTGCAGTCAAATACATGAGGTTGCCAACTATGCTCTTGTACAAACTAGGATCAAATTCCTTGTTGTTGTCCTCTTTGCTGAGTTTTAATCCGATCACTGTGGAAGTGATTGCTGCTTTGCTCTCCTGCATATTAACTCTTTCCAACACTTCATTAACATATTTTGCTTGTGAGATAAAAATCCCATTTCCATTTTGTTCTACTTCTATTCCTAAGAAGTATCTTAGCAAAACCATGTCAATCATTTCAAATTATTCTTTCATGACTGTTTTGAAATTTCAATAAGGTAATCATCATTACCTGTGAAAATAACATCATCAACATATAACACAACAATTAGTATTTTACCATCCTTCTCTTTGATGTAGAGGGTGGGTTCTCCCTCACACTTTTCAAATCCATTTTCCAGTAGATAGGAATCTATCCTACTGTATGACACTCTTGGTGCTTGCTTCAGCCCATAAAGAGCTTTCTTCAATCTGCACACTTTGTGCTCTTGGCCTTTCTCTTCATAGCCTAGAGGTTGTTCAATGTAAACCTCTTCCTTTAACACTCCATTTAGGAATGCTGACTTCACGTCCATTTGGTAAACTTTCCACTTGTTTTGTGCTGCTATGGACATCACTGCTCTCACGATTTCCATTCTAGAAACCGGTGCAAAAGTTTCCTCATAGTCTCTCCCATACTGCTGCTTATATCCTTTGGCAACAAGTCTTGCCTTGTGTCTTTCTATTTTGCCTTCAGCATTACTCTTGCTCTTGTAGACCCATTTAACTCCAATGACTTCCTTTCCTTTTTGTAGTTCAACTAAATCCCATGTCTTGTTTCTTTCTATGGCTTTGATCTCATCATCCATAGCTTCTATCCATTTCCTATCCTTAATTGCTTCTTCAAAATGAACAGGGTCATCAACATGACAATATAAAGCAAACAAAGAGTTCATACCTTCATTTGTTGCCTCTTGTTCATAAATGTCACTTAAATTTTTGAACTTCTTACCTCTTTCATTTGGTGTACAAGTGCTTGAAGAAGCACTTGAATTTCCTCCTTGTGGTGTGCTTGGAGAAGCACTTTCATTTCTCCTCAAGGGTGTCTCTTGCTGCCCTTGTGTTGGTGCTGCTGTTTGGGGATGTATTTCAACCATCTCCTCATCATCTTCATCATGAGACAAAGAGTTTTTAACATTCATTGTTTTCTCTATGCTTCCATCCCAAGCTTCCTCCTCAATGAACTGAACATCTCTACTCACAATAAGATTCTTGGTGGATGGGTTATACAACCTATAAGATTTGGATTCCTCACTGTTTCCAATGAAAATACATTTCTCCCCTTTGCTGTCCAACTTCTTCCTTAGTTGATCTGGAATGTGTGCATAAGCCACACATCCAAAAACTTTCATGTGGTTGACTCCTTGCTTTGTCCCACTCCATGCTTCTTCTGGCACTCTATTCATGACTGCTTTTGTAGGGAATCTATTCAAAATGTATGCTGCACAGTGTACAACTTCAGCCCAATAATCATTTGGAAAATGCTTTTCCTTTAACATACTCCTTGCCATATCCATGATTGTCCTATTCTTCCTTTCGGCAACTCCATTTTGCTGCGGAGTGTACCTAGTGATAAACTGCTTATGAATTCCATTTTCTCTACAAAAACGTAGAAATTCCTTGGAGATATACTCACCTCCTCTATCAGTTCTTAGAACTTTGATATCCAGCCCACTTTGGTTTTCTACAAGTGCTTTGAAATTGCAAAATCTTTCAAACACTTCACTTTTGTTCTTCAGGAAATAAACCCAAGTTTTTCTAGTAAAATCATCAATAAATGTTAACATATAGTGGTTGCCTGCAAGTGCTGGAGTTTGCATCGGTCCACATAAATCTGAGTGGACAATATCTAAGGGTGCTTTTGCCCTTATGCTTTTCCAAGATGGAAAACTCTCTTTGTGTTGTTTCCCCAGGATACAACCTTCACAATGGCTGTCTAGTTTCTCTATGAATGGTAATCCTCTTGCCATTCCTTTTCTATTCAACAAGTTAAGACCTCCAAAGTTGATATGTCCAAATCTCAAGTGCCATAACCAATTTTAATATTTTGGTTCACTTTGGAAAGCCTCTTGTGTCACTGCTGCTATTTCTTCTCCATTTTTTAAATCTGCTTTCATCCTGAGAGGGAACATCCTGTTCCTTGTCATCTTCACTTCAGCAATACATTGTTTGCTGGGTGTTTTATCCATGATGGTGCATACATCATCCACAAAGAAAACATTGTACCCCTTTTGAATAAGCTGTCTAATACTTATGAGGTTACATTTCATTCCGGGAACATAATAAACATCTGATATGATTTTCTTTTCACCTTTCTTTGTTAAGACATTTACTTCTCCTTTTCCCATAACAGAAACTTTATTATCAGTCCCTAGTGTGACTTGTGACTTCACACTCTGATCTAACATAGAAAACAGGGCTATGTTTCCTATCATATGGTTACTACAACTGGAGTCTACAAACCATACATCTTCACTCTTTGCTTCAACCATATTACAGGCTAAAAATAAATTTTCTTGGCTGATATTTTCTCTAGTGAAATTTGCACTAGTTCTATTATTCATATCATCCTGCTTCTTCCTACATTCATTTGCATAATGCCCATATTTTTTACAATAGTGACATTGGACATTGGATTTATCATACCTTTGTCCTTGAGAATGATGTTGTCCACTTTGTTGGCTGCTACCTTGGCCTTGGTTCTGATTTGGATTGCTGCCTCTTCCTTGAGCATTTGCTCGACTGTTTCTTCCACCTCTGTTTTGGCTTCTGCCTCTTCCTCTCTTGTTTCCTCTGCCTTCACCTCTTCCTCTTCCAAAGAACATCTGGGTCTTAAAGGCATGCTCTAGAGATGCGTTTTCATTTCTACTCAATCTTTACTCATGTGTCATCAGTGATGCAGGTAGTTCATCAACCAAGAAGTTTGTGAGATCCTTTGTCTCTTCTATGGTGGTGACAATCACATCGAACCTTGAGGGTAGGATCCTCAATAGTTTCTCCACAATCCTCCTTTCTTCAAGAATCTCTCCATGAGACCTTATCTGTGTGACCAGACCAATCACATGGGTGAAGAATGAGTCATTATTATATGACTCCATGCAGAGAGTGTCAAAATCTCTCCCGAGCAACTGTAGTTTTGTTGTCTTCACTTTCTCCATGCCTTGATAGGCTATCTTGAGAGTTTGCCATGCTTCTTTGGATCTCTTCGTTGTTGTTATCCTTGAAAACACACTCTCATGCACTGCTTGATACAAAAATTAGAGGGCTTTAGAATCCTTATTCTTATTGCTCTTCAACAGATCTTTCTCTGCCTGAGTCAAGTTATTAAACTCATCTTCATCTGCTGGTTCTTCAAAACCATCCTCAACAAATTCCCATAAGTCTTGGGAAGCAAGAAAATATCTCATAGTTATTTCCCAATAATCATAGTTTTTCCCATTAAATTGTGGGAGCTGAGTATTACAGATACCCATGCTAGTGCTAGATTCAGCCATTCTTGCACTCTTAAATATGCTTCAAAATACTTGACTGTGTATTAAAATAACTGACTGTCTTCAACAGTAACACAAAAAAACTAACTTGAGAAATACCTTGGATTATTTCTTGACTGAGTCTTCACTCTAGTGGAGAAGTTGCTGCAGCAAGAAATCCTTCCTTCAGCTTCTTTGACACCTTCAAAGAGCCTGGACAAGCTCTGATACCATGGTGGGAATTTCTGATAATTCCAAACAAAAAATGAACAGAGAATAATGCTCTGTTTCTTAACACAGAGAAACAAAAAAAAGTTTCCAGAGGACAGAGTTTTTACACACATAAGCTTGTATTCATTAACAAAAAGACAACTGTTACAAAAATCTCTGCTTCAGAGGTAGTTCAAAATTTCACTCTGTCTCTTCCTAAAAAAATACTACTGTGTCTGCACTGTTGTGCCTTACAAAACACTCTGTTTCCGCTTGCAAAGTGACACTGTTATGTGTAAAAACCTTCTTTTTTTATTCGCACTGCCGCGTATTACCCTTTTGCATTACATATTCATCAACAAAAAAAACATGACATTTACCTTTTACTTGTCCCATAAAAAGAAACTACTCCCGTGAATAATAAAAAAATAAAAAAATTAAATTCTTTACCTACATTCAATAACCGTAGTAAGTCTAATGAATTTACATTAATTCCATCAGAAAAACTCATCTGCGAACTGGAAACGGCTTCCCAATTAGCGTACTTCAATGTACATTGCAGTAAACAAAAAAAACATGCTGCCACTACCATAACCGTTGATCTGCCCCACATTATTCGCAGGGTTGTCGGTCAAAATCGCACGGCCTCTTTTACTGTACTTTACCCACTGGGGAAAGGTAGTTTTGGCAAACCACTCAGGGCACGTGGCAGCTGATGAGTTTGATCGCTGCCCTCGGAGAAATACCACTATTTCATGAACGGCGGTGCGGAGAATCCTCAGGCGGTTTTCCAAAAAATATTTGCGGTCGCTGTTTAATTGATGCTGTAGTTGAAAGTAGTATTTCAACAATTGGTGGAGGGGCTCTAGGAGCTGTACGCCCATGAGTCCGCTAGAGGCAGTAGATTCGAAGATCGGAAACTTATTTCTTATTTTTGAAAAAACATATTTTGATTGTGATTAATATTTCTGCTAGAATCATCTTCATCTCATTTTAAATAATTATTAAAAAAAAATAAGCTATAAAAAATGGTTATTTTTCTTTTAAATTAAATCAAAATTTATGTAGTAATTGAATATGGAATTTGGAATTTGTCTTCTCCGACAAGAATATGTAATTTGTCTTCTTTCCAGTAACAAAATTGTTTTACTATTTTGTTGGCCGCCTGGCGCCATGCACAGTTCCTCCATCTGACAATTATTTCTGGGTCACTTGGGATTCTGGCGAAGGGAACATAGAGCAACCTTATAATTCATATTTTCCCCTTCTCATACATGACCGTCCTCATCCCAAATCTCTCATTGTTCCATTCACCAGTCTTGAAGTTCCTCTGTTGATCCTCCACCACATCGAAATCTTTGCTGCAGGGGCCCCTTCATCTTGGCCAAGCCAGATCTCCCATCATGAGAATCCTTCCCTCTCGGATTGTGAATAGTCGAACTATCCCCATCACCATCCAAGATCCCAAATTTTCTTGCGCCTTCAATCAGTTGTGAAACAAACTTGGTCTCTGCTCAGGCTAGCATCCCGGCCATATGCACTTGTCTGGTAACAGAAGAAATGAAATGGGGGAATGGGCATCAATGAGTAATGGAGTGGAACAGCTAGCCCATTTTCCTACTAGGACCCTGGACTCTTCCATCTATCGTCAACTAGTGTTGTCTACCACTAATGTTACTCATTCTTTGGTCCATACATACAAAGTTGCCAACGTTTTATAATGGCGATCTCTATTCATCCAAATTTTAACGGAAGTTCTCCGATGGAAGGAAATTGACCTCTTACTGTAGGCTTTGATCATCACAATGTGAAATATTGGGACTAAATTATAGTTATCCAAAGTTCAGGAATGTTAGTTATCCAAAGTTCAGTAATGTTGTACGTTGTGGCAATTTATTTATATCCAATTTTTTTTAGTGGAGAGTGGTGAGCATTAAGTACATTGTTAGGGCCATTAATTTAGTGGAGAATGACGAGCCTTAAGTACATTGTTATGCGGTATTTAGTGTATTTCAGTGGGTGGTATAAATGTCATCAAATTTAAAATCTTTTTACATTATTTAAATTTAACATTGTGAAATAGATATTGATCGAACTAAACCACACTGCAACTTCAGCCAATAAAACTAGACAAATCTAACACATGGCATAGCTAGATGCTCACTATGATAATCTTTGGTTCTAAACTAATATAAAAATTAAAATTAGAAGGGCCAGAAATAAATTAAGCACAATAAATCAATGTATCATAAAGTGACGTTGTTCAACGCTGACACAAGGAACACTCTGTTTCCTTAATATCGCCAACTCATTGGCTTTGGATTAGGGAGCATATGAGATCCTGCTGAATAGAAACATAAACCCATGGTATGCATTTCGTAAGTCTAGCTGACTAATGAACTCCAAAATGGAAGACGACCTCAAAATCATGTTGATATGCTAGTTGTATCGACGAGCTTTCAGTTTGGAATGGACAAAATGAGTCACATGTTATGCTTGGTCGGCAACTGATTCAAAATTGTATATTTATAAGTATCTCGATGGCACACACTTACAGCCAAGTAAGGATTCCAGACCTGGAAGGGACTGCTGCTACTTGCATACCTTGTTATTTTTCAATTTCAAACTTTTAATATAAATATTTTGGTCGTGATGATTATTTTGTAAGTAAAATATTAAACCATCCCAAATGTTATTGTCGCAAAAATTTTGTCTATTTTTTTTTCTTTCTAGATTGAAAACTCATTATAATGCAAATGATAAAATCCCTACTCAACTTGATATGAAGAATAATGTTTTGGAGGTTTAAAAGATTTAACATGTAGAAAAGAAAATCTTCATAATGTAAAAATTGATAAATCCCAAAATTCTAATGCAATATCAAGAGATTCTTATATATAGTCATTGTATTAGGGATGGAATAAATAATGAATAGAATTATACAAATGATGTGATTATTGTTATTTGATTGGTCTTATTATTTTTATATTGTTGTAGTTGGAAATTTTTTACAATAGAAAAGATACCATATGTCATTTTAAGGTTGTATTTTACATAAAATTATGTTTTATATTTTGTATAATAATTTAGATTTTGTAGGGGTGGCAGGAGGGGGAAGGATTCTCTGCAATCCCGAAGGAATAATAGTTGACAAGTATGATGGGCCTCCATATTAGACACAAATTAAGACCCATCTAAACTTTCTTAGCAACATTAAGTCTATATTAAACCTCTCCTTCTACACTTAATAATTTTTTGTAGCTTTAATATGTTCATTAGGAATGTTTATGGATAATTGCATATATGTGCCTAATATTATTTATTTTTGTAAAATATTGTCAGAATATTGGGCAGATTATGAAGATTTGGAGGAGGAGATAATTTAGGGGCTTTCTCCTTACTACAGGAGGATCAATATTGGATAATAAATTAAAAAAGATATTATAAAATTATTGCACAAATTATGGAGCTCCAGTGATTGATAAAATCTAGGAATGTGTTATGTGTCATTTAATGAAAATTCCTGGTGTTGGGAATTAGATCCACTATTTGAGGGATTTTGGAGGGGAAAGCTTCCTCCTTTCATGGAGAATACTTCCTAATAATTTTTTATAAGTACCAATTCGAATTTTCCTCTAGGGGTTGGTTTTTCTTAGCCTTATTGTGGAGAAAACTTGTATTTTTGTAGCGCCACTTTCATTTCTAGCAGGGATGTACTTATATTGATTCAAATAATGAATATTGGTGTCATTTTTCGCTTCTAAAGCTTGGTATCCTTCATATGAATTTTATTATCCTTGAGCTTGGCCATCCTAAGAGCCTTAAAGCCCTTTTTTATAATTTTCACTTCTTTGTTTCACTTCTTATTCACATCCATCTCTTGTTCTTGTTTTTCTTATTTGTGCATTTAATATTGATGATTTCTTAATGTAGGATTGGTTTAAATTATTGGAGTTATTTTGTAAGATCAAAAACATTAATTCATGTTTCGAACAACTTTGGAAGGTCATAGTAATCATTTAGCTAATTGATTAGTTTTCTTATTCACAAATCTAGAATATTTTATAAGTACCTTGTAGCAAATAGTAGTAATTTTTTAATATTTTTTAGAGCATGCTAATAATATTAATTTGAGTTTATTCCACTTGTATTAGATCATAAAAACATTAAATTAAAAAAAAAAAAATACCCCATTTAATTTTCACTTGATTAGGTTAGTCATTTGATGGGTTAACTAGCTCACTAGTTCTCAAATTTCTAGATTTTAGACTAGTAATTTTCCTGCTATTTTTTAGCACATGTTAACAGGGGTATTTCTGAGTGATTCTACTTTGAATGGAGACCTAATAAATCATGTTCAATAAAAAAATGTGTCCCATCCCATTTGGATTTGGTTTACTTGTTCATTCGGTGAATTATATTTTTATACAGAAAACCTGTAACTTCTTGTAAAAAGCAATATAACTTTATGTAGCACTCCTCTAACACGAGTAAAATTGACCATATTTTCTCACAACACTTGGTTTTTGTCTCTTAGGGTTGAATCATAAACTCTAGGCTCTAAATTTGTGATTAAGGAAGAATGAAACACCAATTAGGACATGTTTTTAAAAAAAGTAGATTAGGCCTATTTATTTGAATTCATGCCCTTAGGATTTCAATTACAAATTGTTGTTCTTCCCTATGATTACTTTCTTTGCAAAGTAGCATTTCCATTTATGAAATTAGTTTAGGGTTTGGTTTCATTACATTCACTCCATACATCATGACAGCGAAAGAATGACACATTGTATGCTGCACATATAGTTCCAATACCTCTTAAGTTTGTACGAACCCCGAGTTGATAGTTAAAGTTGGTATCCTTGGGATTTGAAACATTATTGTTGCAATAATGAGGCTCATTAAAGGATTATTTGGGATTAGGAATAAAGTCCAAAAACCAAGAAAAGGTATATGGTGTCTACATGGGGCTCCTCTTAGCCTATACGAGGGAAATTAGAGACACGTTAATCCTAGGAGACTCTTTTCTTATCATAAGGAATCTGCGACCAAGATCCATCACTTAGGATATCAAGATAAATCAAATTCTTCAATGAACTCAACATATCCTCCTCTCATTCAATATTTCTCAGTCCTTTTACATCCTAAGGAACCTAAATTTAGTGGTCGATCTTTTGGCAAACAATGCTTGGAAAATGAAAGAAGGTCAAACAAAAATTAATGGTGGTGAGGATTTCCCCCATCCCTTAATGGATATCATGAAATCTTCTCTCATTTAAAATTCTCTTTCTAGTCCCATTCCCAAAAGGAAGCATAATAAGGTTACCCATATCCCCCCCATGAACTCCTCTTGCCCATCCATCTCTCCAGTCCACAATTCATTGGCATCGAAACATAGTACCTCTTCACCCAAGCACATGATAATCCCCTCCATCTTCATCATCATGTGGGGCATTCTCATTGGTCCCCACATGGGATTCATCTAGATGAATCTACATGCAAGTGTGGGAAAATTATTGTCTTCCTCACCGATCAAGGCTCATCCCAGGCAACATTAACGTCTCCTCATGTGAATTCACTCAACTGACAAGCTCCATTTACTCCCTCTGGAAAAGATTAGACCACTTAACTGATTGAGGTTTAGGTTGAATATAGTAGGATTACCCTCAATCACTAGGCTTATGATGGAGGCATCTTGGGATCCTAGTGGCTCAGATTCCATATTTCATTTTCACACGAGATATCAGCAAGGTAAATTCTATAAATCACCTTCGAGTTGTTTAAAATATTCCATTTTGTTGGTTGTTGACAAGTCCAACAAGAAGTAAGTAAGGGTGTGGCTTTTCAATCTCTTTGTGTTTAAGGCAGGTGTGTCTCAGATTAGGGAGTCTCCTCTGTTTATTCTAGGTTGTGCCTCCCCTTCAAGAAAAATTGGCTTAGTGAAGATAATTTCGATAGTTGAAGTGAATTTCACAATCTCCAAATCACCTTGGTTCCGTTTAAATTTCTCCATCATGTTGGTTGCTAACAAGTCTAGCTAAAAGGTAGTAAGGGTATGGATTTTATTTTCTTTGTGGTGAAGGTGGGTGCGTCTCAATCTATCGCGACTCTCCTATTTGGACTAGGTGGTGCCTCCCTTTTCATGAAAATTGGCTCTACGAAGAGAATCCCGACGGGTGAAGAGAATTCCTCTGACTCTATTAGGGGATCAATTAAGACCCTTAGTATCTCCCTTGACATTTTTGTCTCTACTCTACAACATTATTTCTCCATGACTACCTGTTCCTGGTGTTGTTGATAAGCATGCTCGAATTGGGTGGTGAGAAGAATCTTCAAAATTTTGGTTATGGAAAGGACTTATCCTAATTCTAGATCGCTACTCCCCTTTGTCTGTGAACAATGTGACAAAGAGAATGTCAAATTGAGAGAGGAGATATATGACTTGTACTTATTGTTGCATCAAAAAAGTGATTCGGCATGCGATAATTTAGACACAATGGAAAATCAAAGAAAACATATAGTTCTCTTTAAAAATGAGGTTGGGGCATTGAAAAGCATGATATAGGACCTTCAGTTGCAGATGGCCAAGCCAAACACCCCTCTAGAAGTAACGAGCCTAGGATTTTACTTAAACCACCCAATTGATCCTGATATCTAATCCGCAATTGTAATGATTGGTTTCTACTTCATTTCCCTTCTGTCACAATTTTGTCGTGTTTACACTAGTAGAACAACAAGAGTATTATTACTTTTTATAGTTAGTAGTGACAAGTGGGCGTGGCTAGATAGTCTGCAAATGTCAAAATTGATGCTCATTGATGTAGTTGAAATGTAAATCCCCTAAATATTTTTTGCGTTTGGGCACATAATTAATAGAAAAAGTAATCATTATTGTGAAGAAAAAAATAATTTAAATTTTGTTTTTTTCATCATCAATAATAAATCATTCAAATATAAGTGGTAGAGAAAAACTTAATATTCCAAGAACTTGAGAAAAATGTGGTAGTGATTAAAGCATACAAATAATGTGTGATGAAATTGTTGGCATTATGACCCATGTGTTGTCCTTGTTGGCAACCTACTTGACGTGTTTCCGTTTGATGGAAACCTACTGGATGTGTTTCCTTTTGATGGCAACCTACTTGATGAAGATGTGAGCAGGATGTGTCTACATGTGACAGAAAAGGATTATCATTTCAGAGACAGAAGAATGATAAAGATGAAGCTTGAAGAAGTATACGCAAGTTTGTTGAAGCAAAATCGAGTATACGTAGGTCCTATGAAGCAAAGTAGAGTATACGCGGGTTCTGTAAAGAAAATTTGCGTACACACGTGGGTATGAAGAAGAAAATTCACGTACATATTCTGCCCCATGGTATTCCAAATATCAAGGATCTTTACCATGCTATTGACTTATGGTATTGAGCCTAGCAACGAATATTTGATCTCATCTAAGAGTACCATTGGCACTAGTACAGTTTTGACCTCTGGTATTGTCTAAGGGCTAAGCCATATAAGGAGATGAAGATCAAAGTGTTTGGCATGTGCAAGTGATGAATATTTTATGAATAGTTCGATCTGAAGAAAATATGAATGTAATGAATTTCTAATGATTTTCTTGATCTAAAACTAAGTATGCACCTGGGAATTTGATGATGGACTAGATCCAATAGATCTGAAAAGACAATTTTAAGTATGGGTTGATTTCATCATTGATGATAGTGTCTTGACGTGTGATTTTTCTGTGTATGCCTAGGTATGTCTGAAGTTCTATGACGAAATGAAAGTTTGTGCCAATAATTTCGAATCTATACATGGGTTTGATAACCTAAAAGGCACATACGCATGCGTTTTTATGCCTGGTAATTTGCATATATATTCAAATCTATACGTGGGTTTTATTTTGGAGAAGCACGTATACACATAGGAATGTTCTGAGAATAGCGCTTATATAAGCTAGGGTTTTGCTGAAAAAGATGTCTGGTGAGTTTAATTTGTCTTTTTGTGTTCTTGTTGCTTTTCAATGAAGTCTTACTTGAGGATGTGGGCCTAATAGTGATGTTTTGATTGAGGATTGGTTGATTGAAGAATGATGAAGCTACTAGATGTTTGTGATTGAATATTAGTGATGGTTCTATGATTATTTCATAATGATGCATTGGATCTTTGTATGATTCAATATTTATTTTAGAGTGACAGTGGTTCAGTTTCAAGGTTTAATGTTTTGAGATATTTACGTGAGTATGCTTCAAGGAAGTCGCGTATGCACGCGGGTTTGCTACAATAAATTAATGTATATAATATGAGAGTTCATTGATCATGGATTTCAATTGATTCAGTAAGTTGATGCAGTATTTGGATTAAGTATTAGTATTCTGGTTACAGTGATCTAACTGTTTTGGTTGTTTGAGAATAATTTGATTTAGTTGAATTTCAGTTGATTCAGTGACTGGTTGATTTAGTTGGTTCATAGAGTGGTTTTCTTGGCTGATTCAATCATTTAGTTACAGTGATCAGCTTTCAACTTTTATATTTGGTATTGGGCTTAAATGATGGTAGTGGGTCCAGCCTGAAAATTTCATGAAACTTGGCCTACAATTCTGATGTTTTGTAGCAAGTTGATCCAGTGTGAAAATTTATAAAACATGGTCCACAAAAGTGTTGAGGGTTGGAGACTTCAATGAGAAATTTGAATCTTCCTTCCAGTGGTAGTTGGTAAATTAGATCAGGGGATTGGATCTCCCTTCTAGTGGTAGCTGGTAAACGAGATCAGGGGGTTAGAGCTCCCTTTTAGTGGGTGCTGGAGAATGAGAGAAGATTGTAGCCTTTAGCAAGTGTGTGCCTATCTGTTGTTATAAGTCTGCGCTAGTACAATATTGTAAGAAGTTTTCATTATAATAAAATATGAAGACAGAGACGACAGCAGCGATGGTCTTTTCCCACATTGGGTTTCCACCTAAGAATCTGGATATTCATGTGTGTTGATGTGTTGCTTATATGTGATGGTTTATTTTGTTTTTATTTCACATGGTTACTGTTTATTTAATTTTTAATGAAGTAGTGATGCACTGGCTCAAGATAAACAAATGATGAATTAACTGAAATGTATGTTTATTGGATATACGGTAGTTGTTTGAATAAAAATCGCGTACATATGTGGGTTCCCTTTAGGAAATATGTGTAAAGAAATATGGATATGAAATTGAAAAGTTTAGTGATTTGAAAATACTGATTCACCCCTCCCCCCAACCTGAGTATTTTCCCCATCAATTGGAATCAGAGCAAGTCCTTCAGAAGAAGTTTGACCTCTTGAAGGAAGATTCATCAAGATGAGTAGTCAAGAAAGAGTATTTTCTATCAGGCCACCTATATTTAACAGAACTAACTTTGTCTTTTAGAAAGTTGGTATGAGAGCATACTTGAAGGAACTAGGATTTGATGTATGGGAAATCATTGAAAGTGGATATCAATGCCTATTCCCACAGATACTACAGGAAAGAAACAATATAAAATCAATGTAAAAGTTGTAAATTCCATCTTAGGAAGTATTGTCGAGTCTTCGTTTGTGAAGGTAATGCATATGCAGACATCAAATGGAATGTGGGATAAGATTATCCAAAGTTATGAGGGAGACACCAAGGTAAAATGTGTTAAACTCCAAACATTCAAAATACAGTATGAGACATTGAAAATGCATGATGATGAAAGCATTGCAACTTTTTTTTGAGTAGATCAAATTGTTAATTCCATGAGAAATATTGACGAAGAAATAAAATATGTTATTGTTGTTGAAAATATTTTGAGATCACTAACTCCGAAGATCGATTCCAAAGTCTCTACTATTAAAGAAATGCAGGATCTAAAAAGTCTCGCACTTGATCAACTCCATGCAATATTGACAACATTTGAGATGAGGAAAGGTGGTCCTTCAAACATGAGAAAAGAAACCTTCAAATCTACTGCAAAAGGAAAGGAAAAGGAAGAATCAGGTTATCTATTAAAAGAAGAAGAGAAAAAAATTGTAAAGAAACTCCAAGTGGGTGTTGGAAGATTTAGAGGTCTGCTTCCCTTCAAATGTTTTTCTTGTGGTAGAATTGGTCATTACGCTGCTAAGTTTCCATATGGAGAAAATTATGAGAAACAGAAAGAAGCTGCAAAAATAAATAGGAGAAGGTTTTAAGACAAGATAATTTTTTATACACATTAAGACAGTGATGGTCTTTTAAATGGTGAAGAAGGTGAGTCTAATCAAGAATGTCAATTCATTATGGCATTTGAAGATAGAAGTAGTAATGAGTTGGATGGTCTAGAAGAAAATGATATTTTCATTGAAAATTTTGACAGGGATATATCAGATACAATGTCAATTATAGATGTGAGAAAATATTCATGTTTGGGAGCACCCCAGTTTATATTGATCAAGAATGAAGAATCCAATAATAAAGCATTATCAGGTATGGGATTTTCTTGTAACTGTGATCCATTCCCGTGTCTATTGAATAATTATCGTGATGATGACAGTAAAGAAAATGAACTTGCACTCATGGGTAAAAGTGAAAGTAAGAAATCTAAAAGGAAAAGAGATTAAAAAATGATGCCTCTAAAAGAAGAAGATCAAGGAAAATCAGAAACAATGGACAATGTAGATGTGTCTATGCTAAGAAAAGATAGCTATCAACAATGGAAGGAAAAGATGAATTCCAATCTAATGAACCTCGATGCTTGGTGTCTAGTATGCAATGGCTACATCAATTCTCCTCCATCAGACAAGGAAGTGAAAAAGAAAAGTAAGGCTTTGAGTAACATCTTTTGTAGCATACCTGATTCAACATTAAATAACGTTATGCATTATACATTTGCAAAGAAACTGTGGGATAAAGTTCAGGAAATCCATGAAGAAATCCCAAAGAGGTAACTATCAGGTAATCATATCCATAAAAATGTGTCAATATTTGTTATGTCAAATGGAGTTGTTGATTCAAAAGAAGACGAGTTAGAAGAAATTTTCGATCTTAGAACAAAACTTGATCTTGCTTTGAAAAATAATGTTAATCTTAAAGATAAGTTGCAGGAGTATAATAAAATAATCATATTAAATCAGTATATGCTACTATGGAATCTAAACAATATTGTGAAGGTCTTGAAGCTGAGATTGCCTCTCGAAGAGAAGATCTTGAAAATCAGATAAGTGAAATGAAAAACTACTTCAAGCATTTGAAGAACAAGAAAATGGGCTAAAAGAAGAGATTCGCAAATTAAAGTAGCAAGTGGAGGAAAAAAGAAAGGTTGAAAAAGGTATGAAGAAGAAGTATCTAGAAAAGGAAAATCAATATCAAAGAATGGAGGTTGAGATAAACATCCTAAAAGGTAAATTAGAAGAAAAAGATAAACATTTTCTATTTCAAGAAAGTACTAAGATTTTAGATAATATTCTTAGTAATCAAAGGTATCCTACCATCAAATTTGGTCATGGTTTTCATGAAATTGTTGAACGAGAATCTACTTCACAAAATGAGGCAAGGATTTTAAAGAGTAACAATGCAAAACTTGAAATTTTCAACAAAGAGATAAGAAGTCAACCTGATCAACAACCAACGAAAGTGAATCTTCAAATAAAATGATTTACTCCTAATTATAAAAATATTAATCGATTCTCTCCTCTAATCAATAACGTTTAGTGTTCTATATGTCATAATTATGGACATGTTGCATCCAATTGCAAAAGTAGACTATTTCAAGCTAATAACCGCCTCAAAGAGAGATAATCATCTTCCAGGTACTTTAAGGGATATTGTTTTGCTTGCAATATATTTTGTCATAAATCCATTGATTGCAATAGAAGCAATGTGAAACAGAGATATTATGATATATCTGCTGATATAATATGTTATGCTTGTGACAAATTTGGGCATGTAGCAAAAGAATGTAGAAACAAGTTTGTGGATCAACGTAGACAACCAGATAACAATATTAATGCCAGACTACCTGAAAAATATGGATCCATCAATATTTCTCATAATAAGAAGAAATAAGAAGAATAGATAAGGTGTGGTATTGCTCTCTACTAATTTGGAGAAGAAGATAAATGGTACATGGATAGCATATGCTCTCATCACATGACTGGAGATAAGAGTAAGATGAAGTCTCTCAAGAAAAACAAATATGGTAATGTTATTCTTGGAACTAATGTTCCAAAAAAAATTCTCGGAAAGATTAAAGAAATAATTAATAAACATAAAGGAGCAGTGGATGCTTTATTAGCTCAAGGGCTAAAGAATAATATTCTATGTGTAGTTCAAATGGAAGATAAAGGAAATATAATTGTGTTTACATCAACCAAGTGCAAGGTTATGGATGAAGAAACTAGAAAAGTCATAGCAAGAGAATGTAGAAACCTAGAAAAATTATATGTGGTTAAAGAACAAATTTCTCGGAGATATGAGGAGGATTTAGACTCAGAGTAAAAGAAGACGATTTCCGTTGCAGTCCATTATTCTTAGAAGAGTACTTTTAACAGTGACTGCAAAAGTGATGTGAGGTACATGATCTCATGAGAACAGAAGATGATTATTAGGTCCCTACGATCAGTGATGTGTAATCACAGGGGGAGTAATACATGTTTTGTCTTCATGATTATTCCCATGATTGTTATGATATTTAGTTTCTTATACTATTGGCAATGCATTTGGTGTAGTAATAATAAACAGGTACATTCAGTAAAGGCACATGGGGAGATGAAGTTGTGAAGTTTCAGTTTCTATATGCGGATACTATGAAGATAGGTCATGTATATACGCAAGTTCTGAGTTGAACAATCGTGTATTTTTTTATTCGATGATGAAACTGTGGGACAGACTTGGGAAAAGGATTTGATATACTTTAGACAATTATTATTTAACTTTAATGTTCTGATGGTTGATGCTTACAGTCAGTTGATGCAATTTAGAAGTGGTTTTGGCTTTTATAAGTTGTTGATTCCTTGATGGTTGATTGATTGATGAAGATACTTTGATATATGAGATGATATGATTAGCTCTGACAGTGAATAGTTGGCACAAGTTGAGGGGGCATTTGTTATGCTTCTAATAATACGTTGTTTATTTTAGAATTCCTTAGTGCATATTGATGCTTATCAATGGTAATAATGCTTATGTTGTTGAAGTTCTTGAATGATGATGCATGAGTTGTGGAAATAACATGTATATCTTGATATCTCATGCTATGATTATTTGACGATAATCTGCTATCATGTATAAAGCCTATGGGATGAGTAGTTGATAATGATCTCTACTAGAGTTGCATATTGGTGAAATAAGTTCTTGATGAAGTGGTTTTGGAGTGATAATTCTTCTTGTATGAAGAATTTGTGCCAAGAGAATGAGGTTGCTAAGACATGGTTATTGATATTCTATTGCTACATTTGTTGGATCATACTTGGAAACATGGCATATTTTGATGATGTTGAAGAATGATGGTACACTGCCCTATCTTATTTTATGATGATATGCTTGGTTCTCATCTATGCTGTTATTGTTGCATACCTAGTCACAATTTAATGATATTGAAGGTACATTGTCCTATCTTGCATATTGATGATGAGTTGTTGTTGTCAGATGCTTATGGTATAGATCCTATATGGTATATGATAGTTGTTGATGAAGACCATGATCTTATTGAGGTCTTTTGTCTTTGTTATAAATGTCATAAATGTCATTTGATGTAAAGGTCATCTAAAGACCTACGATGCAATCATTATAAAGTTCAGTCATATATGGACTACTGCGATCGAGTCCTTTTGGGCATGTGATGTAATCTGTAACCCCACTGTGATTGGGTGGTTGATGTAATAATGAATTCAAATATGTAACCTCATTGTCATTGGGTGATTGATGTAAGTTTGAGTCTTTAGTGATAGGAAAAGGCATATTCAGTTGACTCATAGAGTCATGTATTTCATTTTACATCCTTCAAAAATTCTAGCATGTGCTCAGGGGGACCATGTTCAGTATTCAGTGTTCACACTTAGCAGTTTAGATCTACAGTGCTCAAGAGAGAAGCCTTCATTCAACATTGGTAAGCCCTTTGCCCTTGATTTCAAAGGGGGAGAGTAACTTGGTGTTTAAAATCTTGGTTCTTAGCTTGATGTGTCTTACATGTATCTAAAGGTTGTGCTGACCAAACACCAAAGTGGTTTCCATCAAGTCCAAAGGGGGAGATTGTTGGCATTATGACTAATGTGTTGTACTTGATGGAAACCAATTTGATGTGTTCCCTTTTGATGTAAACCTACTTCATGAATATTTCAACAAGATGTGTTTACATGTGACGGAAAAGGACTATCATTTCAAAGAAAAACAAATGATAAAGATGAATTTTTTGAAGAAGTATACGTAGGTTTGGTGAAGAAAAATCGAGTATACACAGGTTCTATGAAGCAAAGTCATGTACACACTCAGGTTTGGTGAAGAAAAGTAGAGTATACATGGTTTCTGTAAAGAAAATCCACGTACACATGCAGGTATGAAGAAGAAAATGTACGTACATATTTTGCACCATGGTATTCCAAATATCAAGGATCTTTACCATGGTATTAACCTGTGGTATTGATCCCAGCAATGACTATTTGATCCTGTCCAAGAATACCATTGGCACTAGTATGTTTTTGACCTATGGTATTGTCTAAGGGCTAAACCATATAAGGAGATGAAGATCAAAGTGTTTGGGGTGTGCAAGTGATGAATATTTTATGAATAGTTAGATTTGAAGCAAATATGCATGTAATGGGTTGTTAATGACTTGGTTGATCTAAAACTCCATATGCACTCGAGAATTGATGATGGATAAGATCTAGTAGATCTGAAATGATATTTTTTATTATAGGTTGATTTTATCAGTGATGATAGTGTCTTGACATGTGATTTTTCTATGTATGCCAAGAACTGGGTATGTCTGAAGTTCTATGATGTCACGAAGGTTTGTTCCACTAATAATAGATATTTACGTGGGTTTGATAACCTGAAAGGTGTGTACACATGCAGGTTTAACACAGGGAGGTCATGTATATATTCAGATCTATAAGCAGGTTTGATTCCGGAGAAGCGCGTATACAAGCAGAATTTTTTTGAGAAAAGCCTATATATATGCTAGGGTTTTGTTGAAAAAGACATCTGATTAGTTCAATGAGTCTTGTTGTATTTATGTTATCTATCAACGAAGTCTTACTTGATTACCTAGGCTTAATAATGATGTTTCGATTGAGGATTAATTCATTGAAGAATGATGTAGCTACTAGCTGTTTGTGATTGAAGATTATTTGATAATGTGTTATGCTCTTGACCTGTGAGAAGATACCAGAATACCAAATATATGAAGAAATATACCCAGAACACAGAATAATAAGAAATAACATCATGTATTTTATTATTCAGAAAGGAAAGAAATGTTCACTTGCCTCTGCGAGGGGGCAACCTCCAATAGAGATGGGCTCAATTACAAAATAAGACATGGCTCTCCTCAAGGGAAGTCTCTATCCTTTATATAGGATTCATACATGGAATACCATGGGTCAGTACCATGGTTCTTATTAATACCATCTATCTAATACCATGGCTCATTTGCAACTAACTGTGGTCCCTTCTTTAAATGCATGTCAACCACTTACAATTATTAATATGGGCTTTATTGAATCTTTAACTAACTATAGCTATGACTTGACCCTATTACATAAATAAGGGGGTTAGTGTTGGACCCTAACATGCCCTCCCCCATAAAAATAGCCTTGTCCTCAAGGCTAAATCTATGGAAACTGCTGAAGAACAGTGGTTGGTTCCCAGGTCGCATATTCTGGAGAGGTGTCTTTCCACTTGACGAGGACTTCCTTGATCGTGCGGCTGCACAGGTGACGTTCTCACGTGTCAAGAACCTGTTTCGGTTGGAGCTAGATTGGACCTTCTTCAACCAATTCCAGTAGACAGGTTTGAATTATGCAATGGCTCCCAACCACTTTCTTAAGGCATGAGACATGGAAGATGGGATGGATTTTTGTAGTTGGTGGCAAGGCTAGCTTGTAGGCTACTTCTCCGATGCACTGAAGTGTTTGATACGGTCTGTATAATTTCGAAGATAATTTCTGACAACCCTTGTCTTTGAGTGATTTTTGCTCATATGGTTGCAACCTCAAGAATACCAGATCCCCTTCTTGAAATTTGTGCTCTGAACGATGTTGGTTTGCCTGTTGCTTCATGTGATTTTGAGCTTGATGGAGATTCTCTTTGAGGTGGGCCAGCATGGTTGCATGGTTCTGTAGGAGTTGATCCACTGCTTGTACCTTCGAGCATCCTTGAATATAAGAAGTAGGTGAAGGAGGGAGTTGACCATAAACTACTTCATATGGAGTCATTTTGGTGGTGGCATGATAGTTAGTATTATACCACCATTCGGCTAGAGGTAACCACTGTACCCATAGATGTTGCTTTTCTGAAGTGAAACACCTGAGGTAGGTCTCCAAACATTTGTTGACTGCTTCAGTTTGACCATTAGATTGGGGATGATAGGAAGTATTGAGTTGTAGTTGGGTACCTTGTAGCCTGAAGATTTCTTGCCAAAAGTTACTGGTGAATATCGGGTCACGATCAGACACAATGGAAGTGGGCATGCCATGCAATTTGAAGATCTGGTCCATGAAAGATTGAGCCACAAAAGCTGGTGTAAAAGGGTGGGGTAGGGTGCAAAAATGAGCATACTTAGAAAGTCTGTCCACAACCACCATGATGAATGACATGTTGCCTGACTTCGGAAGAACCGTAATGAAATCCATAGAAACCTCCGTCTAGATTGAGGCAGGGATGGGAAATTGTTGTAATGTGCCTAGGGATTTGACTATTTCTCCATTGTGGCACTGACACACATCACAGTTAGCTACAAAAGTAAGAATGTCATTTTTCATGCCTGTCCAAAAGAATGAACGTCAAGTGCGAACATAAGTCTTCTGAAAGCCTGAATGGCCTGCAGTGGGAGATGAGTGCAACTCTGCCAAAATGCGATTTTTGAGGGTGGATTTTGGTGATATCACTACTTTGTCCTTGTAGTGAAGAATCTCATCCTGCCAAGAGTAGCCCGCTGCGGAGTTTGGATCCACCTGCAATTTATTAATGAGTTGGGAGAGCACAAGATGTGAAAACCATTCCTTGCGAGCCTCTTCAATCCACTCTGGAATGGGAAGAGAAATTTCTAGCAGGGTGCTTTCCTGCTCAAATTGGTGTGCTAAAGCATTTGCTATGACATTTTCTCGCCCTTTCTTGTAGATTAACTCATTATCATATCCAAACATTTTGGCTAGCCATTTATTTTGTTGTGGCGAGGATAGGCGTTGCTCCAAAAGATATTTAAGGCTTTGATGGTCTGTGCATATTTGGAAACGTCGCCCCAATAAGTATGGTCGCCAGGTATCCACTCGATGTAAGATGGCCATCATGTCCTTCTCATAGGTAGATTGTCCCATATTTGTCCCACTTAGTTGTTGGATAGTGAAGGCCAAGGGTCAACCTTCCTGCATTAAGACAACCTCAATACCCGTACTTGAAGCATTACATTCAATGATAAAAGATTTGGTGAAGTCAGGTAGTGCTAATACGGGAGTGGAACACATGGCATTTTTGAGAACTATAAATGCCTGTTGCGCTTCATCAGTCCAGAGGAATGAACTTTTCTTGAGAAGTTGAGTGAGGGGTCTAGTAATGCGACCATAATTGCGGACAAATTTGCAATAGTAGCTGGTGAGACACAAAAATCCTCTCAAGCTCTTCAAGGTCTTTGGTTGAGACCAATCCTACATTGCCTGGATCTTTTTGGGACCCACCTTGACACCTTCACGCCCCACAATGTGGCCTGAATACTCAGCTTTTTCCATTCCAAAAGAGCACTTGGACAATTGACAAATAACTTATGCGTACTTGCAAGAGCTGATCTACATGCTGAAGATGTTTTTCCCAGGTGAGGCTGTAGATGCTCGGATGTCATCAAAGAAAACAAGGACAAATTTTCTGAGATATGGTTTGAGTAGGTGATTCATGAGGCTCTGAACAGTGGATGGGGAATTACAGAGACCAAATGGCATGACCAAGAATTCATAATGGCCTTCATGAGTTCAAAAAGAAGTATTTGGAATCTCTACTTCTTTCATGCGAATTTTGTGACAACCCGAGCGAAGGTAGAGCTTAGTAAAGAATTGAGCCCCATTTAGTTCATCCAGCAAATCATCAACAACCGGGATGACAAATTTATCTTTGACTGTCAGCTTGTTGATGGCCCTGAAGTCTAGACACATACACCATTCCCCATATTTCTTGAGCACCATGACCACAGGCGACGAATAAGGACTAATGCTAGGATGAATGGCACCGGCTTCCAGGAGTTCCTTAATGATTTTTTCAATTTCATCCTTTTGGGCGAAAGGATATCTATATGGGCACACGTTTGGTGGCTGTGCCCCTGGAACCAAAGTAATGTTATGATCATGTTCCCCTCTCGAGGGTGGAAGCTTATGAGGCTTGTCAAAGACCTGCAGATGGTTGTTTAAGACCTGTTGCATCTCAGGATGAATATGAAGAGAAGTGGGTTCGAAGGCCTGGATGGCATTGAATTGGGATATAACTCCATGGTGGCCCTTTTATAACAATTTTTCCATCATATGGAAGCTGATGATAGAAGGAGCACCTACCTGGAGTCCATGGAGGGTATGTGTGTGGTTATTTTTCTTGAAGGTCATATATAACTCCTGGAAATCCATTTTGATTAGGCCGAGTGTGTGGATCCATTCAACACCAAGACAATGTCACACCCACCCATGTTGATGGCAGAAATGTGGGTCTTTAGGTGATAATCCCCCATTTGAAGTTTGACATTTTCACATCGGCCTTCACATTTCATTGTCCCCCAACTAGCAATCTGGACCTGGAAATTAGAGACTGCTCTGACAAAACAATGGACTGCTTCAGCGACTCTTTGATGGATAAAGTTATGCACACTGCCACTATCAATGAAGACTACTACAGGGCGATGCTTAATAAAACCTGTGATTTTGAGAGTTTGGGGAGAAGAAATTCCTGCCAAAGCATGAAGTGAGATAACTAGTTCTTCAGGTGTAGCTGGGAGCTCATTGTCCCACTGGTTGTCCTCATCTTCCTCTGCTGGTCCCTCAAATGGTGGGGCTTCCTCAGATGAACTATGATCAGTAACATCAATTTGAAAGAATTTGGGTTCTCTGCATTTATACCCTGGGAAGTATTTCTCATCACAGTAGTAACACAATCCTTGCCTTCTTCTTTCCGCCATTTCTGCTAGTGACACCTTTTGAACCTTAAGTGTTTGGGTAGTGTTCGGAGCCTAGGTGGGGCGTCCCTTGTCTATGAAATTTGGACAAGTCAAATGGGTCGCTAACGCGTGTTCTACTTCACGAGCTATCCTGCAAGCTGCCAGCCATGAGACTGGGTGTTGTAGTCAGACGTGGGCTTGTATGGTGTCTTTGAGACCACTGATAAAACATTCCAAGTATAATTCATATGCTAGACCTTCTGTGTGGAAGGCTAATGCTTCAAAGGATTTAATATATGTTTGCACTGTGCCTATCTATCGGAGCTTAGTAAGACGACCCAAAAAGTTAGATTCATGGTCAAAGCGATCAAAAAGGGCTTTTGAGAATATCTGCCAAGTCAGTGGCATTGCATAGCAACGTTGATGCCACTGCCACCATTGCCATATTTCTTAGTCCAAGTACAGGCTTCCCACACTTAGCTTAGTCGCATCATCTATGATGTGATTCAATGTGAAATATTGCTCCATTTGTGCTAGCCATATGGCCGGATGAGAGCCATCAAATTTATACATGTCCAGCTTGGGTGGTCAAAGCTGGGACTGTTGGTGGTTTCCATAGAAGTGAAGAGAATGGTTAGACTCGCCCTCAAGGTTTTCATTAAAATTATATGCCTCTAATTGTTCCCCCGACTTGCCCTTTGTGATTGTGTTAGTTAAGGTTTGGATCTACTTCGTTAATGACTCCAACTTTTGTTCAAGGGTGTCGATCTTCTTATTGGCCATAGCTTGAGCTCTGGTTTGTACCATGCACCAATCTGGTGCACTTGTCATTGCTGTGAAAAAAATTGGGACCACCTAAAATTTTGACACTGACAAGTGAATGGTACCACCTTGCTCAGCCCGTCGACCTGATACTTATGGGGTAGTCTCCTATAAGCATCCTGGGAGGGTCTCAGACTTTTTTTTTTACTCTGAAAGGAGTTTTACTCCTCGCTTAGGAATACTACAGTAGCCAATTCCCAGAAAAGTTAATTTTGTTGAATGTCCTGCGAGAATCATGCCCAGGTATAGGAGCCACACAAATAGTCAGATCTGTCGGCGAAACCCTTAACTGCAGAGTATGAGTAGGAATGTGGCAGTGATCAAACACCTACTACTAGATCTAAATGGCAGATCCGATTATTGCGACTGCTACAGAACCCAAACAGCTAGATCTGAATGGCGGATCTGATAGATATAATTGGCGGATCTGATAGATATGAATGGCGAACCTAAGAGATCTGAATAGAAAAATTGATTGTTGTGGCTGCGACAGAACCCAACCTGCTAGATCTGATTTGGCAAAGGTGATGCATGATCTAGAGAGAGACAAGGGAACTATGGTCTCAAGGAGTGTCAGGTGCTACAGATCGCAATATACATAAGGTTTCGACATTAGTACTTGGCCTAATATTTCAGGGCACTGACCAAGGAGGATCAACTGTACCCTTAGCCATACAACCCGACAACCCTATCGTACGCGAGAGTAATCTCCCCAAATGTTGTTCTCGGTGTACTGTAGCAGCAAGACGGCCGATGGTTTATCAATGGCGAGGTTTCAAGAGAGCCTAGGGGGCTTCTGATATACCCAGAGGGTACTTGGAAGACAGTCCTTGCCCGGTTCTGTCTAATGCGCTACTACTCAAAGGGGTACCAACAGTGGTTACAAGGGAGTCCAACAAGCGTGACCACCTCTTGTATTTCCTCCGTGCATGCCTCCCCAAATCCATGGGTTTATGTGCTCAATGACAGATCCCATGGTTTAAAGACGTCGGAACACGTCTCTAGCCAAAAAAAAAAAATCTATTAAAATTGGAGATCCCATCGGCCCTGGAAAGTGCTCTGATACCACTTGATATGCTCTTGACCTGCGAGAAGATACCAGAATACCAAATATGCGAAGAAATATACTCAGAACACAGAACAATAAGAAATAACAACATGTATTTTATTATTCAGAAAGGAAAGCAATGTTCACTTGCCTCTTCTAGGGGGCAACCTCTAATAGTGTTGGGCTCAATTACAAAATAAGACACGACGCTCCTCAAGGGGAGTCTCTATCCTTTATATAGGATTCATACATGCAATACCATGGTTCAGTACCATGGTTCTTATTAATACCATTTATCTAATACCATGGCCCATTTGCAACTAACTGTGGTCCCTTCTTTAAATGCGGGTCAAATACTTACAATTATTAATATGGGCTTTATTAACTCTTTAACTAACTATAACTATGGCTCGACCCTATTACACAAATAACGGGGTTAGGGTTGGACCCTAACATAATGATGCAGTTGATCTATGTATCATTCAATATTTATTTCAAAGTGACAGTAGTTCAGTTTCATGTTTCAATGTTTTGAGATCTTTAAGCGATTATGCTTCAAGGAAGTCGCATATACACGCGAGTTTGCTACAGTTAAGTAGGATATATATTTTGATAGTTTATTGATGAGGACTTTCTGCTGATTTAGTCACTTGATGTAGTATTAGTATTATGGTTACGATGATCTAATTGTTCTGTTTGTTTGAGAATAAGTTGATTGAGTTAGAATTCAATTGATTCAATGATTGGTTGATTCATTTGGGTCAGAGATTGGTTGTTTTGGTCGATTCTATAGTTGAGTTAAGTGATCAGTTTTTGGTTTTGATATTTGGTATTAGGCTTAAATAATGGTACTGAGTCCAGTCTGGAAATTTGATGAAATGTGGCCTATAGTTGTGATGTTTTGTAGCAGGTGGATCTAGTGTGAAAATTTATAAAACGTGATCCACGTAAGTGTTGAGGGTTGGAGCCTTCAATGAGGAAGTTGAAACATCCTTCCAGTGGTAGGTAGTAAATCAGATCAGGTGGTTGGAGCTCCCTTCTAGTGGGTGTTGGAGAATTAGAGAAGATTGTAGCCTTCAATAGATGGGTGCCTGCGTGCTGGTATGAGTCTGTGCCAGTACAAAATTGTAAGAAGTTCTCATTATAATAAAAGATGAAGACAAAGACAACAACAACAATGGTTTTTTCCCACATTGGATTTCCACCTAAAAATCCTGGTGTTAATGTGTGTTGATGTGTTGCTTCTGTGATGCTTTATTTTGTTCTTACTACACATTGTTACTTTTTATTTAATGTTTAATGAAGTACCGACGGACTGGCTCAAGATAAAAAGATGATGAATTAACTGAAAAATAAGTTTAGTAGATATACGTTAGTTGTCTGAATAACAATCATGTACATACGCAGGTTCCCTTCAATAAAGTCGCATACATAAATCTATATATGAAATTGAAAAGTTTAATGATTTGAAAATATTGATTCACCCCTCTTAGTATTTTTCCCAACAAAAATATCATCAAAACCCGATAAAAAATATGCAAAAGCATATAATAACTCTTCCCAAGGCAACTTATCCTTACAATATTGTGTATAAGATAGTAAAACTATGCTTTTTTTCCAAACATATTAAATAAATATATTCTAATTTAATTGAAGCTTCTGTGATCCATAATAATTATTAAGAAGAATTTCTGTGATTTACGTCAAAATTCTTCTTAATAATATTCTAATTTAATGAATATGTTTTTTATTATCATGATTTTATATTTTATCAAAAAACAATAATAAAACTTTTACAATTATTTTAGTAATTCAATCAAATATTTATTACAAATTTACAATATTTAATGATTCAACCAAAAATTGCATTAAAAAACTATACATACACATTATATTATTATTAATAAAATAATCTTAAACTTGTTTATATATTATAAGAATTTGCATATTTATTATTCATATAAATTTTAAATATTCTTAAAATTTTCCAAACAAATTACTCTGTCATGATATTTACCACACAAATCTATATATTTTGTTATTATAATTATTTATTACAGGTAAATAATAACTTTCCTTTTTTTTTTTAAGTTATTTCTGATTATTTTTTATATTTTAATTTCCAACCTTCATATTAAAAATCCCGTTTAACACTCAATTAGTCTTTAAATGTTAGTTTCCTTAAAAGACTTCATATTAAAAATCCGAATTAACACTCAATTAGTCCATTAATTATTAGATTTATTATTGCTTCCCTAAATCCCGGTTAACACTCAATCAGTCTTTATATCTTAATTTCATTTTAAAGAAAATACTTCATATTAAAAAGCCCGGCTAACACTCAATTAGTCTCTCCATAAACGGAGACAATTCCATTAATTATTAGATTTATTATTGCTTCCCTAAATTCCGTCTGTATTACGGACAACCTAAAGGTGTTCTGAGCGAGAGAAATTTTACAAATTTATTCAAATATTAAATGTCGCACTGTTCAATTCCGTCCCGCTAAATTCCATTTGAATTAAAGAATATTACGGACAACCTAGAGGGTGTTCTAAGTCATAGCTATTGATTTATTCAGATATTAAATGCCGCGATGTGGCACTGTTCAATTTTCACTTTATTTAACTTTAAAGAATACATTTTCTCTCAATGACCCTTAACGCACCCACCATGTGGATCGGATTTATTTATTTATTTATTTATTTATTTTGCTTCTCAGAATGTCAATAGAACGAGGATTGGAATTTGGATGCATTTTTATCTATTATATATATATATATATATATATATATATATATATATTTTACGTTTTATGTGGTTATATTTTTTTCTATTATGTTTAAATTTTTTCCTTTAAAATTGATGTTTTGATAATAAATTGATCCTTCACCAATAATGATTTTATTAAAAAATTACACTTCAATAACACAATTATGTTAAAAATTTTCACATATTTATCATAAGAAAAAGATAACCATAACACACAAATAACTTATTGAATTATGAATCTTGGTTTGAAATTGTATGGAACACTCACAATAAAATCTCCATAACTATGAAATCAAATGTCCTTGACCTAGACATGCCATAGCATTTGTATATATGAGATATCACTAAGGAGATCTTATGGGACATATAAGATGAACAAAAAAATAAAAATATATGATGGGTTATCCTCTACGTCCTCTCCATGATCATAATCACATGGAATCAATGTGGGGGTCCGCGATGGAGAGTTTCTAGTCAAGCAAGCACAGTGTAGTAAAAGTGTTTTAATATTTCATAAGTGGCAGTAGATGTTGTTCTTCATGAGCCAGATCTTTTAGAGCTTTTAAGTGATATGTTGGGATACTGGAGATCTGGTGCAGACTGTAGTTGAAGTGACACTTTCATTGTTCCATAGGTGACACTGTGACATAGGATAACTTTCATAAGTGAGTGGTGAGTCGGTGACACTATTACAGGCCCCCAACTCAAACAATCCAATAAGGGTGGGTAGCCAATACACTTAAGGAGAGAAAGTGGCAACATGCAAGATTGTGGTCCAAATTCATTATGACAAGGACAAAGTTTTGTGCTTTCGGCTACATAGGTTCGATGATGCACTAGCACACTCATGGATTGATTGTTTGTTTCCTTCATGTGGGATTTTTAATGATGTTTGCATAAGAGATAGATGCATATTCATTGGATTTCAAGGAAACTATTTCGAGTTGGATTCTAATCCAACTTACCTTGATCAAATGAATGAATTATGAGTTATTGAATGACATTCCTTCCAAGGAGTATGAAATATGTATGTTTTCCCCCTTGCCACAAAGGTGCACATGTGAACGTCTAGGTGACACCTATGGGAATTAAATCATACTAGATTGAGCACATGATGAGATCTCATCACAAAAAAAAAATTTCAAACCAAGTCAAATTTGTTGTGTTGTGCGCATATCTATATCCACTTTATATATATATATATATATATATATATATATATATATATATATATAGACTATGTGCTTATTGATCACTTATTTTGTGGACATATATTTAAAGAGACTATGTAATTTCCTTTCTTGAATAGTCTCGAGTCCATTTCTCGTGGTTGTATTTCCTTATGCTATAGGTGTTTTTGCACAAGTTGGATGTATTTTAATTCCTACTTGAATAAAACTAGCATTTGCACTGAATGTTGCAAAGGAAACGATGTAAGGCATAAATTCAAGAAGAATCATGACATATAAAAAATCATAAAAATTAATAAACCAAATGTCATTCAAAGCTAGAAGATAAAGAGAAATCACTATGTTATGCCAAATTTGACAAATTCTATAACCTTCCAAACATA
Source organism: Pinus tabuliformis (assembly GCA_031772625.1). Taxonomy (NCBI): domain Eukaryota; kingdom Viridiplantae; phylum Streptophyta; class Pinopsida; order Pinales; family Pinaceae; genus Pinus; species Pinus tabuliformis. The sequence goes on along the minus strand of CM062819.1, from coordinate 1,745,594,357 downwards.
GTTTGCTCTTTATCTTCAAAGATGGTATTCGAAGTTCCAATAGAAAATATGTGATAGATTTTGAAAAAATACAAGTAGTAGATGAGATAAATTAAATAAAATAATATTAATTCATGAACAATATGATAAAGAATTAAACATCAATATCTGCATAGGGTGATGATCAGAGTTAGCATGGAGGTATTGGTTAGTGCAAGTTTTTTTGTAATCAACATACAAGGAAAGTGAACCATCAGAGAGATGAGTAACAACGACATGTAGGAAGGGTAAGGATGAGTACTCTTCCAATTCCATTGTAAATTGGATATGCAAGGAAATGTTGTTGAGGTGATGAAGAAAATATTGGAGGGATGGAAGCCCATGAGGCCACACTACGAAAGTGTCATCAACAAACTTGTACCAACGTTTGGGTTTCTAATGCCAAGAATTAAGGACCATAGAATTGAAATGGTCCATAAAGATATTTTCCACAAGAAAAGATAGGGAAGACCCCATTGTCATTATTTTTGTCTGTTCATAGAAAATACCATTGTAGGAGAAGAAGGGAGTGGATAGAAAAATTTTAATAAGGTTAAGGGTTTCAGGATCGACCAACTTGGATATCAATTCTAAAGCTTATGGAAGAAGGATTTTGGTAAAGAGAGAAACGACATCATAGATGACGAAGATGTCATTGGGGTCAAGATGAATGGATTTGGAATTTTGGATGAAGTGGGGGGATCCTTTAATGAAAGAATAAGATGTACCAAGAAAGGGTTGAATGTTGGTGGCTAGGAAGCAAGACAGTGCATGAGTGGGGGATCCATTAGCACTCACTATGCGTCTTAAGGGGATATCCTTTTTATGAATTATTGATTGCCCACAGATTTTGGGGATCAAAGGATGTTGAGGGATGAGCCACTTTTGAGTAAGAGGATCAAGAAGAAGAAGAGAAATCACACTTTTTATATGTCGTAGCACTTACTACACCCAAATTTAGGAGTTAAAAAACTTCATATCCTTGAAAAACTTCTACTTCAAAATCAAATGCATTGTTTGTGATTATGCCCATGGTGGTCATATAAAAAAACAACAAAGAAAATCCTCAAAGATTACATAATGTCTTTAGATGCCAACTGGACTTGATGATCTTCAAATAATGGATTTGGCCTATTTTGCATGCCATAATACTTAGGAGTCAAGCACAAGTTGCTCAAGATGATGCATAACATATTCATTGTTTCTTCTCTTTAAATGTATTTTCTTCCTTTAAGCACATCCCATTCTCTACACGGAATGTAAACTCAGATATGTTATATAGTAAAAATTGAACCTATTAATCATGGAATCGGCACAGTTATAAATATTTTACAAGCAGGTGATATTTTGTTCACGCATAGAAGACTATATTATATGTGGAAAGTCCTCATCAACAACTATATTCCCATTGTAGTCTGATACATAGAAGAATATTATCCTTATGATGCAGAAAAAAACCAATATCAATGACATATAGGGTTCTTGTCCCTTGCCTAACCAATGGAGAAGAATGGAATATAAAGTAAACAATTTCTTTATGGAGGTGAAATAAATCCATCTTTGTATGCAAGTGGTCAATGGCTTCTTATGCATGTATTAACAAAATGTTCATTTGATGTGCATTTCTTTCTTATGTGCCATCAAATTTGCACTCTAAAGTTATGGGTGGCACATTCCATAGTTTCTTATTAAATGGTTTACGCATCCTTTGTTGCTTTCATATTTGTGTTGAAACACTAGATAATACTTTTTCAAACTGCAATGTTGTGCTCTGCAAAATTATTGTGTATACAACGCAATGATGATATTAGCCAGGGGAAAAAATATTGAAATTATGTTAGATTTGTGCAGGGCCAATATTTCATGGAGCCCGTGAAGTTTGAAAGGTGTAAGAAATTTATTTCTATCATCATTTATAAATAGAATTGGTAAATAGCAAACACAATTCAATTTAGAGTAAATAACTTACAAAAATTGTTGTTTGTCATTGTTACCTTTAGATTGGGAAAACTCATTAGATGGAATCATAACTCTGTATAGAGACCCCCTCCAAGGGATTGCACAAGGCTGCTTGGAAATCCATTTGAAGAGAAGCATTTTGGAAACTTCAACCAGCTACTCTGAATGGAGGCAGAGGACGCCCATGAATCACAAATCTCCCAACATTCATGACACTAAATCTAGTAAGCCTCACCTAGCTCACACCCTCTCAAAGGTCATGTTTTTGCAAAGATTTATTACTTAAAGCACTTCATATAGATTGTCTAAGTATATAACCCATCAAGATTTTTAAACTATGTAAGAGCACTCTAAGCAAGGTTTCCTTATGGGGCATAAGCTAAGATGTATCTAAAGCACCCTGCTCCCTGCCATCTTTTCTAGAAATTTTGTTGAATATTTTCTCATCTAATTTGCTAGAAATTCAAACCTCCAACTCTATCAAGAAATTTTTCCAATCCCTGGAATTGATAAATGTACCCTAGGTGTTTTAGCCTATTTTGAACTCACTTGTCACACTTAAAATTGCAAATTGAACAATGTATATTTCAGAATTTGCAATTCTATCAATCACAGGATTCCCGTGAAATGAGGGCAATTTAGTTAGCCATAGTACACTGTATTAGGTAGATTCTATCTTCATAAAGGCACACACAGAATTAAAATGGGTAGCCCCAATTTTGGTGCTACTAACACTATGAGAAATAAATGCTTCGCAAAAATGTACACAACCACAATGGCAATTTTGAGTTTCAAGTTACTCAAACTGAACTGTGGTTCGATAAAGAGTATTCATGATGACTTACGCAACTTCTAAGGTTATCAATCGTAGTTGAGATCCTAACATGGACAAAAGCCAGAGTCAAAATATGGTTCGATAAAGAGTGTTCATGATGACGGGTGTAACTTCCAAGATTATCGTGCGCAATTGAGATCTTGACATGGACACAAGCCAGACTCATTTTTCAGTTGGGAAAGTGGTTGTGAAATTGATGGACTTGGGACTAAGTAGGAACCGTCATCCAATTCAAATCAACAGATAATCATAACCCAATCGTCTAACAAAATATCAAATGGAAAAGATTATGACGCGAAGGTAGTTAAGAGAGTTATTTTTAGAGGGAAAAGCCTTACGTCGTAAATATTTATAAGCTTAAATTTAATGATTTTGTTTTATGCCTATAAATATTTGTAAGCTTTTAAATTACAAGTATATTTGTAAATTGACCTGATATACCCACTCCAATCCTCAGAATTAAAAAGAACCTAATTTTATAATCTCACAATAATTTCTCAATATCATAAAATTATATACTTGGATTCCTCTAAAATTTAAGAGGGACTAAGTTGCTCGCTTCTAACCAAAATCTGAAATTATAGCATTAGTAACATGCAAAATATGAAAACATGGCATTAAAGTTATGTGAAATTTAATTTACGCATGTTCTTATTACTTTGTAAGTCTAACTTCTATTTAGTTAGTCAGCAGTATTATATTTTTTGATTTATCCATCAATTTTTTATTTTTTTCCTTTTAATGCCATGAGATTTGTTTAAAATTAAATTGAACTATATCGTCAAATTTTGAGCTTATATGGGGTTATATATTCCTATTCTACTTTCCTCATTTAATTAAATTAAAAATTTTAAAATTAGGAAATAAAAACATTCAGTCAAGGTTTGTGTCACCACCAATTAGTGTTGCCCTAGTTGTCACGAGTGATGCCTTCACTAGCAATGTCACGATGATAACACCATGCAACCTTCCTAACGCTCGTTCTTTGTGGAGACAGAGAAGGTAACATGGTAAATATGAAAACATGGCATTAAAGTTATGTGAAATTTAATTTACACCTGTTCTTATTACTTTGTAATTCTAACTTCTATTTAATTAGTCAACGGTATTATACGTTCGATTTATCCATTTATTTATACTTTTCCTTTTAATTCTATGAGATTTTTTAAAAATTAAATTGAAATATAACGTTAAATTTTGAACTTATATGGTGTTATATATTCCTGTTCTACTTTCCTCATTTAACTAAATTAAAAAATTTTAAAATAGGAAATAAAAAAATTCAGTCAAGGTTTGTGTGGCCACCAATTAGGGTTGCCCCAATTGCCATGATTGATTCCTTCTCTGGCAATGCCATGATGGTAACACCATGCAAGCTTCCCAATGCTCATTCTCTGTGGAGACAGAGAAGGGCCATCATTTGGAGTTGCCTTCCATTGCCACGAATGGCCCGTTTTCTAAGCAGTTCCATGATGGGCACACCACGCAGCCTACTCCAACGCTAATTCATTGGACGTGGCTTATGAATATGAGTGAGAGAGCGAGGCCACTGTTTGTACCTTCCTTCAATTGCGATGAATGATCACTTATTTGGGTAATGCCACAATGGTCAAACCATGCAGGTTTTCCTAGCACTGTTTCTATTTATTTTCTTATGAATACTGACGAGCTAATGTGGTTGAACCTCTATGTCCAAAATGGCGAAAAAGAGAGACTTGTATGTTGAAAAATATCCAACAGATTTACATGACATTCTCAAACATTTTAAAGATACAATGTTGTTGTAGCAACTGGGGCATAGCATGAAACCTCAGATGTTGGGAATCAAGGGGTTAGGTGGCGCAGGAAAGACAACATTGGAAAAAGAATTCTTCAATACGAAGAATTCAAATTATGAAACATCCTACTTCTTATCTGACATGAGAGATTATGCTACCAAAGTTTCTTTAAATATGTTGTAAAGAAAGCTTCTTAATAGCTTGACTGGATTGGATCAACTAATAGACATCATTGATGAAGGTAAAGTGATGCTCATAGACCCTCTTAGATCTTCCAACACCTTCGTAATCTTGGATGATGTAGACGATGTGAATCGGGTTGATGCACTTCTGCCTATTCAAATTCATGATCTTTGCTCAGGTACCTTAATATTGATTACATATAGAGATAAGCATGTCCTCAGAAGCTTAACAGTTGAAAATTCATCAATTTATTGGCTAACTAGACTGAATGCACAACCTTCCCGGGAGCTTTTCTGCTTCCATGCCTTCAACCAACCCTATCCACTCCCAAGATTTGATTCTCTAGTGGATAGGTTCTTAGAAGTTGTGTGTAATGGATTGAGCTTCTTAGAAGCATGTAATGAATTGCCCTTAGGTTTGAAAGTATATGGGGCACTTATTTATGGAAGATACTTATCTTTGAAAGTATATGGGGAACTTCTTTATGGAAGAGACTAGGAAGACGAAATTGGGAGTCTTCAACATACACTTCCCAATGAGATAATAAAGGTTTTTCAATGAGATAAAGAAAACATTTATAAGTTATAACTCACTCACTATAGAGGAAAATGAAATATATTTAGACATTGCATTTTTTTTGTTGGACAAAACAAAGATATGACCATTAGAATATTTGATGGATCAGGCTCGAAGGGAAGGCGGGGGTTTCAAAATTTAGAGGATAAGAGTCTTATATAAGTGGACAATCTAAATAACATACATATGCATAACCAACTTAGGGATATAGGGAGAGATCTTGTTGAGGCTTCAAGGTTTCGGCATTGTCTTTTGCGTTGGACAGAGAAAGTAATCGACAATTTCTGACTATTATCATCTGTAAGTGCCCAATCATCCATTCCTATCCATTCCTTTTGTAGATTTTTCAATAAAAATCCGGTTCAGTTTTTAGTTCTTTGTTTTGAGAAATAAAAATTTGGATTCAATTTTTTATTTCTTTTTCCATTTTTGCAAGCCTCAATAATTAATATCTATTCCATATCATTTTTTAGAATTCATAGCTAAGAACCGTCCAAGGAGTTCGGATGGTTCTTGATTAATATTACGAAGATGAATTATATGGTGCTATGGTTACAAGTTGTTAGGATATTCCGACACATAGTAAATAGTTAAGTATAACTTGGTCTAGGTAAAGTGTGTTTCTTTACTATGTACTTTTGTAACTTACAATTTGATGGTCATGATACATTCTAGACATGAAGTGATCTGACGGTTCATTCTCTCCTCGGTAGTATTGAAACTTGATCCATGGCTTAACACTCGATTGGTCCATGATCTGTATTTAAATAACATGGAGGTTCATTTGTAAGGTGACCATTCATGAGAGAAGCTTATGTAATTTTTCTTTCTTTTACATTAATAAATTCTTGAAATGGTCGCGTTGGCTCAGGCCATGGACTGTTTCCCTCTTTGAGGGTTTTAACCACATCAGGAACACTAGTGTTTTGATTTGTGATCTATTTGTGATTGGTGTACTTTGGTTTTCTATCTGAGGAATTTACCCTGTAAATTCCTACATGGTATCAGAGTTATTTGAGGGTCACATCCACTGGTGATCCAAATCTGAAGCTGGTACAACTGCATCTGACTGTTGTTTCCTAGATCTAATGTTTCTGGCCACTTTTCTCCCAAGAGGACTGCTCTATTGTGTTATGAGCATCTTTTCAAGTGAGGAACCCCTTTTGTTTTATGCGAAAAGGTTTTCGGTACCCCTAGCTACATCATTTTTAAGGTCTTGCAGTATACAGTATTTATTTGTGATTTTAGTTATTTATCTCTCTATTTATTTCGATTTATTTATCTCTCTATTTTTTATTACCCGATCTATACCTTTCATTTTTGTGTATACTCTTTGCCTCATGAATTTGTGAAATCTGGGCAAATTAGAAACATAAAGGAAGGATTTTTCTCATGCGTATGCTCTTTTCCGTCGTGCCTTAGTGTGATCTCAGAAAATCAGAAACATTGAGTAAAATATTTAAGTTCTGACAAAAGCTAACGTCAATCCATAAGGTTTGTAATTTTTTTCATGTCCGTGTTGGGATGTGTGTTTTTTTGTGTAGTAGGCAAAAAGGGATTTTTCAAGTAAACACGCACTCCAAAGCTTCAGTGACTAAAAAAAAAACTTTGGAGTCCAAAGTTACTTTATGAGAATATAGGCCTTGGGTTCAAGTCTTTCTTTTTGTTGAGTTACTTTTTCAAAAATCACATGTAACTTATGTTTTAAAGTTACTTTGTGTAAAAGTGTTCTAACCCATTATAAAAAGTGAGTCACTTATAATTCTAAAGTCTCTTTGTCTTTTATTTAAGTTACAATTTAGTGAGTAGCTCATAAAGTTCCATTGTAAAAGTGACTTTCACTTATTTATAAAAGTGGGTCACATAATTTTTTTTAAAAGTGAGATAATTAGATTAAGTTTGGAAAGAGGGGGGATTTGTTTTTAAATATAACATTATCATTCACTTCCACACATTCACATACTTCGTCGGCATATTTAACAAAGTTTCTTCAAAAACCCATAACTTCTTCATCCGGAAGCCGTGTTTAGAGTCTTTGTTTTTTTAATCAGCCTACTTTTTTGAGATATTTCCATTGGAATACTTGGTTTTCACATCTACAACTTCAATTTCTATTAAAATGGAAAGTCCATGCCAAGTTATTCTTGAGAGCACCAACTACTTCCAATGGGTGTCCTACATGGAGGATTTACTTAGATGTAAAGGTATTTATAGAATAGCCTTATTCCAAGAGTCTAAACCTACAAATGAAGATAAGAGAGTCAAATGAGAAAATAAGAAAAATCAAGCACGTGGGCTTATAGGGATGTCTATTTCTCTAGACCTTAGATTCCATATCGCAAAACTTGATACACCTGATGAAGCAATGAAACAACTCAATAAAGTTTTGAATTAAAAATGAAATTAGAGCCCATCAACTCGAAAATGAGTTGCTTACATTTGACCCCAATAATTTTTCTTCCATTGAAGATTTTTTGTCCAAGTTCAAGACCCTTAGACTTATCTTGGAAGGTGTTAAATTTTTGGAATAAGATGGAAGCCTTATCTATTCCATTCTTACTAAGTTATGACCAACCTACTCTATGTTTGTTTCCACCCTCCATTCTAACAGAGAAAACTTTATTTCTCAAGGACAAGCCTACAAGTGCCGTTGTTTTGATGTATTTTGTGATTCTTTAATAAGAGAACAAGAAAAACTCTTACAACTTGATATTATTAATCTTGGAAACTCCTCTAAGAAAGCCTTAGCCGCCCAACAGAAACAAAGTAGTTCAAAGAATCCTAAGAAGTAGCATGTTATGAAACCAGCTCAAGAAAAGATAGAAAAGATAGATCAACGCCTTAGAATTCAGCCTCTTCGAGGGGGCAACCTCCTTTACATTACATAAATGAACAATTCTTGGATGATAAAAATGAAAAGACCTCCTTTCTATATATAGGAGTCTAAGGGTTCATAACATAATCAGAGCTGACATAACAATAATAATGTAAGGGCACAATAATAACAATAGTGGGCTTCTATGGGGCACAATAATAACAATATAGGCACTACATGGGTACATCAATATAATAAGTGGGTTGTAATAATAACAATAAGGGGTTACACTAGTAGTATAGGGGCGTAACATGCCCCTCTCCTTCAAAAAGTGTTGTCCTCAACGCTTGAGTAGTTCTTGTTGCTTCTGTATAAAATTCCTTTCCTCCAATGTGGAATCTTCAGCAGGTAAGTTCTTCCACTTGATGAGATACTTTGAAATTGATCGATTTCGTAGCTGTCGGGTTCTTGTTTCTGTGACTGCTCAAGGTTCCAATATGATTTTTCCTTCCTCTTCAATTTCTGGCAATATTGTTTGAATTAGGATCTTTTCCAACTTTTGAATAAGTGGCCATACTTCTTCGTCCTTCTTCCATTCATCCCTTGTTTTGTTTATCCAATCTGGTTGGATAATAGAAATAGCACAAAACAATGCTTCCCCATCCTCATCCTTGAAGAGTCTTCCCATTCGGTAAGGTCGCCATTTTTTAAGTGCACGTAGTATTGCCAACATTTCCTTCTCATAAATAGCTTGCTTGAGATGTAGCAGTAAAAATACCCAATCACCTAAATCAAAACATTTTTCACTACAATGTTGATCTACTTGTTGTTTCGTTTGATTTTGCACCGAAGTGGCATTATCCTTTAAAAGTTGGAGAACTTGTTGTTGATGCTCGATGTGATCTTTCACTTCTTGAACCTTTTTCTTCTTGATATGTCCTTCTATCTTGATAGTTTGAGAAGTGGTAATTTCGACCAATGAATTACAAGATATGGTTGGGTTCATTTCTTCTTTCTCAATGTGATCTTTCACTTCTTGCACCTTTTTCTTCTTGATATGTCCTTCTATCTTGAGATTTTGAGGATTGGTAATTCTTGCCAATGCCTTACAAGATATGGTCTGATTCATTTCTTCTTTCTTTGGGGTGGGATCCTGGCGTATGTCTTCTTCTTTTGATGTTTCTTGATCCTTTTCTTCCTCCTCTTCATATTCTATGTAAAATAATTTCCTCTCAGCACACTTATGACCTTTAGTGCATTTGCTATCACAATTGTAACAAAGCCCTTTTTCTCTCTTTTCTTCCAATTGTTGTGTTGTAACCCTTGTAGGTTGTGGAAGGCTAGGAGAAACAACACTTCCACCTTTATAGTTGTGAGGGACATGCTTCTTGGTTTCCATAATTTTTCTTTCCACTATGTCACAAAGCCTTTTTACTCTTTCCAATTGTTGTGGTATTGCTCTAAAGAAGGTGTTGCTCTTTGTATCCTCATAATGTGCTATCATTTCTTCCGTGAAAATTGACCACGTAACAAGTTTTTTACGAGAACAAAGCCCTTCATACCATAAAAATTGATCCGGTTCTAAATATGAAGATGCAATACATACCTTTTGTAACAATGTTACACCATGTAGGTCAAAATATTGCTCCATCTAAAGTATCCAATTTACTGGATCCTTGCCATCAAACTTACTCATCTTGCTTTTTCTTGATTTTAGGAGCTCGATCTTGAAACGACTGTAACTCTATACTTTTGCATCTTTAAGTTCTAAAATTGCAACCTGTAGTAGCCCTCTGTGTGCTCTTTCCAATGCCACAATTCTGACCCAAATTGGATTCTCCAAGAATTAGTTATGCACAATCTTCCGCAGTTATTCTGATTGTAGACTAGTTCAGTAGAGTGAAATTGTATGAAGTGCCACGTGTCACTGTTTCAACCTTTGACTTTGAAAAATATATACAAGAAAACTACAGTCCATCCTCTTTCTGTACCTTCTTGTGAAATTTCAATCCGATGCTCACAAAGAAAGTTATGACGATTTTCCCCAGGTCACCTGTTTGGAATGTAATTCAGCAGTCTGCAAAAAGACCAACTTCCTTAGATCATATCTCCGCAAATATAGCGTGAAAAGCTCTGAAATTCAGACCCAAGGTTCAGCGCGATTTCTTGTCAAATGGGTTTTTTTGCGACTTCTGAAATGTCACAGAAAAAAGTTATACAGAAAATGCCACAATGACCTGTTTGGAGCAACGAAACCCTAAAATCCAAAGCTCTGATACCAAATGTTATGAAACCAGCTCAAGAAAAGATAGAAAAGATAGATCAATGCCTTAGAATTCAGCCTCTTCGATGGGGAAAACTCCTTTACATTACATAAATGAACAATTCTTGGATGATACAAATGAAAAGACCTCCTTTCTATATATAGGAGTCTAAGGGGTCATAACATAATCAGAGCCGACATAACAATAATAATGTAAGGGCACAATAATAACAATAGTGGGCTTCTATGGGGCACAATAATAACAATATAGGCACTACATGGGTACATCAATATAATAAGTGGGTTGTAATAATAACAATAAGGGGTTACACTAGTAGTATAGGGGCGTAACACAGCATGTTAAAAGGAATGGTCCTGAGCTAACCAAGGGTCCTAAGCACTTTCAGTCTCAAAATGAAAAATCAACTCAACAAAATGATAAGGCAAATAAAAACAAAGGGAAGAAGGCAGGTAGACATTGCAAATTTTTTAATCGAGATGACCACTTAGAATCCAAATGCTTTAAGAATATGGAAGCCTTGGAAGCAACAATGAAGAAGCATAACATCCATTTGGAGCACTCTTCAACTTCAACTTCATCTTCAGGAATAGCACTTTCTGCATGTGGTTGTCAAGAATCTTGATCTGGTTATGCACTAAATTTATCTTCTTCTTCTCATTATCATGAGTGGCTCATTGATTCTGAAGCTTCTTATCACATGGAAAAAAACAAAGCCATGTTTTCTTGTCTGAATGATTGTAACACCAAAAATATATATGTTGGTGATGATCAATCTCTTAGTGTTGTAGGGGATGGAACTATTCATCTAGACAATGGTCAATTTAATGATGTATTATGTGTTCCAACCTTATCCTGCAACCTTCTATCTATATATCATATAACTCATTCAGCTGAAGTTAAAATCGTTGAATTTTCACCTCATGATGTTGTAATTAAGGACCTAAGAGACCCTAGACAGATTTTAGCTACTAACATTGCTGATGATTCTACAAGGTTGTATAAGTTTAACAACTTTGGGTAATCAACTCTTCCCTCGGTATCTCTTTCTCATAATGATGAACTAGGTAAACTTTTGCATGAGCGATTTGGTCACTTAAACTCTCCCTCCCTTCAAAATCTATGTAAAGAAAATATCGTGTCAGGTCTTCCTATGGTATCTTGCAGAGATAATGTTTGTTCCAGATGTGTACTCGGAAAACATCATCAGGATAGTTTTAAAAAATGTGCCTCTTGGCACGCCTCAACCGCTTTACAGGTTGTGCATTGTGATTTATGTGGTCCACTTCTAGTTGTTTCATTCTCTAGCTACAAGAATTTCTTAACTTTCATTGGTGATTTCTCCACGCGCATTTCGGTATACTTCTTAAAACTCAAGAGTGAAGTATTTAACATTTTCTTGGCCTTTAAGGTCTTTGTTGAGAAACAATATGGACATCAAATTCTTAAGCTAAGATATGATAATGGCAGAGAACATGTTAACAACAAATTCATCAACCTTTTCATTAAACATGGAATTCAAATGCAACATACTGTTCGATATACTCCACAACAAAATGGTGTAGCTAAAAGGAAGAGTCGCACCTTAAAGGAAATGGCTAATTGTATGCTTCAATCTAAAGGATTTAGTCTTAATTTTTGGGCAGAAGCAATTAACTGTGCAAATTACATAGTAAATCACACTCCTACTAAGGTTTTAAAGAATATAGCTCCAGAAGAGGCATGGAGCTCAATTAAACCAGATGTAAGTCACTTTTTTGTTTTTGGAAGTGAAGCATGGGCCCGTATTCTCGATGAGAAACATAAATCCTTAGAAACTAAGAGTGAAAAATGTACTTTTTTTGGATATCCTAAAGATGTCAAAGGATATAGACTTCTTTCACCTAAAACCAAAAATGTTATCATTAGAATAGATGTAAAGTTTGCTAAAAACATATCGACCTACGAGCCTAGTTCGGCAGATGTGCCACCTCTCTCTATCCCTTCTACTTTTGAAAATATTTCTTCTTCAAATGATGAAAATGAGGATGGAAATCCTCCTCCACCTTCTCAAGATCCTCCTTCACCTCCCTACCTTCCAAAATGGGTCTGTGCTACTCGGGATGCAACAGGTTCTCTTGCAGGTGATCCTATAGATCAGCGACATACACGTTCTCAGTTCGATAGAGCTTCTTCTCTATTGGCTCAAGATTTAGTGAATTATGATCCTGACACCTTTGCATAAGCTTTAGGCCATCCAGATTTGGACACAGCTATGAATGAATAATATCGTTAATTATTGGTAAATGATACATGGGATCTTTTTCCTCTTCTAAAGGGAAGAAAACTTGTTAGATGTAAATGCATCTACAGAACCAAGTTTGGACAAGATGGAAAATTTGATAAACATAAAGCTCATCTTTTTTCTAAGGGCTTTTCATAAGTTGAAGTCATTGACTATACTAAAACCTTCTCCCATATTTCCAAAATGAACTCTATCTGCCTTGTTCTTTCCCTTACCGCCTCTTTCAAAAGGGAAATCCATCAGATGGATGTTAAATCTGCCTTCTTGCATGAAGAAATCTATATGGAACAACCTCCCGGATTTATATAAACAACCTCCAGCCTTGTATGTCGGCTTAAGAAATCCCTCTATGGTCTCAAGTAAGCCCCTCGGCCTTGGTATGCCAAAATGTATAGCTTTCTTTTAGATACTGGCTTTTCTAGGTGCCATTTTGACAATACTGTCTACACCAAGAAAGAGGGTAAGTCTCTTATCATTCTTTTTCTTTATGTTGATGATCTTATCCTTAGTGGTAGTGATCCCAACCTTATAAGCCATGTGAAGTCCAGCCTTAAAAAGTAGTTTGAAATGACAAACTTAGGACACTTTCATTATTTTCTTGGTCTTCAAGTCTTGCAATCCAAGGAAGGTATTTCCCTTTCCCAGTCTAAGTATCCCTATGATCTTCTACGCCACTTTCACATGGAAGATTGTAAGCCAGCTAGTTCTCCCTTTCATTTTGGAGCTAAACTTTCAATCACTTGTACTTCCCCTAAAGTTGATGCTACCTTATACCATCAACTTGTAGGAAAACTTTTGTATCTGACCCATACCAGTACTAACATTTCCTTTGTTGTTGGCGTTATTGCTCGTTTTATGCGAAACCCACATGAAAGTCGTTGGAAAGCAGCTAAAAGAACACTTCGTTATGTTTGAGGTATAGTTTATTTTGGGATTCATTACAGTACAGAAGCATCTCCTCTGTTGGTTGGTTTCACTGATTCTGATTGGGTTAGTGACCCTGATGATCGGAAGTCTACTGCAGGTTATGTCTTCACTCTTGGTTTTGGACCTATTACATGGGCTTGCAAGAAACAAAGTCACATTTCTCTTTCTTTAGCAAAGGCAGAGTATCGTGGAGTCGTAGAAGCTAGTAAGCAATTGTCGTGGCTTTGTTAGATCCTCTTAGAGTTTGGCTTTCAGCAACAACATCTGACTACACTTTGGTGTGATAATCAAAGTTCCATTCAACTATGCAAAGATCCAGTCTAACATCAGCGCAGTAAACACATTGAACTACACATGCACTTCATCAAAAAGCTCATTCATGACCATGTTCTTGAAGTACAATATTTTTCAACCGATCATCAAGTCGCAAAAATCTTTACAAAGGGTCTCACAGAGGCAAAGTTTAGGTTGGAGTTCAAGAAGTTGTCACTATGGGGGGGATAGGCTCTAATTCCTCCTTCCTTCTACTATTGTTTTATATTTTTAGATCCTTCAATACTATCCAAGTTGTTCTTAAGGGGGAATGTTAGGATATTTCGACACATAGGAAATAGTTAAGTATAACTTGGTCTAGTGTAGAGTTAGGTAAAGTGTGTTTATTTACTATGTACTTTTGCAACTTAGAATCTAATGGTCACAATATGTTCTAGACATGAAGTGATCTGATGGTTCATTCTCTCCTCGGTATTACCGACACTTAATCCATGGCTTAACACCTGATTAGTCCATGATCTCTATTTAAATAGCATGGAGGGTCATTTGTAAGGTGACAGTTCATGAGAGAAGCTTATGTAAATTTTCTTTCTTTTACATTAATAAATTGCCTGAAGTGGCTGTGTTGGCTCAGGCTGTGGACTGTTTCTCTCTTTGAGGGTTTTAACCACGTCAAGAGTATTGGTGTACTGATCCATGATCTGTTTGTGAGCGGTTTCCTTTGGTGTTCTATCTGAGGAAGTTACCCTGAGGAGGTTGCGACTTCTTGATACTAAAGGTGTTCCTTTGGATGGTGTTTTGAGGAGGGTGGAATTCCAAAATCTCTTATGGCTCTATTGGAATGAGTGGCCCAACTCTTCCTTGCCTTCTTCAATTCCAATGAAAAATTTAAGGGTTCTTCAAGTGTCGGGGAGTGAATTAAAAACATTGTGGCAAGACAAATCACAGGTAAATAGGAATTTGTTGTTGAGTGATTACTTTTTATTAATGTTCATGGTACATTGTTGGGTATTGAATGAATCTAATAGTTTTCACATATACATATGAATTGTTTTGTTTATCATTACGAAGATTGGAAAATAAAATAAAAATTTGTAGGACAACTAAAAACAACATCATTTACATTTACAATAAATTCTCATATCATTTTCACGGTATTATAAACATATTTACGTATAAAATATTTTCTTAAAGTAAGCATCTTGTAGGCAGGGATATTCATAATATATATAATCTCTTCTAAAGTAAGAATTTTGCAGGCACCTCTGTAGCTACGGTTCTGCACCCCTGTTGACCATTCTGAAGTCCGTAGAGAAGCTGAAGGATCTTGAATGGATTGTGGTGGATGGCCCTGCAGTGCATGGCAAAGAACAAATGACAAAATTTCTAGAAGAAATCTGCAATCTCCAGTCACTGAAGGCCTTAGTGTTAAGAAACAATAGCAGGCTCCTTTGGTCATTTATCAAAACTCCAACATATGAGGTTGCGTCACTGCACAAAATTGAATAGGATTCCAAATTCATTCAAAAATTTATCTAAGCTTACATACCTTGATTTGAGTGGTTGCAACAGATTAACTATCAAGAGCGAAACACTGGGAAAATAAACACGCTTAAGTCACAAGCCAGAGTAGTTTGTGTGGTTGGGAAAGCAGTTGAGAATGGATGGACTTGGGACCGAGTAGCAATTGTCATCCAATTCAAACCAATAGATAATCATAACCCAATCGTTTAACAAAATATCAAATGGCATAGATTATGACACGTAGATAGCTAAGGGAGTTCTTTTCAGAGGGGAATGCCTTACGGAATAAATATGTTTTTATTTCTATGTCTATGCACATTTCAATTCACTAAGGTGCTCCTTTCAATTATCATGGTGCTCACATGCACCTCAATCTGCATCAACAAGAAATCAAATCAATCAAAGTTGAAAAAGGGCCTAAATATATTTACCCATGGAAAATTTAAAGCTTGCAATATTAATGGCACAAATGAAAATAGAGAAATACTAAGAATGTGAAGCTTAAGAGTAAAAATACACAAAATCGTTTTCTACAATTTATAGTTTCTATTTGTAATAATTCCTAAAGCATAAGAAGAGCCAAACAAAGGTCATTTCTAGATGGTTTTGTCAAAAAGGTTTCCAAGGTAAGATATCTACATTATTATAGTGTTTACAATTGAGTTCCTCAACACCATTTCTACTTTTAGTTAGTCTACAAACATTATACAAATCATAATTTAGTTAAAGAGAAATAAAATAAAATAACAATTTGTTTACACAAAATTAATTAAAATTCATGTTAGTGATTTGATTAGGTCATAGACTAATTACAAACCATTTGGTAATATTGATTAGAAAATTTACACTAACAATTATTAATTAATAGAATCAATTTAAATTTATATTATTGTTCCTTTCCATGCCAAACCACCTATATGATAAGAGTTATCATAGTATAAATGTCAATAATAAAGAATCAAATAACCAATTCCACAAATTTTAAATGGTCATTGAAAAAAAATCACAAATCACATTACTTTATCAATTTTCATTACAAAACTAAAATTGAAATTGAAATTTGACTCACATCACATAACATTGGAAAACTTTGGAGAAACCCTTTTTTGGCTGACAAGTATAGCCAGTCGATTCAAACAAATTCTTAAAACCTTGTGAATAATAGTATGTTATTGGGGTTTAATGACAAGTCAAATAAATCATTTTAGAAAATGTGAAAAATAGGCCAAATACTATAAATATTATTAATGTGTCTATTCATGTGTCTTCACTTGATCCAAAGTTCTTTGGGTTTTACAAACAAGTCAATTAAATCATTTTGTAGGACCAAATTATTAAAATCATGTCAATAGTAACATGTTATTAGGTTTTAATAGACAATTCAATTAAATCATTTTAAAGAATGTGAAAAATAAGCCAAATACTATAGATATTATTAATGTGTCTTCACTTGATCCAAAGTTCTTTGGGTTTTAACAAACAAGTCAATTAAATCATTTTGCAGAAAGAGTGTGAATGACAGGCTAAATATTATAAATATTATGAACATGTCTTCACCTAATCCAACCTTCTAAATGAAATTTGAAATTACACTAACCAATCCATACACAACTTTTACCAAGTATTTTGGAAGCGACTGTAAGTTGGAAGTATTTGGCGGTGTACAAAGTTTACACTGAAAATGTGCTTCATAAAATGTAAACGAATTGATTTATATGGAAATTGTTAAGAGTGTTGTCTCTTCATAAAGTGTAAGTGTAAACCAATCCATTTATATAGAGTTTATTCATCATGAAATATGTTATACTATCACATCTATTGTTGATCAAAAGTAGCGCCCACTGAAACCATGGAACAATTGACACATACTTCAATTTCTTATTCAAGGCCAAGACTTATATTCTATTTGAAGATCACATAGCTACCAAGGATTATACCAAAACTCATAGATTTGTCTTCCATACAGAGAGTCACATTTTCTTTCCAATTATAGGAATTTTTCTACTAAAAAGATGTTCAACAACAAATTTGTAGAATCAATTCTTGAAATTACAATACAACTAAAATTAGTTCAAATAAAAAGTAAGAATACATACACAAATGCCCATTTCTTGGTTGGTTATTAAGGTTATAACTGAACGAATAAATTAGAGTGCAAAGCAAATCTAATAACGCAAACATTTCGACTATAAAAACTAAGTTTTATAATAGCATATATGTTCGAATTGTTGGAAGTAATGCTTCCATGTAATGTGTGAGTTGTCATTGTGAGTCACTAGGTGCCAATCTAGAAGTAGTAAGTTTCCTATGTGCGAGTTGTAATGGCTACATAGATGTGTTGGTGTCAGTGATTTAGATACTATAAATATGTAACTATTGAGATCAATAAAATATATGGTGTTTGGTGATATATTTAATCGATCTCTGCGTTCTCTCTATTTTCTAACATGGTATCAGAACTGGATCAAGCTTGATTCCCTCATGGGAAAGGAAGATGTGAGAGAACCTTGATTGTTATTACTTTTGTACATAGATAGATTAATATAACTATGTGACAGTTGATTTTTGTTAGAAGCTTTATTTCTCTTTGTTTAGATCTGTCTGTGAGTGTGGTTTTTTAGATCTAGATTTGATCTTAAGTGAGAGTTATTCTCCATCTTCTTTAGGAGATCTACCGCTTGAGTTTTGCTCCATATTGGATTTAAGACTTCTGTGATTAATATCTTCTAACTTAGTCACCGGAGAACCCACAGTAAAAACCATTTTTCGTCAACGTTTCAAATCCCAACAGGGATCCAACATCAGGACTGTTATTGAGTGTTGATAGCAGAAGAACTCAATTGCAAGATATAAATAGTTATGAGGAAGGTTGTTTTCATTTAAGGAAAATGAAGGTCGACTATTTAATGATAAATATTATCCAAATATTTAAGTTTTTATTAAATTAGGTTTATTTTAATTTTAATCATACAATATTAATTAATGATGATAAATTAATCCTATTACTAAAGAGTAAAGGTGAAATATTTTAGAATATATTTTTCTCTTAATAATTGATAATTTTCTCATAATAAATATTAATTTTAGTTTATAATAATTAAAATAATTTAATTTATAATAATAATTTCTTGTAATTAAATTTTTAATAATCTAAAATAATTATTGATAATAATAATTTATGATAATTAATAAAAATAAGAATAATATTAATAAATAGTAAGTATTATTATTATTATTATTTAAAGTTATTTATAAATAATAAATATTGGTAATAATTAATAAGTGTTATGTTATAATAAATAATAATTTTAAAGAGATAATTTATTAATATTAATGAGATTATTTATTGATTTGAATATTAGTTAGATTATTTTAGGGGTTAATTGGATTTATTCTTAATATTTATTTATTTTTATTTATTTTTATAAATTAATGATAGTAATAAAATTTCATAATAATCTATAATAATAATCATAATTAATACTACTAAATAGTCATTATTAATAATTAATAATAATAGTACATATTATAAATTTACTACGACTTAATTATTATTAATAATTTAGCAAATTAATAATTATTATAATTGAATATTAATCATTAATGCCTTGAGATTGATTTTAAAAAAAAAACTTATGGAGGGCAAACCTAGGAAGAATTGGAAGTCATAATTTCCCTGATTAAGGGAAACAAGCTACTACGGATCTCGATGCCATTGTCCCTATTAAGATTATGCCGATGTTTCCTAATCTCAAGAGCCTCTCTAATTTTTCACCTATGATGATGATCTTCTCTTGCGACAATCCAAGCATTTTCCA
The DNA here is from genome assembly GCA_031772625.1 of Pinus tabuliformis. NCBI lineage: Eukaryota > Viridiplantae > Streptophyta > Pinopsida > Pinales > Pinaceae > Pinus > Pinus tabuliformis. The sequence continues at coordinate 1,745,575,085 of CM062819.1, read as the reverse complement.
CACAGAGATGGTGCCTAGTTTTAGAAAAGTGCTCTGCTAGGGCGGAGGTACTAGATCTATCATTCCTATATCCGCTACATATTCCAGTCTTGTTTGCAAGGAACGACCTGGTTCACCAATATAATTTTTCCCACATAAACAATCTATTTTATAAACCCCTTTAATTTGAATTCCTAATATTTGCTCCATATTCTTTAGGAAATCTACAGATCTCGGGATATGTGGCACAGGGAGTGGTGTAAAAGTTGTGCGTCCTATTTTGAAAGGAAGAGTGCGGAAGATTATTTCAGATCTAGCGATGTGAAAGTGGGAAATTATGATTTCTGTTCACGGTGCTGAGTCATTGCCCTGTTTATTAACCTTTTCTGCCTGGTGATGTTGTGACATGCGTATCTTTGCATCTTGATTCACCGTGTCTTCATTCTTGCATATTTGTAATCTGAAAAGGTTGATCGAGATCTGCATAAATCAAAGGCATTAGTTTTGCCTGAGTCTGTTTTGCGTTTTCTGGTGCTTAAATCTCTGGGTAATTTAGCTGCACGCAGCTAATCTAAATATGGCGAACTTTAAATCAAAAGCAGTTGATTTGAAAAAGTTCTTCGGCAAAATATTCAAGTCAGTGAACCATAGTTGTTCATTGTGGTTCAGAGGGCCAAAGGCTAGTGAAGAGGAATATGGACGTGAGCCTTGCTCACAATTAATTTAGAAGTTCATTCTTTTTTGGAACCCTTCACGTTGAAAAAAGTTTGTTTATTTTTTGGAAGTTGATTTTCACATGGAGAAAGTCTTCGTCCTTTTAAAGTCAAGCTATTTAACGTGAATGATTTTTGGCTTGTGGAAGGATTTGGGTATAATAAATTGATGGAGTGTTGATTTAAGAAAAGTGGAAGTATGTGGATTTCACTTATCATATTAAAATCAAGCAGCTATCAGATCCAGTGTCGAATTGATGGAGTGTTGATTTAAGAAAAGTGGAAGTATGTGCATTTCAGTTATCATATTAAAATCAAGCAGCTATCAGATCCAGTGTCGTAGAGGTTTTGTTGGTCAACTCTATATTCAAAATTGCTCATGGAAAAAAAATATATATATATTTTTTTAAAGATGGTGGTGTTGTTATATATATATATATTTACTTATATATATATAAGATGGTGGTGTTGTTATATATATATATATTTATTTATATATATAGAGAGAGAGAGTGTGAGTGTTTGTGGTAGAAATTTTTATGGTGTTGTTTTATTAAGTTGTAATGTGCTATTGTTCAAGTGTAGTGTGAAATTCAAATGAAGCATAACTACAAAGGTCAAGTCAATTATTTAATAGATTAATGTTACCCATCGTGCTCCGGGAGCATTAGTCACATGCAGTGCTTAGATAAGATTAAGTTGGTGTGACCTGTCATGCTTCATGAGCGTTAGTACTGGTTATTTTATAAGGTAAAGTTGTAGAATTGTCTGCTGAAGACATTTTGTATCTAGAATTCTATCCTAGATAACTAATGAAGGCTGTAGAGGGCCATGGATTCATAGATGCTCATAGTTCCACAGGATGATTCAGTATCGAGATTGACCTGTTGTACTCTGGGAGGTTGAGAAGCATCAATTTTGCAAAGTTCATCAACGATGGTCAGAGGCAGTTACATTTTAAATGGAGGTCAAGTGACAGCTTGAAGATGTGCTGGTGAAAGAGCGATGTTTGCAAGATTCTAGAGTGATGTTGGTTTTTTTATATTTTCTACATGTAAGCATTAAGAGAGGGTGTTGGAAGTAATGCTTCCATGTAATGTGTGAGTTGTCATTGTGAGTCCTAGGTGCCAATCTAGAAGTAGTCAATTTCTTATGTGTGAGCTGTAATAGCTATCTAGATGTGTCGTTGTCGGTGATCTAGATACTATAAATATGTAATTCTTGAGATCAATAAAATATATGGTGTTTGGTGTTATGTTTAATCGATCTCTCTGCTTTCTCTCTATTTCTTAACACAAATACGCAAACCTTTCGACTTTAAAAGCTAAGTTTTGTAATAAATGATTTGTTTGAATTCCAAAATTTGCAGTAGTAATTCAACTATTCACTTATTATAACATATCATTAGTTCCAAGTTGGAAGTGAAAGGAAACTTCAACTCATGGAAAAGTGTCAGATCATAAGGTATTAATAACATTTTGCTAAAAATTAAGACGTTAAATAAGTTATGCACCCTTCGAAACACATCATCCAAAACATCCTTTAAAAAATTTAAAATTTTACTTTTAAAATGGCCTCTAATGCCCGTAAAATTCCACCCTTGATTAGAACATTGCACTAAAGATTAAAGTATGTATGATGTTAAAGAAAAAAAAATTACATGATTAAAGGCGATTGTTTTCTTTCAACAAAAGAAGATTTAGTCAAACAAAAGAAGATTTAGTCTTTCCATGACCTTGGTGATTCTTCCTCTCACGAGTTATTTTCGATAGCCTCCCATTGCATCCTATAATGATGAAAGCCAACTCCTCCTTCAACGAAATCAGATTTAAGATTTTAGTGGGCGATTCTTCCTGTCCGGAGTTCTTTACAATTGCCTCTAATCGCCTCCTACCAGCGACTTCTTGTGAATAATACTTATGACTATTACGATGCCCTTGTTACCGCGTCTCTGACCCAAATAGACCACCTTTTTCCTTTTCTTCCTCACTGTTAGTTAGTGAAACTAAAATAATGGTTAATGAAATCCACTACACTGGCATGATGTATAAGTATGAGTGCTTAAATTTGACATATATTTATGTATATTTTCTTTATATAACGATCATATATTAATCATTTCAAAATCTACATTACAGGTTTATCTATATTTTCTTTATTTAACTAACATATATTAATCATTTCAAAATCTCCATTACATGTTATAGTATAAGCGATCATGCAGGTTGACATCCAAGATAAGTATGAAGCAATGCTAAAACTAAGATTCGAAGATTCCAATGATAAGTCTAAACCGCCTTTATAAAGTTGAGAGTCCAAGATCCTCGATAATGCTGAGACTTCAAGTACTATCTTTAGCGTGAAAATTCTAAGATGGTTAAGATTTCAAAATAAGTATATATTTGTTTATATTTGTGTTAGAAAATGATAGAAAAATGTTATTTCTGTCTCGTCCTACATGGTATGCAATTAAGCCTAAATCCTAAACAATCATGAGTATAAATACAATTAAGTCTAAATCCTAAACAACTATGAAGCCTAAAGCTGGAGAATAATTGAGCATACTCACATTGATGGGTCAATAGTATTCTATATAAAATAAAAATTTATGGGGATAAAGTAACTAAATTGAAAGGTATTTTTGTTCTCCAATAGAAATAATAGAACTTATTTATCTTATTTATTTATATAAAATAATGATATTTTGTTTGATTTTGATAGTTCTTATCTGGTTTTTAGTGTTGATACACTAGTGATTGATCTTTGTTTCCATAAAATAGGTTTATTTACCAATTTGATTACAAAACAAATGTATTTTGTTGTATCTCCGAGAGACAGCCTTGGATTTCTTCAAGACCAGTGCTTGGGTACATCTAAAATGATGTGTCTCAAATGATTTACAGGATACTAGAGACGACACTTATGATCAATAGATACATATGTACATAGGAAATAGATTGGTTCATTCATCCAAAAGAAATAAAACATACATTTATGGCACTTCTTTACATGTTCAGATCTCATAAATAAGCATAAAAATAGCGGAAGCCGAGAGCTTCAAGGACTCACAGCTAATAATATTTTGTAGAGTGTGCAAGAGAGGAAAATAAAGAAGAGTAACTCATCACATAGGACATAAGGCTTCAAGACTTCTATATTTAACACACATAGCTTGAGAGATTAAGGATTTCTATGCTTATTTGGGCTACAAACACAAATAATGAATGAAGGGGAAGCTAAGAGCTATGATTCATGTGTTGCAGATTTAAAGTAGGCATATACATAAACAATGTTTAGAAAAATGAAGCTGTGAAATAGTTATAGGCATTTGCATTAACATATAAATACTAATGAATCTATGAAGAAGCTTGAAACACGTCTAGCAATAATAATTACATGAATTCAGGGAAGAAGCACGGACATAAAAAATGATTTAAGCAAAGGGGAACACATACTGTAATCCTTTGAAGAGGGAATCATCACTCTTTCTTTGATATTCTGAAAAGATATGTATTACAAAGGAGATACGGTCTGAAAATATAACATGCAGTGTTTTCTCTAGAATTTTTGAACCTGAACTAAGTCTTGCTTTCCCCTATTTATCATAGGGGAGCAAGAAGCTACATTACAACAAAAATACCTATCCCTAGACTCAGTTGTCAAGTCGACTAACTGTATCAGTCCTGGATGGCTTTGTGGCCCAAAAAGGTATTACAGAAATGAATGTCTCATTGGAAGGAAGGCATGTTACAAGACAAAAATAAGTAAATAACTGGACATAACTATAAATGAAAGTCGTTGTGCCCATCTTGTGATTGCATCGGCCTTAGACTGTAATTTGTTCATGCTATGGCCTCTTGTGTTGTTCAATTGTCCCCGTCGCTTCTACCTTTAGTTGAGATGTCTTGTTATGTGAAGTGGGGGTTGGGTAAACTCAAAGCAATTTCCTTTGCAGTCCCTTGTTGTGCAGAGGGATGAGGCCCCATGATGAACCATTAATCCTCCTGAATCCCATGTATTGCTCCATCGTTGCACCATGCTCCCTTAAAGTCTCCTAGCCACCAGCCCATTTGCCCATTAAACCTCTATACTGCAGAACCAATGCCTTGACATGGTGGGTGAGCTGCGTTCCATGGAAACAACACAGTCATGCGGGCACGACATTTTTCCTCTAAAATAGGTGAAAACAAGCGTTTTTTGGATTTCCCCTTTAGCCCCCCTTATCGTAGCCCTTTCTGTGCCTTTCCTCATATGACCGAGAGTTGGGACCAAGGGCTTAGCCCTCAAGCACTAAGGCCCTCAGACCCGTGCCTGGAGGAATTTTCCTTTGTTATCAGTTTCTCTCACATATTAGCACTTCAACACTGTTTTACCCTTCTCTACACTTTTCTGTTGGCGTGGTCTGAAACACTAGATGTGAGGTCCCTATATACCTTGCCTTAATCCTTTATCGCATCTAGGGGGAGTTCCCACATATTGCAATGGCATGCTGGAGGAGAAGCCTCCTTACACTTTTCTTTGCAGTCATCCAATAGTCTAGACGCCAGGTCCTTATAGACCTTGCCCTAATACTTTATTACATTTGGAAGGGAATTCCTGCATATCACAATCGCACTGCACCAATGTCTTGAGATTTTTTCTTTTAACCACTGCGATCGATGGTCCATGGGGTGACGCCCTCACTGCCACATGTCACCACTACGAGTGGTGAAATGTGGCACCTGAAAATGGCCCCATGTCACCCCCAAAAACACTGAAACTGGGTGACACGCGTCCTCTAGCATGTCATCAACTGTACGACTATGTCACTTCTGATGTCAACTGCCTTGTCAGCTCAGAGAGCCAATCAGAGGTGGTCATGTGGTCCCCTAGAGGAGAGAGAAAAAGGCCCACCCAACCCTATTCTGCAGGCATTTCCTTTATATTTTAGAATCGGCACCTCCTCGGTGATTTGGCTCTATATCACAATATCGGTGCCGAGCAAGGTATTGGAGTTTATTGTGATTTCATGATTGCAGGGTCGTCGCGATGCAAGATGCAGGACCTACGGGTAATGTGACATGTGTCCCCTAAGAGGAGAGAGAAAGGGGGTCTGCCCATCCCTGTTTTTTCCACCTTTCTTGTGTTGATCTGTTTAAGTCCTTCCCCGACGATACAACACTATATCGTGGATCGCCCCCCAGTAGGTCTTTTAAGTTTTGGATTTCACCAATCTACTCATCACCAATATTGAGGGACTACGGGACTACGATATCATCTTCTGGCACTATGAACCACCGATAATCCTTAAACATGTGCCCTGGGACACTTCCGATCGCCAATGCCACGTGGAGGAGAAAAAAGGGAGCGACCCGACCTTTGTTTTTCCACGTTTTTCCTTTGTAAACAGTTTTCGGCCTGCCTCTGGAACTTTACATTGCATCATGATATCGCCCCACTGCAAGGTTTTATAGTGTCAACCCATTGATCTGTCAGTATGCCAATTTGCAATAAAATATTTTCCTAGACCTACCGACTCCGATTTTGCTCCACACTTAGTCATTTTCTCGGTTTTCTTGGCTTTTCCAAGGTAAACTTCAGAATGCCTTAACTTCTGATCTAGGAGTCCATTTTCGGACTTCCATACACCGTTGTAAAGCTATTTATGAGCATTACACAATGGAGAGGGTCCCATTTGGTTCTGATAACCCCTGTGGTCTGGGACAAAGGCTCCAAACTTCACTACTCTTGGGAAACCTTGGCCAATGGAAACCCGCAATGCAGTGAGTGACAACATATTTCATAGTTGGCTATGGAAATCTCAAATACCTAGTTATCAAATATATTTATAGTTGAATCTGAAGACAACTAGGTTTGAGCCTTTCAGATGTTAGACATTGGAGTGATGGCACGAGAACCCTGTACTTCTTATTTGTCTATCGAACACAAATTTCTTTAAAAAATATAACATTATTGATGGAAATATTTAAATCCTCCTAAATTCCTATTAAAATACACATTAATCGTTTTTTATTATTTATAAGACCATATTTTAATCAAACTCATAAAGTTAAAAATTAAAATGAAGTATCTTGTTTATAATAAATTGTACTTAGAAAATTTTGAAAATGGTTAAAACATAATTAATAAGATGTGATATCCCCACATCTTGTAAATATTTAAATTTATTGCATACCAAACAAAATATTTATGATTTTGTTATAAAAACGATCTTTGGTATTTAATATCTTCTGAATGGTCAAATAGCAATTATTTGTTAATATGATCTTCTTTACTTGCTAAAGTAGTTAGGGAAGACAGTTACCTATCCCTAACTAATTTCTTGAGAATTTATTCAAGAATATCAAGAGGATAGGGGTATCTGAGATCAGCAAGGAAAAAGAGAGAGCAAGAAAGAGACAAGGAGAAATCTGTGTTGGTTTGTTAGACAAATTTCAATGGCTATGCCTGGTGAGAACTAGATAGCTAGGAAACATTTAAAGGAAAGAAAGAAGGTTCTTGTGATCAGAAATAACACAGGGGGAGATTTACTAGTACAATAATCTCAAGGTTAGGAGGCAAATTAGAGGATAAGTCTAGTGAAAGACCATAAATATGGAATGGCATAACCCAGATAAGTGAGAATTTTCTTATATTAAGTAAGCATAGAACTTATACAGAGCATATGACTGTATGTGAATTTCTTATATCAAGTAAGCATAGATCTTATACAATTATGTGAATTCATGTTTTAACAAATATTAGTGATGAACTCGTACTTAGGAAACATTATAAGTAACTACTTTGTATATCGACAAGAAGTAGAAAACATTCACTTACATTTAATTAGTGTAAATACAACTATAGAGATTAACCGAAACCAACAGGAGTATTCCTTTTATTCAAAAAAGATAAAATGTGGCATAATGCTAGAAAGAAAACAACAGAGCTTAAAGTTTAGGTTGTATTATTTTTCCAAAGGATGAAAAACCAAAAACAATAATGCTTCAAGATAACATTTGGTAAGTAGTAAAACTAGGTATACTTTATAACACCAAAGCTTATATCATAAACAACAGAGCCTAATATTACTGCATATAGCTAGGTACTCATTAAGTGTTAAAGTTGACTATATAAAATGTTGAGACTATGGCAGAATTAAGTGAATTAAGATACCCATTATTTCCTACGAAATGAGATGAAATCGAACTAGAATAATCAATAGAACAAGAATTGCATGAAAACAATAGAAATCTTCAAAACCCAGATGCAAAATTTCCATCATTAAGGACCTTATAATCTTGTATGCCAAGATTGGCACTAAAGGAAACGAAAACCCTAATCTACGGTATTAGATAAGAAATCTCTAAATAGTGGATAATAAGCATAATATAATCCAAATTAAAAACAAGAAGTAGAATCACGAAGAGTATGTCAAGAATTCTAGCATAATCTATACAAGCAAATAAGTTTTGAGCATGCGTAAAGGCTGTGTTGTAGCCTACTCTGTCATTTAAATTTTCATTTTTAATATTACCACAAAAATGGAATATTAAGTTTTCAAAATCAAAAGAGAATTAGAAATTTTGAAGTATTAGTTACACTAACAGTGGCATTAAAGATGTTATGGAAGTGGGCCCAATCCATTAGTTAAAGCACGAACATGTCAGTGAAGTGCGATCTAAGATTGACAAGGGAGACAGGCAAAGTGTTCTGTGAGGGAAGAAGGAGCAAGGGTTATAATTCATAACCGAACCCCTGCAGTTGACCCTAACGTCAACATGGATGATTGAAATCAACGGCTCATGATCATTACTAGGGTTCAACCTTAATCAAACTCTTGTACACTCCCTACCCCCGTAGCGGGCCATCCAGCATTATTTTCTCCACATCACCTCTGCCACACCATCCACCACTCCCATTCATTTTCATCCAGCTCACCCACCGTACACCGTTACCTCATCTTCCACTCCATTAATTTGTTACATTAATTGCAGGTTTCCATCCATTTTGCTTACCATATATAAAAGGAAAGTGAAAATCCCATTGGATTAGTCATTTTCTTTCGGTACCGAGTAGCTTCACCTCTAGTTCAGCATTCTGAGTCAGCAACTGTCATTCACAGATGCCATGGCCAAACAAGTCAGTTCCTCCTTTGTCATCCGTACCCCGTTAATAGACGCTGAACGTGATATTTCTGACACCTTTTGCACAATTAAGCACTGTTAATTGTATCAAGAAGTCACTCTGAACCATAAAAACCTGTCATCCCAGGAGTTTTCTTATGCTACCTCATTCTTAGCTCCTAAATTTGGACAATTCTCTCTAGATGGAAATGTGTTTTCTTTATACATCTTTGCAGCAGATATAAAACCAATCTTGCAGGTGATTTCTAAGATTTTGGGAAAGGATGACTCCAAATAGGTTGGTAAAGCAGTGTTGGGATTTTTCTCTTTGATGATGAAACTATAAGTAGTACTAGATATTCTAACATTTTTGGTAGACACTATTAATACTTAATTCATGACTCTGTCACTTACTGGTTCCTTCAAGTTTCCTTCAACGATTACAAATTTATTTATGTAGCAGAATGTTGAACACTTTACAAGTTTGGAACTAAATATTGTTGACATAAACAAAAAGAAACAGATAGTGGTATTCTAGACAGACCTGATAAAGGGTGATCCAAGAGATGATGGCCTATTTGAATTCACTTCTTTGTTCCTTCCAGTGGCCTACAAGATCTAGAATGGGACCTTGCCCCCAACATTTCTTCCCAAAGCTCAAGAATTCCTTCAAATGGTCAAGGATGTAAGGTGTGGATATTGTTTCGTATTTGAAGAACATGTAGAGATCAGGCTTTTTGGAGCCTCAATCAAACCATATAGGTTACCGAAATTCGTGCCAATGAGACTATTTTCTCTTCAGTTTATCATATAGAGCTTGAATGTGGATCAGGTTCATTTTGTTCCCATGAAGAAGGGATATTTCTTTAAATTGCCCAGAGCAGTAGGACCCTTCATTGTGAACGCTAGACACGCTGCTCAAGAGGTTGAGGAATTATTGGATGACATGTGTCTCTTACAGGTGGTTGAGTGGACTTGTGACCCTCATCAAATTATTTCAAAAGGAAGGTTGGAGAATGGATATTCAGCCTTTGTGCATGAATGTAGACCGGAAATGGAGAAAATGGCAAATGGGGGTCTATAAAGCACTAAAGGTGCAGAGATTGAAACCCTTAGCATTTCAGAAAAAGGTGCCAAGAGGGCTAGAGAAGATGTTATTGATCTTGATGAAGAAGAATTAAAAGTAGTAAAAAGGACTAAACTTTTGGATGCAATGTCTTCAGCACAACCTGGTTTAGTAATCGAATTGGGAGAAACAGAGGGTGCACCAGCTTCTCCATCCACCAGAGAACCTGTTCATGATCAAGTTCCTCTGATTCAAAGCATGTTTGCCCAGATAGCTGAGAGAAACCAAAAAGTAAAGTGAAATATGGAGGCTCAGGCCTAGTCTCAAGTTGTTCCTATGCAAACCAGGTTATTTTCTACTATGGACTTAGAGAAAAGTCAACTTAAAATTGCATTCTCTCATCCTACTGAGATGTCAGTTGGGTCCACTAGTAATTTCAAAACTGTTAATTTGACTATTGATACTCATAAGCTTCCTATGCTTGACAAGATCAATTTACACATGCAAACTGGGCAATTGATTGTCAATGATTTACATAAGACAAATGCAGTTGCTATTAAAGCGTAGAAAATGTTACATAAAGTAATTCAGCAATTAAAGTTGGGGAAATCCAACTCCAGTGCTCTGAATGCACAGGTGGATGAATTAAAGAATATTATTATTAAAATAGGAGTCAACCCTAATGATCAATATGCAATAGAAAAATTGTTGCAATCTGCTAAGTCAGAGATTGGAATTTTAAAGAAGAAGTTGAATCTACCTATAGGTGAGCATCCTATGGCTGGAGGGATAGCCAAAGTTGAGAATGAAAAGGAGAAGTTGTTACAAGATGTATTGCAGAAAAATGAAGAAGTTTCTTTACTTAAAGAATCGTTGGATAAGCTGCAAAAAAACGGGGATACTCATGTCTGCACAGTAGTGATGCCAGCCAATACAGAGGATCCAGTAGCACAGATATTACAGAAGGGGAAGGAGTTAAAGATGGTCGAGCATGATGTGAAGAAAGCACAAAAGGACATGGAAACAACCTGTAAACTCTTAGCATGAGCGAAGAAGAAGCTAGAATGGAGAAGGAAAACACAAAGAAATACAAAGAAGACCTTCCAAGGGCTGAAGAAGAAATTAAAAGGCTGAAGGGGAAGACGAAGGGAAATATGTCCTTAATTTAAGCTAGGGAGATTCTATGGGATGAAATTATTGAACTTATCAGGAGCATCTAGGAGTTTCTTGTTATTATGTCTGATGAAAAATCAATTATCAGAGATATGGAAAGTGTTGTTATTCAAGACAAGCAGAAAGCATTAGACAGATCAAAGTTTGAAAAAATAATGATAGATTTTATTAATTCTAAGTCTGCTTCAGAGCTAAAGGAGCATGACATTACAGAAAAAACACTATGTGAAATAGATTTTAATAAGATGATTGTCATAAACATTTACAGAAATATTGTTGAGAAGAAGATAAATAAAATAAAAGAATCAGTTTCCAAGTTTAACATCCTGTTTGATAAAAGAGTTAGAGTTGGGCTTCCCTCTAGCTGGGATTTACAAGGAGACTTGCTGCCATGGAAAACATATGAGACTTTGCTAGTTGAGGCGAAAAGTAAAGTTGACTACACCCATGAGAAGATAACAATACTAAAGGGAGAAATTATTGTGAATTATCTTAATAAATATTTTAAGCTTTTGTGGATGGCGAAGACTTTGTTTACAGACAAGCCTACTTATTGTAGGATTACAGCGTGTAGAATGGCACTCAAAAAATTGGAAGAAGCACCAAAGTGAAATGTACCTTTGTAGAGAAAATGCAAAGAGTGGATGATAGAGCAGACAAAAGATGCACTAATAAGACCATCTACTCAAGCCACTGATTCAAACAATGACCAATAATCACCAATCATAGTTTAATTCCTTTCCATTTTATGTTATCTTATTCTTGAGGAAAATGAGGTGTCTTTTACCCTCGAATGTAATGTCCTGAAATGACTTTTTACTTTAGGCAGTTAGAAAGTAGTTAAGTAGTTTGACAATTTTGGTAGTTACCAATTGTTCTATTATGTATAAAAAGAGGAAAAATCAAAGAAGAAAGGTTAAATTTTTTGGAGAATCTGAAGACTACACATTTTTTACTTGATAAATTGATGATTAATGAAAGAATCAGGAGTTTTCCATACAGTTTTGGGTATGACTTGTAATCTCTCTATTATGTGTCATTTTGTCTCTTCCTCTCTTTAAATATGGTAATGAACCTACGGGTCTTTGTTTAATTCTGTGAATAAAGTTAAATTTCCTTAAAATAGCGCTCCCATGTTTAAAACTTCTTTATCTCTATTTCTTCTAAGTTAAAGATAATAGTTTATGTTAAAAACAACATATTACCTTTAAGTTCTCAAAGTATTCTTCACACAACATTTATATCCAGCAGCACATGGCATCTTGAGGCTTTCATATCAACTATATATTAAGGGTTTAAGATCATGTTCTTCATACTCCTCAAAATGAAGACACATTATACAAATAAGTGACACGCATAATAAAATTTTGATGTCTTAAGCACGATTTCTCCACAACCTAGAAATTGGTTTCTTAAGGGATAGCAGGCTGAACGAATATATAGGCGAATTCATACTTAAGATGACAATAATCTCACGGGATAAAACCCTTAATGAAATATTGAAAAAAATTATTCAAAAAACAAGTAAGGAGTTACGGTATCTCTGTAACCACCAGATTTATTTTCGAGCAAAAACATTAACAAAACCTTGGAAACAATTTGGGCTGAAACCCTAACTGGGCACACAAAATATACAATCCAATCGCGTGAGACCACTCAAATAAAAACAAACAATAAAGATTGGGCCGAATCCTCAGACCCCTTAAGTGTTGTAGCAAAAATACCACCCTACTTATCCAAAACAGTACCATAGAAATAGAAGCAAGTCTTGGAAAGTTACGATGCTAGTTAAAGACTGCCCCTGAGCTATCTAGCCCAAAATTAAGGAATAGAATGAGTTCAATACCTGGAAGGGAGGTTCCATTAGCCGAAGATCGAGAGAGGGGTTCCACAACCTTCATCTCCTGAACCTGCAAAACTCTCCACCCAGAATGGGGTGCATAAACCTGTTAGAGTGTATTTAATCATTAGAAGACTGTAAGGGAAAAAATTATTATAAACAAGGAAAGAAAAGCTAAAAAATTACTGAGGAATAACGCTGGTAAAAACCCTCTCTACAAAAACGATGGATTCAGCTGCCAGCCAAGTTGATGAAAGAACCCCAAGGGAAGTGGAAGAATGTCAGGCTGTCGAGAAATGAAGGAGAAGCATATGCAGGCCACAAACCACGAGTAAAGAAAAGAAAGAACTTTGTGCAGAACAAAAACTCTGAACCAGCAGACGGTATTCCAGAGATGGACAATGGCAAACAATGCCATACCACCCAGGGCATAGAACCCCAGGAACCATAAGCACCGTTCGATCCAAATCTCTGCCAAGAGTCGTCGATGAAGTAGACAATCCCAAGGGTAAGGATGAAGCGGGATAGCCGGACGAACTCCAGAGTGCCACCTAGGCCAAAGCCAACCAAGATAATTAATAAGCTTATAGTCGAATCAACTTCCAAGCATATAAGCATGCCCATGACCCAATCAAATAAATTCAACATCAAAGAATTTATATAGGCATTGATAGGTATGGTTAATGCAGATGGTGACTAGGTTGGTTGGTGCGTATAGCCACAGTTCCGCAAATATATAAGAATCATTTCCAAATATATAACTATGCGGTTGAATTTTTATAATAAAAAATAAATATATGTATGTATTTTTCGACACACTATTATTATGAACTTAAGTGATTATTTACCATGTTGAAATATTTGATTAGCCTATGGTAAATTCTAGTTTATTTTTTTGTTACATGTTTTTTTTATTATGTTTAATTTATGGGTGTGTGACATATAATATCATAGTGCTCAGGTTGCCAAACTGAGACCTTTGGAATCAAGAAGTAACAAACTTGGTAATATGCACGTAGGAAATAGGGAGTAGTCAGCATGAGGAGAACCGGGAATCTACCACATGGTTCTGTAATGGGAACAATGCCAACATCATTTTAGGAAGGTAATTCCAAGGTTTGGGTGAAGTTGGGGGATGAGCCGCAAATCCCAATACAGATATCCGAGTGACTGTACAAGAATTGAAAGGTGAAATGGCCCGAATCTGGGCAGAAAAGAAAGATTGATGCATGAGCAAGAAAAGATTATGAAAAGTTTATCAGATAGACAGAATCATCGACCACTAGTCCCCAGCCCTGAGCATGACAATATGATAGGGGAACAAGAGTTTCAAACTGAGAATGTGGAAATAGAAGGTGGTGAAGAAAATCACGAAGAAGAATTAGATAATGTGTCCAACCACAAGACTCAGAAAATTTAGAAAATTGAACTCCAATGGGATTTTTGGAAAATGAAGCCTCTTCTCTTTGATGGTGAACAAGAAGAGGCAGCAGAAGCATGTCTCATTAATATGAACAAGTTTTTATAGTTGTACAAGTATGACCATAATATGAAGGCCCATCTGGCCATTTTCTAGCTACAAGGGAAAGCCACACTGTGGTGGGAGGAAGTAAAAAGAGTTCGCGAAGTCAAGGAACAACGCATAACCTGGGAAATATTTCAGAGGCATATTAAAGAAAAATATCTAACGGAGAGATTTTATAATGAAAAAGCAAAATAATTTCATGATCTCCGACTGGGTCAAATGACCATGGATGAGTTCATAACAAAGTTCACATCATTACTGCAATATGTCCCTTATATTCGTGAAGAATAAAGTAAGGTGCAACAGTTTATCAGTAGTCTTTCATTGTTCATGAATGAATGGCTGGAGTTTGAAAACCCAAAAACCATGGACGAAGTTATTCGTAAGGCATGGATCTGCTACCAACAAAATTAACCAAAGGGGGATATGAGCATGAGTTGGGTTGACAAAAAGAGAAGTAAAATTATTCCCAGCCACAAGGAGAATAACAACACAAGAAACAAAGGATTATATAAAGGTCAAATTAACCGAAATATGAATAAGAATCAGCCCAGATTTAAAGTACCAGGCGAAACCAGGACAAATGAGCAAGCTGGAAGAAATGAAGCAAAATTAACTAACAGACCACCTGTACAGTGTTGGGGATGTGGAGGCCCACATTATGTAAAAAATGGCTCTCACCGCAAGGGAGCATATCAGATCTCACAAATACAAGAGGCATCTAATACGAGAGAAGTGGCTAGGAGCATTCCTAAAATTAATGTGTCCCTTGAAGATCATCAAGAAGAATTTTAGCCAACCATGGTTGAATTTGAAGGTACTATTTTTGACCAAACCTGTTCTATTTTAATTGATCCCCGAGTCACTTTAAGTTACATTAGTCCGAAGATAGTGGAACGATGTAAATTGAAATATGTTAAATTTAAGAATTGTTGGCTAGTACAACCAGCAAGAGGAGAAAAAAGGAGAGTTTCGTCTAAAGTAAGTAATTGTCCTTTAAAATTAGCTAATCAACCTATCATAGCTGATTTGAATGTGTTACCCCTAGGGTCATATGACATCCTTATAGGAATGGACTGGTTGGAAAAACAATGGTCCCTCATCAACTATAAAACCAAAAATATTAGTTATCGGGATGAAGAAGGGGAGAGACAGGAAATTCAAGGTGTTCAAAAGCCTCTGCAATTAAGACCTATAACAGCTTCCCAATTAGCAAAGTGCATCAAGAAAGGGTGCCAAGTTTATGCAATACAAGTAGGGTGTGCTTAATCTAAAGATAAAACTGTTTCATTTAAATAATATACCTATGATATAAAATTTTCCAGATGTATTTTCTGAGAAAATTCCTAGTCTACCCCCAAAGAGAGACATAGATTTTAACATTGAGTTAATTTTGAGAGTTGCCCCAGTTTCCCCAGCACCTTACCGAACGGGCATACTGGATGTAACAGAATTAAAAGTGCAGCTTCAAGATTTGCTTAGTAAAAAGTATATCCGTCCCATTGTGTCCCCTTGGGGAGCTCCGGTATTATTTGTCAAAAATAAGGATAGAACCCTGCGAATGTGCATGGATTACCATTAGCAAAATAAACTTGTTAACACCCAGGTTGTTCCCTATGACTCCCAAGGGAATACGGCCGGGGTAACCACTAACCAATCTTTGGGTTACAGTTCCTAGCCTAACTGCAACCAGAGAGGGCTCTCTCTTTATGATTTGTCTCTGTTATGATGGTGTTTTAGGCTAGCTATTATGCTCAGGTTTTGGTTTATGTTTTGGTTGAAGGATTTCTTTCAGGTCTTATGATGCAGTGTTTAGATAGTATAATACCATTGGGCAATGGAGTCTGGAGTTGTGAAATGATCTGATACGCTGGATTGGTGGTGTTCAAACTGCAGGGCCTATTGTGTATTTTAGACAGACAAAACTAGATCAAATGGTGATGTATGTCAACCAACAGAAAGAAATTAAGAATTTTCTATTAAGCTGGTGGGGTGAAGGTGAGCACACTGCACAGGAGCAAAACTTGAATTCCTGTGACAAAGGTCACTGTGATAGATGTATTCTGAAAGTGCAGCAATTAAGAATTACACTTATCTAGATTACAGCTGAAGAAAACATTGATAAACAACACAGATTGAACTCAGGGTACTCAGTGAATAAATCCTGAAAGCTATTCTTTTTCCTTGTTGCTTAGTATTGAAAACAGATAACATATATGGATTTTAACAAAACAAATAATTAACAGCGAGAGATACAGAGACTTATTGTATGGTGAAATACACAGGGATCCAGCAGTTATCAACAGACACCAGAACGCATCCAACACCTCAGAAATCCGAGAAATCCCATTGCTTTCTCTATTAACTTCTGAAAGGATTACATCATAAGAACTTCTTCAGGAGAAATCAACAACAACCCTTGCAATCTTATGCGAAAGGGGACTTTATAGAAATGCGTATACAAAATATCTCAGGCATTGAGTCATCTGAGAGAGAAAATATCTTCATTATTACGTTCAGAAAGTAGGCAAGGAGTTATTACAATTTTGAATGCAGCGTAAATGCTCTTTATGTCTGTCAAAGGATTGTTTTGACTTTTGAGAGTCACTGAGTCGGTTGCATTACTCTGTTTTAATTCTGGAAATACGCATTTACTTTTGGCTGCGCAGTGCATTCTCGGGTTTGCCAGCTGTGGTCTTCTATTTCTGCTTTGTTGGCCGCTACATCCGCTGAGTTGGCTCAGCTTTGATTTATGCTGCATGCTGACTTTGCTGAACTGTGCTTTTTATAAAAATTTGTAATAAAACAGAAATTTGCTGAATGCCTTACTAATTACAAAATTCTCTGTATTGCATCTGTCCATCATTCCTGTGTAGGGAGCTGATGCCTGAGGATGGCCTCCATTGTCTCTTCTGCTTCTGTATATTTGAAAAAATTTGGGGCCACATCAAACAAGTGATTAATTTCATTCATTATAAAAAATAGATTTTCTATCTTACTATAGAAAACCTGTGCTGTAATAGGCCCTGTGTCTTCTGAAGTGCTGGCCCTCTCATTGATCTGTGCTGAGGCAAAAACATTTACTCTTTTGGCATACTGTTCATGGGTGAATAATTTCCCTCCGCTGTTCAGTAAGCTAGGGAGTCCTCTACTCTGCAATACCTGAAATTTCTCCATGAACCTATTTACCTCTGTCTGCATATCCTGGGTTCTTCTGTCCAATGTCTGCACCAGATTTCTAAGAGTAAGAACCCTCTTGATCATTTGAATAGTCTCAGTTCTATTGGTGATTCCAATGGTGGCTAACTGAGAACTTGTTTTGTGGTTAAGCACATTGATCATTCTTGTAGCAACTTCAGGCATATTTCCTAATAAGGCCCTTGATGTTCGGATTTCCTTCTGTGCCTTTGGGATGAGCTCTAGTTGCTCATGGATTGTCTCGATATATGGCCATTGGTTGGTGATGGATTGGCCAATATTGGACCATATCATTGCTCTGATCTCAGATATGATTTTATCTAGCTTGAGCTCATTCTCAAGTTCCTTGATCCTATCTTTAAGGGCTTTGATTTCCTTGGCCTTTTCTCCCACCTCTCTTTTTGTCTTATCATGCCTTTCATTGACCTTGGCCAGCTTATCTCTGGTTTCATGCAGCTCTGTCATCTGAGCTTCCAAGATTTGTATTTCATTCTTTAATTTCTGCATTTCTAGGCTATGTGCCTGTTCTGTACTTGTAGATGCTGCTGAAGTGGATGTAGCTGTTTGTTCAGTTTGTTGAGGTGGAGGCACAGTGGTAGGAGCAGCATCCTCAAGATTGATGACTTGAGGAGGAGGCTGAGAAGTCTGACCCTCTTGTCTTTGCTTTAGTGCTGCTTGTAAGGCCGCTTGAGTAGCCTCAGACTCTCCTAATTTCTCTTGTGTCTGCAGGAGCTGCTTATATATAGATATTAGTAGATCTGTGGCATCCTTTTCCATCCTTTGTTGGGCTACCTCATCTGTTTGGGGGTGAATGGTAGCTGGGAGTTTGATTTTCTTCCTTAATGCAGCCATGTCAGCATCCCTTAGTTTCAAGATCTCCTGTATCCCTTTGATGTCATTGGGGTTATGCCCAATTTCCACGATGATGTCCTCTAGGGATCTTATCCTGTTGTCTTTGGCCTGAGATGAAGCCCTCTCCAATTCTAGTTGAGAGGCTGTAGCATTGAGGCTGCTTGTTAATTTGTAATTCTCCAACATTTTGTCTGCCAAGGAGGCATACACCATTTCACCAGTTTGCTTGTGCAGCTCAATTTTATCCATTGGGTGGATGTCCTTGGCCAGGACCTCTAGATTAGTCCTGAGACAATCTGCAGTAGATTGTGGCTGGAGTGCGGTGGGTATGAAGTGACTCATAGTCAACTTGCCTTCGTCCACATCAAAGGCAGCCATTAATCTTTGTTGGTTGGAGGGGGCCATTTTCAGCAAATGGTTATATAATTTGATTTTCATGGGTTCACTCCTTCTTTTGATGTCTATAAACTGTTGTTTGATGCCTACCTCTCCTTCCCTCTGCTGACTGGAGGAAGTGACCTCCCCTCCCATGATTCTGTCGTGTTCTTGGTGGAAGGAACTGACCGAGGCTTCCCTGCTGGGTGGGCCCATACCCATTGCTTGTCTAATTGCCTCATCATCCTCTGAGAAGTCATTTAATCTCTGTCTCTTCTCCCCTTGGTTGATGGATGAAGTCATGGGTGTTTCTCTGTCCCTTTTCCTACTTAGGTCCTCCTTCTGTGGAGTTTGAAGGACCGAGGCATCAGTAATGTTTTCAGGCCTTGAGTGTTCTACATTTTGGGCCTGCTGCTCAGTGGTAATTGGGGCATCTACCACTCTTTCTTGCTGTAAGGGCTGCTGTGTTTCAGATTGCCCTTCTCCTTGCTGCTGTTGTTGTTTTTGTTGTTGCTGCTGCTCTGCCTGTTCTTTCTCTCGCTGCTCTGGCTCTATCTCCATCACCTGTTCTTTTCCCTTCTCTGATATATTTCCAGCAACTCTTGTAGCTTGCTGTTGGGCGGTTGAAGAGGATGTTGCTGCTCCAATTTGTGTGCTCGGCCGTGAGCTGACCTGTGAATAAAACTCAAGGTCAGCCATTTTCTCTAGGTTTCTTAGAGCTCTTTGATTAAGCTCTTCTTGAGTAACAGCTTCTTCTAAAGTCCCTCTCCTCCATTTACTTTGATTGGCATGTTTTTCTATGTGAGGAAGGCTGCAATGATCATAAGCAGACAACTTGTATTTAAGCCTCCTCATGGTAATGAAGTTGTTAGGGTCATAAGGTTTCCATAGGAAGCTGTATTTGAGACCAAGGCCCCCAAGTATTCTATCTGCTTCCTTCCACCCTTCCTCCCTTTCGTTATAGAGGAAATGGCCAAGTTGACTTTTGACCTTTAGCTGTGCCTTCTTACCTTTGCCTGAAAAGTGGAACACATCCACAAAGCCAAACTGCCTGAAGTATTCTAAGGCAAGTAGTCTCATAGGCACAAATCTGGGTAGTCTAAATGGGGGCAACTCACACCCATATATTCTGATAACGGTGTGGTGTTGGTAGAAGTACCAATCCCCAATGCTGTATGCTTTTGATAAATGCAGGAGTCTTTGCATCTCATCTGTCAATCTGGGAGGAGGTGAGCCAAAAAGTAGAGTCATGGCTGGATGAATGAAGTGATCAATGAACTCACAGTAGGTGTATGGAGAATAGAAATTGAGGTGGAAAGCAGATGTCCAGTACACCACCGATCTCAAATTTCCCTGTGCATCTTCTCTTTTCATTGGGAAGGAGAACTTCTCATGCTGGAAGTATAGAAGCAAATGATATATGTAGGAAGTGTATTTAAATACCCTATCTCTTGACAGGTTCATCAACTGCTCATGCATCTTGTCAGAGATGTATGTGGCATAGTCATAGCAGACTGGTCTTCTACCTGGAGCAAACATGAGCATTATGTGCATAACCGTTTCATCCACATATTCCACTGAATCATATCCCAGGATGGGACTGATCATGTCAACCAGGTCCAGGCCCAATTGGTTGAGGTAGACAGAGTTGATGGGAGGAGTTTGTACAGTGTCAGCTTTGATGAATAACTGATTAAGCTTCGTAATCTGGGCCTCTGTCATTCTGGCTCCCCCTATTATCAAATCAGCTAGTGATAGAGGGACCAACTTCTTATTTGTTTTGAACTGCAGCATCTCCCTGATGGCTTCAGGGGTAATAAGAAACAGAATTGCGCCTGAAGAATCAAGCACTGCCCTCTGGGATGCATCATAATACTCAGCACATAAGTGGATGAGTTCTGGGAATTGGTTGACCTGTGGTAGCTTGAAGATTGGGAGAGAGGAATCCCAAATTCCCAAGATGTCTGTCCCATTCTGATGTTGGATTTTGATTTCATTTAGTATTTGGAGATGAAACCTGCTCCTGCTTAGCATTTCTTCTGATATGTTATAGTCTAAGTCAGCTAATGCTTTCCAGCCCAATGCTTTGTGAGGGGCATTCAGAGGAGCTACATTGAGGGCTATAGGAGCCACAGGGGGATCCATGGTTCTTCTTAGGATTCTGTTTTTTCAAGGACTGGTGTTACTATGCAGAGTAACACAAACAACGCTTTTTCTGAGGAAAATGAGAATTTCTGAGGACAAAGAGTGAATGGGAAAGGTTGTAGCGATTGAAATGCTGCTTTTGAGTTAATAGGTGAGTTGCAGACCTGAGCAGAGTTTGTTTTTGAGGCAAATTAGCTTCTTGCAGGTGACTGGTTCACGATTGCGCGAACCAGTAATAAGTTTACGTTCAACTTGCCCAATGTGGCCCTATAAACGTGTAGTGGCAGCTCTGGTTTGGTCTGAATGCTAGTTCAGTGGTCCTTTAATGGTGAATTTTGAGTTTGGAGGTCTGTTACTAGTTATACCCGAAATTCAGTGAAAATGGAGCTTTAGAGTGCAAATGAGAAGTACCTGTAGAATCTGGTCGGTTAGAACTTGCTAGCACTTTGAGGGATGGACGTTCTAGCGGTCCGGAAGTCTTTTCCACCGCTGGTGCAGGTTTGGACGTGAAGTTACATGCAGAACAAACAACAAAGCTTGCGCGCAAAAATAACAAAAAACACGATTTTTGGCATAAATATATCTTTTGGTGATTTTGGCGCGTTTTCGCGCTGACGTCAGCATGACGTCACCGGTGGGGTCAGGGTCGGATGACGTCAGCAGGACGTCATCCGGCCAGGTGGCGGCCTCTGGTTGGTCCACGGGGACAGTGAGATGGCAGGACAAGTGGACCAGTGGTTGAGTGGAGAAATGATGCGACGGCGTACCTGGCGGTGACGTGGGGTGACGGAGCAGTGACGTGGCGGTGAGGTAATACAAGAGGGAATGATAAAACCGGAAACCGAGGCGGTTTCATATCGCACTGCCTACGGTACGGTGGCGGTATTCGTCAGTGGTACCTCCGATGGGCTGTGGAGTGGACGCGTGGCTGCCGCATGACGTAGCCAAAATACGGCCGTCGGGAGATATCGTTCGGGCAGCGGATCGGCTCCGATGCTGTAGTGGCCGTCGGATCTGGAGTTGCTTGATCGGACGGTCAGCGGGAGCTTGACGTGACAGGAGGATAGTACAGTTAATGATCGGGCGTCGGAAGGGGTCCGATGTGATAAGGGCCGTCGGATCTGGAGTTGCTTGATCGGACGGTCATCGGGAAGGTGAAGCGATAACCAAGTACGGGGAAAGGCAGAGGCCTATTTTAATATTGTCCTGGGGATCTGTGCACTGGCGGAAGCTTTGGAACAGTGGGTTTTCATGATTTTTGTTGAAAATAGACCCGCCCTTTAGACTTAGGATAAGAGAAAAATGTTGGTTTTTTGATGTTTTTAGCCATTTTGAAGCGGGTAAGGGTAGAAATTGGGCTTTTAGGGGGGTTTTCATGTGCAAATGGGGGTCAAAAATGAGGGAATGAATTTGCAGAGGACAAAGGAGATTTAGCTTAGGTTTATCAAGATGACCAGGTGCCATCTGATCCCTGACATGGGACTATATGGCTATAATGCCAAGGGGGAGGGATATTTATACAAAATTTGGGGTTTATACACCATGGTGTTAGTAATATTAGGGAAAAGGTGATATAAGGGATCTATATAATAGAGTTAGTGTTAGCATGGATGATGGAAGTGAATGGGGAACAAACACTAAGTTCATTTGAAACTTACTTAGTTTAGGGAGTAGATCAAAATGAAAAGATCTTTAGACAAGAAATGTGGCTTTGGATAAACAAGAATCATTATGAAACCATGATCTTCCTCCCTGAATCTCAGCTCATAGAGGGATGTTAGCAAATGAAAATGAAAGGGGGAAGGAGGGAGGTTAGTTATGGTCCTTGCTGCAACTTGATGGATATGCACACCTTGTCACTTGATAGACTTTGCCTTGGTAATCATAGTCACCATGCCTGCAATGGTGAAGGTAGCCTTTTTTCTGCAACCACCACTACCTACCCAACTATTTGCCTAGCATTTTTTATTTCTTCTTCGAGGGTGCACTTGGACTTGCAGACCCTTACTTGCCTTTTCTTTTCTTTGGATTTTTCTTTTATTTTCCTATCTACTTCTAACCTTATTGCTTCCAAGGTCCCAGATTAAGCAGTTGGGAGCCTTATTTTCTCTACCTAGGCTATTTGTCTGCCAAGATTAAACAGTTTGGACAGACTTCTTTCTCTAGTCTACAACAGGAAATTGAAATCAAGGCATGATCCAGATTAGACTGTTGGATCATCCATCAGAATGAAAACAAAGCCGTCAAAATTGAAACAAGGAGAAACTTTTTACATGCCTTGTGTTTCTAGGAAATATGGGATCTTTGCATAATCAAAGCAGAGCATATTTGGACTTTCCCTAGCCCATCATGAAATATGAAACCTATTGGTATAGGTATCCAACAGTGGCTCCACATGGGGATGGTTTTTCACTTGAAAGACCAAGGACAGCAGGTCAGATTGCCTTGCTCCATTGCTGCCCATATCATCCTTAAAGTTTGCTGCTTTTGAAGTACCAAATTTCGTGCTTCCCTTCTTGGTAGACTTCTGATTCTATTTACCTTTTGCTGGTTGGTGAATCACTTGGAAAACTGCATTTTTACAATCTAAACAGAAAATAATATGTACATCTGCATATATACAAGGGAACCTCAGGTTGCACTCATGGGAAATAGTCAAAATAATGCTTCAGCATCCTGCCATTGACAGGACCTTCATCCAAGTCAGCTTCAGTTAGACTTTTGAGGAAGTAAGTGTTGTTACCTTGTACTGCTTGGACAGCAAATGGTCCCCTCCATAAGGAATCAAATTTTCCATGCTTTCCCTTTTCTTCTCTTCTTGCATCCCACTTTAGGACTTTGTCTCCCACATTGAAATCTTCTGCTTTGGTTCTCCTGTCAAAGGCCTTCTTTAATTTTTCTTGTAACCCTTGAACTCTGCTGAACACCTGATCTCTAGTTTGCTGCAGACATATGATTTGATTTATCCTTCTTTGCATATCATTTGGTTCGGCTTGGTTTTCTTGAAGAAGCTTCATAACAGGTACTCCTATTGATGAGGGAAATTTGGCTTCTAGTCCATAAACCAACTCATATGGGCTGGTGCCAATTGATCTTTTGGTTGTTAGTCTATCTGCCCATAAGGCATTGACTAGTTTCTTGTGCCAATTCTTTTTGTTTTCTTCCAGCACCTTTTTTATGATGTTCACCAGGCTCTTGTTAGATGATTCAGCTAGGCCATTTCCTTGGGGATAGTATGCAGTAGAGTGACCCAAAGTAATATGATATTTGTGGCAGAAGTTTACCATTTTCTTGGATCTGAAAGCAGCAGCATTGTCTGTTATTATTTTGTCAGGACAGCCAAACCTAGCCAGTATGTTGTTTTCCAAAAACTGAATGATTACTGAGTCATTTGCTTGTCTGCATGGGGCAGCTTCAATCCATTTGGTGAAGTAGTCTGTGGCTGTCAAAATCCATCTATGTTGGCCTGAAGATGAGGGATGAATTTCCCCAATGAAATCCAAGCCCCATTGTTGAAAAGGTCTCTCTGTTGCAATGGGTCTTAGGGGAAGTGGCAGCAACTGTCTTTTGCCCTCAAACACTTGGCATTTGTGGCATGAGGTTGTGAATTTCTTGACATCAGAGAACATGGTGGGCCAGTAATAACCAGCCCTCAGTATTTTGTCCACAGTGGATTTCCAGTACAAATGTCCACCACAGTCTCCTGCATGAAAATCTTGCATGATATTGTCAGTTTCATTTTCCATTAAACAGTGCAGCAATATACCTTCATGGTTTTTCCAAAGTAAATTTCCATCCATCACACAAAATCTAGATGTTTTCATTTTTAAGAACCTACACTTAGTTCTGGACAGTCCTGGGGGAGCACACAGGTTTTGTAACACATAACAGATGTCAGAGTACCAAGGGGATTGTTCAAAGGCTACATTGATCTTTGGAGTCGCCAGCTCTGTTTCACTGTCCAGCTGATTGATATCTAAGGCTTGAAAATTTGTTTCCGTCATTAATTTGGCCAAGCCTTGCCCTTTTATTAGTTTTGTAGGTTTTATCTCAATGTCAAATTCCAAGATACTGGCTATCCATTTTCCTCTTCTGCCTTCTAAGTTTTCTTGGGTGAGAATGTCTTTGACAATAGGACTTGGCACATATGCTATGACATGGGAATAAAGGATATAAATCCTAAAATCCTTAATTGCTTTGACCAAAGCATAAGCTTGCTTTTCCATGATTTGGTATTTCAGAGGTGCGTCTCTAAGGGCTTTGCTAAAGAAAGCAATTGGTTTCTCATTTCCTTGGTCATCTTTCTGCAGCAAAACAGCAGCAATAGTATGCTGGGAGGCGAAAGAGAAAATGATAAAGTCTCTGTCAAACTGAGGATTGGTTAACACTGGGGTTTGAGTCAAGGCCAATTTTATACCTTCAAAGGCTTGATTTGCTTCAACAGTCCATTTTACTTTTGAATCCTTTTTTAACATGTTGTTTAATAATCTGATTAGTTCTGCTAAGTTTGGGATAAACCTTCTTAAGAAATTGATTTTTCCTAAGAATCCCTGCAACTCCTTGACATTCCTTGGGTGGGGCATTTGTAGGATAGCTTGTATCCTATCTGGGTCAATTCTTATGCCATCTTTTGAGATAATGTGTCCTAAGAGTTTACCTTCTTCCAAGCCAAACAATGATTTCTTGGGATTTAAGGAAATGCCATATTTCCTGCATGTTAGGAAAATCTGTCTCAAATGTTTTAGATGTTCTTGGTCAGATTTTGAAAAGGGTGTAAGATCATCTAAGTAAATGACTAGGAAGTCATGAATCTCTTTTGCAAAAGCAATATCCATTGCTCTTTGAAATGTTGCCCCTGCATTTTTCAATCCAAAGGGCATTTTTACATATTTGAAAGTTCCCCATGGGGTTGTGAATGCAGTTTTGTCTTGGTCATCAGGGTGTACCAAGATTTGATTAAAGCCTGAGAATCCATCAAGCAATGACATCCTTGAAGCCCCCACCACTCTTTGGAGAATGTGATCCATTTTGGGTAAAGGGTAGTTATCTTTGAGTGATACTTGATTTAGATTCCTTAAGTCTACACAAAGTCTAATCTCACCAGTCTTTTTTCTTGTAGGGACTAAGTTGGAAATCCATTCAGAGAATCTGATTGGTGCTATGATGCCAGCTTTGAACATTTTTTGCAATTCCTTTTCAATGGAAGGAAGGAGTATAGGATTGATCCTTCTCAACTTCTGCTTGAATGGTTTTTGATTAGGCTTGAGGGGAATGGTATGCTGGATGACAGAAGTATCATAGGACTTTAGATCCTCATAACCCCATGCAAAGACATCTTGGAACTCTTTAAAGAGGTCAATGTACTTGGGTTTTTGATCAGGGGGCAAAGAAGCAGACAGCTTTATTATTTTGGGCTTGTCAATGGTACCAATATTGCATTCTTCAATGGCTGCATCTAATGGCTGCATTTTTGGCTTCCTAGGGATGTCATTTGAATCAAAAATGTCCTCTAGCGGGGTAAGGCCTGTTGGAAGGAAATTGTCTTTGAGTTCTATGATTTCAGCTTCAGCGCTGGTCACCTCTTCACAGTCAATTTGGTGAATTTGCTGAATGTTTTCGTTGTTGAAAATGGTTGGATTCAGTAATTGTTTTGCTGTTCTAGGTGATATTGGATGAACCATTTGTTGACTCAGTATTTGTGATTGACTTGCTGACTCAAGTATTTGTGATTGACTTGCTGACTCAAGTATTTGTGATTGACTTGCTGACTCAAGTATTTGTGATTGACTTGCTCTGTCAGTGTCAATATTTAATCCTGCAAACTCTTGTTGTAAGGTTAGAAAATTGTTTATTTGCATATCATCCTCAAATACTTGCCATTCTTTGACATTGTTTGGAATGGAGGGTCTGTACTTGACCTCGGCTGTGAAGCAGTTGTTGGTTTCCAGTGGAAATTTGAAAGTGCTGGCAAATGTTGCCAAACTGTGTGCATGGAGATTGTGGCCCCTTGAAATTTTTGTGATAAGGAACTCAGAGAAAGTGTCCAATATTTCAATTACAGCAGACCTGTAAGACCTCAACCTTTTGTCATTGGTGACAAAACTTCCTTTCACTTGTTGAATCACTAGATCAGAGTCTCCCATGATCGAAACCGTAGGAGCTTGTAATGCCTTTACTAGCTTGAGACCTAGTAACAGAGCTTCATACTCTGCCATGTTATTAGTGCATCTAAAGTTTAATCTACAAGCTCTGCCTTCTGCATGGGTTTTCTCTTTGTTATGTATCCAAACTCCAGCTCCTGCCCCTAACTTGTTGACTGAGCCATCAAATTCTAAGACCCACAGAATATCTTGCTTGACAGGAGATTTAAAGATCTGTTCATGGGATGGCAATGTAAGCAGGAGTTGGGGTTTCTTCTCTAGCTTGTGTTCTAGGACAGTTTCATCACTTGATTGAAAATCTTTGACAACTAGAGGAGGGGTAGTGTCCCGTGCTTGACTGATCGATGTTTTATGGGTGGTACTTCCTTGATTAATGTTTTGTTCTTGCATGAGTGTTTTGGTCCTAATGTCATTGTTTGAGAGGCTTGCGCTGTCATTGAAGAGAATGAACGAATCTATGTCTGAATGGACAGCATATACAGGAAAGTTTTGAGGCTTTTCCTCACTGCTGACCATGTATTTCATGAGTGTTTCTCTGTAGAGTCTCTTTGGTTGCCCAAAGACAGAGATGGTGGCATATGACATATCTAATTGCAGGGAGCCTTGGAGTTTAGCTCCCCATGATCTTGATAACAGCATCCCATATTTAGGTGGGATATCAGCGACTACAACATCCATTAGAATGGTTTTGTTGGGGTATTGAACCAGAGACACACATAAATCTTTTATTAGACCTAAACACTTGACTTGGCTGGAGTCAAAGGAAAACAGGTCCTTGTATGGTCTTGTTATATCCAAATTCAATCTTTCCATGACTGCTTTTGGCATGAGGTTATGAGAGGCACCTGAGTCAAACATCGCATTATGCAGTATTTTGTCATGAATATGCAAGCTGACATAAAAAGGTAATATCCCTGTAACTACTGTTTTTTCATCTACCTCTGGGCCAAACAGTAATTCCGGAGTGTCATCTAACACATTTACATCATCTTTGCTATTAGTGAGTTGAAGGGATTTCTTAATCTGTTGCTTATAGATGTCATGCTTGGCTAGCTCCGAGAGGGGAATTGCTATCTTTAGCTTGCCAATCTCTGTGCCTAGGTCAAAAGGTTTATCAGCTTGGGTTTTGGAGTTATGGATAGCAGCCCTTTCTTTGCTCATTAAATCTTCTTGTTGGTTTTCATCTTGACTTTGAGACCTGCCCCTTTCACTCATGTCTTGAGGGGTAATATTTAAATCAGGGTGAGAGGACGACGTTGCCATAGGCTGATGTAGTGGTGACAATAGTTTGGTGACCTCTTCAACCACTACTTCTTCTGTAGGCAAGTTTGTTTTGTCATTAGGTTCTGTGACTATGGTTCCTTTAGACTGCTGTTTATCCTTTATCTTTTCAGGCTGATTTACATTTACAGTCCTACTTCTTAGCTTGTACTGTTTATGGACTTCATAGACAGCACTATCATATCCTTGTTTAAAATCAAAGGATTCTCCTGATTTAGTTTGGAATATTTTGATTTCATCATCCTCATGATCCTCTTGTGTTAAGAAAACTTGGCTTTTACCATCTAGACCCATTAGATTAATCTCAGGGTCTTCATTGGGTTCAGTTGATGTTGAAGTTTCTGCATAATTTTCTTGGAAAGGGGGTCTAATGTCTTGGTCAGCACTTGTCTTACCCATGTTTTGGTTTTGAGTTCTCCTAAAATTCGGATTTCTAGGAGGGTTGTTTTGTGGTGCTTCCCATGATGACTTTCTTTCAACCGATTCCACTCTTTCACCCAATCTCTTCATGCTATTTAGTATTGCATCCAGCTTTTGATCAAAGCCTGAGGGTTCTTCTTTGAAGGCAGTCCTTTTTTCCAACTTTGCCCTGTTTCTTTTGGCAATTAGGTTAGCTTCCACTGTGACAGCAACCCTTTGAGCTTCTTCAAGGGTTGGAGGATCTCTTTCCTTCAACTGATAGGCCATATCAGGGTCAAAACCATCAGGGAATTTATACAGGGCTAAATCAGGAGGGGGCCTTAAGTTCTGTGGGATAGCATTATATACATTGTTAAACCTAGCACAATATTCCAAAACTGTCTCCTGGGGACCTCTCTTAATAGTGTCATATTCACCAAGTACGTGGAGAGGATCTTTCTTCTTCTCCCATCTGTCAGTAAAAGCTTCGTAAAGCTGATCAGGAGTTGTAATGGAGTTTGCATTCAGGGATCTGAACCAAGTTCTAACATCCCCAGTTAAGCTTTGAACAAAAATTCTCATTCTGACACTGTCATCATCTATTTCATAGGTCTCAAAGTGGTCTTGCATCTTCTTAGCATGCTGGATAGCTGTTAGAGAGCCATTTGAGTCAAAATATGAGATTTTGCTTTGATAATCTTGAGGTAAAGCCGCAGCATTAGCTGGTATCTGCAGAGGTGCATACCTGTTAGCCATATTTATGAGGTTTAGAGGGTTAATAGGAACAAACGGGACAGCAGGGATCACTGGTATAACAGGGTTAATGGGATGAGTAGCTAGTGGGAGACTGGTTAAAGGAGTATGTGCAGTGGATGAAGATGTGAGAGGAGGACTTTGCGATGTTGATGGTGAACTAGGGGAACTAGGGGTGGACCGGAAAAGAACTTTGCAAGGAGTGGGAATGAGGCTGGGATGATCCGAACTTATATTTGCATCAGCAGGCTTCTCCTGCTTTTGCTGTCTCCTGATGTTTCTTCGGATGGTATTTGGATTATCAACAATGATGGGTGGATTAGGGTCAGGATTTGCCCTAGTATGCCGTGGATTTTTCTTAGGAGCCAGCTTCCAACCTGTTTTTTGGGATTTTGTAGGAAGTTTTTATATCTGCAAGGACTGGATGAAGATTTTGGAATGGCTATATATTCTCAGAGCTAAGACGAAGATTCCCCAAACAAGCTCCTCCTTAAAGCTGTTAATGTGATGCAGAAACAGTTCTAAGGCCTCTTGGCTGGTTTCAGGCTTGATGGTAGCTTTGTAAGACAGATAGTAATTGAAAAAATCCTAAGAAGTCCCCAGTATGGTCGCCAATTATGTTAACACCCAGGTTGTTCCCTATGACTCCCAAGGGAATACGGCCGGGGTAACCACTAACCAATCTTTGGGTTACAGTTCCTAGCCTAACTGCAACCAGAGAGGGCTCTCTCTTTATGATTTGTCTCTGTTATGATGGTGTTTTAGGCTAGCTATTATGCTCAGGTTTTGGTTTATGTTTTGGTTGAAGGATTTCTTTCAGGTCTTATGATGCAGTGTTTAGATAGTATAATACCATTGGGCAATGGAGTCTGGAGTTGTGAAATGATCTGATACGCTGGATTGGTGGTGTTCAAACTGCAGGGCCTATTGTGTATTTTAGACAGACAAAACTAGATCAAATGGTGATGTATGTCAACCAACAGAAAGCAATTAAGAATTTTCTATTAAGCTGGTGGGGTGAAGGTGAGCACACTGCACAGGAGCAAAACTTGAATTCCTGTGACAAAGGTCACTGTGATAGATGTATTCTGAAAGTGCAGCAATTAAGAATTACACTTATCTAGATTACAGCTGAAGAAAACATTGATAAACAACACAGATTGAACTCAGGGTACTCAGTGAATAAATCCTGAAAGCTATTCTTTTTCCTTGTTGCTTAGTATTGAAAACAGATAACATATATGGATTTTAACAAAACAACTAATTAACAGCGAGAGATACAGAGACTTATTGTATGGTGAAATACACAGGGATCCAGCAGTTATCAACAGACACCAGAACGCATCCAACACCTCAGAAATCCGAGAAATCCCATTGCTTTCTCTATTAACTTCTGAAAGGATTACAGCATAAGAACTTCTTCAGGAGAAATCAACAACAACCCTTGCAATCTTATGCGAAGGGGACTTTATAGAAATGCGTATACAAAATATCTCAGGCATTGAGTCATCTGAGAGAGAAAATATCTTCATTATTACGTTCAGAAAGTAGGCAAGGAGTTATTACAATTTTGAATGCAGCGTAAATGCTCTTTATGTCTGTCAGAGGATTGTTTTGACTTTTGAGAGTCACTGAGTCGGTTGCATTACTCTGTTTTAATTCTGGAAATACGCATTTACTTTTGGCTGCGCAGTGCATTCTCGGGTTTGCCAGCTGTGGTCTTCTATTTCTGCTTTGTTGGCCGCTACATCCGCTGAGTTGGCTCAGCTTTGATTTATGCTGCATGCTGACTTTGCTGAACTGTGCTTTTTATAAAAATTTGTAATAAAACAGAAATTTGGTGAATGCCTTACTGATTACAAAATTCTCTGTATTGCATCTGTCCACCATTCCTGTGTAGGGAGCTGATGCCTGAGGATGGCCTCCATTGTCTCTTCTGCTTCTGTATATTTGAAAAAATTTGGGGCCACATCAAACAAGTGATTAATTTCATTCATTATAAAAAATAGATTTTCTATCTTACTATAGAAAACCTGTCCTGTAATAGGCCCTGTGTCTTCTGAAGTGCTGGCCCTCTCATTGATCTGTGCTGAGGCAAAAACATTTACTCTTTTGGCATACTGTTCATGGGTGAATAATTTCCCTCCGCTGTTCAGTAAGCTAGGGAGTCCTCTACTCTGCAATACCTGAAATTTCTCCATGAACCTATTTACCTCTGTCTGCATATCCTGGGTTCTTCTGTCCAATGTCTGCACCAGATTTCTAAGAGTAAGAACCCTCTTGATCATTTGAATAGTCTCAGTTCTATTTGTGATTCCAATGGTGGCTAACTGAGAACTTGTTTTGTGGTTAAGCACATTGATCATTCTTGTAGCAACTTCAGGCATATTTCCTAATAAGGCCCTTGATGTTCGGATTTCCTTCTGTGCCTTTGGGATGAGCTCTAGTTGCTCATGGATTGTCTCGATATATGGCCATTGGTTGGTGATGGATTGGCCAATATTGGACCATATCATTGCTCTGATCTCAGATATGATTTTATCTAGCTTGAGCTCATTCTCAAGTTCCTTGATCCTATCTTTAAGGGCTTTGATTTCCTTGGCCTTTTCTCCCACCTCTCTTTTTGTCTTATCATGCCTTTCATTGACCTTGGCCAGCTTATCTCTGGTTTCATGCAGCTCTGTCATCTGAGCTTCCAAGATTTGTATTTCATTCTTTAATTTCTGCATGTCTAGGCTATGTGCCTGTTCTGTACTTGTAGGTGCTGCTGAAGTGGATGTAGCTGTTTGTTCAGTTTGTTGAGGTGGAGGCACAGTGGTAGGAGCAGCATCCTCAAGATTGATGACTTGAGGAGGAGGCTGAGAAGTCTGACCCTCTTGTCTTTGCTTTAGTGCTGCTTGTAAGGCCGCTTGAGTAGCCTCAGACTCTCCTAATTTCTCTTGTGTCTGCAGGAGCTGCTTATATATAGATATTAGCAGATCTGTGGCATCCTTTTCCATCCTTTGTTGGGCTACCTCATCTGTTTGGGGGTGAATGGTAGCTGGGAGTTTGATTTTCTTCCTTAATGCAGCCATGTCAGCATCCCTTAGTTTCAAGATCTCCTGTATCCCTTTGATGTCATTGGGGTTATGCCCAATTTCCACGATGATGTCCTCTAGGGATCTTATCCTGTTGTCTTTGGCCTGAGATGAAGCCCTCTCCAATTCTAGTTGAGAGGCTGTAGCATTGAGGCTGCTTGTTAATTTGTAATTCTCCAACGTTTTGTCTGCCAAGGAGGCATACACCATTTCACCAGTTTGCTTGTGCAGCTCAATTTTATCCATTGGGTGGATGTCCTTGGCCAGGACCTCTAGATTAGTCCTGAGATAATCTGCAGTAGATTGTGGCTGGAGT
This sequence comes from Pinus tabuliformis, assembly GCA_031772625.1. Taxonomy (NCBI): domain Eukaryota; kingdom Viridiplantae; phylum Streptophyta; class Pinopsida; order Pinales; family Pinaceae; genus Pinus; species Pinus tabuliformis. The sequence continues at coordinate 1,745,542,127 of CM062819.1, read as the reverse complement.
GCGGTGGGTATGAAGTGACTCATAGTCAACTTGCCTTCGTCCACATCAAAGGCAGCCATTAATCTTTGTTGGTTGGAGGGGGCCATTTTCAACAAATGGTTATATAATTTGATTTTCATGGGTTCACTCCTTCTTTTGATGTCTATAAACTGTTGTTTGATGCCTACCTCTCCTTCCCTCTGCTGACTGGAGGAAGTGACCTCCCCTCCCATGATTCTGTCTTGTTCTTGGTGGAAGGAACTGACCGAGGCTTCCCTGCTGGGTGGGCCCATACCCATTGCTTGTCTAATTGCCTCATCATCCTCTGAGAAGTCATTTAATCTCTGTCTCTTCTCCCCTTGGTTGATGGATGAAGTCATGGGTGTTTCTCTGTCCCTTTTCCTACTTAGGTCCTCCTTCTGTGGAGTTTGAAGGACCGAGGCATCAGTAATGTTTTCAGGCCTTGAGTGTTCTACATTTTGGGCCTGCTGCTCAGTGGTAATTGGGGCATCTACCACTCTTTCTTGCTGTAAGGGCTGCTGTGTTTCAGATTGCCCTTCTCCTTGCTGCTGTTGTTGTTTTTGTTGTTGCTGCTGCTCTGCCTGTTCTTTCTCTCGCTGCTCTGGCTCTATCTCCATCACCTGTTCTTTTCCCTTCTCTGATATATTTCCAGCAACTCTTGTAGCTTGTTGTTGGGCGGTTGAAGAGGATGCTGCTGCTCCAATTTGTGTGCTCGGCAGTGAGCTGACCTGTGAATAAAACTCAAGGTCAGCCATTTTCTCTAGGTTTCTTAGAGCTCTTTGATTAAGCTCTTCTTGAGTAACAGCTTCTTCTAAAGTCCCTCTCCTCCATTTACTTTGATTGGCATGTTTTTCTATGTGAGGAAGGCTGCAATGATCATAAGCAGACAACTTGTATTTAAGCCTCCTCATGGTAATGAAGTTGTTAGGGTCATAAGGTTTCCATAGGAAGCTGTATTTGAGACCAAGGCCCCCAAGTATTCTATCTGCTTCCTTCCACCCTTCCTCCCTTTCGTTATAGAGGAAATGGCCAAGTTGACTTTTGACCTTTAGCTGTGCCTTCTTACCTTTGCCTGAAAAGTGGAACACATCCACAAAGCCAAACTGCCTGAAGTATTCTAAGGCAAGTAGTCTCATAGGCACAAATCTGGGTAGTCTAAATGGGGGCAACTCACACCCATATATTCTGATAACGGTGTGGTGTTGGTAGAAGTACCAATCCCCAATGTTGTATGCTTTTGATAAATGCAGGAGTCTTTGCATCTCATCTGTCAATCTGGGAGGAGGTGAGCCCAAAAGTAGAGTCATGGCTGGATGAATGAAGTGATCAATGAACTCACAGTAGGTGTATGGAGAATAGAAATTGAGGTGGAAAGCAGATGTCCAGTACACCACCGATCTCAAATTTCCCTGTGCATCTTCTCTTTTCATTGGGAAGGAGAACTTCTCATGCTGGAAGTATAGAAGCAAATGATATATGTAGGAAGTGTATTTAAATACCCTATCTCTTGACAGGTTCATCAACTGCTCATGCATCTTGTCAGAGATGTATGTGGCATAGTCATAGCAGACTGGTTTTCTACCTGGAGCAAACATGAGCATTATGTGCATAACCGTTTCATCCACATATTCCACTGAATCATATCCCAGGATGGGACTGATCATGTCAACAAGGTCCAGGCCCAATTGGTTGAGGTAGACAGAGTTGATGGGAGGAGTTTGTACAGTGTCAGCTTTGATGAATAACTGATTAAGCTTCGTAATCTGGGCCTCTGTCATTCTGGCTCCCCCTATTATCAAATCAGCTAGTGATAGAGGGACCAACTTCTTATTTGTTTTGAACTGCAGCATCTCCCTGATGGCTTCAGGGGTAATAAGAAACAGAATTGCGCCTGAAGAATCAAGCACTGCCCTCTGGGATGCATCATAATACTCAGCACATAAGTGGATGAGTTCTGGGAATTGGTTGACCTGTGGTAGCTTGAAGATTGGGAGAGAGGAATCCCAAATTCCCAAGATGTCTGTCCCATTCTGATGTTGGATTTTGATTTCATTTAGTATTTGGAGATGAAACCTGCTCCTGCTTAGCATTTCTTCTGATATGTTATAGTCTAAGTCAGCTAATGCTTTCCAGCCCAATGCTTTGTGAGGGGCATTCAGAGGAGCTACATTGAGGGCTATAGGAGCCACAGGGGGATCCATGGTTCTTCTTAGGATTCTGTTTTTTCAAGGACTGGTGTTACTATGCAGAGTAACACAAACAACGCTTTTTCTGAGGAAAATGAGAATTTCTGAGGACAAAGAGTGAATGGGAAAGGTTGTAGCGATTGAAATGTTGCTTTTGAGTTAATAGGTGAGTTGCAGACCTGAGCAGAGTTTGTTTTTGAGGCAAATTAGCTTCTTGCAGGTGACTGGTTCACGATTGCGCGAACCAGTAATAAGTTTACGTTCAACTTGCCCAATGTGGCCCTATAAACGTGTAGTGGCAGCTCTGGTTTGGTCTGAATGCTAGTTCAGTGGTCCTTTAATGGTGAATTTTGAGTTTGGAGGTCTGTTACTAGTTATACCCGAAATTCAGTGAAAATGGAGCTTTAGAGTGCAAATGAGAAGTACCTGTAGAATCTGGTCGGTTAGAACTTGCTAGCACTTTGAGGGATGGACGTTCTAGCGGTCCGGAAGTCTTTTCCACGGCTGGTGCAGGTTTGGACGTGAATTTACATGCAGAACAAACAACAAAGCTTGCGCCCAAAAATAGCAAAAAACACGATTTTTGGCATAAATATATCTTTTGGTGATTTTGGCGCGTTTTCGCGCTGACGTCAGCATGACGTCACCGGTGGGGTCAGGGTCGGATGACGTCAGCAGGACGTCATCCGGCCAGGTGGCGGCCTCTGGTTGGTCCACGGGGACAGTGAGATGGCAGGACAAGTGGACCAGTGGTTGAGCGGAGAAATGATGCGACGGCGTACCTGGGGGTGACGTGGGGTGACGGAGCAGTGACGTGGCGGTGAGGTAATACAAGCGGGAATGATAAAACCGGAAACCGAGGCGGTTTCATATCGCACCGCCTACGGTACGGTGGCGGTATGCGTCAGTGGTACCTCCGATGGGCTGTGGAGTGGACGCGTGGCTGCCGCATGACGTAGCCAAAATACGGCCGTCGGGAGATATCGTTCGGGCAGCGGATCGGCTCCGATGCTGTAGTGGCCGTCGGATCTGGAGTTGCTTGATCGGACGGTCATCGGGAGCTTGACGTGACAGGAGGATAGTACAGTTAATGATCGGGCGTCGGAAGGGGTCCGATGTGATAAGGGCCGTCGGATCTGGAGTTGCTTGATCGGACGGTCATCGGGAAGGTGAAGCGATAACCAAGTACGGGGAAAGGCAGAGGCCTATTTTAATATTGTCCTGGGGATCTGTGCACTGGCGGAAGCTTTGGAACAGTGGGTTTTCATGATTTTTGTTGAAAATAGACCCGCCCTTTAGACTTAGGATAAGAGAAAAATGTTGGTTTTTTGATGTTTTTAGCCATTTTGAAGCGGGTAAGGGTAGAAATTGGGCTTTTAGGGGGTTTTCATGTGCAAATGGGGGTCAAAAATGAGGGAATGAATTTGCAGAGGACAAAGGAGATTTAGCTTAGGTTTATCAAGATGACCAGGTGCCATCTGATCCCTGACATGGGACTATATGGCTATAATGCCAAGGGGGAGGGATATTTATACAAAATTTGGGGCTTATACACCATGGTGTTAGTAATATTAGGGAAAAGGTGATATAAGGGATCTATATAATAGAGTTAGTGTTAGCATGGATGATGGAAGTGAATGGGGAACAAACACTAAGTTCATTTGAAACTTACTTAGTTTAGGGAGTAGATCAAAATGAAAAGATCTTTAGACAAGAAATATGGCTTTGGATAAACAAGAATCATTATGAAACCATGATCTTCCTCCCTGAATCTCAGCTCATAGAGGGATGTTAGCAAATGAAAATGAAAGGGGGAAGGAGGGAGGTTAGTTATGGTCCTTGCTGCAACTTGATGAATATGCACACCTTGTCACTTGATAGACTTTGCCTTGGTAATCATAGTCACCATGCCTGCAATGGTGAAGGTAGCCTTTTTCTGCAACCACCACTACCTACCCAACTATTTGCCTAGCATTTTTTATTTCTTCTTGGAGGGTGCACTTGGACTTGCAGACCCTTACTTGCCTTTTCTTTTCTTTGGCTTTTTCTTTTATTTTCCTATCTACTTCTAACCTTATTGCTTCCAAGGTCCCAGATTAAGCAGTTGGGAGCCTTATTTTCTCTACCTAGGCTATTTGTCTGCCAAGATTAAACAGTTTGGATAGACTTCTTTCTCTAGTCTACAACAGGAAATTGAAATCAAGGCATGATCCAGATTAGACTGTTGGATCATCCATCAGAATGAAAACAAAGCCATCAAAATTGAAACAAGGAGAAACTTTTTACATGCCTTGTGTTTCTAGGAAATATGGGATCTTTGCATAATCAAAGCAGAGCATATTTGGACTTTCCCTAGCCCATCATGAAATATGAAACCTATTGGTATAGGTATCCAACAAAACTAACCATTAAGAACAAATACCCCCTTCCCCATATAAATGTGTTATTTGATCAGGTAAGGGGTGCAACTGTATTCTTAAATATTGACCTTCGATCAGGCTATCATTAGATTCTTATAAAAGAGGAAGATATAGCAAAAAAAACATTCAAAAATTGTTATGGACATTATGATTTCGTAGTGCTACCTTTTGGGCTGACTAATGCCCTAGCAACCTTCATGTGTCTCATGAGCAGTATATTCCATCGATACTTAGACAAATTTGTGTTAATCTTTATTGATGACATACTGATCTACTCATGGAACATATAAGAACATAAGGCGCATCTCTGTATTGTTCTACAAGTCCTAAGAGAACACCAACTGTACTCAAGTACAGTAAATGTGATTTCTTTAAAGAGAAAATATAGTGCTTGGGACATGACACCACCAAGGGTGGAATCACATTAGATATAGAAAAAATAAGAACTATCATGGAATGGTTGGTACCGAAAGATGTAGATGACATAAGATCGTTCATGGGTCTAGCGGGATATATCTGAGATTTGTGGAAGGTTTTTCTAGAGTGGCATATCATATTAGCTCTCTGTAAAAGAAAGTAAAATCCTTCAAATGGACCCACGACTATCAAAGGACCTTTGATCAACTCAAAGATCTACTTACCACTGCACCCATTTTGAGCATTGCTAATCCCAGCAAAGAGTATGTGGTTTGTACGGATGCTAGCAAGGAAGGTGTAGATGGCATATTGATTTAAGAAGGTAGTGTTGTTGCCTACGAGTCAAGAAAGCTTAAATAGTATGAGAAAAATTATTCAGTGCATGACTTGGAGCTGACAATGGTGATTCGTGCCTTAAAGATGTGGCGGCATTAACTATTGGGTAAGAAATTTATGTTGATGACTGACCACCATAGTCTGATTAACTACTTCAAACAACCCACTTTAAATACTAGACAAGCTCATTGGGCAGATTTTCTAAGTGAATTCGATTTCGAAATCAAACATTTGAAGGGGAAAGAAAATCGGGTTGCTGATGCCTTAAGCTGAAAGGTAAATTGTTTATATGAAATTTCTTTCAGTGAATCACGAACAACTTTTTTTGAGCAGATTCATGAAATAGCCGGGCAAGATTTAGTATACAAACATTTATGGCAACAAGCAAAAATTCTGAACAACCATGAACAACAATTAGGATATGAGGTAAATGCAGAAGATTTGCTGATTTATAGGAAAAAGATATATGTGCCTAACCAGAAACATCTTAAAAATTTAATTTTAGATGAATATCATAAGATCCCTTATGCAGGCCACCCCAGTTACCAGAAAATGATTTCTGCCCTTAGAAAGGAATTCTTCTGGCCTGGAATGAAGAAGGAGGTAGCAGAATATTTAGCCAAATGTCTGGAATGCCAGCAAATAAAATCTGAGCACCAACACCCAACAGGATTACTCCACCCTCTGCCTATTCTGGAATGGAAATGGGAAACCATATCCATTGATTTCATTACCGGACTGCCTAAGTCAAAAAGACAAAATGACTCCATCATGGTGGTAGTGGACAAGTTGAGAAAATCTGCTCATTTCATACCTGTCCAGTCAACTTATAAAGCGGTACAAATTGCTAATATTTTTATGCAAAACATTTTTAAATTACATGGGATTCCCAAAATGATCATTTCCAATCGTGATGTGAAATTTACATCAGCCTTATGGAAATTCCTTTTTGAGGGATTGGGCACACAACTACACTTCATCACTGTATGTCATCCTCAAACAGATGGAAAGACTGAGAGAATAAATCAAGTTGTTGAAGGCATGTTGCGAACTTACATAATGCAACAACCATCTAAGTGGGAGGACTACCTTCACTTGGTAGAGTTTGCCTATAGAAATGGGTACCATACATCCTTACAAACGAGCCCCTTTAAGGTGTTATACAGGTGTAAGTGTAGAACACCTTTGAGTTGGAGTGGTCTAGAGGATAAGTTGATGTTAGGTCCAGATATGTTAGAAGAAATGGAGGATATGGTGAAATAGGTGCGAGTCAATTTAAAATATGCTAAGGACCCGCAAAATAATTTTGCAGATCAGAAGAGGAGTTTCTGGGAATTTCAAGTAGGGGATCATGTATACATTTGAGTGCGAGCCAAGAAAAGCACATTGCAATGTATCGGATGTGCTAAACTAGCACCCCGATTCTGCGAGCCTTTCCAAATCTTAGCTAGAATCAGACCTGTGGCTTACCAATTTGCCTTACCTAGCCACATTCGTGTACACAATGTCTTTCATGTTTCTCTACTTAAGAAATATTTTTATGATGCTAGTCATGTAATCAATTGGCAAGACATTCAAGTAAAATATATAGTAAGTTTCTCTTTTTACAGATTTATTAAACAAGCTGGTGAATGACTTAATTTATTTTGTTGCTATGTTTAGGTCGAATCAGAAGGAAAATTCTTGGTCGAACCTCTGGTTATACTATATCAGGGAGAAGTAATCCTGCAAAAATGAGTTATCGCCTAGGTTAAAGTGCAATGGTAGCACTATGGGCTGGAAGAGGCCACCTAGGAAGATGAGTAGGTTATGAAGCAAAGCTTTCCAGAATTATTTTCAGAAAGATAAGATCGGGGCGATGTTACATATTGGGGGGGAGATGTGATACCCCTAGATCTCATAAATATTTAAATTTACTGCATACCAAACAGAGTATTTATTATTTTGTTATAAAAACTATTTTTGGTATTTAATATCTTCTGAAAGGTGAAATAGCAGTTATTTGTTAATATGATTTTCTTTACTTGGTAAAGTAGTTAGGGAAGACAATTAAATTTCCCCACCTAATTTCTCGGGAATTTATTCAAGAAGATCAAGAGGATAGGGGTATCTGAGATCAACAAAGAAAAAGAGAGAACAAGAAAGAGACAATGAGAGATTTATGCTGGTTTGTTAGACAGATTTTAGAGGCTATGTCTGGTGAGGACCGGATAGCTAGGAAACATTTAAAGTAAAGAAATAAGTTTCATGTGATCAGGAACAACATAGGGGGGAGATTTACTAGTATAGTAATCTAAAGGTTGGGAGGCAAATTAGAGGACAGGTCTAGTGAAAGACTAGAAATCCGGAACGACATAATCGAGATAAGTGAGAATTTTCTTTTATTAAGTAAGCACAAAACTTATACAGAGCATATGAGTTTATGTGAATTTTCTTATATCAAGTAAGCGTAGATCTTATATAGTTATGTGAATTCATGTTTTAACAGATATTAGTGATGAACTAGTAATTAGGAAACATTACAAGTAACTACTCTATATATCTACAAGAAGTAGAAAAGATTCGCTTACATTTAATTAGTGTAAATACAACTACAGAGACTAACCAAAACCAACAGGAGTATTCCTTTTATTCAGAAAAGATAAAATGTGGTATAATGCTGGAAAGAAAGCAAGAGAGCTTAAAGTTTAGGTTGTATTATTTTTCCAAAGGATGAAAAATCAAAAACAATAATGCTTCGAGATAACATTTCGTAAGTAGTAAAACTAGGTATACTTTATAACACTAGAGCTTATATCATAAACAACTGAGCCTAATAGTATCACGTATAGCTAGGTACTCATTAAGTGTTAAACTTAGACTGCATAATATGTTGAGACTATGGCAGAATTTAGCGAATTAAGAGACCCACTATGTCCTATGAAATGAGATGAAATCGAACCAGAATAATCAATAGAACAAGAATTGCATGAAAATGCTAGAAAGATTCAAAACCCAGATGCGAAATTTCCATCCTTAAGGACCTTATAATCTTGTATGCCAAGATTGGCACTGAAGGAATCGAAAACCCCAATCTAGGGTATCAGATAAGAAATCTCTAAATAGTGGATAAGTAGCATAATATAATCCAAATTAAAAACCAGAAGTGGAATCACGAAGAGTTTGTCAAGGATTCTAGCATAAGTTATACAAGCAAATAAGTTTCGAGAATGCAGAAAGGCCGAAAGAATATACAGGCGAATTCATACTTACGCCGACAATAATCTCGCGGGATAAAACTCGTAATGAAATATTGACAACATTTATTCAAAAACCAAGTGAAGAGTTATAGTCTCTCTGTAACAACAAGATTTATTTCTGAGCAAAAACATTTAACAAAACCTTTGAAACAGTTTGGGTTGAAACCCTAACCGGCGACACAAAATATACAGTCCAGTGGCGTGAGACCACTCAAATAACACAAAACAATAAAGATTGGGCCAAAGCCTCGGACCCCTTAATCGCTCTAGAAAAAATACCACCCTACTTATCCAAAAACAATACTAAACAAATAGAGGCAAGTCTTGGAAAGTTACAGTGCTAGTTAAAGACCACCCCTGGGCTATCTAGCCCAAAATTAAGGAATAGAATGAGTTCAATACCCGAAAGGGAGGTTCCATTAGCTAAAGATTGAGAGAGGGGTTCCACAACCTTCATCTCCTGAACCTCCAAAACCCTCCACCCATAATGGGTGGATAAACCTGTTAGAGTGTATTCAATCATTAAAACACTTGAAGGGAAAAAATTATTATAAAGAAGGAAGGAAAAGCCAGAAACTTATCGAGGAATAACGTTGGTAGAAACCCTCTCTGCAAAAACAATGGATTCAACTACCAACCAGGTTGATGAAGGAACCCCAAGTGAAGTTGAAGAATGTCAGGTTGTCGAGAAGCAAAGGAGAAGCATATGCTAGCCGCAAACCATGAGTAAAGTAAACAGAGAACTCTGTGCAAAACAAAAACTCTAAACCAGCACACAGTATTCTGGAGATGCACAATGGCAAACAACACCATACACCCGGGGCATAGAACCTCGGGAACCATAAGCACCGCTCAATCCAAATCTCTGCCAAGAGTCGTCGATGAAGTAGACAATCCAAAGGGCAAGGATGAAGCTGGACAGTCAGACGAACTCCAAAGCGCCACTTGGGCCAGAGCCAGCCAAGATAACTAATAAGCTTACAGTCGAATCAACTTCCAAGCATATAAGCAGGCCCATGACTCGATCAAATAAATTCGACATCAGAGAATTTGTACAGACATTGACAGATAGAGTTAATGCAGATGATGGCTAGGCTGATTGGCGCATATAGCCACACGTCCGCAAATATATAAGAATCATTTCCAAACATATAATTATGCAGTTAGCTTTTTATAATCATAAGTAAATATATGTATGAGTTTATTGACTGACTGTTAATATAAACTTAAGTGATTATTTACCATGTTGAAATATTTGATTAGCATATGGTAAATTCTGGTTTCTTTTGTTGTTACATGTTTTTTTATTATGTTTAACTTATGCGCGTGTCACCTAAATGGTTTAAAATTATATAAATTATTGTTATACACAATTATATCAAATATGTTACAAACTCAATAGTATTAATGAATGTAATTATAAACATAGGCATCTACTCTTTTATTTGATCTAATCATATTTTTTAATTAAATTATAATTAAAAATAAAATTAGTATCTATATATATAACAAAAATCATACTTGATATTACAATTATAAGAAAAAATAAATATTAAACCTCTCAAAACATCTTTTAACGAACCAGCATAAAAAAATATTGATCAAATTTGTACCCTAATGTATCACCTCCAATGATGCATACGTATCGTGAGTCATGTGGGTTCAGGACACAAACCGACCATATTTTTTTTTTTGGAGTAGCCACTGAAAAGATCTACAATTTGTTGCATCTCTCAAAGTTGGATTTTTACTGAGGAAATTTTTATATATTATGAGATCAAAAACGTCGTCTTTTAGAATGTTAGGTAAGGAATGAGAGGAATCTACAAAATAGGAGTAGGTTATGTAAGAAAGGGGAGGAATCTATAAAATAGAAGTTCGAACGAATAGAGAGGTATCTATATAATCAAAAGGCTAGTGAAGAACTATGGAAATATTGATTATATTTCATGAAATATTTGTTAATTAATTAAAATTTATTTATATTTTATATAAATAGGATTAAGTTAATAATATTAATTAAATTTTGATAAATTTTGTTAATAAATTTTATTTTTTATTAAATATTAATATAAGTAAGACGTGTCAAATTAAAATAATTACTTAAAATATTATAAATTAATATTTGAAAATATCATAAATTAATATAATATTTCAATTTTTTAAAATATTTTAAATGTAAATTTATATGTGTAATTTAATATTTAATATTTATATTATATTTATATAGTTATATTTTGGAATAAGGTTTCTAAAATTTTAAATTGATTATCGATTATTATTAGGTGGATGGTAGAGATTCAAATTCCATGGAATAGTGTAAAATATTCATAGTAGTATAAACAAATCAAATATTGAGATTAATTTGCAAATAATTGTCTTTTTCCCTTTTTAGTTAAATTGATTAATTATTTAAAAAAAATTATCATATCGAGAAATGTTATATGAAGTGAGTTATGATTTTTTGGACATGTGGTATTGATAATCCATGATATTGACTCTGGGTATTGTAATAATGCCTATCCATAAATTAAAATTTTATATATTAAAGGGGGATAATTGCCCATGTTAATGAACTTTATATTCTCTTAATATAATCCATGATGATTTTCTCTCTGAAAAAACTGTCCATGTTAATCATGTTCAATGTCTTTTAAATTTATATATGTTTAACTTATATATCAGTATGTTATTATTTAATAATAATAGTAATTATTATTATTATTTGAAATAAAGGTATAATTTAGTTAGTTTTTATCATTTTTTTAATTTTAGCAACATGAAATGTATTATGTACTAAGTGTTCCAATTTTAATTATGGAATAATGTCTAAGCACATTTACTAATCAAGGTCAATCACAAGATAACATGTGCACTATTTAGAAAGGTACAACATGACACTTCACACTAATGAGTAGAGGTTGTATAAAAGTTTAGTTGAGATTTAAATACCATTTGTTGTTTGGTCCCTATACTACTAGTGTAACCCCTTATTGTTATTAGTACAACCCCCTTATTATATTGTTGTGCCCATGTAGTCCCCATATTGTTATTATTGTGCCCCATAGAAGCCCACTATTGTTATTATTGTGCCCATACATTTTATTGTTATGTCGGCTCTGATTATATTATGACCCCTTAGACTCCTATATATAGAAAGGAGGTCTTGTCATTTGTGTCATCCAAGAATTGTTCATTTGTGTAATGTAAAGGAGGTTGCCCCCTCGAAGAGGCTGATTTATAAGGTGTTGATCTATCTTTTCTATCTTTTTGTGAGCTGGTTTCATAACATTTGGTATCAGAGCTTTGGATTCTAGGGTTTCGCTACTCCAAAAAGGTTATCGTGCAATTTTCGCTATAACTTTTTCGATACGAAGTTTCACAAGTTAAAAAAAAAACCCATGTGAGAGGAAATGTTCTAAACCTCATTTCCGAATTTTAGATCCTTTATCGCTGTATTTTCGGAGCTATGATCTGAGGAAGTTAGAGTCTTCGCAAGCTCTAGAATTTCATCTGAAACAGGTCATCGTGAAAGTTTCTCTATAATGTCCTTTCTACAAAGGTTCAGACACAGAAATGAAAACCCATTTGAGATGAAATCATGGTGAAACTCGGGTCTGAATTTCAGATCTTGTCTCGCTATATTTTCAGAGATATAATCTGAGGAAGTTAGGGTTTTTGCAGACTCCCAAATTACATTATAAATAGGCGACCTTGGGAAAATCGTCATACCTCTCACTTAGAGCATCTGATTGAAAGTTTGTAAAAAGTGACAGAAATAAGACAGATTGTATTTTGTTGGGTATCAGGTTCAAAACCTAAGGTCGAAACAGTAACACTTGGCACATCGTACAAATTCTCTCTACTCAACTAGTCTATAATTAGGTCATCACAGGAGATTGGACATAACACTTTCTTCAGGATTCCAATTATGATCAAACTTTAGGGGTTAGAAAGAGGATTCAAAGGGTTACTACAGGACAAAATGTCAGAACTTGGAGATCTAAAATTACAAAGTTACAGTTGTTTAAAGATCGAGTACCTAAAATCAAGAAAAGGCAATATGAGGAATTTTGATGGCAAGGATTTGGTAAATTGGATACTGCAGATGGAGCAATATTTTGATCTACATGAGGTGCAACTGTTACAAAAGGTACGTATTGCATCTTCATATTTAGAACCGGATCAATTTTTATGTTATAAAGGGATTTGTTCTCATAAACCACTTGTTACGTGGTCAATTTTCACGGAGGAAATGATAGCACATTATGAGGATACAAAGAGAAACACCTTCTTTAGCCAATTGATGAATATCAAACAAAAGTGTTCAATGGTAGAGCACATTGAGGACTTTCAAAATTTAATATAAGGGAAAATGATATTCCAGAGAAGCAGACGATTGATGTTTCCATAGGGACTTTAAAGGATAACATGCAACATGAGGTTCATCTTTGGAACCTAATTCATTGGAGAGGGAATTCAGGTTGGCAAGAAAAGTGGAAAGCAAAATTATGGCAACAAGGAAGTCTACCCCTCACAACTATAAAGATGGAAGTGTTGTTTCTCCTAACCTTCCACAACCTACAAGGTTGACACCACAAAAATTGGAAGAAAAAAGAGCAAAAGGGCTTTGTTACAATTGCGATAACAAATACACTAAAGGTCATAAGTGTGCTAATAAGAAATTATTTTACATAGATTATGAAGAGGAGGAAGAAAAGAATCAAGAAACATCAAAATAAGAGGATATACACCAGGAACGAACCCCAGAGAAAGAAGAAATGAGTATGACCATATATTGTAAAGCATTAGAAAGAATTACCACTCCTCAAACTCTCAAGATAGAAGGACATATCAAGAAGAAAAAGGTTCAAGAAGTGAAAAATCACATCAAGAAAGAAGAAATGAATCCGACCATATCTTGTAATGCATTGGCCGGAATTACCATTCCTCAAACTATCAAGATAGAAGGACATATCAAGAAGAAAAATGTTCAAGAAGTGAAAGATCATATCGAGCATCAAGAAATGAATCTGACCACATCTTGTAATGCATTGGAATAAATTACCACTCCTCAAACTCTCAAGATAGGACATATCAAGAAGAAAAATGTTCAAGAAGTGAAAGATCAAATCGAGCATCAGTAACAAGTTCTCCAACTTTTAAAGGATAACGCCACTTTGGTGCTGAATCGAATGAAACAAGAGGTAGATCAACATCTCAGTGAAAGAAGTTTTGATGTAAGTGATTGGATATTTTTACGGCTACATATAAAGAAAACTATTTATGAGAAGGAAATGCTGGCAATACTAAATGCACTTAAGAAATGGTGACCTTACCTAATGAGAAGACACTTCAAGTTAAAAATGGATCATGATATTCTGAAATACCTTCTAGAAAAAAGATTATCTTTAGAAGAACAAAAAAAATGCGTCACAAATATGTTGGGTTATGACTTTGAAATCATCTACAAAAAATGAAAGAAAAATGTACTTGCAAATGCACTCTCAAGAAAGGATGAGGATGTGGAAACATTGTTTTGTGTTATTTCTATTATCCAACCAGATTGGATAAACGAAGCAAGGGATGAATGGAAGAAGGATGAAGAAGTGTGGCCACTCATTCAAAAGTTGAAGAATATCATGTTCAAACAATATTGCCAGAGCTTGACAAGGAAGGGAAAATCATATTGGAACCTGGAGCAGTCACAAACATAAGAGCCCGACAGCTACGAAATCGATCAATTTCATAGTATCTCATAAAGTGCAAGAATTTACCCATTGAAGATTGCACATGGGAGGACAAGAATTTTATACAGAAGCATTAAGAACTACTCAAGTGTTGAGGACAACACTTTTTGAAGGAGAGGGGCATGTTAGGTCCCTATACTACTAGTGTAGCCCCTTATTGTTATTAGTACAACCCCATTATTATATTGTTGTGCCCATGTACTCCCCATATTGTTATTATTATGCCCCGTAGAAGCCCACTATTGTTATTATTGTGCCCATACATTATTAAATTGTTATGTCGGCTCTAATTATATTATGACCCCTTAGACTCCTATATATAGAAAGGAGGTCTTGTCATTCGTATCATCCAAGAATTGTTCATTTGTGTAATGTAAAGGAGGTTTCCCCCTCGAAGAGGCTAATTTATAAGATGTTGATCTATCTTTTCTATCTTTTTGTGAATGGGTTTCATAACAGATATAAAAAAAATTAAATAAAAATTCAAATATTCATATGAAACCTAACCAAAATTCAACCTATAAAACAGTGTAACCTAGTTATGCATTGTATGCACTATCATTTATCACAAACCTTATGGGTAATCCTCCATATATTATAGTAATTTGTTGAAACACATGGAATGTGGAATAAATCCTCAAACTTATGCAATAAATGCATTGTATGTACTATCATTCATCACAGGTCTTATGTGTAATCCTCCCTATATTATATAATATGTAATTTGTTGAAAGACATTGAATGTGGAACAAATTCTCAAGCTTATGCAATAAAATATGAAAAAAGAAAATTCAATAAGATTTGAACACTATATTTTTTATAAAAAATTAAACACCTTACCACTAGACTATGTTTTATAAGATTCTTAGAAATGGAATAGAATTATATCTAAAATAATAATAAGTATTATTTGTAGAGAAAATAGTCAAAATAAATTCTTTACTTCTTTGTTGTGGAAAGAGGTCAATGATTAACCAACCAATATTATTTTCTTCACAGAAAAAAATTAATAACTCTTTTACATATTGGATGTCCTTCCCTAATATAAATAAGATATATTGATCTTATAGTTAAGAAAATAATGTCATAACAAAATAAGTTTGTGAAACAACACATTAAAGATTGATGTTCAATTATATTTAAATTTATAAATATGATTTTGTTAATTAAAGATATATTGAATTTCGTTTAATGGTAAATAAAATTTAATTTGTAAAAATGTTTTTTATTTATAAATAAAAAGGTTTGTAAAATAAATTATTGGTTAACTTTTAGTTTTACCTGTCTTTTAATTTTTTATATTTTATTCATTAATATTATTAAATAAAAAATTACTAATATTAATAATATATTCATAGTGAGTATGTTTTATACTTTTGAAACTTTTATGTTTAGTGTTGCCAAATAAAACTTATGCATTCTGATAGTACACTTTCCAATTGTTTAATATATTTTATTCATGCTGGTTGATAAAAACACTGTTCAAACTTCTTAATGTATTTTCTAAATGATTATTGTGCAATAATAAATTGTTATAATTCTATTGTACAAGAGATATACTTTTATCAAATACTTTATTATATTTATTTATATGAGGGGGTGTGATTAATAAATTGTTATAATTGTATTGTAGAAGAGATATATTTTTATCAAATATTTACATGAGGGGTTTTGATTATTGAAATGAGTAATGTATCACTCGTTACTTTTTTTTCTTTTTTTTTAATACTATCAGATATGGTTTATATTGCAAAAAAAAGAAGGAGCTGGTTCTTAATACATTCGATAAGAAAAAGGTTCAAGTGTAAAGCAAAAAGAGGGAACGCAGTCCCAATATCTACGCTTGACCCAAATTTCTGTGGATTTCAAAGACTACCTTGGCATATTGCCTCACATATTGTCCTAATAGTAATATATATTTGTAATGCATTTAAAAAACAAATTCACCAGAACTGATTGACTGATTCTTCTTGTTGAGGATGACGTTTCTTGCTTTGTTTGGTGGAAGTTTCCCCTTGCTGGCTCTGATTGAGAGATTTGATATATTCGACCACTTCCTCTAGATGCTTGCATTTGCTTTTAAGCTTTGCTATTTCCGCTTTCTGCTTGTCAATATCTCTTTGTTTGTACACATTCTCGGTTTTCATTTTTTCCCTGAGGTCCTTCAAAGCTTGATTGAACCTCCCAATCATAAACCTATTAGCCTTGCAGGTTGGGCAACTTTCATTCTTTTCAGCTCTTTTTATTGGATTGCAGGCCATTGTGATTCTTTGAGTGACTGTGTACTGTGTATCTTTTTTCCTCCTTTGGTGAGCACTCTTGATGAGGTTCTTTCGCTCTGGTCCTTTGGTTTGATTGTGATATGTCAAACTGGTATAGCCTATTGCTTGAGGAGTGTCCAACAACTTGCTTGAAGACCTAGAAATGCACTGAACTTGTGTTATGCCCAGAATGCAAACCAAGTTTTTGTCATGGGCTAATTGGCCAAAAGTGTTGGAACTAAGATGGTGTTGATGGAACGAGTGGAGGGAAACTGCAAGATAAGTCTCTGCTATTTCACTAAGGATGGTATGAAAAGAGCGATGAGGTAAAGCAGTTGATAGAATGATAAGAAGGAAATGAGGGGAAGAGCAGAGCCTGTGAATACTAAAATGCGGAAGTTTACACAGAGAGCTAGAAGTAATGGAGAGATGGAAGTGAGGAAGAGGAGAGAGCTTAAGATGACAGATTTTGGGATTAGCTAGAGAACTGTCATTGAAATAGAGCAGCTGGAGATAAGAAAAAACTGAAAAACCTGATTGAAATAAAGCTTCGATGTTAGGAAGAGGCAGCGAACTAGATACTTCTGCCTTCTTATCGGACAAAGGACCGATATTTAAGCTAGTATTGAGAGTGTTGGACATGTTGATGCTCACTGGAATGCTTGTACTGTTGCTGCGAGAGATCATTCGGATACCATTTTTAAAACCATTTCTTTCCTGTAGCTTAGCATTGAAAAGACATATGCTGGATCTGCTTAGAGGATGAGAATGCATGTGAACCTTGATTTTTTTGTTTTGGATATTTTTGAATTTTGAATGGATCTTATGCTCAGAGTCCTGTAGATAGCGAATAAGTGCATTTGAGAACATATCTTCTTTTTGATTTGGAGTTGTACTCTTTTTGATTGGGATATTTTGTTCACGTTTTTCCCCAAAATGATCATGCCTTTTTCCATTAGTCCTTTCTCTTTTCTCCAGGAGAGCGTTGAGAGATGGGGATCACGGGATGGAGAGGCAAAAAGTTTCATTGTTTTCCTTAACACTTCCAGTTGCTCTTTCAATAGCCTTGTTAGCAAGGGTGTCGGCCTCTTGATTTTGATTTCTCAAAACATGTTTGAAAGTGATCTTTCCCAATCCTTTTATATTCGATCTGATCCTTTGATATATTCTATTGATGGCTGTGTTGCTAGGATTTTTGTCCTTTACCATTGCTTCTATGACGATTGCAGAATCACCTATTATTATAGGATCCTTGATTGCATATTTTTTTTAAAATCCTTGTGCCTAGAAGTAGACTATATGCTTCGTCTTTGTTGTTTGTGGATTCTCCTAGGCCCCATTCATATGATATAATTGTTTTCCCATCCGGATCAAAGATTGCTCCACCTGCACCTGATTTTCCTAGGTTGTTTTTTGAGGCCCCATTGAAAAAAAGACTGAAACTTTTTTGTCTTTTCCTCCATTCTTCAAATTCTTTTTCATTCATCCTTAATTTTCAATTCTTTGTTGTGGGTGCTTTCTTTGGTCCTGCTTTCCCCTTGTTTTCTAAGATTACTTTACCATACCAATCTCTCTTTTCTTGTTGTAGATTGTTTTGATCCACTGTTGTCATTCCTTTGGAATTTAAACTTTCATATATTAAACTCCAAGTTTTTGAGAGGATTTTGCCTATTCTTGGGTTTTGATCTTTAAATATACTTTTGTTTCTGGCTAACCAGATCTGCCAACACAAACCTGAGGGGAGACATCTCCAAATCTTAATTATTGTAGCCTTCTCTTTCTTTGGGTAAGGATAGATCTTCTCCCATATTTTGTAGATATCTGGAAGCTGGTTTGTGAGGTTTATATTGATTTCCAACAGACTTGTGATCTGGTTCCAACATTCTCTAGCAACCCTGCAATCCAAGAAAAGGTGTTGAATTGACTCTTTCTATGTCATACACATGACACAGTATCACTTGTTACTTGTTAATAGGTGAAGAAAATTTTGATATATTTGTTTCTTAAGGTTTTTTATTTCAATTTAAGGTGGATGAAGATGTGTTGACATTTTTTAATTTTTTTAATTGAGGGCCTAGATTGATTCTGAAGAGAATATGTTTAGCATATGCTTAGTATTAATGCTTATCAACAGTTGTAGTGTATTAAAGAGTTTGTTAGGTTTCTTTGCCTTTTAGATAATTTAAAAAATTAAATTCATGCTCGGTGCCTCCTTGCCCATCAATTTCCTAGGGATTTGAGATTATTCCAATTATAATAAATTTCTCCATGAGAAGTTCATCATTATTATTTATAACATTCATTTCTAATTTTTTTGTTTTCTTCTTAAGTTAAAGTCGACCCGTAACCTTTTTATACATAGTTAATTAGGAAAATGTGTGCATTAGTAAGGGATTCTTCGTGTTGCAATAGTTTTTTTGGTTGTATTTATGAAACCTTGGTCTATATCAACCACATTAATACTTTTAATGTGGTTGTACTATTAAATATAGGTATTGAGGGTGTACTTTTCTAAAAAGGTTATTGTCTATTAGTGCAAAGCAAGATTTTGATTAGTCCACAAGGTTCAATTTCCATAAAAGATTTTTAGTAAATATGTGACATCTTAATTTAGTAGTTGTTAAGGTAAACTAAACCAAATGAAAGAGTTAAAGTCTCCAACATCTGTTCTAGAACTTGGTTTTGGTGGCCCATGGTATTAGAGGTTATGGATTACATGTGATGAAGTATTTAAAAGTCTTGGGGATTCTCCATTGTAATGGGCTTAAGTTCAATGGAGGGCTGACTTGGTGGAGACATGATGTTGGTTGGGTTTGCTTCTTTTATGTAAGGGATGCCTACTTTTAAACCATATGATAATAATACATATATGTTTGGTTGGTTTTTTTCATTTGGAGTTTCCAAGGTAAATCACGGTATGCATGGTTTATATGTGTTCTTGCTATGTGTGTGATTGTTATTATTATTTCACTCCTATTTGTAAATCTTAGCAAACTATATGATAGCCAAGGGATCATGGCTTGAATGAAGGTGATGGTTGCACAAGAGGGATTTGTAAATTACGTGCATATGAACATAAGGATCTAAGATGTGGTTAGGAATGTGTATCGTGCCGAAACTATTGGAGTATACCTACGTGATAGGGGATGAGAGCATGTGAATTTCTCAGTCAAGTTTAAAAGATGCAATATTAGCATAAAAAGCAGAATTTTAGGAGAAGCTTGGGTCAATCAAAGATTCAAAGTTATTACATCCAATCAAACATTCAAAGTTGTTAGGTGTTAGGTCCAATCAAAGATTCAAAGTTGTTAGATATTAGTTTCATTCAAAGATTCAAAGTTTTTAGTTCCATATTGGTGCGACATGGCTTTGGTGGTCTGTTTTATCAGAACCCATTGAATAGATGTGAGTAATCTTTTAAAAGGTTTGGGGATTCTCCATTGTAATATATGTGGGTTTACTTGGGCAAGCAAGGATGTTGGTGAATTATTTGCTTTTAAGTCAAATTAAAAGTCAGATGTTTTTTTCTCTCTGAAAAAGCTAAGTCGTGATTCTTTTTAAACCATAAGATAACAATAAAGTTATTATTGGTTAGTTTTGTCAAAATTAAGATTTTCTAAAATAAATTATAGCTTTTATGATTTATGTGTATTATTGTCATTTATTTATTTTATATTGTTTTCTTTGTATACTTTAAAAAAAATATTATATTAATTTAAAATGAAAGAGGAATAAAATATAATGAAAGCTAATAAATAAAAAATTGATAATTTCTTAAAAACAATGTGTATATATATATAAATTAATCAAATATATTAAAATTTAAAAAACAAAAAATTGAGAAAATGGAGAAAAATTGAAAATATTTAAATTTGTTATATAATGGAAAGTACTATATCATAAATATAATATAAATTATAATTATCAATATTTTTATATTTCTTTTCGATACGTATTTTCATTAATTTTATATTTCAATTTCCTTTAAAATCCCAGTTGACAATCAATATAGTTTGTACATTTATATTTGGGGGAATACTTCGAAAGAAAAGTTTTGTTATTCCTTCTCACTAAATCTATTAATGTATATCCATCGAGAAAAAGTGTGCAGCGAGCAAATTACTAATTTTTAGTTCCATTTATATTGAAACAATCGTATAAATGAAAATAAAATAAAATGAAAAATGTTATTGTTTAATATACATTGACTTATGGAGAAGATTGAAAGTCTTCTTCTGCCAGCGAATCACGAAATTTATTCAATATTAAATGTTCATTATAATGTTCTTCTTGCTCCCCTTTATATCACGTTGCTTCCACAGACTACTGTGAGTTCATTATAATTTTTCCGCTGAATGAAAGTAACCGTTGACATGCCTTTCCTCAACATTTCCATTACATATCTTACTGGAAGATTCGACTGAAGATTAAAGTATGATATTTTAATTAGGCGATTCTTCCTGTCCGTGTATTGCACCATGTACTACATCATCCCTCAGCCACTCACTGTGGATATCGCTTAGCGCTGCCACGAGGGGCTGTCACCCTCCATCGCACTCAAATGGACCACTTTATTTTTTCGTGTGAATCTCTTTGGAGAGTAAGGTAACTTTAAAAAAGCAAATAAAGCTTTATAAAAGTCAATGGACGTAGTGAATGGATTATCTCTCTAGTGGTGCAGGATTGTGATAAATATTGTAATGTTTGTATTAATGAAAAATAAAATTCATTGGTTAGCTCTACGAAACAGAGTTTGAACCAGGAGAATCTGGCTCTGCAGAACACTCTACATTGTTCATCAACATTACACATTAAATAGAATACATGGTTTTAGGGAAGTTAGAACAACATCCTAAGAAATAGAAACTAATTCATATCCTGAGGCTACGTGAACCAACTCTACCTATTCTAGGATATTCTCCATTATCTTCAACACTATCTTCAACACTCCCCCTTAATGGAGAATGGGTTCACATATATGCCTAACATCTCCCTAAACATTTGAAACTTAACTTTTCCAAGGGGCTTAGTGAAAATGTCCACAACATTATCACATGTATTACAATATTCTAAATGAATTTCTTTAGATTGCACTTTCTCCCTTACAAAATGGAATTGAGTATCAATATGTTTCATGTTTTTGTGAAACACCAGATTGTTGGCCAGCTTGATTGAACTTTGATTGCCGCATCTGATTGTTGTTGCGACTGTTTGTTCTTCCCCATCATCCTGGAGAAGTCTCCACAACCAAACCCCATCGCACTCTGCTTCACACATGGCTTGATACTCTGCTTCTACTGAGGACACGGAGACTGTGTTCTGCTTCTTGCTGCTCCAAGTGATCACCCTGGGTCTAAGACTGAATGCATAACCTGTTATAGATTTGCGATCATCTACATTCCCTGCCCAACCTAAATTTGCAAATCCTATCAGTCTAACATCAAAAGGGTCAGTGTAAATAATTCCATAATCTACAGTACCTTGTAGATACCTCAAAACATTCTTCACTGCATTCCAGTGGCTTTCAAGTGGCTTAGACATAAATTGGCTTAACACGCTGACTTCATAAGCCAAATCAGGTCTACTGGTGGTTAGGTAGATCAGACTCCCAACCAGTGGTCTGTAAAGTGTTGCATCCGCTGCTTTTGAGCCATCCTCACACTGCAATTTGATATTCTGCTGCAATGGTACCAGTGCAGACTTGCACTGATCCATTCTAAACTCTTCTAACATGCCTTTGACATACTTTGCTTGAGATAGAAATGTTTGACTTGAATCTCTCCAGATCTCGAGACCTAAATAGTATCTGAGTTCACCAAGATGCTTCATCTCAAACATCTGTGATATTTGCTGCTTGATTTCATCAATTAGATAAATAACATCACCTGTAACTATCAAATCATCTACATATAATAAAATCAGCACTACGCACCCTTGTTCATCTTTCATGGTGTAAAGATTAGGGTCATTCTTACTTCTATTGTAGCTAGCTTGTAGAAAAAATGAATCAAATTTCTCATACCACAACCTGGGAGCTTGTTTTAGTCCATAGAGTGCTTTCTTCAACCTACAGACTAAATGTTCTTTTCCTTTTTGGACAAACCCTTCCAGTTGCTCTAAATAAACCTCTTCTTTCAGTTCTCCAATCAGAAATGCAGACTTTACATCTAGTTGGTGCATCATCCAATGTTTCTTAGTAGCTAAGGTAATTAACATTCTGATGGTGTTCAATTTAGCTACAGGGGCAAAGGTTTCTTCATAATCTATCGCTTCTTTTTGTGTATACCCCTTTGCAGCCAACCTAGCTTTTAGTTTTTCTATAGTTCCATCTGCATTGATTTTCAATTTATATAACCATTTGCAACCTATGACCTATTTTCCTCTCGGGAGTTCTACCAATTCCCAAGTGTTGTTTCTGATTATTGAATCATATTCCTGTTCCATGGCTATTTTCCATTCATTACTTTCATTTGCTTCTTTATAACTAGACGATTCAACAATATTCATCATACTAGTTATACATGCATTTTCCTTATATCTTGCAAGCATTTGAGCTTTCCTACCTAATCTCTTAAGTGGTGGGGTGGTGGTTTCAAACCTTATTTCTTCCTGCTATTGTTGCTGTTACTGTTGTTGTTGCTGCTGTTGTTCATCCTCTGCCTTTGTTTGTTGCTGATCCTGATTGTTCTCTGCATCCTCTTCTTCAAAGTACGGAATGTCCTATCCATCATAGCTCTCATCAGTTTCTTCACTATCCTGCTCATGGAATTTAACATCTCTACTAACAAAGATCTTGTGAGTAGAGGGATTAAATAATCTGTATGCTTTATATAACGAACAATACCCTTTAAAAGTGCATCTGATGGCTTTTGAGTCTAATTTCTTTCTATCTTCCTTGGGTATGTGGGCAAATGCTTTACATCCAAATATTCTTAAGTGTTTTACTGCAAGCTTATATCCATACAAAGCTTCAAAAGGAGTTTTAAACTCAAGACTTCTTGTAGGACTCCTATTTTTTAAATAAACCACAATACTCACTGCTTCAGCGCAAAAACCATTTGAAAGATTCTTACCTCTCAGCATACTTCTCGCACATTCCACGAGAGTTCTGTTCTTTCTTTCTGTTACTCCATTCTGCTATGGAGTATGGGGTACTGTAAACTGCTGCAAAATTCCATGATCTTTACAATATCTGATCAACTCATTTTTCTTATATTCTCCCCCTTGATCAAAACGGAGAACTTTTATCTATTTCCCTGTTTGTCTTTCAATCATACTTTTAAACTGCTTAAAGTATTCGAATGTATGACTCTTCTTACTCTTCTTACTTAAGAAATACACCCAAGAAAACTTTGTATAGTCATCAATAAATAGTAGGAAATACTCTACACCTCCTAATGATTTTGTCTGCATGGGACCACAAATGTCTGTGTGCACTAACTCCAGTATATCCCTTTGTTTCTTTTCTACTCTAATAGGGATTTATTCTCTATGCATTTTTGCTAAAGTACAAGCATCACAATCATTATGTACTTGCTTTAGCATAGGAAGATCTTTTACCATTTCTTTCCTCTGTAGTAACAACAAATCATTGTAATTGATGTGGCCGAATATCTGGTGCCAAATCTCTTCAGTAATCAGGCTCGCTGTTGTTAATGCTCGAACCTGTGCAGGTCTCACATCCAACTTGTACAGTCCTTATGTTCGGATTCCTGTAGAAATTGTCTTCATTCCATCTAGCAGATCCTTAATGTAGCAGTTAGAGTTTAAAAATTCAACTTTCAAATCTTGATCTGTAATCATTGATACAAAAATCAATTTCTTAGTTATGTCAGGCACATACATTACATTATAAATTTGTTTGATATTACCATCAGGTAGAATAATAGAAACTTTCCCACATCCTTTGATTTGATGACTTCTGTCATCACCTAGGTAAATCTGTGTGCCTTCATTGATATCTTTAAAATCCTCTAGCTAGTGCTTGCTCCTTGTCATGTGTGTTGACGCTCCTAAATCTACATACCGTATGTCTTCATGAACATTCTCATCACGATCTACCTTGAACAACCTCAAATTCTGCACCTGATCACTATTCACGAGATGACATGCATGCCTCTTTGGCTTCTGCTGTTCTTCATGATACTTCTTTTTTCTACATTCCCTGGCAATATGATCCAATTTTCCGCAATAAAAACATTTCGTTTCAGAGTAGTTTTTATTTGGGTGCATACCTTAGGTCGGATTTGGCCATTTATTTGAACTTGCTCCATTTTGCTGTTGTGGACCTCCTTTCCATTTGTAGATGTTCTTCTTCACCATTAATGCAAGATCAGCGCTCTGGGGCTTCAGAGTCGATCTCCTCTCTTCTTCCTGCATCAGTATAACTATCAGCTCTTCAAATTTTGGGATCTTTTCTCTGGCATTAATCCCAGTGATGAACATCTGATAATCATCAGTGACACCATTCATTGTAATGGTTACAAGATCTGTATTGTCCATTGTATGACCAATATCTGATAATTTGTTTTTCATATCCTTGATCCTTGCTACAAATGAAGCAATCATTTCATTCTCCTCTATCTTCATGGACAGGATCTTACTCTTGAGGAACAAAAGACAATTTGAATTTTTGATCTCGTACAATTCCTTTAGAGTTCCCCAGATCTCGTTAGCTGACTTACCTTCTCTAATGTGCGGTATAATAGAATATTTAACTGACATCTTTAACATTATCCTTGCTCTGCTTTCTCGTTTCTCCCAATCCGGGATTGACACTGATCCAGTCGCGGCCCTCGGGTCATCCCCATTCACAATCTGCCAAGCACTCTACGCTTCTAGCAGGGTCTGCATCTTAAATATCTAATTTGCATAATTGGAACCATTGAGCTTGTTATGCTCGTTCATGCATGCTTCAAATAAGATGTCATCTTGGCGATTTAGAAAAAAATTTGACAACTAAAAGATGTTAAATTTACCCCAGATCTATTACAGAGACAGATCACTATTGTTTGATCTTGCAACACACGCGCAGATCACCTTGGCTTTCTTCTCAGCCTCCAGACAACCTCCTATTGTCAGCTATAGCCTTGTTCTTGGCTTCCCCACTTAGCTTCTCTGATAGCTACAACCTTGTTCTTGGCTCCATTTGCAATTTCTTTGATTTACACGATCGTCGCAGATATTTGCCCAATATCCAAGACTAGTCGCAACCGTCGCAACTGTACAATGGAAAAGTGCAACAATCGAAAAAATGAAATTTTTGAGAAGTGTAGTAGTGTATCGTCGCGGCTATCCACTTAAAACGTGTGATGATTTCAGTTCAAAGAACCACCCACCAGCCAACATACATGTTCCTCAGCTCTGACGCTCTGATACCATGATAAAAATGGCAATGTTTGTATTAATGAAAAATAAAACCCACTGGTCAGATCTACAAAAGAGAGTCTGAACCAGGAGAGTCTGGCTCTGTAGAACGCTCTACATTGTTCATCAACATTACACATTAAATATAATACATGGTTTTAGGGAAGTTAGAACAACATCTTAAGAAATAGAAACTAATTCCCATCCCGAGGCTACGTGAACCAACTCTACCTATTCTAGGATATTCTCCATTATCCTCAACAGATTGCAAGTTGGGCGCACATTTAACCTAATCTGTATAGTTGGGATAAACATCCCCATAGCACGAAATGCCATGTTTATGTCTCATAAAATGTGATAGTATATGTTTTTTGGTTGAGAGCTTGTGCATGAATGAAGCGAAACGACTCCATGTCAGTGAAGGACCCCACGACAAGACAAGAGCAGGTCACTTGCTATGTAGTGAGGGATGGAGTCGAAATGGCCCAACACCTTGGTTAACCAGACAAGAGTGAGCTCAGATGAGGTCAGATCAGTGTCAGACATCAATGAACATTATAGAGAAGATAGGATGCAGTAATGTGGTTGGGTTGTGCATAACTTAGGGAGGCCAACATGGGCAAGCCGGCATTTGATGAGTGGGCATGGAATGGTTGTTAAGGCGCCACATGGGGTATTGGCCCAAACAGGGGCCCCAACCCTTGTGCATTAAGCGAGTGTGCAAACGAGACACGTTGGTCGAAGGGTGAGTCTAGAATGGAATGGGTTGCATTGTATAGAGTTGAGTTGGCATGCGAACCAACGCGAATGGAGGAGAACAGACAGAGTTGAACTGACAAGACAGTTCACGCACCCTGTCGCACCATATATAGCCTTCGAGAAATCAGTTGAGAGGGATCAAATTTATCTAAATGTAAGTTTTTTTTTTTAAATTGTAGAATTTGAAGAAGGGTTTACACCGGGAGGGATTTGATCTGTGTCGATGCATGTTAGATCTAGAGTTATATGGATCTAAGCTAGTTAGAGTTGTGAGGCTCAATGTCATATTTAAGAATATCATTATTATGTATATGTTTGAGATTAACTACATACTTTGAAATAAAGTGATATGCAAATTCAAATAAAGATATTTCAAAATTAATTAACTAGAAACTAAAATTTTATGTTAATTAGTCACATTGTTTACCACATATATTCACGATAAGGCAAATACACTCATATTTTCAACCTAATTTATAATATTTTTTTATTGTTCTTAAATAAATAATTTTTAATTGAATTCTTATAAATATTATAATCAATAAATTTAGATAGTTAAGATTTCTTTTAACTATTTTAATGGTTTATGTTACAGTGACATTATATTTTTAATTATTTAAATTGTATTTTTAAATAATTTAATTTAATTAATAGATGAAATGACTTATTTATAATAAACCATTTAGATGAATAGTAAGTGTCATGAAAAAAATATTCTTATATTAATTAAACTACCATGTCTTTTTAACTTCCACCATCATGAGGTTTTTGCATATAATTATGTTTTATTTGAAAAACTTTAGCCCTCACCTTATTGGCCTGGCCTTGGATTTGATTTAATGCCTTAGGGGATTGGGTTTTCCATGTACATTGTGGTAGTTGGTTATACCGATGACAATATTTGCTTGCGTTGATTAAAACTTAGAGAAATCTAGTGGTGATGGTTGATCTTACAATGGCTTAGTCTATTTGTTCATTTGAAATTAAGGCAATTTAGTTTGTACATACTACAAATAACACAATACTTGTTACTTGTAAATTATGAAAGTAAAAAACCAAATTATATCTCGAAGAGATGAGTAGTAAATAATAATACTTTTATAAGCTTATCAAGTGTCTAATGCATTAACCAAAATGCATTGATAAAAACCAGGTTTATTAGATTGTTTTTTTGGAAGCTACTTTCAGATTGAGATTAATTATCATTAATTTTGATAAATCTAATTTTCATATATATAATTAATGTAAATTGAAATATTAATATTCAAAATTTCTCAAAAAGGGATTGGGTATATCAGTCTCATTGTTTGCCAAATATATATAGCTAAAATCTCTTTTAACTCATTTAATTATTTATAATATAGTTATGTTGTCATTTTTAATGTGTTAAATTGTATTTTTAAATAGTGTAATCTAATTAATATATGAAATGATCTATTTACAATACATTAGTTAAATGAAAAAGTAAATGTTATGAAAAAATGAATTTGTTCTATTAATTAAATTACCTTGTTTTTTTAACCTCAACTATAATCAACATTTTGCCTATAATTACCTTTCATTTGAAAAAAAAATTGCTATAAATTATTGGCCTTGACTTGGTATTTGATTCAATGCTCTAGGAAGTTGAGTTTTCCCTCTATAGTGAAGTAGTTGGTTATAGGAATGAATTCATTCGTGGTGATTAGAAATCACGGAAATTATGTTTTTATTATTGATTTTAAACTAGCATTTGCACCAAATGTTGCAAAGCAAACGTCGTAGGGTTTAAATTGATGAACAATCGCAACATGGGAACGGGAAAATCTAAATAAGATGCAGAGATGTAGCAGAAATGAAACTCTAAAGCTGTATAAACTGAAGTTGATTTAGGGTGCCTAAGACTATATTTTTTATTAATTATTGAATTAATATCGCATATGAATCTCATAAAATTCAACCAACTTACAATTCATGGCTCTGATCTCTAAGTTTGACTTTGGGTCATTAACATGATGATGCCCTATCTCAACCACTAAACCACAAGCCAACAAACAGAAGACTACAAAATGTTATAATCATTATTTTCCTAGAATCATTTTGTGAACTTACAATTCAGGGCTCTAAACTCTAAGTTTTACTTTGGTTAATTAACATGGTGATGCCCTGTCTCAACCACTAAAGCACAGGCCAGATTGTATTCTATTTTATTCCACTTCAAGCCATTCTAACTCTCCAGGATTTACGAAAATAATGTTTGGGAACTTTGCAGGGTTGTCTTGCAGCTAATCACTTTACATGTGCTTCAGATGCTCCACCTCTCACGATTGAACTTGTTGACCCTCAAAATGTCTTCTACTGAGGCTTGGGTTTTGAAAGTCAAATCGCACATAAACATTTCTAATAACCATTCAAAGATCATTTTGTTTTGCAGCTTAAAAATTGTTTATAATCTCGAGGTGTAATCAGGAAAGTTGGATATTTTTTCATAGAAGTGAAGATTTCACTGGCCTTCTGTCTTCAATCCATCATCAATTTATGACCATTTCCTACAAATTCCATGTACAGTTTAAGTTGGGTGATGAAGAGTTTTATAAGTGATAGCAACAGATCTCATTTTTTTCACTAGTCATCGTGCAAAAGCCAATTGAATTATCTATCAATTGTTACTTTTCACCATCCAATCCCCATGATAGCTCAAAATTGTTGAGCAATTGTGTGGGCCCGACTACAACCCCTTTAATAACAAGGGGTCCATCCTTCCTTCCTATTGTTAAGTGTTCCATATTCATAACAGTTGTGAAACAAATGTTTTATAAAGCATACCTACACCGAAAGCTTTGCCAATCGGAAAGCTGAATTTCAGATTATTACCAAGGATCATATTACCTACTATAGGTTTTGGAATGTTTTTAGTGTGATCACCATGTCAACAAAGAATGAATGAACTAGACAACAAAATCTAAACAGTTGGTCCCATACGACATTACGGGGTTGGTCCTGACTGAAAGACTACCTTACTGGTTGATTGGGACCTTACTCTCTGTAAGGACCTTACATGTATTTTAGCTTAAGGCCTTGAAGACACAATGTTAACCAGAAGCTTGTTAATGCCATGTACAGTTTAAGCTGGGTAATGAAGAGTTTGGTAAGTGATAGCAACAACTCTAATTTTTTTACCATTCATCACGTAAAATCCAATTGAATTGTCTATCAACTATTTCTTTTCACCATCCAATCCCCTGGCATAGCTCAAAATTTCCGAGAAATTGTGTGTACCCAATTACAGCCCCTCAAATAACAAAGGGTCCATCCTTCCTTCCTGTTGTTAAGTGTTCCATATGCATAAAAGTTGTGAAACATATGTTTTATAAAGCATACCAGCACCGAAAGGTTTGCCATCCTCGAAGCTGGCTTTCAGATGAAAGTCCCCATGTTGATGTGATATTATCCTCCCACACTAGGATACTAACATTACCGATGATTTTAGTGCTATGCCTTGTGAAATCATCTTTTCCTTGCAGTTATTATCTATGGGTTGTTTCATGCTAGCTTACCACATTGACATGTCGATGTGTTGAAGGGCCTCCTATTGATTAGCCCACAAATGATAGTTGGCCCCATAAGCACATGAAACAACCATTTACCAATTGCCATCCATAAGACCAGTACTGCCATAAAAACTACAAATGATTGGCTTCAAGAAGAAAAAATGAGAGTGCTACCCTAAGGGAGGGCACAAAAGCGCAGGATAACCCCTTGTATCTACTGAAAAAGGCCAACAAACAGCCAAGAAAGGAGGGCTCTGGAGGAAATGAGGATAAAAAACCTTTAAAAACAGTTTGTTATGAAAAATAGAATGATGAAACCTAGTTTCATACCTAAAATTTACCCTAGCTTTAGACCTAAGATAGCTTTGAAATAATAGCGAATAGAGAAAGAAGAGTCCACAGTAGCTCTGATACCATTTTGAGATTATAAGATAGTGGATTTACAATGAAACATTCAATAAACCCTAATCCAGTGCAATAGAAAAATATGACAGCACTTCAATAATGAGCACAATATATATGAACCCATACAATGTGCTTGAAAGAGAAATTCAACACAACAAAGGATGATCACTGTCAAAACACAAGTATTCAAGAGAGGGCCACTATAAGTAAGATTACCCCTAGGTCTTTTATCAAATAAAAACTTGTGATTAATTTACAAATGAGGAGGATGGTGTACACTGTATATATACAATATTACATCTAAAGTTCCTTTCAGGTTTAGAGTGCTAGCCCCCAAATGATGAGATGACTAGGCCAACATAGTGAAACATTGATAACTGATAAGTACAAGAAGGTGGGTTAATTATCAATATGTAGGCTCAATAAAAACACTCATACCTCAAATAGAGGGTTGACACATGGAATCAAGTGTATATTAGCCATAATCTCAACAATAATAAGTGTGCCCTTACTACTATTGTACAGATTTGCTGTTGTACCTGGTCACTGACTGTGCCCTGCTACTCTAGAGAAGACTGCCAAAGAAAAACAAGCTAAAAATTTTAAAATTTTAATCTAATTATATTTTATTTTATTACACTTCAAGCCATTCTAACTCTGCAAGATTTACGAACATAATGTTTGGGAACTTTGCAGGGTTTTCCTACATCCAATCAATTAACATGTGTTTCAGATGCTCCACCTCCCACGATTGAACTTGTTGACTATCAAAACGTCTTCTGGTGATACTTGCATTTTGAAAGTCCCGTACCTGGTCACTGACTGCGCCCTCCTACTCTAGAGAAGGCTGCGAGAGCTAAAAAAGTAAAAATTTAACAAAATCAATCAACTTATATTCTATTTTATTCCACTTCAAGACATTCTAACTCTCCAGGATTTACGAACATAATGTTTGGGAACTTTGCAGGGTTGTTCTGCAGCCAATCACTTAACATGTACTTCATATGCTCCACCTCCCACGATTGAACTCGTTGACCCTGAAAATGTCTTCTGGTGTTAAACCTGAATTCTTTGTTATCATGCCTACTCCAACCATTATAGCACATTACACACAAACACAGAGACATTTCCCCACCAAGACATGCAATACCTGCACTTTCCAAACAAAACGATAGTAGACTATCGTTGCTGCCATGGAAGTGATCCCAAAACTAGAAGTAATCACAGGAAACAAATATGCATATCATTCAACCTTCGTCCTGCCTCTTTTCTCAGACACCTTTCTTTGGCTTTCATTTATTTTCATTAACTCAAATGCTAACTTTGACTGCAAGGGCTCATCAATATTTTCCTTCTCATCTTTGTCTAGGCCTTTCTCTGTTGCTATTTATTGAGATCCTTCACTCAATGCCATGTTGCACAATGACAAGCTTTCTACAAAATAATATTAAGCAATCTTAATACTGGCAAGACCAAGGCCATGAATGTCTTGTCTGGGAAATGGTTCGGTCCAGAAAAAATCCAACGCAGTTTGTTCATGTATAATTGCATGGTAGGGGAATTTATTTAACCTTGTGGTCCATGACAAAAATGAATTCATCACCAATGTTGTCAGAAGTAACCAACCCCATGTAACTCCCTCCTAATGCTTGTTCGTTCCTTCCTTCCTTGATTACATAATTTATGGATAAACTCTTTTCAAGTCTATAATCCTTGCATTGCTGTAATTATTCATAATGTTTTTACAATAATGAAAGTATTCATTGTACTGGCATTACAAATGGATGATGCATGGTTTGTCACAAACCTACAACTGTTAAGCATGTTATGTGGAACTATAAGATTGATAGAGACTTTTTGATATGGCTTGTTGTTGAGTATAGGCTTCTCTTTGTTGCAGCATTTTGTTATTATATGGTTCCTTTTGGGGACAAATAGATAATCTCCAGGAACGAAAACCATGGGAAACCAAATCAAACTAACATACAGCTCCTTATGGAAACAACAGTGTAGAACAACCTTCTAATCCAGTCCATTTTGGAGAAGTTTCAATTAATAGAATGGAGTTGGCTATGCAAATCTCTAATATGATTGAAATGTTTAGGGATGACATAGATGCATTGAGATCAGATACAAAATGTACATGCTAACTCTCCTTTTTTATGTAGGGAGGGTGAACCTAGTATGTGGTCACTGTCTTTTGGGTTCATAATGTATCATTCTTGATTTTCATTTTTCTTATGTAGTAGTGAAATATCAAATGTATTATTCCCAAAACAAGTGATACAAGGTTGACGAGTGTGGCCATACCTAATTGGATTCTCCTTAAGATTTACCTTCTCTGAATGGATGGCAGGCTCTCCAATTATAACAACATTGCATACTTTATTTTGTGTGTGATGAGTCATCATGGCCTATATGCACCAGGAGAGAAGCCTATTTCAGAATTATGCTAATAAGAACAATCTATATAAAAGGAAATATTATTGTTTCTAATCTGAAAGATAATGTGACATACAATGAATGGAATTGCCCCACACCTGTCATCATGGCCTATATGCACCAAGAGAGAAGCCTATTTCAGAATTATGCTAACAAGAACAATCTATATAAAAGGAAATATTACTTTGTCTAAACTGAAAGATAGTGTGACATACAATGAATGGAACTACCCCACACCTCCACTTGGATATTGGTTGAATTAGGTTTGTGACTGTAGCCATGTAACTATAGTATGACAACACATAATGCTAATTGACCTAGAGTCTGTAAGAAAAAAGCATCAACCTGTTTAGGTACACATTACTCTGAAAGGATTGATTAGCTTCCCAAGTACCCAGTTTATTAGCTCATTATACTTTAAACACATTTGAATGGTTTGTGTAATTATAATGGTATTTGCACTTACAAATGCATTGTTGTAATCAAAATTAGATGGTAAAGAGTCACGAGATTGATAACCCAAAAAATGACACACACTGTCTAATTTCTGAGCTGTGTATGTCCCTTCTGCAAAATAGAATAATCGATAATGTTACGATACTTTTGCTAGAATATCATACAAGAATCTAGATTTGTTAGATTATATACAAACTTATTTAGTTCAATAAAAACAACTCTAAAATCGAGACCATGGTAAAAGCTCAAGGTCCTGAAAATATTGGAGGCTTAGATCCCTAGACTACTGGAGTGCATCAAACATATGTTGTTCTAATTCTTAACCAATAAATGGCATCTCACATAGATCATTACAGTATGCCACTTTCTCAAGTATTGTACAAGGTAAGAGAGAACATCAAACCTTCTGCTTCCCTAGTTCCTAAACTAATTTTGCCAGAAATTTTCTAGTTTCTATTTGAGTATCCAGCAAAAAGGAAAATTTTAGTCTATGTGCATAACTAAATGACTATGCCAAGACTTTAAATTTGATACAGAACTTTGAGGAAGCAATCAAAATCTTTTAATTAGTTTCTTCTCCTAAACACATATGAACTTTGGAATCATATCATGTAACATCAACTACATATAATAACTGATGACACTTCAAGAAACATGAAATCTTTGAGATCGATCTCCCAGTACAGAAATACACGCAAACTTACATTGAAGTTTCTAATGAAGAATTAAACTTACATTGAAGTTTCTTATGAAAAATTATAAATGCCTGACTTACATAAAATTTTAATGGGGATTATGTCATACAAAATTTTATTGGCACTATACCTAATATCAAGCATTTGGATTTAATTGAAACCACCTTTCTAAAAACATTAAGCATACAATTTTTTTTTTAAATGATTGAATTTAAACATGATAATGAGCAACCAGACAACAAAATCTAAACAGTTGGTCCTATAAGACATTACTGGGTTGTTCCTGACTGAAAGACTACCTTACTGGTTGATTGGGACCTTACTGTCTGTAAGGACCCTACATAGATTTTGGCTTAAGGCCTTGAAGACACAGTGTTAACGAGAAGCTTGTTTATGCCATGTATAGTTTAAGCTGGGAAATGAAGAGTTTGATAAGTGATAGCAGCAAGTCTCATTTTTTTACCATTCATTATGCAAAAGCCAATTGAATTGTCTATCAACTATTTCTTTTCACCATCCAATCCCCCAGTATAGCTCAAAATTTCCAAGCAATTGTGTGGGCCCAACTATAGCCCCTAAAATAACAAAGGGTCAATCCTTCCTTCTTGTTGTTAAGTGTTCCATATGCATAACAGTTGTGAAACATATGTTTTATAAAGCATACCTGCACCGAAAGGTTTTCCAATCTGGAAGCTGACTTTTAGATGCAAGTCCCCACGTAGATGGGATAGCATCCTCCCACACTAGGATACTAACATTACCGATGATTTCAGTGCTATAACTTGTGAAATCATCTTTTCCTTGCATTTATTATATATGGGCCATTGCATGCTATCTTACCACATTGACATGTCGATGTGTTGAAGGGCCTCCTATTCATTAGCCCACAAATGATAGTTGACCCCATAAGCATAGGAAACAAGCATTTGCCAATTGCCATCCATAGGACCAGTACTGCCATAAAAACTACAAATGATTGGATACAAGAAGAAAAATGAGAATGTTTCCCTGAGGGAGGGTACAAACCCATAGAATAAACCCTTGTATCTATTGAAAAAGGCCAACAAGCAGCCAAGAGAGGATGTCACTGGAGGAAATGAGGATAAAAAACCTTTAAAAATAGTTTGTTATGCAAAATAGAATGATGAAACCTAGTTTCATACCTAAAATTTAACTTAGCTTCAAACCTGGAACAACTCTGAAACAATACAAGATAGAGAAAGAAGAGTTCACAGTAGCTCTGATACCATGTTGAGATTATAAGATGGTGGATTTACAGTGAAAAATTCAATAAAGCCTAATTCAGTGCAACAGAAAACTATGCCAACACTTCAATAATGAGCACAATATATATGAACCCATATCATGTGCTTGAAAGAGAAATTCAACACAAAAAAGTATGATCACTATCAAAACAAAAGTATTCAAGACAAGGGTGCTATAAGTAAGATTACCCCTAGGTCTTTGATCAAATAAAAAATTGAGTGATTAATTTACAAATGAGGAGGATGGTATACACTGTATATATACAATATTACACCTAAAGCTCCATTCAGGTTTAGAGTGCTAGCCCCCAAATGATGAGATGACTAGTCCAACATAGTCAAACATTAATAATTGATAAGTACAATAAGGTGGGTTAATTATCAATATGTAGGCTCAATAAAAACACTGAGACCTCAAATAGAGGGCTGACACATGGCCTCAGATGATTAGTCCAACATAGTCAAACATTGATAATTGATAAGTACAATAAGGTTTGTTAATTATCAATATGTAGGCTCAATAAAAACACTGAGACCTCAAATAGAGGGCTGACACATGGATTCGAGTGTATAGTAGCCATAATATCAACAACAATAAGTGTACCCTTACTGCTATTGTACAGATCTGCTATTGTACCTAGTCACTGACTATGCCATGCTACTCTAGAGAAGACTTCCAGAGCAAAACAAGGTCAAAATTAAAAAAAATCTGTCAGACCAGGCAGTAACTCCTCAAAAAAATTTGTTTATTTCATTTAGGTTGGTGTTTATTATATACATGAGGGAGAGACTGTTCATTTCATCTCTCGGTGACTATTCATATTTTCTATTATTTATTTACATCAATTTCAGTTATTCACCCAATCCTAATGATTAGGTGTCAACATTCCCCCCCTTAATCTGAAGGGATGTTCGTGAGTCCAAGCATTGTTATGAATCTTTCAAGCTTTTATCTTCCAAGCGCTTTGGTGAAGATGTCTGCAATTTTCTCGTTCGTGGAACAATGGCGGAGATGGATTGTTTTGGCCTCAAGATGATGTCAAATCAGATGATATATAGTATTGATGTGCTTCGTTCGATCATGGAACTTTGGGTTCTTGGCCAAATTTATTGTAGAGGTATTTTCAATCATGAGTGGCGTTGATTGTACTTGTTTTACCTGCAAATCTTCAAGAATTTTCCTGAGCCACACAATTTCTTTTGTTGCCTCAGCTGCTGCCATGTATTCTTCTTTTGTTGTGGAATCTGTTGGAATTGATTATTTGCGTGATCTGCAGGAGACAACTCCTGATCCAAGACTCATAGCATATCTTGAAGTAGATGCCCCAGTTTCTTTGTCTCCATCGAAGTCTGAATCAGAGTATCCAATCAAGCTGAAGTCATCCACTTGTGTATACTTGATTCCAAAGTCTTGAGTTCCCTTCAAGTACCTTAGAATTCTTTTTACAGTAGACCAATGTCCCTCACAAGGCTTTTGCATAAACTTGGAGAGGATTCCAACAACAAATAAAATGTCTGGTCTGGTAGTAGTTAGGTAGTTGAGACTTCCTACAAGCTGTCTATGCTTTGTTGCATCCTCAAATTCTTTTCCTTCAATAGATGTGAGCTTTAAGTTTTGTTCCATTGGAGTATTAAGAGGATTGCATTCTGTCATGCCAAACCTGTTCAACAGATCTCCAATGTACTTCTTTTGAGAAAGAAATATGGACTTTGGATGTTGAGTTACTTCAATACCAAGATAGTAATGAACATAGCCCAAATTAATCATTTCAAAACTTTTCCCCAATTCCTTCTTTATGGATGCAATGTAGCTTTCATTGTTCCCTGTCATCAAAAGATCATCTACATATACCACAAGATATACAACTGTTTTGCCAACTTTCTTGACAAATAAGGTTGCATCATCAAGATCATAATGTTTGAAATTGAGTTTCAGAAGATGCTCAGTTAGTTTTTCATACCAGGCTCGTGGTGCTTGTTTGAGGCCATACAAGGATTTCACAAGTTTGCATACTTTATGTTCATGTCCTTTCACAACAAATCCTTCAGGCTGGGACATAAAAACATTATCTTTTATATCTCCATTCAAGAAAGCGGTTTTTACATCCATTTGATGGACTTTCCAACCGTTTTGAGCTGCTAGGGTAAAGAGTGTCCGGATGGTAGTCCATTTTGCTGTGGGGACAAAAGTCTCCTCATAATCTACCCCTTCCTTCTGTGAAAAACCTTTTGCCACAAGCCTGGCTTTGAGATTGTCAAGTGAGCCATCAGCTTTATACTTGTTCTTGTAGACCCACTTGCAACCAATTGCTTTGGTTCCTAATGGAGCATCAACCAGCTTCCAAGTGCCATTATTTATGAGGGCATCATACTCATTTTGCATTGCTTCTTTCCATTCATCATGAGAAGCAGCTTCTTTGAAGGAAGTTGGTTCAAAATATGTAGACAAATTCAGTTCACAATCATAAGAAACATCCATATCAACAGGTGAATTAGAGTCATCTACATCACCTCCATTTTGCCGATTTGAATTTCTAGTTCCTATCTTTCCAACCTCATCAGGATGAACACTTTCAAATGTCTTTATTAGCCACTTTGGAGGACCTTTCTCAGATGGTCTAGGCTGCACTGTTGATTGAGTTGGGACTGAATCAAGATTGAGTCTCCCAATTCTATCAATCACATCACTTAAAGCATGTGTATTGAGCCCACATATTGATAATTATATTCTATTTTATTCCATGGTTTGTCACAAACCTGTAACTGTTAAGCATGTTATGTGGAACTACAAGATTAACAGAGACTTCCCAAGTACCTAGTTTATCAGCTCATTATACTTTAAACACATTTGAATGGTTCGTGTAATTATAATGGTATTTGCACTTACAATTGCATTGTTGCAATCAAAATTAGATGGTAAAGAGTCATGAGATAGATAACCCAAAAAATGACACGCACTGTCTAATTTCTGAGCTGTGTATGTCCCTTATGCAAAACAAAACAATCGTTAATGTTATGATACTTTTGCTAGAATATCATACAAGAATCTAGATTCGTTAGATTATATACAAATTTATTTAGTTCAATAAAAACAACTCTAAAATCGAGACCATGGTAAAAGCTCAAGGTCCTGAAAATATTAGAGGCTTAGATCCCTAGACTACTGGAGTGCATCAAACATATGTTGTTCTAACTCTTATCCAATAAATGACATCCGACATAGATCATTACATTACGCCACTTTCTCAAGTATTGTACAAGGTAAGAGAGAACATCAAACCTTCTGCTTCCCTGGCTCCTCAACTAATTTTGCCAAAAAAATTCCAGTTTCCATTTGAGTATCCAGCAAAAAGGAAAATTCTAGTCTATGTGCATAACAAAATGACAATTCCAACACTTTAAATTTTGATACAGAACCTTGAGGAAGCAATCGAAATCTTTTGATTAGTTTCTTCTCCTAAACTCATATGAACTTTGGAATCATATCATGTAATATCAACTACATATAACAACTAATGATACTTCAAGAAACATCAAATCTTTGAGATCAATCTCCCACTACATAAATACACTCAAAGTTACATTGAAGTTTCTTATGAAAAATTATAAATGCCTGAATTACATAAAATTTTAATGGGGATTATGTAATGGGGATTGAATTTAAACATGATAATGAGAAACCAGACAATAAAATCTAAACAGTTGGTCCTATAAGACATTACAGGTTGTTCCTAATTGAAAGACTACCTTACTGGTTGATTGGGACCTTACTCTCTATAAGGACCCTACATAGATTTTGGCTTAAGTCCTTGAAGACACAGTGTTAACTAGAAGCTTGTTTATGCCATGTACAATTTAAGCTAGGCAATGAAGAGTTTGATAAGTGACAGCAACAAGTCTCATTTTTTACCATTCATCATGCAAAAGCCAATTGTATTGTCTATCAACTGTTTCTTTTCACCATCCAATCCCCTAGTATAGCTCAAAATTTCTGAGCAATTGTGTGGGCCCAACTACAACCCCTAAAATAACAAAGGGTCAATCCTTCCTTCCTGTTGTTAAGTGTTCCATATGCATAACAATTGTGAAATATATGCTCTATAAAGCATACCTGCACTAAAAGGTTTGCCAATCTGGAAGCTGACTTTCAGATGCAAGTCCCCACGTTGATGTGATAGCATCCTCCCACACTAGGATACTAACATTACTGATGATTTCAATGCTATGCCTTGTGAATCATATTTTCCTTGCATTTATTATCTATGGGTTGTTGCATGCTATCTTACCACATTGACATGTTGATGTGTTGAAGGGCCTCCTATTCATTAGCCCACAAATGACAGTTAGCCCCATAAGCACAAGAAAGAACCATTTTCCAATTGCCATACATAGACCAGTACTGCCATAAAAACTACAAATGATTGACTGCAAGAAGAAAAAATGAGAGTGGTGCCCTGAGGGAGGGCACAAACCCGCAGAATAACCCCTTTTATCTGTTGAAAAAACACATATATTCTACTAAATTTTGTTTTACTTGTCCTTATACAATCGCTTCACAGAACACAGCGTAGAAAAAATAGTAAACTAAATAAAACTTGTAATTTAAATAATAATGGGAGATTGCCCTTAAAAAATATTTTCTTGTTTAATGCCTGAAAGAAGTGGGAAGCAATGAATTAACTCAAAACAATGCTTCAAAGAGATGACCTGTAGTATCTCCAATGCAAATTATTGTAGCAATGATGATTTCCATCTTGCTCAAATTCACATTCTCCCATTGCAAACTAGGCTATTCATACAATCTCGAGCCAAGTGGCCAGTCTAGCGACACTTATTGCAGGCCTTATCATTAGGACAGTCTGGCATAATATGCCTAGGCAAATAGCACTTCTTGCAGAGTGTGGATTTTGGAAGTCCTAGCTCATGAGCAGAACATTCCTTTGCCATGTGACCTGTTTTACCACACATGTTACAGACAGGCTCATTGCGGCAATCAGTTGCAAGATGACCAAGCTTCTTGCAATTCCTACATAATTTCTCTTTTGGACACTTCGATGCAATGTGACTGACCCTGAAAATGTCTTTTGGTGTTAAACCTGAATTCTTTGTTATCATGCCTACTCTAACCATTATAGCACATTACGCATAGAAACATAGACATTTCCCCACCAAGACATGAAATACCTGCACTTTCCAAACAAAATGATAGTAGACTACCCCTGCTGCCATGGAAGTGATCCCAACACTAGAAGCAATCACAGGAAACAAATATTGGTTGAATTAGGTTTGTTTTGGTAGCCATGTAACTGTAGTATGAAAAGACATAATGCTAATTGA
This sequence comes from Pinus tabuliformis, assembly GCA_031772625.1. Lineage (NCBI taxonomy): Eukaryota > Viridiplantae > Streptophyta > Pinopsida > Pinales > Pinaceae > Pinus > Pinus tabuliformis. The sequence goes on along the minus strand of CM062819.1, from coordinate 1,745,501,263 downwards.
CCTAGAGTCTGTAAGAAAAGAGCATCAACCTGTTCAAGGTACACATTACTCTGAAATTCTTGATTAGCTTCCCAAGTACCCAATTTATTAGCTCATTATACTTTAAACACATTTGAACAGTTTGTGTAATTATAATGGTGTTTGCACTTACAAATGCATCGTTGCAATCAAAATTACATGTAAAGAGTCACAAGATTGATAACCCAAAAAATGACACACACTGTCTAATTTCTAAGCTGTGTATGTCCCTTATGCAAAACAGAACAATCGTTAATGTTACGATAATTTTGCTAGAATATCATACAAGAATCTAGATTTATTAGATTATATACAAACTTATTTAGTTCAATAAAAACAACTCTAAAATCGAGACCATGGTAAAAGCTCAAGGTCTTGAAAATATTGGAGGCTTAGATCCCTAAACTATTGGAGTGCATCAAATATATGTTGTTCTAACTCTTAACCAATAAATGGCATCCCACATAGATCATTATAGTATGCCAGTTTCTCAACTATTGTACAAGGTAAGATAGAACATCAAACCTTCTACTTCCCTAGCTCCTCAACTATTCTTTCTAGAAATTTTTCAGTTTCTATTTGAGTATCGAGCAAAAACGAAAATTTTAGTCTATGTGCATAACAAAATGACTATGCCAACACTTCAAATATGATACAAAACTCTGAGGAAGAAATCAAAATCTTTTGATTAGTTTCTTCTCCTAAACTCATATGAACTTTGGAATCATATCATGTAATATCAACTACATATAACAACTGATCTCACTTCAAGAAACATCAAATCTTTGAGATCAATCTCCCACTACAGAAATACACTCAAACTTACATTGAAGTTTCTTAGGAAAAATCAAACTTATATTGAAGTTTCTTATGAAAAATTATAAATGGCTGACTTACATAAAATTTTAATGGGGATTATGTCATGATCCAGGTGGCTCCATCGATTCGATTACACAAGTGTTCAAAGTGTCGTCATCAGTGAATATGGGTGTCATTTAGTGTTGTCATCACTTCAGTTCAACCTCGACAGATTGACAGTGTTGGTTATGATCAGTGTTGTCAGTGGCATAGACGCATCGTTCGAGTTGTCAATGATGTGTATGGGTTGTCGTCATGACAAAGTTTGGATATCATCGTTTGTCGATGATGTGTATGGTTTTATTGTCGCATTGTGACAAAATTGTAATCGAGATTTTTTATTCTAGACCCTAAAAATCCGAAGACCTACTTCTTCATCCTAATGACTAAATCCTATACTAAATCCTATGCCTAAAAGCCCAAAATCCTATGTCTAGCACCTTAACCTAGTCCCTAAACCCATATTTCAAACACTACATGTTCATGTACCTAAACTTAAGTCTATTAATCCCTCGGCCTAATGTTAAAACAACATTACAAAATTTTTTAAAATACAAATCACAGTCCCTAACCATGACAGTCACCACGTCGGGGTTGTAAGTCATGTGAACAGGTAGTAAGGTTCTGGTTATGGTAACCGTGGGTGCCTAAACTGCATTGGAACCACGGGATAAACAGTCGGCATGTGAGCAGTTTTGAGGTTAGAAGTCATGGTAAGCCATCGGGCTTGGAAACTGCGTAGAAGACCGTTGAATGTGAACAACGCAGAGTTTGAAGGTTAGTTGTGGGTTTGTAGACTGTACAGTCAACGGAGACTGCAACCGTCGGGGAACAGTCATCACATGAAAACCGTTAGTCAAAACCGCTGCCATGATCGCTGGGGTAAACTGCACCATGAGCCGAGAAGACCGCCAGTCAACCGCATTCACATACATTGTCATCAACCTCTGCCCGGTTAGCCTAGCCATTAGTAGTTCAGCGTTTATCCAATGTCTATTTTGGGTTTTTAAATGATTTGTAAAGGATTTTAATGCAATAACCATGGGATCCTATCCTTAGGTGGCATTGCATGAGGAGGCCGAGATCAAATCCAATTCCAAGAGATCAGCCAGTACATCCCAATCTAGTTAGGAGAGTATGAGTGCACTTGGAGGGCTTTAAAAGGAAGTTTTGTTCATTGGAGAAAAGGAGAGGTTTTTAGAGTTTTTGTATGGAGATTCTGCAAGAGAGAGTTTGTTTTGTTTTTAGTGTAATAGGAGCATCGGGAGTCAGAATTGGGAACTAAGACAAGCGTTGGAAAGTTGGTTCAGAGAGATTTCTATTGAAAGTAACCAAAAGTGACTGCAAGCACACTCAGTTTGGTCAAATTTTTGTGTAATCAACCTCCTCAGATTCATTCCTAATAAAGCGGTCGCCCATCTTGAAAGCGGACCCGAAGACATAGTCCATCAGGGACGAACTCCATAAACAATATTGTTGTCTGGTATAGTTGTGTATTTGTTGTTTTCAATTTTGTTTTGCATCTTGATTAAGTTTTCCAAACTGTTGCAAAGTCCTTCTTCTCTTCACTTCTCACAATTTCTGCACTTCCGGTTAATAATCAATTCATTAATCGCATAATCAATTCTACATCAGTTTTAATATGATTGTTTTCAGATCAAGTTGGTATTAGAGCTAAAGGTTTCAAAAGTTTTGTAGAATTTGCTAAGTGAATGTTAACCAAATCGGAGTTGCAACGTGGAGAAGGAATCCTAGAAGAGATCGATCCAGAGATTGGAAAACGAAGAGTTATTCATAAATCGACCATGTCAGGATCAGATGCAAGTGAAATTCCAGAAACTAAGTGGAGCGATGAATAGTTTTAGCAAGTGTTCATGAATATGCAACAGATGTTGGGTGAACTGTACGAATATAATAAGATGAGAGATGCAGCTTCTTCTTCAAAGAAATCAAAGAAGGATAAAGGTAAAGGAAAAGTTGACAAACCGCCTTCACCTCCATCATCTCCATATTCTTCTTCTTCTTCTTCTTCTTCATCTTCCAGTGAAGAATCTGAAACAAAAAAGAAGCCTAAGAAAGAATCTCTTTTGAAACTTGATGTTAAATTTGAGTTACCTATATATGATGGCGAAATGAAACCTAAAAAACTAGATAACTGGATTAAGAAGTTAGAAGTGTATTGTCACATTCAGAACATTACTAAGGATAAAATGAAAATTCAGCTAGCTACACTTAGAATGGGGGGAACAACTTTAATCTGATGGGAAGGTAAAACACATATAGATGTAAAGGAAAAAGGTAAAGTCATCTCTTCATGGTCTAATTTTTTAAGAGCTCTTAAGAAGCACTTCTATCCTTTAGGATACATGCAACAAGTTGTTATTGATTGGCAGCACTTGAAGCAGCGTAAAGGACAGAGTGTTCAGGGGTTTACTCAGGAGTTCAGAAAGAAAGCCTTAGCACTTGGTATTTCATTGGATACACGTGAAACTTTGTTAAAATATATCGATAGTTTACATTCATATTGGCAGCATACATTGCTGATGTTTAACTCTAACGATATTGATGAAGTGTGTGTTCAAGCCATTCATATTGAGTCAGGTGGTAGACCATATAAATTTGCATCACCATCATCGAAAGAGCTAGAAGCCAAAGATTCTAAATACAAGAGGAAGAACAACGGAAAGAAATCAGTGTTAGCTCAGAAGGAAAGACCTACTTGTACTCATTGCCAGAGAGTCGTTCATGAGGAATCTAAGTGTTGGAAACTTCATCCAGAACTTAAGCCTAAAAAGTTCCTTAAGGAGAAGGATAAAAGGAAAGCAGCTGCAACAATCCAGCAGGATCTGCATTCTGATTCAAGTGAGGAAATGAAGATAAATGCTATAGTTTCGACAGGTAAAATTTCTAACCATGGTTCAAGTTCGAGTACTATTGCATCTTCAAATAACAGTCTTTCAGATGAGAATAAAAGAGTTGAATTGTTTCACATAAGGATAACTTCTAAGCACACAAAGATAGACACAATGTTTGATAATGGATCACAGGCCAATTTGATATCTGAATATTTAGTTAAGAAGTTGGGTTTGGAGACATGGAAACATCCTAAACCTTACCCATTAGGATGGCTAAATAAATCAAATCAGATAAAGGTCACAAAGCAATGTCGATTAAGATTTTCCATTACAGCTAATTACATTGATGAACTAGAATTAGATGTGGTACCATTAGACATATGTGGAGTTGTCTTAGGGAGTCCTTATATTTATGATCGTGATGCAGTCTTTTACAGGAGAGAGCATAAATATCACCTTAAGAACAATGGGGTTGAATTTATTGTCAGGGCACATCAAAATAAAAATCAATTGAATTCAGTTGTTTCTAATCAAATGAAGCAATTAATTAATAAGTTCAAATAAGAGATTTGTAATCATGTGTGTAAAGGAACAAACATCATGTTCAAGTTATGAGTCCCAGTTTAAAGATAGTTTGATCAAAGAGATAGAAACTTCTTCAGTTCTATTTAAAGGAAACAAACATCTTACTCATAAACAGGGAATACAACATGCATTACAGTTGATGCCTAAATCTCCTCTTCCTAATGTCAGAATGAATCAATTCAGTTTAAGTTTGAAACTTAACAGTTGCAAGGATACAGATTAGTATTGGGGAAGGTCAGTGTTTGGTTTCTCTTGTATTGTGTCGCCATTAGAAGCCTCTTTTCAAGTGGAGAGGAAGCATTTTTGTTTCCATATCAAAGCCTTTCTAAAAGCAATGTCAAAGTATCCAGCTTATGCATCAGGGGAAAGTGCTAATCAATGGAAACATAAAATAGTGGTGTCAAAAATGTCTTTAATTGTCTCTTTTATTCCTCAAAACAGATTGTTAATACATGTCAATGGTATTGAACAATATCCTATAGAGACTGTTTTCAAAGATTGTGAATCACTAACTCATGGTATCTTGTGGAAAGAAGTCAATTGTCATGTTTATAATAGGTTGTTTCACCATCATCGCAAGTTGCACATACTGCAGAAGAGTGGAATAGGTCACCAGTTCAAAAAGTGCCATGGTAAGCATCAGGGTCATCACTTGCAGGTAATTGATCGAATGTATTGGTACATCATCAAGTCAGGGTGGAAAGAGAGGAAGTTCTACCCTCATCGACTATTTAATTAGTCAAACTTTTGGTGGTCAAAAATCATTAAGTGGAGAGGAGTGATCCAGGTGGCTCCGTCGATTCGATTACACAAGCGTTCAGAGTGTCGTCATCAGTGAATATGGGTATCGTTCATTGTTGTCATCGCTTCAGTTTAGCCTCGACAGATCGACAGTGTTGGTTATGATCAGTGTTGTCAGTGGCATATACGCATCGTCCGAGTTGTCAACGATGTGTATGGGTTGTCATCATGTCAAAGTTTGGATATCATCATTTGTTGATGATGTGTATGGTTTTATTATCGCATTATGACAAAGTTGTAATCGAGATTTTTTATTCTAGACCCTAAAAATCCTAAGACCTACTTCTTCGTCCTAATGACTAAATCCTATACTAAATCCTATGCCTAAAAGCCCAAACTCCTATGTCTAGCACCTTAACCTAGTCCCTAAACCCATATTTCAAACACTACACATTCATGTACCTAAACCTAAGTATTTTAATCCCTCGGCCTAATGTTAAAATAACATTACAAAACTTTTTAAAATACAAATCATAGTCCCTAACTATGACAGTCACCGCGTCGGGGTTGTAAGTCATGTGAACAGGCAGTGAGGTTCCGGTTATGGTAACTGTGGGCACCTAAACTACATAGTAACCAAGGGATAAATAGTCAGCATGTGAGCAGTTTTGAGGTTAGCAGTCATGGTAAGCCATTGGGCTTGGAAATCGCACAGAAAGACCGTTGAATGTGAATAGCGCAGAGTTTGAAGGTTAACTGCAGGTTTGTAGACCCCGTAGTTAGCGGAGAAAGAAACCGTCGGGGAATAGTCATCACATGACAACCGTTAGTCAAAACCGTTACCGTGACCGCTGGGGTAAACTGCACCGTCAGCTGAGAAGACCGCCAGTCAACCACGTTCACATGCGTTGTCATCAAACTCCGCTCGGTTAGTCTGTTAGTTAGCGGCTCAGCACTTATCCAATGTCGATTTTGGGTTTTCAAATGATTTGTAAAGAATTTAAATGCAATAACCATGGGATCCTATCCTTAGGTGGCATTGCATGAGGAGGCCGATATCAAATCCAATTCCAAGAGATCAGTGAGTACATCCCAATCCAGTTAGGAGATTACGAGTGCACTTGGAGGCCTTTAAAAGGAAGTTTTTCTCATTGGAGAAAAGGAGAGGTTTTTAGAGTTTTTGTATGCAGATTCTACAAGAGAGAGTCTGTTTTTTTTTCAGTGTAACAGGAGCATCGGGAGTCGGAATTGGGAACCGAGACAAGTGTTGGAAAACTGGTTCAGAGAGATTTCTATTGACAGTAACCAGAAGTGCTTGCAAGAACATTCAGTGTGGTCAAATTTCTGTGTAATCAACCTCCTCAGATTCATTCCTAATAAAGCGGTCGCCCATCTTGAAAGCGGACCCGGAGGAGTAGATCATCAAGAACGAACTCCGTAAACAATATTGCTATCTGCTATAGCTGCGTATTTGTTGTTTTCAGTTCTGTTTTGCATCTTCATTAAGTTTTCCAAACTATCGCAAAGTCCTTCTTCTCTTAACTTCTCACGATTTCTGCTCTTTCGATAAATAATCAATTCATTAATGGCATAATCAATTCTACATTAGTTTTAATATGATCGTTTTTAGATCATGTCATACATAATTTTATTGGCACTATACCTAATATCAAGCATTTGGATTTAATTGAAACTACCTTTCTAAAGGAAAGCATTTGGATTTAATTGAAACTACCTTTCTAAAGGCATCCAATGTCAGATTGCTAGGGCTAGTCCAACCATAAACAAGATAGCAGTGGCCTTTGTCAAACTCACCCTCCTCTTGCTAAGAAAGGGCCTCCAGGGATTTGGATTGGGTATCTTATTTAATAAATCCACTAACAAGATAGAAGTGGCCTTCCTCAAATACGCCCTCATAGCAATGGCCTCCCTCAAATGCTCCATCCTCCTGCTGAGAAAGGGCCTCCTGGGATTTGGATTGGGTATCTGTTGCTGTCGGTGTTGTAACTGCTGGTGTTTTCGGTGGTGTTGCTGCTGAACTGCACCCCCTCCTCCTCCTGCTCCTCTAACCATAAAAGCTGCACACAATTTTTCCTTCATTTGGGTTGGATCTTCTACATACCCATCTGGATAGACATTGCCTTAGATTGTAAAAGTAGTAGAAGAACTGGTAGAAGTTGCAGGTGACACATTATTTTTGGTGGTGTCTCTATCCACAAATGCCCCCAATTTCAGAGCGGTTTGTCCTCCACAGGCCCATTATAATTATTCCCATACAACACCCGAAAACCCTTTGATGTCTGCAATCCTTCAACAAATGAGATTTCTTAAGAGAAGCATGAGCCCCATGGCAGGAAATTTCTTCAGAGACCCACGAAGGAGTTATGAATATGTCTGCAACCCTTCAACAAATGAGATTTCTTTAGAGAAGCACGAGCCCCATGGCAGGAAATTTCTTCAAAGACCCACGAAGGAGTTATGAAAACTGAATAATATTGAAACCGAATAACAGACAATAATGTGGTGACATCAAACGGTGGATAAAGTTTCAATCGTCTAACAAGCCATCTGGCAGTGAATAACAGATCCACGAATGATCACAGGGGAGTTGTTTTTAAAGGGAAACACCTTACGGTGTAATTATAGTAGTGACATCATTTTGATTTTAAAATATAGCAATGACATCATAAATACTTGTATGAGCATATCAAGTTGTTCATTCAATCACCAAAGTGTGTTATGAAAACTAGTTTTATTAGATATATTTTTGGGTGCCAATTTCATATTGAGTTTCTTATCAATCTGGATGAATCTAAAAAAAAATATCACATTTTTAAACTTTTCATAGATATTTAATTGATATTTTAAATGCAATTGTGTATTGAGTCTATTTCTTGGGGATGTAATAAGAATCATTGGAATTCATTATAACATTATTATTTATTTAAGCATAAATTTGGATAATCATGTTCAATAATATTTAGAGATTATCAAATTTAAATTTGAATGTGATTTTTGTCATTTAATAATAACATTAAATCTTAAATATTTGATAGAAAAAATAAATGTACTTATTATTGAAGTCTGTTGTTTTTGGGAGAACTATAGAATGAGTGTGAAATGTCCTCCTTCATATTTGTTGTTTCACACTCATTCTAGAGTTTAGTTTCTTCCAAAATTTCATGTGAGCTCAAACTATGATGCCAATAATTCTACTTTCCAATTGCAAATTATTCTAATTAAAGAATATAGATATATGTATTATGGCTTCAACTATGATAGTGTAATTTTCCAACAAGGTTATTTGTATAAAGCATTATAGAAAAATATAAAATTTATGAAAACGAATATTGCCAAATTAAAATTATTTTAGTTAAAATGAAAACCCCAATATGAAATATCAGAACGATTTTCCTTAAGATTAGCTCATAAAACTTTATTAATATAAATTATCCATATTACAAATTGTTTTAATCTAAAATCAATAATTCATTAAATATTTAGATTTAATGAAATCTTAGTTATGTTATAATTTGTGTTATATTTCATTTTATCAATTAAATAATAGAGTTTGGTAAGATTCATATCCTACAATTAAAAAGAATAGTTCTGTAAGGTTGTAAACCAATTCATGTTAAAGACCTCTAAATTAATTTTGATTAAACTTTCACCTTTTAAATAGTTCAGCGAACCTAGGGAAGTTCCACCTTACAAATGTTCAGCGAACCTAGGGAAGTTCCACCTTACAAATGCTTGAGTGAATCCATCGAACCTCGTGCTAGTGGAGTGAGAGAGCGAGGAAGGTGAGTGATGGTATAAAAATTAATTGTATTTTGTATACTTATATTTTTTTTGTTTTGTTTTGTTTTGTTTTTTTTTTTTTTTTAAACTCATGTTTTTTTCTTATTAACTAAATATTTATTTTTTTAAATTTAAACAAGTTCACGTTGAACACTAACAAAATCATGCTTCACCCTTATATTAGGATGTAGAGTTAGTATCCATCCATCTTAACCACGAAACTATCAAGTATTGAGAAGCATCAAATCTCTTGATATGCATATATATTTTTAGAATGAAATGCAAAACGTACTCTTGATAAATCCATTTTAAGTCTTATATTTAAATATTTATAAGAGAAATATAATTTTTATTTTTATTTTACTTTTAATTACTTTAATTTAGTACAAAATTATATTACATTATTTAACATAAGCATCTAAATATTTTATTTGTTTTAACTCAAAAAGTAAAAGTAAAATATTTTTACCACATCTCTTTTACTATTTATTATAGATATAAATATATATAAAGTTAATAATTAACATGGTCATAATCACTGTATAATACTCCTCTATTATATGTAACACTTTGTTGACCTAAGCTAAGAAAAACTAGTCTAACGTGTAACAATGAAAGTAAATACTTTATTATTAAATAAATAAAGATGAAATAATCACTTGGAAAATCTCATTGGTGAATGGAATGGAAAATTTTTTCATGATAACAATTCTAGATAAGCTTAATGGATTGGGAGATAAATATCCATTAGGTTTCTTAGCTGGAAAAAGATGTTAAGTTTAACATAAAAGCCTTGCCGAAGAGAGACAAGCTCAGGAGAGAAAGGCGAGCAAGATAAACATAAAAGCCTTGTTGGAGAGAATGCAAGCTTTTCTGGGAAAAGCCTCGTGGGAGAGAAAGGCGAGATTTTCCATGAAAAACCTAGGCAAATGGATAAAAATATCCACCTAAAAGTGGGATGCAAACCATATCATGAAAGAGGGTATGAAATACCAATTGAAGAGATCAAGAGTAGATAGTTGATGCATGACAAAAACTCTCCACTCAGGGGTGAACTGGAGGAAGCCAGTTCTAGGTTGGGTATCGGTGCTCGGCTTTCCAAGTAACTTTCTTTAGCTAATCTAGTTGGGTTCAATTGCTTGAGATGTTCTATATGTGGCTTCTTACTCTCTATATTGTCGCATCTTTAAACTTATGAGTATAATTGCATTGTGCTATCTTATGATTCATTACTCTTGATGTTATCAAATTTTTAAGTGTATAAGTATAATTGCATATATAATCTTTATTCATAAAATGATATAATAACTATGCATGTTACGACTATTAAATCTAAATTTAATCGAAGTTAAATTGAGAATTGGAGTCTAATAGATAATTGTTAATATTGGGTCATGAAAATATATGACACACGGTTAACAGTCAATTATTCTCTACACAAATGAAGACAATTTAATTAGTAATTTTTTATTCCTTCACCTTGTTATGGACAAGCTAAAAAGTGTTATGAGCGAGAGAAAATTACCAATTTATTCATAATATTAAAGGTTACAATGTTCAATTATTTCGCAATAAATTCCATCTGAATTATGGACAACCTAAAAGGTATTCTAAGTCATAGCAAATTACTAATTTATTCGGATATTAAACGTGTATGGTTCAATCTTCACTTTATTTAACTTTAAACGATACAATTTCTTTCCTTCCTTCGTCAATGTAATAATATAGGATTTTATACTTATGCGGAATAAGAATGAGCGTTAGCTTCACCCATTCCCTTCGAGCTCTCAACCTTTTTTAAACAAATGTTATTTGAACATTCCACGAAAGATTAAGTATGTTCTTTCTATTCTTCTAATGCTACGTATCTATGATGTGAGAGGAAGTACATGATTAAAGGCGAATGTTTTCATTCGACAAAAGCAGGTTTAATCTTTCAATGGCCCTTGAGATTCTCCCTCTCAGTTTCAATGGCGACCTATTGAATCCTATAATAATTAAAGGCGACTCGTCTCCTTAGTGGTCCTGGCGAATCGGCGATTCTTCCTGTCCGGAGTGCTTTCCAATAGCCGCCGATTGAATAATGCTTGACACTGTTACAATGCCCTCGTCAGCGCGCGTCACACAAATGGACCAACTTTTTCTTTTCTTCATTTCTTTCTCAGTGTGAGTTAGGTAAAAATAAAAATAAAATAACGGTTGATGAAATTCCCTGCACTCGCATCATGTATCAGGTATTGCAGACGCCTTAAATTTGAGATATATTAATAACATTAATCATTTCAAAACCTGCATTGCATGTCATAATTGAATTTTACTTGATCTTGGAAAGAGTCAATTTGGCAGGTCTCATATATATACAAAAGCAATTTCAAATAAGATTGTAGCTGATTTTACAGGTTGACCGTCAAGACCATGAGTCTATGGGGAGCGTTTTTTTTCCAGAGAGCAAAAAACAAGTTCTTCCAGTGATATAACGAAAAAGAGTTACATTGCTAGAGAAAGTCATGTGTCTTACCGATGGTTTTAAATATCTTAAAAATACAAATTTGCAGATGGTTCCAAAGAGATTTGATCTTTTTCTAAGTTTGGTAGATTTGTGGTTATAAAGATGGATAGAGATTTGCATGTTAAAGAAGATTTGCATATTAAAGTTTTGATGCCTCTCAATGTTTGATAGATTTGTGGTTAAGATGGATAGATATTTGTCCCACATCTTAGTATGAAGTAGATATTGGTCCCACATCTTAGTATGAAGTAGGAGGGTGATGTGTGATTCTTTAGTCGCTCAAAATGAAATTGTTAAAATTAAAAAAAAAAAAAAATTTAGTTAATAAGAAAAAAAAATCATTTCAAAAAAAACAAAAGAAAAAATAAATGTATAAGTTTACCAAATATTCCAAAATTAAAAAAATTAAATATTTAGTTAATAAGAAAAAAACATCATTTAAAATAAACAAAGAAAAAATAAATGTAGAAGTATACAAAATACATATCCTTACTCCAAAAAGATTTACTTATATTGTTGACATCTCCTAAAGAATAAATGTATAAGTATACAAAATACATAGCCTTACTCCAAAGGGATTTACTTATATTGTTGACATCTCCTAATCCAGTTTAGATACATTGGCTTTTGGGCAGAGGGTAGGTGGACAACATCTTTCTTTAAGAATTGTCCTTGTTTTCTTGTTTTGCTCTCTTCTCCTCACCCGACTTATTCGAACCATCACCTTTTGTGTGTGGCTTCCCTTTTCTGGCTATTGAAAGGAGTCAGTTGGTTGTTTTATTTCATTTGTTTACTATAAAGAGGCAGTCGTGCAAAATAGTTGTTCGTGGGATTCAAAAACCCTCATCTAGGCTATTCTCGAGGCAAAGACTAGGTATATGCAAAAAATAAACTTTGAAGGTTTCTCTCACAGATTGTCGGGGGTGGTTGGCGATATTTTTGACCCCATATCAACTCATTCTTAGTTCTTTGAGGATCACGATATACACAAGGGACGACAACGCCATAGAAAAAGGGTTGTAAAGGTTGTTATTGAGGTTAAGCAATTAGTTTTTGAAAGGGACATCCACTGGGATAGAGTCTTTGTTTTACAAAAGAAGACCCTCGTTAGTCATTGGGAATTCAGGAGGATGGATGCGGAGGGCATGAAGCAGGGGGTGGAATTTTATTGGTGCATGATCTTAACATACATATGCAAGATCAACATTTTATTGAAGATCTAGCTCAAATTCCATTTATTACATCAGGAGAATGCTCTACGAATCATGCAGTTTACATGGATTCGAGGATGTAGCTATTTGGATATGCAACATTGGTTAATTGGTTTTAATCATGCCATGGAGGTATCATAAGCATATGGTGTGGGTTAATTTTCTAGGTCTTCCCTTATAACTCTGGACTAAGAAGGCCTTGGTCGAGATTGGGAAGCTAATTGGTAGTTTTATTTACTTGGATGAAGGATCTCTAGGAACCTTGGATAAGTGAAGCACATGGATTCTTGTCAAACCCAACTATGCAAAGGGACTCCGAGCCGAAGTGCACCTTATATGGGGGGATTCATCAATTAGGTAGAAAATTGATTATTGTGGTATCTCATTTCGTTACCTTGCTTGTCACTAGACCGACCACCTTCTTGCTAAATGCCCCCTTCCTTTTCTAGTTTTGTTGCAGGACATGCTCATGAAATTAAGATACAAGATTCACATTTTAAAGACAGCTATGCTCTGGGTGAGGAAATTATGGATCTTTCCAGCTTGAAATATCCAAATAATACATGTATTAACACTACCAATATATCTCATGAACATACATATATTGTAGATTGTTCTTCTAGTAACATAAGTCAGATGGATGGCCATTATTTAATTACATATTTTTCGTCTAATAAGTGTACCCGCTTAAAGAATCCCTTGATTCAAGTGGGCCCTAAATGTCCTTCCTTACATCATACCCTTCCCCTTTTTCTGTCTGGTATTACATCAAAGCCTTATGATATTTCCATGGGCCCTTTCGGGGATGATTTTCACACGGTTGGCTCTCTAATGAAGGAAATTCCCTTACCCAATAGATCTTCCCCTATTCGGGTTGGATCTTTTTTAGGGCCACTATACCCCATAAATTCTATGAGGAGTTACATTGAGTTTTTGCGCCAAACACAATCTTTGGAAATGGATCTGATTCTCATCCACCATTTCTTTGGATCTCTTGGACTCCGTATAAGCTCGAATTCTGCCATGAATGTTACTATCCTCAAAAAGTGGAAAGGCTAGCACAAGAAGGCTCGTTTGGGGTTTTTTTATCGATATTTATGTTTCCATAAACATGCAAGAAAAATTAGACATTCATGAGGTATCCATCTTCCATAATTTGGAACCATGGCCCCTTGGGGCAAATATGCCCATCAATCACACTCTAATATGATAATTATGTCGTTCAACCTCTGGGGACTTGGGGATGCCCTTAAACAATCTTCTTTTTCTCAACTCATTCATTGTGTTTCTTATTCTATAATTTTAATACAACAGACTTTGGTGTCGAGGACAAGGTCATAATTTCAAAAAAAAATTGTCCTCGATGGCATTTTGCTACTATGGATGAAAATGAGCTTTCTTGGGGACTCGTTGCTCTATGGAACCCATCTGTTGTTAATTTAATGGGTTTCAAAATCTTTGTAGGTATAATATTAACTGGTTTTATTAGGGGAACAACATAATGTTCTCACATTCTTAACAGATATGCACCTTACAATTCCATATTGATGTTTTGGAATAGGTTGGACGGATGTGTTCTATTGAATGTTGGGTCCCTAATTGTAGCAGGTGATTTAAATCTTATTTTTTGAGGCTAAAATATGGGATTCGAAAGGTAGGATGAGCCTCGTGGGCCCTTATTTCAGGGATATTTTTAACCCAAATTTCTTGGTGGACATACTACCATGCCCTCTTCCTCCTACATGGTGAAATGGTAGGATGGGGTTGGAATGTATCGCTAAGAGATTGGATCAATTATTATTACATGAAAATTTAGTGGAAATTTTGGGTTTCATAAAATATTGGATATCCTTGGCGAGTTTATCAGATCACTCTGTGATCTTCTTGTAATGGAATTTTTATTATAATTGGAGGGGTCTCCCATTTATATTTAAACAAACTTGGCTTGGGGATGACGACTTTGATCTTCTAGTGAGACGAACATGAACTTCCATGAACTTTTTTGAAGGATTCTCATGGATGAATCATGTCAAAGATAAATTGAGGATTTTAGAAAGGATTGTGAGAAGTTGGGAATCAAAGAAAAGGCGGGATTATATAGAGGAATTAAAGGGGATCGAGCGAGAAATGATGAATTGAGTTGATCCTATCAATCTGGGTTTTTCATCAAATGAATCTCAAAGGAAGATCATGGATCTAGAACCACGAAGGAGACACATCTTATGAATTAAGGAAGAGACATGGCGTTCGAAGAGCTATGTGACTTGGATAGCGAATGGTGACAATAACACCAAATTTTTTCATTGTTTTTCTTCTTGTAGTAGATAGATAAACACTGGGAAATAGTGGATGAAGAAGGGGTTAAATTCACTAAATTGTACGACATACATAGAAAGTGATCAAATAATATGGGAATATTTTTTGGACTATGTTGGGAGTATAATTTGAAAATCACATGGATTTCATACAAACATGCCCCTAGATATTGGACGAGGAGGATGACAGGCTAGTTGGGGGGCCTATCTCAATGGATGAGATTAAACAGGTCCTAAAATATTTTGCCAGGTACAAATGTCCCATGTTGGATGCACGAAATGTAGATATATTTACAAATTTTAGGGATGTTATGGGTCATGAATTATTCATGATGGAAGAGGAAGCTATAACTGATCGCAGAATATCATGCTCTTTAATTCCACTTTTATTGCCCTTATTCCAAAGACTTCAAATGCAATATCAT
The DNA here is from genome assembly GCA_031772625.1 of Pinus tabuliformis. Taxonomy (NCBI): domain Eukaryota; kingdom Viridiplantae; phylum Streptophyta; class Pinopsida; order Pinales; family Pinaceae; genus Pinus; species Pinus tabuliformis. The sequence continues at coordinate 1,745,485,945 of CM062819.1, read as the reverse complement.
TTATGGATTTTTTAGGATATATCTCTTTGCAACATCTCATATAATATGATTTCCAAAATTATTGCTACTTTTATAAAGGAGAAGTCATCTTCCTATATCTCTCCTCAATAATTTGGTTTCCTCAAGAACTAGTAGATACAAAACACCATGAACATCGCACAAGAAAGTATACATTCTATCAAGGCACGAAACTAGGAGGAACTGATACTAAAGATGGATTTACACAAGGCATATCATTCTATCGATTAGTATACCTTTGATAGATCCTTCATAAGAATGGTCTCTCGATTCAGATGGTGAAATGGATCATGGCATGTGTGGCCTTAGTAAACTATGTAGTGTTGATAAATGGTGTCCCTTCCTCGTTTTCAAAAGCTTCATATGGTTTACGACATGGTTGTTCCATTTCCCAATTATTATTCCTTTTGGTTATTGATGGCTTGAGTAAGAGGCTATCGTAGGCTAGCCACAATGGAGTTTTTTATGGTGTTATGGTTTCCATGAATACTACCATATCCCATCTCATATTTGTTGATGACGTTATGATTTTTGGTCACGTCTCTATGGCTCAATGGACACAACTTCTCATTATTATTAACAAATTTGGGGATGCATCGGGTTTATACATGAATAACAAGAAGTAATTTCTCATCTTTTCTTCGAGAGATCAATAGAAGATTGTGGTGATTGCTTCCATATTATCAATTAATATATTTGATCTAGAACTTGGATTCAACTATCTTGGCTTTAGTTTGAGACCAAACTGGTAGAAATTTATGGATTGGCAGTGGTTTATTCAATTTTTTTTGGGAGAACTCTTGACTTTGACACATAGATAGTACTCAATGGGTGTTTAGCTGACACTCAGTTGGTTTTACATAGAATATCATATATTGGATGCACCTTTTCCCTCTGCCCATGAAAGTGTTAGGTCCCTATAATAGTAGTGTAGCCTCCTCATTGGTATCATTAGTGTAATCCACTTATTGTTATTGTTGTGTCAATGTAGCCCTCATATTGTTATTGTTGTGCCCCATAGAAGCCTACTATTGCTATTGTTGTGCCCTTACATTATTATTGTTATTTAGGTTTTGATTATATTTTGACCCCTTAGATTACTATATATACCAAGGAGGTCTTGTCATTTGTATCATCCAATAATTGTCAATTTATATGATGTAAAGGAGGTTTCCCCTCGAAGAGACTAATTTTCAATTCATTAATCTATATTTTATTTTATTTTTTAATCTAGTTGCATAACATTTGGTATGAGAGCTTTGGATTCTAGGGTTTTGTTGCTTTAAATAGACCACCTTGGAATTTTTGCTAAAATATTTTTCTACGTAGATTTAGAAGCTCAAAATTTTACCATGTGAAGACAAAATTTTGTTGAACTTTGTGTAAAAATTTTAGATCTTGTTTCGCTATATTTTCTGAGATATAGTTTGAAGAATTTGGGGTTTCTGCATGCTCCAGAATTCAGTCTCAAACAAGTGACTGAGGTAAAATTGACATAAATTTATTTTAAGGCATCATATTTGAATTTCATAGAATGTAATGGATAGTGCATGAATTTTAGTTTCATGTGTATCAATTTTAGGGACAAAGGTTGACATAATGACATCTGGCATCCCATATAATTTTTCCCTACTGAACCACTCCATAATGAGGTCATCATGGGATACTTGACATAAATTTATCTTAAAGAATCCAATCTTGGTCTAACTTATGGCATTGGAAATAAGACTTAGAGGGATACTACAAGACCTAATTTTAGACCTTGGGAGGCAGAAATTACAGAGATAAAACAATTTCAATATCAAGCTCCAAAAATAAGTAAAAGAAAAAAGTTTGTATTTTTTCAAATTTGCATAAGTTTTGTTTGAAAAAACAGTTTGAAGTAATTCAAAGGGCATAGTAAAGCATAGATATCATTATCTAGTTCTAATATGCCTCAAAACATGAAATTGAAACTCCCAATAAGAAATGATAAATCTCTACTATGGCACATAAAGAAGAGGAAGACATGCAACATGATATATCAAAATTATGAGACCAACTACAAAAAATTTCACTCTCATTAAGAGTAACAAAAAATGAATTTGAAGCGATGCTGAATGTTAAGATGGACGGTTTAGAATAAAAAATAAAAGTATATATGAAAGGCTTGAAGGATGATTTAAAAGCATACATGGAAGGTTTGAAGAAAAGTTTGACAAAGTTGCTACAAGAAATCATTCCTAATAGAAACAAGGTATTCCATGAAACTAATGATAAGAACAAAAGGAATGTTAATCATGATTTTAGAGACAGGATAACTTTGGGTTGAATACCAACCACATTCCAAAGATCAATATGAGGAAGTATGACCACAAGGATATGGTAACATGGATACTACAAATGGAACAATATTTTGATTCACATGATGTGCAACACACAAAAGGCACACATTTCATCTTTATATTTAGAAGCGAATAAGTTTGTATGGTATTGATGGCTTGGTTGTCATAAACCACTTGTCACATTGTCAATTTTTATGAAATAAATGATAGAAAATTATGAGGATACAAAGACAAACACCTTCTTTATGAACTTGATAAATCTCAAACAAAAGCGTTCAATGGTGGAGCACATTGAGGACTTCCAAAAATTAAATATTAGTGTAATTTATATTCCAAAGGAACGTAAGATTCATTTATTCATAGGTACTTTAAAGGATAACATCCAATATGAGGTTCATCTTTGGGAACATAATTCATTAGATATGACATTCAGGGTGGAAATAAAAGTTGAAAACAAAATTATGGAAACAATGAAATATACCACTCACAACTATAAAGATGGAAGTGTTGTTGCTCCTAGCCTCCAAAACCCTACAAGGTTGACACCATAACAACTGGAGGAAAAAAGAGAAAGAGATTTGTTACAATTATGATAGAAAATATATTGAAGGTCATAAGTGTGTTGAGAAGAATTTTTTTTACATAGATTGTGAACAAGAGGAAGAAAAAAAACAAGAAACATCAAAAGAAGAGGATATACACCAAGAACCAACCCTAGAGGAAGAAGAAATGAATATGAACATATCTTGTAATGCATTGGTGGGAATTACCACTCCTCAAACTCTCAAGGTATAAGGATATATCAAGAAGAAAAATGTGATAGTTTTGATTGATTCGTGTAGTACCCATAATTTTATTCATTGTAAGATGGGCAAGTAATTAATTTTGTTTTCTATATCTAACACTAGAGTGTCAAGTGATGGTTGCAAATTGCGCAACTATAAATTTCTTTGGAAAGTGCCATAATATCAAGCTAACCATGGGGGAATATGTATTCAATAGTCCAATGTTTTCCATTCCAATGGTTGGTGTTCATGTTGTGCTAGGAGTCTAATGGTTACAATATGTGGGGTTGATAGCTTTTAATTTTCAAGAAATTTTTCTAGAAAGGAAAGGAAATTGAATTAAGGGGTATCGAATGGAAACCAAGGAAGATAATTAGCTATACAGGCATGACAAATCTTTCGAAGAAAGTACAATGGGGTGCAATTGCATAATTATGCTCACTAGAGGTTCAAACATTGAAATCATCCATTTGTCTAAATCTTCAAAAACTCTTAGAAAATTATTCCAAGTTATTTGAGACCCCTAAAGGCCTCCCACCTACTCATGATTATAATCATGATATTCACTTGATTCTAGGAATTGTTCCTCCAAACATTAGGCCTTACACATATCCCTATGACCAAAATAGTGAAATTGAATGGATTGTTGCAAAAAATCTAGAGGCTGATATAATTGTATCTATCCAAAGTTCTTTCTCTACTCTAGTATTTGTGCATAAGAAGGATGAATCATGGAGTATGTTTCGGGATTATAGGGAGATCAACAAGCTCACTATTAAAGATAAATTTTTCATTCGTGTCATTGATGAATTTTTGGATGAATTACATGGAGCAATTTACATCACCAAGTTGGATATGCGTTTAGGACATCTTCAAATTAGAATAAAGATTGAAGACATTCAAAACTCATCAAGGTTATCATGAATTTTTGGTCATGCCTTTTGGCCATACTAATGCACCTTCCACATTTCAAGGTTTGATGAATTCCATTTTCAAACCCTTCCTTAGAAAATTTGTGTTAGTATTTTTTGATGGTATACTAATGTACAACAAGTCTTGGAAGGATCATGTTCAGCATGTTGACAGGGTGCTCAAAATATTGGGGGAGAAACAATTATATGAAAAAACCTCCAAATATTTCTTTAGAGTATAGGAGGTGGAATATTTGGGTCATATTGTATCTCATGAGGGTGTTAAGGTAGTCCCTAAAAAAATTAAGACCATTAAGGAATGGAAAATCCCCACAACTCTAAAGCATCTTCGAGGACTTCTTGAGTGGACATGATATTATCGCAAGTTTTTTAAGAATTATGGGAGAATAACATTGCTTATAACAATATTATTGAATCAAGATGCATTTTATCAATACCCATAATCAACTAAGGTCGTTGAACATATTAAAGAGGCAATGTGCCAAGAGCCAGTCTTAGCTATACCAGACTTCACAAAAACCTTTATTATGGAATGTGATGACATAGGAAATGGAATTGGTGTTGTTTTAATGCAAAAAGGAAGACCCATTTATTTTAAAAAATTTCCAATCAAGGGAAATTATTTACACAAACCTATTTATGAGAATGAAATGTTAGCAATACTACATGCACTAAAGCAATGGCAAATTTACCTAATGGGGAGACACTTCAAGGTAAAAATAGATATTGAGAGTCTTAAATAATTTTTGGAATAAATATATCCTTCAGAAGAGAAGAAAAAATGGGTCACAGAAATGTTGGTTTATGACTTTGAAATCATCTACAAATAAGGGAAGAAAATTGTTGTTTCAGATACACTATGTTCTACTTCTATTATCCAACCTGATTGGATAACTGAAGCAAGGGATGAATGGAAGAATTATGGATAGGTGTGGACACTCATTCAAAAGGTGCATAAAATCCCAATACATATGATACATTTATCTAAAAAAGATGATTCGTTATGGTACAAAGATTACTTATATATATGTAAGAATTCCCAACTCAAAAAAAAATAATCTTTTGGAATTGCACAGCTCCCCCTTAGGAGGAAACTTAGGATTTTTAAAAACTTACCATAGTGTCAAAAATGAATTCTTTTGGGATGGCCTTAAATTTGATATTCATAAGTTTGTCACAGAATGTTTGGTTTTCCAACAAAATAAAGTTGGGACAATTAAGACCCTAGGTCTGTTACAACCTTTATCCATTCCAAGTCAATGTTGGGAGGAGGTCTCAATGGATTTTATCATAGGTTTAACCAAGTCCAAAGAAACGAGTGTCATCATGGTGGTAGTTTATAGACTTACCAATTATGCACACATTTTTGCATTATCTCATCCTTTTAAATCTAGTACAATTGCTACTGCATTTATGGAAACAATTCAAAAGCTACATGGAAACCCAAAGATTATTGTAAGTGAGAGATACCATTTTCACTGGAAAATTTTGGATGGTAATATTTTATTTTCTTGGTACTCAATTAGCTCATATCCTCATGCTCAATTTGACTGGAAAACTGAGATAGTGAACAAATGTTTGGAAGGATATCTTCATTGCTTTATATCTAATAAACAAACACAATGGGTTAAGTGGTTACCTCTGGCTGAATGGTGGTATAACACTTTGTTGGTAGGATAAATTGCTCCATTTTTAACCCTTCTTCCACTTCAAAATGATAACCTTAGACCTCTGTTTTAATCTTGCAACCTCCTTATTCCTGCACTATTCCAAGCATTGTGCCTTTTCCTCCACTAGCTTTATATTTCATATTTAAGGGTTACGAATGTGCTTAATTAATTGTTTTTTATAGATTTTATACCTTTAATATTCTTTGCAACTAATTTTTCCTTTCCTAAAGTATTTGATCAGCAACGTATTGATCATTTTGTTAGCATGGTTGAGTGCAGGTACGATTCCTGCCCCACTGGCAAATCATAAACTATCATCACAACTCATTACCTAACGCAAACACCTTGTTCCAGACCGGTCATCTCGAGTTGGACTCAGAGCGGAGATAAGTCAGGGATATGATGAATATTAGCTCATCAGCCGAATACTCAAGTTTAGCATTTTGTTATAGGCGAAAGGCTTAGTATGTACTATTGTTGTTATTTTGTTATAGCCGAAAGGCTCAAATTGTAACGATGGATGTAATTTGGTTATAGCACAAGCCTGAAAGGATGTATATAACATAGGATTCAGATAGAAAATGGTAGTGAGTGATATCTATAGTAATGATACTGTAATTTTTGTATTTTGAAATTTTACTGGTATCGCCCTTGTTCTAGGCTGGATTCGAACTCACTATGTACATTTTTTTATTATTAATAGAAAGGGATTGCGCCATGTTATTTCAATCATGTATTGTAATTCTGTGTTGATGCGTCATTGAGAGCTAAATTTCCAAGTTTCCTAAACAGGGAAATGAGTTGGTTGGCTAGGGCCCAGCCAACCGAACTCATTCTCCCTTGCATTCTTCTTTCTCATTAAAGGTGTGTTGATTTTGTTTAATGCAAGGTGTGAATTAAATAGACATTTTAATTTTTCCACAAAGTCCAGGTTCGATTACATTTATAATCAATGTGTGATGGATCCTTCATGTGCATGCTTAACTAAATTTGATTGTATCCTTTGTAATTTCTTTCCTTCAAATCTTAGCATCGTTTCTGCCTGGGTCGTGCAAGCACATTATTCCTACACTAGTGCATTTACAGTTTCGTAGATTGTTTTCTTTGGTTCATTACAGTAACAGTCTTTTGTTATTTTCTTCCATATGAGCCTTGATTCGTTTATGCAAGTGTGTGATTATCATTCCAAAGTATTCTTGAAATATGGAATTAGATATGCTCTGGTAATTAGAGAATGAATGTTGTTATAACACATTAACCTCTACCTTCACTTCATACTTTTCAGGGAAGGATTGAACTTCATATTTAATTATTTTAAAGAGAATCTTTCTGAGTTAAGAAGTTGATGAATGCAGATCAGATTTGTGTGAATAACTATTACAGGGATGAAGCCTGCTATCACAATTAGATGATTTCTTTAGTTGCATGAAGGAGTTCCTTGATTGAAGAAAAGTGTGCTTTGACTTTAGAAAATTAATTCTTATTTTGAAGTTGAGATTGGTTGAAGCATATTTTTGTTTTTGGAAGTTATTTCGAAGTTCTGTTCACCTTTGCAAACTCTTTCTCTAAGTTAACACATTCTTTATTCTCTTATAAGAGGAATTTGAAAACTTGGTGCAGGAATCTCTGCTCCGGTACAGGAATTGATATCCTAATACAGGAACAGAGAGCTCTAGTCCTGAGGCTTAAAGCCCATGGACGAGGACATAAAACTTTAGTATAGGTGTAAAATATACTTCAAGCGTCTAAACTTTGTTCTAGTACTAGTGGAAGAATATTGCAGGATTACAGGACTAACAACTTAGCGCAGTGAGAAAGATCTATAAAGAAGTCATACATCTTCAAGGGTCCAATTATTAACTTGAAATACAACTATACTGAAGGTAAACATAGATTTACATTTGTATTAGTCAGGATTTCTTACAAGAGTTTGAGAGTTCCTTTCATTTATTTTTCTGCAGAAGTACTTTCTTTCACATTCCAGCACTAGAATTTCTTTGGTGTAAATTGTCAGGTGATATTTTCTTTCAGATTCTTGAAGATTGTAATTAAGGAAGTAGGAATGAAGTTAGGAAAATTTCACATCATTTCTTGGCATTTCCGGTGCTTCGCCTCTATGTTTACGAAACCACCTGGTTGACAATTAAGTGTTGAAGGAGTCTCCCTAACCTAAATTCCTGTACCCAACATTTTCACACTGTTGTCGTGGAGGAGATTTGAAATTGGTAAGAACTTTCCATTTTCTGCAATAGGTGTAAGTCTGTTATTATTTTTTTCCTACAGTATGCTTCTATTGTTTTAAGGATTTTACGAGTGCTGATTTTTTTTTATTCATTGTAGCAATTAACAGATTATTTTTCTTTACAAGAATTTGAATTTCATTTTTTTGGATTTGATTTTTAAAATGAATGCCTAAGAAAGGCAGGGGTTCAAAGCCTAATAAGGGTCGACGAAACACTGAAAATTATGAAAACTCTTCTCAGATTGGACCTTCTTTTGTAGGTAGAAAGTCCAGTCAAACCGAGACTCGTCACACCGGAACGGTCCACTTGGATTCTGGAAACAGTGATTCAAGTGTGACACAACACGAAAAGGGGAAGAAGGAGGCTAACGGTGATCAGAAAGTTCAATTCATCAATAGTCAATCTTCATCTTCTAGAAGTGGTCTGATTGGAGGCACAACAATGGATGATCATGAAGACCATGCAGAGGGGACTGGCGAGAATTAGGTAAATGAAGAGCAATCCACTTTTGGATTTCCAATAGTTAACTTAGAAGTGAATGTTCAATTGAAGAATATTTCACCTTCAGCTCTTCCACACTTTCATGGTAAGGTGCATGAAGGCCCAGATTCATTTCTTTTTTAGTTTGATATATTATGTTGGAGTTATGATTATTCTTCCAATGCCCAGAAATTAAAGTTGTTTCCTAAAACTCTTAAGGATTCAGTCTTGTGCTAGTTCATGGGACTAGGAGAAAACATTGTAAGCTCTTGGGACCAAATGAAGAGAGTTTTTTTGAATAAATATCATGAATATTGTAAAACTATAGAAATTCCAGACGAGATCTTGACCACTGTACAAGGTGATGATGACTCTTTGGAAGATTACTTAGAGATATTTTTATATATACTCCAAAGGTCTAAACACAAATTTGATTTAAATACTATTCGCACCTTGTTCCTATGATGATTTACATAGGATTCTAGACATAATTTGAATTTGTTAGGACAAGGAGATATTGCTCAGAAAACTTTTGAGCAAATTTCTCACTTGTGCAGGAAGTTCTCACGAAATCAATCTAGATCCACTAGAGGAGGTCGAAGCAAAACTAAAAAATTGGGATCTACAGATGCTATGATCATTGGCTTGGAGAATAAAATGGACAACATGAAAATTGAAATAATGAATAATATTAGCAAACAAATAGACTCTTTGAAATTCCAGCAAAAACTAGAAAAATAACAAGAGTCATTATCTATTTTTTCTCCAAAATGTAGGAAAAAACATCCTTTAAGAGAGTGTCCTACTAATATAAAACGTGCTAATAAATGTGTGATTTGTGCAGAAAACCATGCGACTGAGGAATGCCCGTCCATACCTAGATTAAAGTTGTACTTGAAGGAGAGCATTATGAACCTGAGTCGTTCCTTTCCATGGGAGCACGAAGGAACTGGCCACAGGTAAGTGTAGTAATGGTGAACCACATTTTTATGGTTATAATGCACCTCCATATTCCTATTATAATAATAATAATCACTCTCAACATTGGTAGCACGGGAACCATTTTCATCATGGACATTCCTCTCAACCTTGGCAACAAGGATGGAGAGGGGCAAACCATTCATATCATTCATATCCTGCCTAGATGCCATCAAATCCTTCTTCATGTGCACCACACCATATGTCACAACCATCTTTTCCCTCTCTACCTCAGCAAAGTCAATCATTTCCACCATTGCCTTTCCCACCACCATTTAGACCACCTCAACTACCTACTCAACCAGTACCGAATCCTAATAATAAGGCGGTACAACTGATTCATTCAGTTGGACCATCCCCTCTTCCTACCTATCAAACCCTTCTGGTTAGGATAAATGAACTTCAATTGACATCAGGAAGGGTAGTTAAACCATAAAAAAAAAAAAACAATCCACAGTGATCATTGAGGAGAAAAATGAGGAGGTAAATCCTGATCATTCGAACAACAATGTCACCATTCAACCCATTTATGTACCTTCAGATTTACCATCTTCTTCAAACAAACCACCCTATCCAGAGAGGTTGGTCGTTGAGAAGAGTGACCCCAAGTCCACTCTAGCTTCTAAATTAAGGAATATTTGTATAAAGGTCCCTTTACTTCAGGCTATCAGAGAAATTCCCATCTGTACAAATATCATTAGGGAGTTATGTCTTAAAAATCCAGGGAGGAAGAGATTAGAACCTCAGACCATTCAGTTTGTTGGTAGAGTAGCTGAGTTGACGAAAGGATGTGTATTAATGGAGAAATATACAGATCCTAGAAACCCAGTTGTTTCTGTCCAGATAGGTGATATTCTTGTCTCTAATGTATTAATAGACCTACGGGTGGCCATCAATGTTATGACTAGGAAAACCATGGAACAACTTGGGTTGGGCCATATTCATCCTACACCCATCGTGCTTGAATTTGCAAACAGATCTAAAATCAGTCTCGATGGAGAACTAGACGATGTGGTTGTCTCTATAGATTCATGGGAACACCCCATGAATTTCATTGTGCTTCATCCAAAGAATCCAGTGGGAGCACATACTTTGATTCTGGGACCACCATGGCTTTCCACGACTGATGCTTATATTGGATGTCTCTCCAGTGATCTCTCCATTTCACATGGAGACTCTAGGAAAAAGGTCACGTTATATCCACCTACTAGATCTATTCGGGAACTCAAGGACACTTTATGGTTAGATTATGATAGTAGTGATGAGGATACCCGATTTGTCTCTTTGATTCAGCATCATACCGAGTCCACCTAGGATGGTGAATTACGAGATTTCTTGAACAATCTAGAGACTATGCATAGTTTTGACACACTTCATCGGATCTTTAGTCAGTATTTTCAAGAAAATTCTAATTCCCAACCTTCCTTATCCCATACTGTGGCATCATCTTCTGATACTCTTGAGCCCGAGATACATTCTTGTTGAAATTAGTCTAGTCAAATATTTACACATTATCTCAGACCTGGATTCATCTCAGCAAGAGCAGCTGGTTACCTTGTTGCGAAATCACTTGGATGCATTCGCTTGGAGTTACGAAGACATGAAATGCATTCCTCGTTAGACTTGTGCTCATCATATCTATATCGAGGAGGGAGACCGACCTGTCTGACAAACCTACAAACGAATGAATCCCGCACTAAGAAATAGTGTTATAGAGGAATTACAAAAACTCTTATATGCTAATTTCATCTACCCCATTTCTGACAGGCAGTGGGTCTCTCCATTAGTGATAGTCCCTAAGAAAGAAGGGAGATGGCATATTTGCATTGACTATCGAGAATTAAACAAATCCACTCTTAAGGATTAATTTTCCCTTCCTTTCATTGATCAGGTACTATATACCCTTGCCGGTAAAAAGTAATTTTCATTTTTAGATGGCTTTAGTGGGTATAACTAAATCCAAATCACACCCTTAGATCAAGACAAAACTACCTTTACATGCCCTTGAGGTACATTTTCTTATCAAGTGCATCCTTTTGGGTTGTGTAATGCACCCGCCACCTTTCAAAGGGTTGTGTTGGCTATTTTTGTTGATCTTGAATGTGTTGAGATATATATGGATGATTTTTCTGTGTTTGGTAACTCATTTGATGAAGCTCTTAAAAATACAGAAAAAGTTCTTTTATGTTTCGAAGAGGCCCATCTTTCTTTGAGTGATGAAAAATGTAAATTAATGTGCAAAGAAGGAGTGGTTCTTGGTCATTTGGTTTCTAAAAAAGGTATCCAGGTAGACCCCGCTAAAGTTGAAGTCATTCTTCGTCTGCCTGCACCCAAAACCTAAAGGGAAGTGAGAGGTTTCCTAGGACATGTTGGTTATTACCAGAGATTCATTGAAATTTTTTCCAATATTGCTACCGCCCTTTTTCGATCATTAGCTAAGGATATTGAATTCACTTAGTCCATAGCTTTCCGATGGTCGTTTGAAATATTGAAGGAAAAATTAGTACAAGCACCCCTTTTGAGAGGACCAAACTGGTCCCTACCATTTCATATTTCCTCCGATGCCTCAAACACTACCGTTGGCATAAATTTAGGACAAGAGGAGAATAAACAATCCTATGTTATTTACTACATCAGTAAAAACTTGTCCCCTATCGAATTTAACAATACAGTGACTGAGAAAGAATTTTTAGCCATTATTTTTTATATTAATAAATTCAGACATTATATTACAGGATATGAAGTTTATATGCATACTGATCATTCTTCTATAAGATATCTAATGAATAAACCTTTAACTAGCAGTAGAGTGACTATATGGTTGCTTCTATTATAGGAATTCAATGGTACAATTATTAATAGACCAGGAAAGTCTAATGTTGTAGTTGATTATCTTTCTAGATTAAATAATAGTGGTGAAGTAATTCCTGTTGATGATGATTTCCATGACGAACATATTTTTGCTATGTTAGCAAAATCCCCATGGTTTTCTGACGTAACTAACTATTTAGTCATCGTAAAAACACCACCTCTCTTATCTGCTCGTGAAAAGCGAAATATTATTCATAAACATGCTTCATATTCTTGGATACATGGAGACCTCTTTTACACCGGACTAGATTTTGTTCTTCGTAGATGTGTGATAGAGGAAAAAAGGTTTGATATCTTAAAATCTTCCCATGATGAACCTTACGGTGGCCACTTCGTTGATAAATCAACTGCATATAAAGTTCTACGCATTGGCTATTTTTGGCCTTCTTTGTTTAAAGATGCCAAGCAGTATGTTAGGCGTTGTGATAGTTTTCAACGGATGGGTCAACCTGTTCAAGGCAATGAAATTCCTTTATGTCCTCAAGTCATGATTGAGCCCTTTGAAAAATGGGTTATTGATTTCATAGGACCTATAAACCGCACATCTCTAAATAAAAATCATATCTTGGTTTGTACTAATTTTGTTACTAAATGGGTAGAGGATAAAGTTGTTTATTTTGCCACTGAAAAAGTTGTTGTTGATTTTCTGTTCAATTAAATTTTTACTAGATTTGGTGTTCCTAGAGAAATTGTTTCTGACAATGCACTGCAATTTGTTTCTAACTTGGTACAGGAAGTCATGAATCAATACAAGATTTGGCACAGGAAATCTACATCATACCACCCGCAACAAATGGCCAAGTGGAATCTACAAACAAGGTGATTGAATCCATCCTTACTAAAACAGTAAACATGCATAAGAAGGCTTGGGCTAGCTGAATTTTTGAAGCCTTATGGGCTTATCGAACCACTTGGAGGAATAGCACGGGGCATACACCATATGAGCTGGTTTATGGAAACCAAATCCTTTTGCCAATTGAATTTTAGATAAAGACTTTCAGAACTTCAGTTCAGTTGGGTCTAGATCTCTCAGAAGCATAGACGCAATGTCTATTACAGTTAAACGAGTTGGATGAATTTCAAAAGGATGTTGTTCAACAGAATATTTTGGTGCAACAACAATGCAAGAAGTGGCATGACAAGTTTATCAGGAAGAAACAATTCCAACCAAGTGATTGGGTACTTCTCTATGACTCTAGATTTAAACATTTTAAAGGGAAGTTCCATACTCGTTGGATGGCACCGTATGAGGTAATTCAAGTTTTCAACAATGGGGCTGTAGAAGTCAAAACTATTGATGGGAGAAATTTAGTTTTCCTTGTGAATGGGCATAGGCTTAAAGCATACTTTCAACCCATCACAAAGGAAGATTTCATGTAGCAAGTGCAGTAGCAGTCTGAAATTCAGTTGGTATGTGGCTATGCCAGCCTATTGTGATTTGATTTCTTCTCTCTTGAAATAAAGTTTAAATAAAATCCAAAAAAATATATAATAATAAAAAGAAAAAAAATAAAAAATAAAAAGAGGTAAAGAAAAAATATTTTCCTGTAATTGTGAAAATCAGTTTTACTGACATGATTGTAGAAGGATCAACCTGAAAACCATCTTGTTGGCAGGAAGATCAGTTCTAATAAAATAGGAATGTTGCTTGATCTTTATATGTGTTAACTGTCACCAAGAAGAATCAAGTTCAAATACAAGAACGAGGCCCTTATCCAAGTTTGGGATAGCTGGCACATAAATGTTTATCCAAGAAACACTCAATTCCAGTCGCATTTACTTTACGGATCAGCACTATACAGGCAGATCTCAGGTGAAATTTTTCCCTTATTATATTCCCATTTTCATAAAAAAAAAAAAAACAAACAAACAAACAAACAAACAAACAAACAAACTTATTTTCTTCTTTTCATCCCATGAAATCTACCATCCCTTTCTTAAAATAAACTTTCCCTATCCGATTACGTAGTTCCCTCTTATTTTCTCTTGAAAATTTTCTCCCCAAATCTCTTTTCGATTTGTCCCTCTTGGTGGTCTCACTCTTCAATTCCCTATCATAATTTCCTTCCCATTCTAAAAATTCACCTGTTTTCCCACTTATTTTTTTCCCTCATGGATCAATTGCAGGATCTTATGCGAACTCACAAATCAAATCGGAAGGCATATATCAACACCAAAGAATGGTAAAGAAAGCCTCCCTTGTATATCCAACAAATTTATTAATCCAGCCTATGAATTATATCCTATTAGAATTTTCCTTTGGTTCCTTTTATCTTTCCATATGTGCTACAGATATCCCTGGTGTAGGAATGTGTGTTTGAGTGCAAGCATGTTCACTGCAGGCACGATTAGTGCAGGCATGTTTAAGTGCAGGCATGCTTGGTGCAGGCATGGTTAGTGCAAGCACATTCAGTACATGAATCCGCACTACTGAGTGCGCCCAATTAGAAAAACACATGTTCTCGTGCAAGAACACCTAGTGCAAAAATGCGTATTTAAAAGCTTATCTTCTGTTTCGTGATTTTTTGTACAGGAAGAATAATTGTACCACATGTAGATCATTGCATTCAATTTGTATTATGATTAACACTTTGTTTTATCATTTACTAAATTAGGAAGAGATTGTTTAAGTACAAAGATATTTTAGGTTATGAAATATCATCTTTTTAATGAGTACTAAGTACACCTTATGTGAGATCATGAATTAAATGTGGGATGGTACGATTCTCCTGAAATCCAATACTTGCTTTTCCTTGAAAAACTAATCACTTGATAATAATGGCCTTACTCCATATCTGACCTTTCATGACCATTACATGGAATCATTATCTAAACCGCAGCCTTCCCCAATCATCATCGCCTACATCTACTTGAACCAATTCCCATTCACATTCGTGTAATTTTAATGATGAAGCATGACCATTTGGGAAGTGGTTAATATAGCAGCAGATGTATAGCTTGACCATCATTTTGAGTTATATTGTAATATTCTTTCAAAAATTTAGATAGATATTGGGTGAATTGAAGTAGACATGGCGCCTGTAAGGATTAAGCCACGGTCCATAAAGGAGATGGAGAAAACAATTGAGTATAGAAACAGTCTTGTAATATTGAAGGAATTTGGGTTCCTCCCGTTTCTGCAAAAATTCGATGGATTTGACTAAGCCGTGGCACAAACATTCGCTTGGACATTTGATGGAAGTCAAGCCAAGGTTGGTTCGTTGGAATTTTCGGTCACAGAGGAGTCCATATCTCAGGCTAGAGGTTTACCAGTAGTGGGGGAACAATGGTTTAAGAAGGAGAAGATAGAAAAGAAGTTGTGGCGTCGATTCGTGGTCAACCTAAAGCAAAATGTGGACTAGAAGAACAGTCTCCAACATAATGTTATGATTGGGAAATGGAAGGATCTCCTTTATGTGTTACAGAAGTTTCTTACCCGCGAGGGTCATTACTCACTAACCTTCCTATATCACATATGATTTCTCCTATATTTTGAGTTTGGTAAGCTCATCAATTTTCCTTATTGTTTGCTCAAGAGCTCAGAAAATATTTCAAAAGGTGTTCAAAGAGGGAAGTCAAGCCAGGTTGCATACAAGTTATGTCACCATTGGTTGATCACAATATTAATCAAGAAGGATTTGGAGGCTAAAAGCATGAACTAGGAGGAGTTATTAAAGGATTTTCATGGATGAAGTGCAGGGAATTCATCCCAGAAGAAGGTTGCAAGCAAGAAAGAGAAATCAGAAACGCTGACCCCGAGCCTTACTGAGACCAGGAGGTTGGCTAGGAAAAGAACTGCCTCTTTAAGGGTGGGTCATGTTCAATCGACCTCCCTGATATTGTTGGATGACTTGCCACCTGCTTCACTAGGTAACAATAACCTCTCGGTCCTCGCTGAGGTGGTGGCCCATACAGTGGTTGACGGAGACTATGTGGAGAAGGAAGATGACACACCCTTGTCAGTCCTCTTTGGTAGGATGAAGAAGAGAAAAATTATGTTGAGTGAAAGCAAAGACCCAGCAGAGGGTCAGGTGGATGATAGGGTGCAGGACACTAAAGCCCTTAATTATTTTGAAGTTTTGGGTACTAAAACCCCTAGTAAGATGGATGAGTAGGGTACTAAAGCCCTTAATGATTTTGAAGTTCCGGGTACTAAAACCCCTGGTAAATTGGATGAGTAGGGTACTAAAACCCCTGGTAAAGTGAATGTGTAGGGCACTGAGACCCTTAGTGACATTGAAACTCTAGGTATTGAAACCCTTGACGATATTGAAATGTAGAATTGGGTGGCCAGTGTAACCTCAACCCTGATGATGTTGGCACATGTTTGGAATCGACTGCTGAGAAATCTATGCCAGAGGAATTTGGAGTATAAAACTCCACCCTCTATTTGAACAGTTGGATAGAAGAGCTCAAGTAGCATGTTTATAGCTTGGAGGTATTAAACCAAGCCATGAAAGAGAATAACACAGTGTAGAAGCCAGTAAATGTAGAGTTGGTAGGAGAGATGAAGGAGAAGAAAAGACAAGTCAATACATGGAAATTTTGGGCATCAAAGTGTTATAAACGCCTTAAAAAGGTGACAAAGAAATTCAAAAAGGCTCGAAGCAGGAAGGCAAAGACAGTGAAAGCAGGGATCAACGTACTCGTTCAGAATTGAAGGGAGGCTCTTTTATTTTGGTTGTTTTGCATCATGTAAAGGTTGTGTGAGGACCCACAACAACATAAGGAGGAGAGGATGTTGGTACGATAAATTGCTTCGTTTTTAACCCCTTTTCCACTTCAAAATCATAACCTTCAACCTCTGTTTTAACTTTGCAACCACCTTATTGCTGTACTACTCCAAGAATCGTGCCTCTTCCTGCACTAGATTTATATTCATATTTAAGGGTTACGAATGTGCTTAGTTAATTTCTTTTATAGATTTTATAGCTTTAATATTCTTTGCAACTAATATTTCTTTTCCTAAAGTATTTGATAAGAAACCTATTGATCATTTCGTTAGCATGGTCGAGTGCAGTTAGGATTACGGTACCGCTGGCAAATCCTAAACTGCTGTAACATCTCACTACCTAACGCGGACACCTTGTTCTAGATCGGTCATCTTGAGTTGGGCTCGGAGTGGATATAAGTTAGGAATATGATCAATAATAGGTCGTTGACCGAATACTGAAGTTTAGCATTTTGTTATAGCTGAAAGGCTTAGTATGTACTATTGTTCTTATTTTGTTATAGTTGAAAGGCTCAGATTGTAACGTTGGATGTATAGTTGAAAGGCTCAGATTGTAATGTTGGATGTAATTTGGTTACGGCCGCAGGCCTGAAAGGATGTATATAATGTAGGATTCAAATAGAAAAAGGTAGTGAACGATATCTATGGCCATGATAATGTAATTTTGGTATTTTGTAACTTTGGTGGTATCGCCCTCGTTCTGGGCTGGATTCGAACTCACTATGTACATTTTCTGATTATTAATAGAAAGGGATTGTGCCATGTTATTTCAATCTTGTATTGTAATTATGTGTTGATGCGTCATTGAGATATGAATTTCCAAGTTTCATAAACAGGGAAACGAGCTGGTTGGCTAGGGCCCAGCCAACCCAGCTCGTTCTCCCTCACATTCTTCTTTCTCATTAAAGGTGTGTTGATTTTGTTTAATGCAAGGTGTTAATTAAATAGACGTTTTCATTCTTCCACAAAGTCGAGGTTTGATTTCATTTATAATCAATGTTTGACGGATCTGTGGTGTGCATGCTTACCTAAATTTGATTTTATTCTTTGTGATTTCTTTCCTTCAAATCTTAGAATTGTTTATGCATGGATCGTACAAGCACGTTATTCCTGCAATAGTGCATTTACAGTTTCGCAAATTGATTTCTTTGGTTCATTACAGTAACATTCTTTTGTTCTTTTCTGCCATATGATCCTTAATGTGTTTATGCAAGTGTGTGATCATCATTTTGAAGTATTCTTGACATTTGGAATTAGATATTCTCTGGTAATTAGAGAATGAATGTTGTTATAACACATTAACCTATACCTGCACTTCATACTTTTCAGGGAAGGATCAAACTTCATATTTAATTATTTTAAAGAGAATCTTTATGAGTTAATAAGGTTACGAATGCAGATCGAATTTGTGTGAATAATTATTACAGGGTTGAATCCTGTTGTCACAATTAGATTATTTCTTTCGTTGCATGAAGGAGTTCCTTGATTGAAGAAAAGTGTGCTTTGACTTTAGAAAATTAATTCTTATTTTGAATTTGAGATTTGTTGAAGCATCTTTTTGTTTGTGGAAGTTATTTTGAAGTTCTTTTCACCTTTGTAAACTCTTTCTCTAAGTTAACACATTCCTTATTCTCTTATAAAAGTGATCTGAATTGGATCCATAGAAAGACTGTCAAAGAACCATGATTGAATCAGGTCAAACAAATCTCTAAAGAAATCCAAAGCAGTATCAAAAACACCTTGAACCAATGGCAATGGCAGCCGACGTGGAACGACGAAGACCTCAGTCAAAGCGCACTGATCGAGGCCCATGGAGACTGTGCAGGAGGCCAAAGTAGCCCCTAGGAGCCCCTGAATGGGAAAAGGAAGAGGTTTTTGATGCGTGATTAGCGCTAATCGCGCATCGCTAGGCGAACAGGGCCATAATGGGAAAATCCCAAGCACTCAGTCACATGGGCGAACCAGAGGACCGTGGGCGGAAAAAGGAAAAAGCGCTAAACATACACGGCGAGATCCGCGCTCTAGAAACCGACAGTTTTGATCAAGGCGCCCTTGAATGGTAAGAGGTTTTAGACAAGAGTGGAGCGATTCCATACACCAATCAACGTGTGGCAAGTGGAGGTGAGAGAAAACCCCCATTGATCATGCTCTATCGGTCGAGCAAGTCAACCACGCGAAACGTGCATATGGTGTCAGATCTAGAGGGCCTAGATCGGATGGTCGAGATTGCACCCAATGGAAAGAAGTGGAATCGACAAGCAATTAAGACGCGTTTTAAAGGGTTTTGGAACCTGTTTGACCTCCACGATGGAGGAGGAACGCATCCATGGCGTAACTGAAGAAACGAACCGATGAAGCATGCTAGCGCCATTTAGAGGAGGAAAAGTGGCCACTCCCTAAGCGTTCATGATGATGCCGAACACAGGGAACTCCAGGTGTAGCTGCAGAAGAGGAATTGAATAGGCATAGGGTTCGAATGGCTAAAAGCCATGAACAGAGACAGTCAAAACAAGTTAGAGTTGAGCAGAGTCCAAGCGACCAAGAGAGATAGTGAGCAGTGAACCCTGAGAGGAGGACTGAACACAGAGAATAGTAAAGCAAAGCAGAAGAGACAGAGGGTCGAGCTGATCGGCAACAACATCGAGCACCAGAGAGCTTCAGGATTCAAGTCTTGCCATAGAGGAATATGTCTGGACTGAGTGTCAAATTTGGCTCTTTCCACAGTAGACCAGAAGGTCACAGAGCTAGTAGGAAGGAGAAGAGTCTGTGTACTCCAGTGGGTTGGGGAATCCAAGAACCACCCTGCCAAGCAAAAACCTCCTTCAGGTGAACTCACATTGAGTCCCTGTATTGTAAATTCTCTGCCCAAAGACACAATAAAACAAGGCCACCATTGAAAGCTGGACCGGAGACGTAGCCCCTAGAGAATAGGGTGAACTCCTTATTAAAATTGTTTATGTCTTTGTGTTGCTTACTGTATTTCTCTATTGTCTTTCCATTTTATTATTTGTGTATTGGCAATCTGATCGATCTGTTGCTTCAATAACATAGAACACATACACACCAGCACATGAGTTTATAATACCTTATTTTAATAAATCTTTAACTGATGTCACTCATAGGGTGAATATCAGATCAAGTGGTATCATAGCTCTAGGCTGTAAGGTTAGACAAGCTTGTGTTGGTATAGCTGTGAATGCTCACAAGATCAAAGCTCAAGTTAGGAGAAGGAGAGTTGGTGGAAACTAATCCTGAAATTGGGAGAGTCTATCCTCGAAAGACCATGTTACAGGAAGGTTCTATAGGGCCAGACCCTCAATTCATAGAGAGTTTCCTAGCCATAAAGTCCATGGTTGAAGAATTGTACAGAGACTTTAGGAAGCAAAAGGTGGAATATGCATTAGGCTCTAAGCAAGAGAAAGAAGAAGATGAGTCTCACTTCCATGACAACTCCAAAGGAAAGGGGAAAGAGGAAAGCTTTCTCACACCTCCTAATAGCCTTGTGCATAATAAGAAAGCATCTTTGATTAAGTTAGATGTTAAATTTGATTTGCCTATATATGATGGAGAGCTAAATGCTGAAAAATTGGAAAATTGGATTAGACAAATTGATGTGTATTGCAGGGTACAAAACATAAGCTCAGACAAGAGTAAGATTCAGTTGGCAAGCCTACGCCTAGGAGGCACTACCTTGGTTTGGTGGGAAGGTAGAACCCAAGCTGATATGAAAATACATGGTAAGACCCTCTCTGTCTGGAATGACTTTGTTTCTGCAATCAAAAAGCAGTTCTATCCATTGGCCTACATGCAGCAAGCCATGATGAGTTCGCAAACGCTTAGGAAGTTGAAGGGGCAAAGTGTGCAAGGGTATACTCAAGAGTTCAAAAAGATAGCATTGACGTCGGGTATCTCACTAGACTCACCGGAGACTCTTTTGAAGTACATTGGTGGTCTACATAGCTACATGAGGCATACCATCCTCATGTTTAATCCCACTAGTATAGATCAGGTATTTGTACAAGCTACTCATCTAGAGGCTAGAGGAAAGAATGGCAATCCAAAAGTTGGGGGACCATCCCAACCCACTGTAAGCAAGAGCAAGGAGAAAATAAAATAGAAGTGGAAATCAAGGAAGGCTAACACTGCACAGAAAGCCAAAGCTTCATGCACTCACTGTAAAAAGGAGGGGCATGATGATGAGCATTGTTGGATTCTGCATCCAGAGCTGAGACATAAGAACTCTGAGGGCAAGAAGAAGAAGACAGTTGTGGCTATTTAGAGAGACTTGGGGTCAAACTCGGGAGATAAAAAACTATAGCAGCTACAGGTATAAAAGGTAAGAATTCTGAAGCATCTACTAGTAATTCTGCTCAATCTGTTATTGATGAACAAAAGGAGAGAAAAAGACATGAGCTTTTCCATATTCGAGTTATTTCCAAAAATCAAATGATTGATACTTTGTTTGATAGTGGCTCTCAAGTAAATTTTATTTTTGAAGCAATTGTAAATAAATTTGGATTAGCAACTACACCTCACAAGAAACCATACCCATTAGGATGGTTGAATGATAAAGCACAACTACAAGTGACTAGATAGTTCAAGCTAAAGTTTTCTTTTGGGTCAACATTTGTAGATGAGGTTGAGTTAGACATAATTCCTTTGGATATATGTGGAATTGTTTTAGGAAGTCCTTACTTGTATGATAGAAAGGCTATTTTCTTTAGAGCTGAGAACAAGTATCTACTTGTCAAAGATGGAATCAAATACTTTGTGAGAGCTCATGAGCTCAAGAATAATTACACTCTCATAAACTCAGGATAGATGAAAAGAATGATTAACTCATGCAAACAATTCTTATTGATGCTTGCAAAGGAAAAGAAACCTGATAAAACCAATGTATTTGAGGGCTGTAATGCTGACCAAAAAGCTAATATAGAAAAGGTTGTTTCAGAGTATGGTGTCTTGTTTCAAGAACCTAAAGGTCTGCCACCCAAAAAGGGAATAGTACATGATATTATATTGTAGCAATATGTTCCATTGCCTAACATTTGGATGTACAGGTTGTCTGCTTTAGAGAATGCTGAAATTAAGAAGCAGGTGCAGGAGTTGCTCGAGAAGCGCTTCATCAGGCCTAACACATCACCATGTGGGTCACCAATCATTTTGGTGAGAAAGAAAGATGGCTCTTGGAGAATGTGCATAGATTACCAAGCACTGAATAAGATAACAATCAAGAATGGTTATCCCCTTCCTCACATAGATGATCTGTTAGATCAATTGAAGGAAGCTGTTTATTTCACCAAGCTGGATTTGCACAGTGGATACCATAAGGTCAAAGTTTCAGAGCAAGATGAATGGAAGACTGCTTTCAAAACAAAGCAGGGATTGTATGAATGGCTGGTTATGCTTTTTGGCTTATCCAATGCTCCTACTACTTTCATGAGATTAATGAATGATGTACTCAGACCTTTTCTTGATGATTTTTTTATTGTGTATCTGGATGACATTCTGATTTTTAGTAAAACATGGGAAGAACATTTAAAGCATGTTAAGCAGACATTAGATGTTTTGAAAATAGAAAAACTTTATGTTAAACTCTCAAAATGTGAATTTGGCAAAAACATCTCTAAACTAATTGGGTCATATAGTAGGGGGAGGTGAATTGAAAATAGATCCCTCTAAAGTGGTAGTCATTTTGAACTGGCCTAAACCCAGGTCTACTACAGAAGTGAGAGGCTTCTTAGGAGTAGCACAATATTGGAGGAAGTTCATTTCTAACTTCTCCTCGATTGCAACTCCCTTACATGCTTTAACGGGATTGAATAAGGTGTTTCAGTGGGGAGGCAAACATCAGAAAGCCTTCGACACTTTGAAAGAGAAAATTAGTACAACACCTGTACTAGCACTGCCTGATTTACAAAGACCATTTGAGATCCAAACTGATGCCACTGACTATGCCATGGGAGCAGTGTTGACACAACAAGGTAAACCCATATGTTATCATTCTAAGAATTTTAATCCTGCAGTAGTTAACTATCCTACATATGATAAAGAATTGTATGCATTAGTTCAGAGTGTGAAAAAGTGGAAAATTTATTTAATGGGCAAAGAGACAGTAATACATATTGATCATCAACCACTTCAATATCTACACTCCCAAACTAAATTGTGGCAATCAAGACATTACAGGTGGATGGGTTTTCTACAATAGTTTCACTTAGTCATCAGATATAAAAATGGCATACATAACAAGGTTGCAGATATGTTATCTAGACCCATTATAAATGCATCTACCATACTTAAGCATAATTCAGTGCTACATGAAAGCTACATTGAACAATATGCTCAGGATACGAATTTTAAAGATGTATATGTAACTTTGAGTCAAGGAAAAAGAGTAGAAGAATTGGACTATCATGTAAAGGACCGACTCTTATACCATTGTAGGAAACTCTGCATTCCACAAACTGAGAGGATAAAGATAATTAGGGAAGCACACACTTCTCTGATATCAGGTCACTTTGGGGTAAGTAGAACAGTTGCACAACTGCAAAGATTCTGCTATTGGCCAAAAATGAATGATAAAGTTTCTAGATATGTAAGAGGGTGTGCCATGTGTGCTAAAGCAAGCCCATCAATAGAAAATTAGGCTTGTACACTCCATTTCTAGTTGCTTCTCACCCTTGGGAAAGTGTTTCCATGGATTTTGTTGGAGGACTGCCTAAATCTAGGAAAGGTCATGATTATCTATATGTTGTTGTGGATAGGTTCAGCGAAATGTGTATTTTAATACCTTGTAGTAAACAGATCACAACTGAACAAACTGCAAGATTATTCTTTGAACATGTATGGGTTCATTTTGGATTACCCACTTCCATTGTATCTGATCGAGACACCTGATTTGTGGGGAAGTTTTGGTCTAGTCTATGGGAACTGATGGACACCAAGTTGAAGAAAAGCACAGCTTTTCATCCACAAACAGATGGCCAGACAGAAGTAGTAAACAGGACTGTGATCCAGTTACTGAGAGGATATTGCAGTAAACATCCTAAGCTTTGGGATGAACACTTGTGTTATGTGCAGCATGCTTACAACAGAGCCAATCACTCTTCTACACAGAGATCTCCTTTTGAGACCTGTTTTGGTTTCATACCAAGGTCTCCTTTGGATTTTGTCTTTGGTAAAGATACCAGGGTTGATAGACATAGTGATGTGGACAAGGCAACTAGGTTCATTGAACAGATCCAGGAGATCCACTAAGCAGTACAAGAACAGTTGGAAAAGAGCCAGGCCAATTATAAGACTAGGCATGATAAGCATAAGATGGAGCATAGTTTTTAAGCTGGAGACCAAGTCTGGATGTATATCAGCAAGCATAGGATGCAAGGTGAAGGTAAAAAGCTAAAGCCTATCAGGTATGGACCTTTTAGGATACTTGAGAAATTGGTGAAAATGATTTTTGCCTTGATCTACCAGCTTACATGCACATCTACTCAGTCGTAAATGCAGATTGCTTGAGGTTGTTAGAACCTTCGATGATTGAGGACCCTGAAGAGCGAAGTCAATTGCCTTCTATTGATGACCTTCTACCTGAATACTTCAATGAGTTGCAGGAAGACATAGTGTTGGACAAGAAGGTGAGGACAACGCGTAGGGGAGATGTTGAGTACCTCAGGATTAGGCTCAAAGGTTCAAAGCTGAGCAGCACAAAGTGGATTAAGATTAGGCAAGTGAAGAAATAGTATCCTCACTTAGTCGATGCTTGAAAACCAACTTTTGGTGGTCCAAAAGCTTTTCAGTAGGGAGGTCGTGATCCGAATTGGATCCATAGAAAGATTGTCAAAGAACCATGATTGAATCAGGTCGAACAAATCTCTAAAGAAATCCAAAACAATATTAAAAACACCCTGAACCAGTGCCATTGGTAGCTGACATGGAACAATGAGGACCATGGTCAAAGCACGCTGACCGAGGCCCATGGAGACTGCGCAGGAGGCCAAAGTAGCCCCGGAATGGGAAAAGGAAGAGGTTTTTGATGCGCGATTAGCGCTGCATCACTAGGCGAACACGGCCATAATGGGAAAAGCCCGAGCACTCGGTCGCGTGGGGGAATTGGAGGACTGCGGGCGAAAAAAGGAAAAAGCACTAAACATACACGGTGGGACCTACGGTCTGGAAACCGGTGGTTTTGATCGGGGCGCCCTTGAACGGTAAGAGGTTTTGGACAAGAGCGGAGCGATTCCATACACCGATCGACGCGTGGTAGGCAGAGGTGAGAGAAAATTGTCGTTGATCGCACACTATCAGTCGAGCAAGTCAACCGCGCGAAACGTGCATATGGCGTCGTATCTGGAGGGCCCAGATTGAACGGCCGAGATTGCACCCGATGGAAAGAAGAAGAATCGACAAGGAATTAAGCCGCATTTTAAATGGATTTGGAATCTATTTGACCACCACGGTGGAGGAAGAACTCATCCATGGCGTAACTGAAGAAACGAATCAACAAAGCATGCTAGTGCAATTTAGAGGAGGATAAGTGGCCACTCCCTGAGCGTTCATGATGACGCCGAACACAGGGAACTCCAAGTGCAGCTGCAGAATCTAAATCGTCACAGGAGGAAGAGGAACCGAATGAGCATAGGGTTTGAATAAGCCATGAACAGAGACAGTCGAAACAAGTTAGAGTTGAGTAGAGTCCAAGCGACCAAGAGAGACAGTGAACAGTGAACCCTGAGAGGAGGACTGAACACAGAGAATAATAAAGTAAAGCAGAAGAGATAGAGGGTCGAGCTGATCAGCAGCAGCATCGAGCACCAGAGAGCTTGAGGATTCAAGCCTTCCCATAGAGGAATCTGTCTGGACTGAGCATCACTTTTGGCTCTTTCCATTGTAGACCAAAAGGTCACAGAGCTGGTAGGAAGAAGAAGAGTCTGTGTACTCCAGTGGCTTGGGGAATCCAAGAACCACCTTGCCAAGAAAAAACCTGCTTCAGGTGAACTGACATTAAGTCCCTGTATTGTAAACTCTCTGCCCAAAGGCATAATAAAACAAGGCCACCACTGAAAGCTGGACTGGAGATGTAGCCCTAGAGAATAGGGTGAACTCCTTATTAAAATTGTTTGTGTCTTTGTGTTTCTTACTGTATTTCTCTACTGTCTTTCCATTTTATTGTCTATGTATTGGCAATCTGATCAATCTGTTGCTTCAATAACACAGAACACATAGACACCAGCACATGAGTCTGTAATACCTTAGTTTATTAAATCTTTAACTGATGTCACTCATAGGGTGAATTTGAAAACTTGGTGTAGGAATCTCTACTGTGGTACAGGAATCGATATCTTGATACAAGAATAGAGAGCTCTAGTCCTAAGGCTTACAGCCCTTGCATGAGGACATAAATCTTCAGTACAAGTGTAAAATATACTTCCAGCATCTAAACTTTGTTTTGGTACTAGTGCAAGCACAATGCAGGAGTACACGAATAACAACTTAGTGCAGGGAGAAAGATCTATAAAGAAGTGAGACATCTTCAAGGGTCCAATTATTAACCTGAGATATATCTATACTGAAGATAAACATAGATTTACATTTCTATTAGTCAGGATTGCTTACAAGAGGTTGAGAGTTCCTTTCATTTATTTTTGTGCAGAAGTACTGCCTTTCATATTCCAACACTAGAATTTATTTAGTGTAAATTGTCGGGTGATATTTTCTTTTTGATTCTGCAAGCTTGTAATTAAGGAAGTAGAAATAGAGTTAGGAAAAGTTCATATCATTTCTGGCATTACATGTGCTTCACCTCTAAGTTTACGAAACCCATGGGTTGACAATTAAGTGTTGGAGTCTGCCTAACCACAATTCCTACACCGAACACACTTCCTTCCATATTGTAGAAAAATTACCCCATTTATGGAACTTTATGGATACCATCCATCCTCCATCACATCATCCTTTCAAATAGTGGAAGATCACATGGAGCACAAACAAGAAGTTCTCCAAATCTTAAAGGATAACCCCAGTCTGGTACAGAATCGAATCAAACAACAGGAACATGAGCATCACAGTGAAAGAAGTTTTGATGTAGGAAGCTGGGTAGTTTTATGGCTATAACCATATGAAAAAGTATCCCTCAAACAAGATAAGAAGGATATGTTGTAGCAGCTACAACCACATTCCAAAATTTTTCCTATGCTTTCATTTTGGAGCCTCTCTTTTTGTTGACATGAGATTACCTTTTACTGTTGTCAAGTATTCAGGTTTTGATTGAGCCTTATCCCTTTCTTTTGTGCTTGTGTTTTCTTGATTTTTACACTTAGATGATATTTCTAAGTCACAAGATAACCTCCTGACTTGGCCTTACAACAGTTTTGGGCTTGCCTCCAAAAACTGCGTAATCCATGAGGGCAGGCCAGCGTTAATGATTGGAATTGTGCAATCCAGACTGGTAGTTCTGCCTTGAGCTCATAATCTGCACAGTCATGGAAGGCAACCCAACATTGAGCCCAAAAATTGTGCAATCCATCACTGAGCTCAGAAACTGCGCAGTGCACTGAGCTAGAAAGTTGCCCAGTTCCCTAGAATTGTGTAATATTTCCTAGGAGTGTGCATGGAAAGTTTCCAGAAAAAGAAAAAAGTAGAAAAACAATCCCTAGAAGTTAGGGATTCATCATTAGTTTCCTAAAGGTGGCACAAACCCTATTTTCTGAAATTTCCTCCAAGTGTCTCTTTTTCCTTAACTTTAGGCATGCACGTCATAAACCCTAATTTGCTCAAATATATTTAATAGATGCAAGTAGAGCTCATTTTTACATTCGATTTTGGATCTCTAACATTCCCAAGGAGATTAAGGAATATTTGGTGTGTTTTCCTCACTTTTCCATGTGATTTTTGCTTTTGTTGTCTTTTGCCACTTTTTTGTCATTTCACTTCTATGAGTGATGTCTTGCTTGTTTCTCTTCATAGTTGTTGGAGTTTTAATTTGTATTAGCTTGTAGAAGTGTTTTTTGAGTTTGTCATTTTCCTTTCATAAGTGTCACATTCATTTTCTTATTTTTGCACACCATCTATTGTCGTTGCAATGCCTCTCCTCACACATTTGTTTTTCCTCTAGTTTGTTTATTTTTTGCACTAGATTTACATTGATCCATCTATAGTTAGGCAGATATGAAATTAAAGTCACATCATCACTTAGATCTTCTTGTTTTCCGCACTTCCACCAGGTAGATCCACACTTTCCTTGACAAGTTTTCACATTTCCCAACTCGACATTGCACAATTTAGAAGCACAAGTTGAGGCTTGGCCTTTAATACTGTGGAGTGTGTAGTACATGTTGTTCCAACTATGAATTGTGTAGTTCCAGGGCTCAGTCTACCCCTTGGCCACTGAGATTGCACAATGCGCAGTCTCTCCTAGTCACTACCCAAGCTGGACTGCGCATTGCGCTGTCTCAAGCCTTATGCTCAACCTTGGTTGCTGGGGCTATGCAATGTGCAGTTCCCACTACCATCTCCCTCACTTTCTCAAGACAATTGTGCATTTTTTCTCACTAGTGCACTAGTTTGCTGCCTTATCTTGTTGTGAAGATATATTTGCAAAAGGATAATGTTTTCTTGCCATGAGTGTCTTTTCTATCCCACAGGTACCATAGTTGTTGAGCACTTCTCTCCAGTAGACATAGTTACCATGGAACCCAAGATAACTGCTTCAAGATATACCATTAAGAGGAGTGTTGGGGAAGCAGTGGAGAAAATTCCAGTAAACTTGCCAATATACTAGGACACTCAACTATATGTAGAAAAGGACTCAGATCTTACGTGGAGTAAATTTAATGAAGCTTTTTCAGAAAAGGACTTCCCAGCATATCTAGAGGACTGACATGTATACATTAATGTTAATATATCATGGCTACATAGGGTTTCATGCAAATATCCAACCTTCCCATGTATAGATGTCATCAGCTAGATTATCTCACATATTGATGTGAAGAACATGAATTTGAGCAATGCTAGTGGACAGAGGCTTGATACTTTTTTGGCAATATATTATCGATGTATGTACCATTTTCCTGAGCCAAAAACATGACTGGATTCACTCTTCTATGCCACTGATAGTTATGTGGTCACGAGGGATGTTGTTAAGAGTTGGGTGAATGAGACACCAAATTTTCGACAGACACCCACCAACACATATAAGACAAGGTATCTTAAGAGGGCCTATCAACTAGTGATCATCTTATCTTGCAAAATCGACGGTCGACAGAAAATAGAGACCTTTTCGAAAGGGTGGGAATTCCTTCTGAACCAGCTTGTGAACAATGGCAAGCTGCTCAACTGGTTAAATTTGTTAGCTCAACAATTAAGGATCCATGTAGTTAATGCTTTGAATCCTCCCAAGGGAAGGCAAGCTAGATTCTATATCTCTTTCAGATTTACTAGATGAAATCTGTGCACATAATGCATTCCCTGGTATGAACTGGCCTTGGTCACCTCGAGAACTTTCCATTCACATCTACTGCAAGCTTCTCTTGGATTGCAGCCATCAAGGGGTTATGGAGAACCTAACCAACGACTTCCTCATCCCACTATACAAGATGATCTTTGAGGAAGAACCCCCTTGGATGTCACCTGCATCAATGGAGGCAATATCAGAGATCACATATTGGTTTGTCTCACAAGATGACACCTTCCTTAGAGTGTTAGGTGGAGAGAAGTGGAGAGAAGTCATCACATGTTTTGCCAAGGTATGCCAATAACAAGGTCGTCATGCAAAAAGTATCATATCATCTCACTATAGGGTTATCAACTACATTGCACAGGAAGAAGAAAGAACCTTGACCAACTCTTCCTATGAAAATTGGATTGTACAAGATAAAGAAACTAAAAGTCACAGATATCGAAGGAAAGGTGATAGAGAAGTTTGCATTCGGTACTCGAGACATTAATTTATATGATCCCTGTGGTATTTGTAAGAACCACTCTATGAGAATCCACTTTCAATGGCTTAGCAGGACATTTCATTGATAGGAGGAGGATCCATGGAAGAACTGTTATAATGCCTCAAAACCCGTGAGTTGGTCAGTTTTACAGGAACTTCACAGGTGAATCCACAAAAGGAAGAAATTGTAGAAGTAGTGCCATTAGAAGGGAGTAACCTTGTGCAAGATAAAGGAAAGAGAAAGGTTGCTCACATTCCAAGGGGAGAAAGAAGTTGAAAGATGAAAGTAGATCCAACTGTTATGAAAGCATCTTTATAAATTAAGGCATAGAGGAAACAAAGGATAAAGAGAGAAGAATAGAGTAAGAGGGAAGAGAAATAGAGGAGAACGGAGGAAGAAAAGCAGAAACAAGAAGAAGAAGAGAAGAAAAAATAGGAAGAAGAAGAAAGGAAACGAGAAATATTAGAAGAAACAACACATAAACAAGATGAATAGAAAGAAAAAAACTGAAAACTAGTAGAGGAGGAGGGCAGAGAGATGTAGGATTAGGAGCTTGCTCAAAGGATTGAACAGAAGATAGAGATCGATGATACGGAGGTGGAATCGGAGCTGTAGAATCAGGATGTCGACCTGATTCTTAGCACATAATAGGTCATTATTCAGTCTCCACCACCTCCAGAAGAAGAGTCAACTCCACGTGAGGAAGAGTAAGTTATTCCTCTTGATGATGATCTGGTTATGGACACATCAAATCTGTCATACAATTAACTCCAGAAGAAGATTGTACAAGCACATAAGAAGCATTTTCTAGATTGTCTCACATCTCCTGCTTTTATGAGAGAAAGTGATTGTGGCCGACACCACGAGATATCTTGATGCCATTTCATTAGCCAACATGGCCTTCGTAGGTGCAACAAATTTAAATGCTCAATGTTTGATGGAAAAGAATAAGCAATTGGAAAAGAACTTGCAGGTTGCTAGGCAATAGGTTGAACAACTCCGTGCAACAGCTCAGAATGCAGCTTTATCATAGGTCCACTTGGAGGAAGTGAAGGAAATGGTACTTCATGAAGTATCGACACTTGGAGAGACCATGAAAGATCTCTATGAGGAGCTTGTTACCATGCACAAGGTAGTTTTCTGTGTGATTGGCTTGCAGCAGCAGTGTAAATACTATCAAAACTCTCAGAAATGTGCAAGCTACAATCACTATCATGTATGAATGGAAAATGCGATACAAAGGGGCACTGCTTGACTTAGGTAAGAAAATGAAGCCACAGGCAAAGCTAGAGAAAGTAAGAGTGTGGATGTTAATCCATAACATAAAACGACTTGCCTCATTCATTGATAACATTTAGGCATTGTATGCACATATACACAATAGTTTGGATTCCTTGGGGAAGACCCAGAAGGTCCTATCAATTGGCCCACTCACTGAAGCCAACCCGAGAACCCTGTCAGAAAGGAGGTAGAGGAATACTTGGAGGACTTGAGATAGATTGCCACTAAGGAGGACTTGGAGGTGAATAGATAAAACATGCATATTTACATTGGTGGCCATGTCTAAGTGCAAATAATGTTGATCATGCTTCAGAAGGAAGTAGATATCAGTTCCAAATATTTGTACCTAGATGCCATGGAGGCTAGAGTCCACTTCCAACTAAACAAGTGCTATCACATAGTTTGGGGATGGAATCAGACAGTACCAAGCTTGGAACTACTACATGACTCACAAACATCAAGTGGATGTTTTTGAGCTATACTTTCCCCAAACTTAATCATTATAGTGTTTTGTCTTGTTAAGCTATCAAGTTGTCTCTACCCTAATTTTGTCTTATATGGGTATGTGTAAAATGTAATATTATTTGTAATTAATTGTAAAGTGGAATTCTAAGGGTCAATATTGGAATGTGAAGAGTCATGAATCTAATGAGTTAATTTTCAAAGAAGTTGAAGAGTCATGAGGGTAGTCCAAAGGTCACAAAGTGGAGTTGAAGAGTCACCCCCTCCTGTTATAAATAGAACCTCATAACTCATGTAAAGGGATTTTGGGAGCCAAGCTTTTGGCTAGGCTTAGGCTTAGAAAGAGCTTGGGAGTTTTGTGAGAGACTTGGCTTCTCCATAGCATAGAGGGAGTATACTTCTTTGGAGGAGAAGGTGTTGTTGACTTCACATTCCACTATTGGGGCTAGTTGTTTGTCAATGGTGTATGTATGATTGGAACTTTCACTTTTAATAAAAGCTCAGAGCCAACACACTTTAATGCATATGTTGTGAATATAGTAGGGCTATTCTTATTGTATTTGTAATGTATGTTGTTTAACTTATGTGTATTCTTATGAACTATTTTTTTGCATTTGTATGAATTTTGTTGAATTCATGTTCTTGTATTAATTCATCACTATTAACTTGTGGACTATTCCACATAGTATCTTGTGATGTCATTATGCTCGTGTGTTCCTTTCAAGTTTCATACTATTACAGGCTTCTAAGGGGCTCACCTCCTTTTCCCTTCGTGTGTTGGAACCACCATGCATTACACTTGACCTTCCGCAGGGTCACACACTTGTTCTCCCCAAACACATTGTGCACCACTCTATGTGTATTTGTAACCAAGGCATATCATTAACACCCCACTGTTGGGTTGTGTTATATTGTTTCCACGATTAGCCCACGTAGTTAATCAAGGGGTTAGATGGGGGGTAGATCCCCCCCCCCTTCGTTGTGCCAATTGCATAGCGAGGGGGTCACAGGGAGTTTGAGGGGTGCAGGTAACCCCACTCTATGGGGTCCAGCGCAGCGCCCCGAAATTTTTTGGTTTTGGAACCTATGTTAGGTTGGGCGGACCCACCTATGGTTTTGTGCATGATTTTCACACATGTTTTTGGACGTGATGGTTTTTGGTCCATGGTTTTGGATGCGATGGTTTTTCTGTCCATGGTATTGGATGCTTTAGCATGTACGAATATGTATTATAACATTGAAAGGAACATAATGAAAAGTCAAGATGGTAGTCCCGGTTTTGGGATCCAGGGGAAAATCTCTGTGTATATGTGTTTTATGTGTTATGCTATTGCATTGTTTATTTTGCGTTTTAGAATTCGTATGTAGGTAACTTCTGTATGGGGTTAAAACCTATGTTTGGTATCAGAGATGTTTTGGCTTCAAGGGGACGCCTTTGTTGCTGAGGGGTTTCACTCAGGCCTGTGGTATACCCTATTCAGTGGGAGATCTGCGAGATAGATTCTAGTGGTGAAAGAATATGGTGAGTAATGGAAAGATAGAGATCGAGAAATTTAATGGTCAAAGTTTTGAGTTGTGGAAAATCAAGATGGAGGATTTGTTGGTGGATAAAGATCAGTGGATCACGGTAGATCCGAGTACTAAACCAACGAGAGTGTCTGATGAAGAATGAAAGAAGTTGGATCAGAAGGCAAAGAGCACAATACCATTGTATGTCTCAGATTTAGTATTGTTGAATGTATCAGGGGAAGCTACGGCGAAGGCTTTGTGGGACAAGTTAGGGACTTTGTACTAATCTAAGTCTCTGGTGAATAAACTGTTGCTACGGAAAAAGCTATATAACCTAAGGATGAAAGATGGAGACTCGGTGAGAGAGCATCTAAACGCATTTAATACTGTGGTAAGTCAGTTAGCGTCTATTGATATTAAAATTTCAGATGAATATAAGTGCATCAGTTTATTGTGTTCTCTACCAGATTTGTGGGATAGTCTGGTTATTGCAATAGGTATCAACGGAACTGCCTTGTAGTTTGATGAAATAGTCTCATCCGTGTTGACGGAGGAGATGAGATAGAAAAATATGGAGAGCTAGAATGGTGATGCCTTGTCTGTATGAGGACGGTCCCAGAACAAAAACAAAAATAAGTCATTGAGTAGGAGATCTAAATCTAGAGGGAGATCTAGATCTCCAGGAAAACTTGTAAAGGTGGTGTGCTGGAAATGCGGAAAGGAAGGGCACTACAAAAGGGACTGTAAATCTAAAGCTGCTGATAAAAGAAAGGGATCTGATGATGCTCCTTTTGCAGAGGTGAAAACCACCTCAGATGAATGTTGGAAATAATACTGAGGGGGGGGTGAATCAGTATTATCAATATCAATAATCATTTTCTTTTCTATACTTAGATTCATGTACACAACTTCAGTTAAGGGAACCTGCGTGTACACACAACTTTGTCTAATGCAACTAGCATATGTCCAGTAAAATTATGATTCAATTAATCCATTAAATGTTGATCCTTAATTAGTGCATCAGAACTTCATTAACCATATGAACAGTAAATAGGTGCAGTAAAATAGAACAGATCATCACACATAAGAAGCACACATGAACACCATGATGTAAGGTGGAAACCCAATGTGGGTGAAAACCACCTGCTGCAATTCATCTCTATCTTATTTTAATAAGAAACTTTCTTTTACAATATTTCTATACTAGTGTAGTCTTATACCAGTATGTAGGCTTCTACCTGCAGAAGGCTACAACCTTCTCTCGTTCTCCAACTTCTCCTGGAAGGGAGCTACAACCCCCTTATCTCTTGTACTAGCTAATGTACTAGTACATAGGTGCCAACCTACAGAAGGCTACAACCTTCTCTCATTCTCCAGCTTCTCCTGGAAAGGAGCTACAACCCCCTTAGCTCTTGTACTAGCTGATGTACTAGTACGTAGGTGTTGACCTACAGAAGGCTACAACCTTCTCTTTTTTCCTCCAGGTACCACGTTTCATAAATTTTCAGACTGGATACTCATGGAACACAACATCATAATATGAAGGCCACGTTTCATCCAATTTTCATACTGGACCCGTCACTATCATTGAAGCACAAAATCAATCACCACTTGCATCACCAATCTCTAAATCACCCAATACTCAATCACTGAAACCCTATCAACAAAATGCAATCACCAGAACGCAGAGCAGAACACAGAAATTTGTAACAATATTCAGAACCAACTGTATCATCAAAAATCATGCATCGAAGTGCATACACTACTTGGAAGAGCCTAACCAGTGTGTATACGCAACTTCGCCAAAGTGAACCAGCGTATATTTCATCTAACACTTACTTATAATTTTGCTGCACTTCCTGACTTTAGATATACCCAGATCATTACATATACTAGGATGATACGTATGTTAGCAACCAGATCAAGTCCATCAGATAAAGATAAGTCATTATGATCTTGATCCATTATTAGATCTCATTCATCATCACTGAGGCTAAACACAATCAACCAATCTGAATATGCAGAACACTGACACCAGTGAACAATCTCCAGAACTCAAAACTTTGCATCAACAACCAGAACCACCGGTAACTTCAAATATCATAGTTTATATGGTGTATGCTATTTGGATGTATTTAACCTGTGTATATATGCGCTTTTATTAAAGTCAACCAGCGTATACATCTATAAATATTCATTCATAATTTGCAACTATTCCAAATTTGAGTTATACCCAGATCATAATATTTACAGAACATTACATGCGTCAGTATACAGATCTAGAATAAGCATGATCAAACCATATAGAGATGATTCATTCCAAGCCATAAGATCTCGATCCATCATTAGATCTTGTTCTCCATCTATCGTTGGGATTCCTCCTTGGCTCAGATCAAGTAAGGCATTATAAACCCATAACCTGCATACTCGATCTCACACGTCATTAGATATTTGAGACTTTCTGAGTGCTTTTGCCTAATGATCTTCTCTTCCTTCTATAGTCTTAGGCCTTACTCAATACCATGGTCCAAAACCACTTAGAACCAATACCTTGGACCAAATAGCTAGGGTCAACACGTCGGACAAGATACCTTGGACCAATACCATGGATCACAATACCATGGTCCAAATACCACAGAACAAAACCAAATGTACGCGCCTTTCTTTGCATGAAAGTGCGTGTATATGCATACGTGCCTTCTGTACTACTAACCTGCGTGTATACGCGTCTTGAACAAGGGGAACCTGCGTATATCTCTTTTTCTTCATTCTGTGAGACTCAACTGTTATCTGTCATCTTAGTAAGTTGCCATCGAGGACAACACCTGTATCATAATTCCAACAATGAAGGTGGAGATGTGTACTTGGCTTCTTCAATTACACATGTAGATCATGAGCCATGGTTGATTGACTCAAGTGCATCCTTTCACTTCACTCCCCATAGAGAGTGGTTCTATGAGTATGAGAAATACGATGGTGGTGATGTCTTCTTAGGAGATGATAGGAAGGCTAGAATCATTGGTCACGAAAAAGTAAAATTGAAGTTGCAAGGTGGAAGGGTTAGAAGACTTCTGGGTGTTCTGCATATTCCTGCATTGGCCAGAAATCTAATTTCTATAAGCAAGTTGGATGATGCAGGTGTAAAAACAGTGCTCGAGAAGGATACCTACAAGATGGTTTGGGTAGCATTGGTATTGACGCGGGGAGTTCAGATTGGAACTCTGTACAAGCTGCAAGGTAGCACGGTTGATGATAGGTGAAATAGTTCTGTGGTTTTTGAAAGTGGAGCAGAAAATCTAGTGGTCTTTGGAGAGAAGACCATGTTGTGGCATCAAATGCTTGGACATATTGGAGAGAAGAGCCTTCGAATACGTCATGGTAAAGGTATGGTAGAAGGTATGAGTAATAGCTCTTTGGATTTTGATTTTTGTGAAAATTGTGTATATGGGAAGCAAAATTGGGTGAGTTTCCTCTCTGGTGGTAAGAGGGAAAAACAGATATTAGAGCTTGTGCACAGTGATGTGTTCGGACCTGTGAAGGTTCCATCACTGGATAAGTCTGTGTACTATGTATCATTTATAGAGGACTTCTAAAGGAATACATGGATATATTTCCTTAAGAAGAAATCTGAAGTCATTGACAGGTTTAAAGAATTTAAGGCTCTAGTGGAAAAGCAGACAAAGAAGAAGATAAAGGTGATGAGGACAGATAACAGTGGAAAGTTTTGCAGTAAGGAATTTGAAGAATTCTGTAAGAAGTGTGGTATAGCACGGCAGAAGACTACTCCATATACACCTCAGCAAAATGGAGTTGCAAAAATAATGAACAAGACATTAATGGAAAGGGCAAGAAGCATGCTTAGTAGTGCCGGGTTAGGACATGAATTCTAGGCAGAGGTGGTGGAGACTGCATGTTACCTGGTCAATAGGTCACCTTCATCAACATTGGAGGATAAGACTCCACAAGAGGTATGGACTGGTAAGAAACACTCTCTTTCACATCTGCAGGTATTTGGATGTGATGCATATGTACATGTTCCAAAGGAGAAAAGAACAAAGTTGGATAGTATATCTAAAAAGTGCATCTTTATTGGGTATAAGGATGGTTTAAAGGGTTATAAGCTTTGGAACCCAGTAACAAGGAAGGTTGTGTATAGTCGAGATGTGGTGTTCAAAGAGGTGAAAGATGTTATTAAACATGAAGTCCAACCAAAGGAACCTGAGAAGATAGAGTTTGAGCTAAAGGAGGAAGAATCTGACTCTACAGTAGAGGAGGAATCAGAAGATGAAGAGCCACAAACTCTGGGTGTGAGAAGATCAGTTCAAGAAAGAAGGCAACCAGAAAGGTATAGTCCATCTGCTTTCTATTCAAATTTTTCTTTATCTATTATTGATGATGATCCCAGAACTATGAAGGAAGCAGTAGATTCAGAGGATGGAAAACTCTGGAAAGAGGCCATGGTTGATGAAATGGAATCTTTGCACAAAAATGAGGCTTGGGATCTGGTGGAGTTGCCGGCTGGAAGGAAACCCATTGGCAGCAAATGGGTGTTCAAGAAGAAGATAAATGCAGAAGGAAAGGTGGAGAAATAAAAAGCTCGGTTGGTAGAAAAAGGTTATTCCCAGGTGTCAGGAATTGATTTTGGTGATATTTTTTCTCCTGTTGCTGAGGTAACTTCTATTAGATTACTTTTATCTATTGTTGTTGCTTTTGATTTTGAGGTAGAATAGATGGATGTGAAGACAACATTGCTTCACGAGGATCTAGAAGAGGAAATCTACATGAAGAAACCTAAAGGCTTTGCGGTGAAGGGTAAGAAAGAACTGGTATGCAAGTTAAAGAAGTCTCTGTATGGGTTAAAACAGTCACCAAGGATGTGGTATTAGAAATTTGATACATTTATAGAGGGACTTGGCTTCACCAGAAGCAAAGTAGATCACTGTGTGTATTTTAAATTACTTGGTGACCGTGTTATTTATTTGGTCTTGTACGTGGATGATATGTTGCTGGTTGGAAATGACAAAGAAATTATCTAGGATTTGAAATCCTAATTGTCCTCCAAATTCAACATGAAAGATCTTGGTGCTGCAAACTATATTTTGGGTATGGAAATTAAAAGAGACCGGGAAAAGAGGAATCTCTGGTTAAACCAGAGGAAGTATGTCGAGACAATACTGCAGAGGTTTAATATGCAGGATAGTAAACCGGTGAAGGTTCCTATTCCTGTAGGTCTAAAGTTATCTATTGAACAGTGTCCCAAGAGACAAGAAGAGGAATAGGACATGTCCTGTGTTCCATATGCAAGTGCAATCGATAGCCTGATGTATGCAATGGTCTATACTAGACCAGACATTGCACATGCAGTGGGAGTATTGAGCAAGTTTATGTCAAAACCAGGAAAGGAGCATTGGACAGCAGTGAAGTGGGTTTTCAGGTATTTGCATGGCACTGGTGATTATGGTTTGTGCTACCAAAGAAGACCAGGATTGGGCAAAGTGTTGGATATTCGTGGCTTTGCAGATGTAGACTGGGCTAGAGATCTGGATCAGAGAAGATCTACAAGTGGGTATGTGTTAACCTATTTGGAGGTATAGTCAGTTGGATGAGTAAGAAACAATCTATAGTGGCACTATCAACTACAGAGGTAGAATACATGGAAGCCACTCATGCAAGCAAGGAAGCAGTTTGGTTGCAGAGATTGTGTTCAAGTATGGGGTTAGTACAGGGAGCTATAAGGATAGACTGCGACAGCTAGAGTGCAATTGTCTTGGCAAAGAACCCTGCATATCATTCAAAGACAAAGCACATTGATGTTCAGTATCACTTTGTGAGCGATATGATAGAAGACAAAAAGGTGTTGCTGGTAAAGGTGGAAATTTTGAAGAATATTGTAGATGCATTGACAAAATTTCTGAGCTCTAAGAAGTTCTCTTGCTGTAGAGTAACAATGGGTGTTGCAGGGTTGGATAAAAGACTAAGCTCTCTTGTGGCCCCTTGTGGAAAGAAAACAACAAGTGGGAGAGTGCTGGGTTGTGTTATATTCTTTCCACAACTAGCCCACGTAGTTAACCGGGGGATTAGAGGGGGGGGCAGAGCCCCCCCTTCGTTGTGCCCATTGCGTAGCAGGGGGGTCACAGGGGGTTTGAGGGGTGCAGGTAACCCCACTCTATGGGGTCTGGGGCAGCACCCTGAAAAATTTTGGTTTTGGAACCTATGTTAGGTTGGGTGGACCCACCTATGGTTTTGTGCATGATTTTCGCACATGTTTTTGGATGCGATGGTTTTCGGTCCATGGTTTTGGACGCAATGGTTTTTCGATCCATGGTATTGGATGCTTCGACATGCATAAATACGTATTATAACATTGAAAGGAACATAATGAAAAATCAAGCTGGTAGTCCCAGTTTTGGGATGCAGGTGAAAATCTCTATGTATATGTGTTTTATGTGTTATTCTATCGCATTGTTTATTTTCTGTGTTTTAGAAGTCGCATGCAGGTAATTTTTGTATGGGGTTAAAACCTACACCCACTGTTGGGACTCCTACTCCAAATAGTGTGAGTTCTAGTTGGGACTTCATAACGGGGAGATTCTCTGAATTTTGGCAGGTCTAGCACCATCAATAATATAATAAACAATCACCCAAGTAATATGGCCCTTATAAGGTGTTGCAAAAGAGTGGTACTATGGCATACAAATTGGAGTTGCTTGCATCTTCTCGAGTACACCTAGTTTTCCATGTTTCATGCTCAAACAAGGTTACCAGTGACAAGATCCCAGTTAAAACAATATTACTATAACTTGAAGAAGAAGGAAAAATCATATTGGATCTTAAAGCAGTCATGGAAAAAACAACATGAAAACTATGGAATCGATCAATTTTAGAGAATATCATTAAGTGGAAGAACTTATGTACTGAAGATTCCATATGGGAGGATGAGAATTTTATACAAAAGCATCCTGAATTACTCAAGCATTGAGGACAACCTTTTTTTTTAAGGAGATCGACATGTTAGGTCCCTATAATACTGGTGTATCCTCCTTATTGTTATCTCTAGTGTACTCCCATTATTGTTATTGTTGTGCCCATGTAGCCCCCATATTGTTAATTTTGTGCTCCATAGAAGCCCACTATTGTTAGTGTTCTTCCCTTAGATAATTATTGTTATGTAGGCTCTAATTATATTGTGACCCCTTAGACTCCCATATATACCAAGGAGGCCTCATCATTTGTATCATCTAATAATTCTCCATTTATATGATGTAAAGGAGGTTTCCCACTAGAAGAGGCTAATTTTCAAGTCATTGATCTATCGTTTCCTTTGTTTTGTGATATGGTTGCATAAAACAAAGTCATTAATTACATTAAATCTATTATTTCACATTTTTTATGGTCAGGTGCTCGTGTACCAGATAGGATACACCTTGTTCGATTGGAGCCACTCACCAGGAGAAACGATGAAGGGGGTTGGGGCTTAAAACATGTGGAGTGGTTTGGATGGGAACTTAATGTCAAAAGTATTTGGAGAACTATATTTGTTTCTGGTTTAAGGAAGAGAATAATTTCTGAAAAATACTTAAAAGAAATGTCCTTACAGGTGTGGATTAAGAATGGTGCTCCCTCTTTGAAAAATTGTTCTTATATCTGGAATGGCTTCATGAAACTAAAACATTGGCTCCTTTGTAATATTTGTTAGGATATTGGGTTGGGTTCAGATGTGGAGATGGGCCTAGACCCCATCAAGGGTTTTGGTGGAAATCATATATTAGCTAGGGAGATCATTCTCCATATCCACGAGTTGGGGATCTATAAAATTCATTAGCTACGATTTTATGATCATTCTTTGGGTCTATATCCAATATATATTAGCTCTAAGGCACCGGGTTTTAATGGTTAGATGGAAGAGATTTTGGATTTTTACATTCAAAATCTATATGAGGCAAGAATCATCTTTAGTAACACAGCTGAAAGACTTATTTGGAATGGTAGATTCTCCCAAAATATATTTGTCGAAGAAATTTATCCATATCAAAATGGTGGTAGCTCTAGCGAATTTGGAGAATAAGTGGATATGGTCCTCAATATCCTATAGACATATATATCATATGCCTGGGCTATGAAAACCCTGCTTACCTAGGTTTTCCCAATTGAGGATTTTGTTGTGTCCCACCAACCATCCAAAGAATTTCAACTTGAGGGGCTTGTGCCATGTCCAAATTATCTTATCGAAGAATTAATTACAAGTTATCCATGGAGTTGGACCATAAAAAATGTGCAATAAT
This sequence comes from Pinus tabuliformis, assembly GCA_031772625.1. Lineage (NCBI taxonomy): Eukaryota > Viridiplantae > Streptophyta > Pinopsida > Pinales > Pinaceae > Pinus > Pinus tabuliformis. The sequence continues at coordinate 1,745,444,440 of CM062819.1, read as the reverse complement.
AGAGTTAATGTAATTAATGAGATAAGATAATTTGGACATGGCACAAGCCCCTCAAGTTGAAATTATTTGGATGGTTGGTGGGACACAACAAAATCCTCACTTGGGATAACCTAGGTAAGAGGAGTTTTCATAGCCTAGGAAGATGATATATATGTCTATAGGATATTGAGGACCATATCCACTTATTCTTCAAATTCCCTAGAGCTACCACCATTTGGATATAGATAAATTTCTTTGACAAATATATTTTGGGAGAATCTACCATTCCAAATAAGTCTTTCAGTTGTGTTATTGAAGATGATTCCTTCCTCATATAGATTTTGAATGTAAACATCCAAAATCTCTTCCATATGACCATCAAAACTCGGTGCCTCAGATCTAACATAGATTGGATATAAACCCAAAGAATGATCATAAATTTGTAGCTTATGAATGTTATAGTTCCCCAACTCGTGGATATGGAGAATGATCTCCGTAGCTAATATATGATTGCCACCAAAACCCCTGATGGGGTCTAGACCCAACTCCACCTCTAAACCCAACCCAATATCCCAACGAATATTGCAAAGGATCCAATTTTTGAGTTTAATGAAGCCATTCCAGAAATAATAACAAATTTTCAAAGAGGGAGCACCATTCTTAATCCACACCTATAAGGACTTTTCCTTCAAGTATTTTTGAGAAATGATTCTCTCTCATAGACCAGAACCAAATATAGCTCTCCAAAAACTTTTTACATTAAGTTCCCATCCAAACCACTCCAGATGTTTTAAGCCCCAAACCCCTTCATCTTTTCTCCTGGTGAGTGGCTCCAATCGAACAAGGTGTATCCTATCTGGTACACTAGCACCTGACCATAAAAAATGTGTGATAATAGAGTTAATGTAATTTGGACCATTTGGATATGGGTCCAAATTTATCTTGTCGAAGAACTTTATCAATATGGAAAGGTTTATCCATGGAGTTGGATACATTTCCATATATACTTGAACAAAAGTATCTTTGGTGACAGGAAAATTCCCCACACTTGATATGGTTTTGAATGTTTTATTTTGTTTTTCTCATGGGTTTCATTGACTTTTTTTTATTTTGTTTTTTGATCTATTAATGACTGGCACTGGGGGAAATGAGATAGGCTCTACATTTCAGTATACACTACAACTAATTCTTCTTACATGTTTATATTTTAAATATTTCTGATCTTGCTACAGGTTTTGGTTATGTTTTCCTTAGTTATGTTTACATTGGCCATTTTTTGGATTTTTATAGGTCTATATACTAGAAATTTGTATTTGGGATACTTTTTGTTTTCTAGATATATATTGTATTTTTAACCAAAAATATAGGTCATAATAGTTTCATCTATGAACTATTTAATCATGTAAACTAGTTTACATAATATAAACATGTTGTTTTTTCTTGCCTGAAAATAAATGTTCCTGACCTATCTTAGTTGGAGTTGCAAATAAGAAGACTGACAAAATTATTTCATATCTCACAACATTGAATTTTTACTGAGGAAATGCAGAGGAAGGTAAAACCATACACATATGCAATGTGTGTCAAACCATACATTTTTATGGATGATTTTAATCATTACGCAAATTTTAATGAAATTTTGATGTTTTGGAGGAAATTTCAAAACTCACATTTATAATAAGTCTATTTTGTAACTAAAATTTGCTCACTTTTATAGGATTCAAAACAAGAAACCTATCATAATTGATTTCCATTTATATCGATTTTCAAACTAGAGCTTATGTGCAAGTGATTGCATATCCAACACAATATTTGTTTGTTTACAACTCTATGGTGTTCTAATAGGAAAATGACAACAATATTAATTCAAACCAATGATTTTAAAAGAATTCTAACTTGATGATTATCCACACCAGTAGCATCAATGAGAAGCAATGATTTCAAGGCATTCTGAGTTTAATCTCAACCCTTGATAAGGTCTTGATTTCAGTCCATAGTGCACAATGAAAAATAGTCCTACTCATGTGACCATGTGATGATTTGAAACTTAATTTATAGTCTTGGAAGCCATGAAATTTGAGATTTATAGAGTTGATATAGGAGGAGGTTGAGAGAGCTCGATAGAGAGCATACAAGATCGAGGAGTGAGCCTATTGATACTCATCTGTAAATATTATATTATTAAATAATAATAAGATTTTATTTCATTCAACTACTCGGTGTTCAATTCTTTGTTAGAGCATGAATTGAATCTTGTGTAAGGGGAAAACATCTCTATCATGTTAAATCTAATTAATTGTGGGCATGATATTGGTTTTATGTCCCAGTCCTCAAATTAGTGTACATTGAGCATGTTCTCACAACAATGAAGTTTCTAAGGCCCGATATTTGGAAACTAGTACTAGAAGGGGCTATAGAGAGAGTATGGGAATCCATTATGTAAACCTAGAGTAAAGGCCTGAACTCATGATAATGGAAAGAATAGAATTTGGATTTCCTGAGTGTGACTACGAAGAGAAATGAGGAGGTAGAATTTTGTTAAGTGCAGTTAGTTGGTCCCCGTCAATTCACTGATAATTTTCCTATCTAAGGTCAAGGTTCCAAGAGTGAGGGAACTGCAAGTGAAAAACCCCCCACATATTTTCTTACATCATGAGGGTACTTTCCGCAACCCCCCACCCATATGAACTTTCAATTTACTTGGGAAGATCCGTGCCATTTATTTTTAGATCTAGAATTGACAAGGAAACCAAGAGTGTCAACCCCTCCTCTCTACTAATGTCACAAGGGGAGGCCCCCCACACTCAAAACGAGTCATTGATGCAAACATTTTATCGCAACTATTAAGAGCCCTCGACCAATCAAATCACATTTGACTCCAAGGAAGGCCAGTCAACTAGGATTTGGTTTTCACCCAATAACACTACATGGCCCCACTTGAAAGACTCCATCAAACTCCAAAAGGTCAGTAACTCTTTCAATTTTGTGTGTGCCTAATAGCCCTCTATTTTGACCTCTTGGTCAAGATTAGTTAGGGTCTCTACTAGAATGGGCTAGAGGATTAGGGCATGATATTTGAAAATAAAGAGTCAGTTGTGAAGCCTGGTTTTGCCCATAACAAGTCAAGAAGTCGAAGTGGTATCATAGCAGGAACATATCTAGAGGAATCTAACAGAGCAACAATAAGCTCATTAGAAATAGTTGTAGGTAGTGAAGAGCCAAGAAAAATAATTGTGGAGGAATGAGCAAGCACAAGAACCCTGAAGCATGCAAAGGAAGTTACACAAAACAAACAAGTGAAGAAACCAAAAGTAAGATGTTGGAAAGAAGAATACTCATGAAGGAGAGAGTAAGTAAAGGTGAAAATATTAAGAAAACTACTCATGAATAAGAAAAGACAAAGAGATAGATAGAAGACAAGGGGTAACTAGTGAAAGAGGAATAATGAAGTGGAAGAGAAGCTTAAGAAGAACTTTAGATGAGAGAAGACTGAGCAAGGACATAAGGAGGGCTCAAGACTTAGGGAAGAATAGAAGAATAAACTCCATATAAGGGGTGAAGATAGAAGGATTTCTAAAGGTAGGGAAGTTTTCCAGTTGAGGTTGGAAGTCCTATAAGAGAAGAGAACATGTGGCATACTCAAAAGGTGAGAAAATCACATAATCTAGAAGATAAAGGAGTGCTAAAATAAAAATGTTCCAGAGGAGGGAACTAGAGGGATACCAAAATCCTAGGCAGAGGAGTAGCAGGTGAGGTATAAGGTAACAAGTGATGGAGACGACTCATTATAATGTCTTCACTATAGTTCACAATGAGTGAGAGAAATATCACAAGGGAGGAAGGAAGAAGAATTCCAAGGAAAATGGCTTGAATCAAGAGGAGATTGATATGGAGATAACCGAATTGAAGGATAGGCTCAAAAAAAGCAATATGCCACTAGAGAGTGAAGATCAGAGATGGAGATATGGTCTAAGGAAGAAGGTATAATTTCCTATCGGACATAATTTTTTTAAGAAGAAGCTCCCTAAAGCTAGAGAGCTAGGGAAGATAATGAGGCCTTTGATAAGAACCCAGTTGGAGGAAGAAGAACTCAGAGAAACTCATCATAAGGATGAAGTAGTTCACTATTTTGAACCAAAGAAGGGATCTATAACATCCCCTGGTTGATTTTTCATGTAAAAAATATAAGACCAAGGTCATGGAACACATATTCCAAGTTGAATGGTGGGAAGATATTATATTGGGGATCACTTTCAATTTATTAATAGCTAAGGAAATTGGCAAAGGAAAAGAGGAAATAATTGGCATTTATTTATGAAAATAAAGTAAAATAGGAGAAAAGGAAGGTGAAGAGACGTAGATTTGCATGCAATAAATTAGAGGGAAAATGAAGGAAAATGAATAAAATAGAGGCATCAATGATAAAAAGCCTTCAGAGGATCCGTTGCTAGATTTTTTCAGTTAAACCTTTTGACAATTCAGTTTTGGATCTCTCCATTCTCTCATTCTCTCATACTTTTCCACATTTAGAGAAATCTTGGGGCATCCTTGGAGCAATATGGGATACATTGGATTTGGAGAAAAAAGGAAAAGGAAAGCATGGAGTGCAAGGAAATAGTTGGATTAGTAGCTACAATTGGATTTCTTTGCAAGTAACAAGTTGGAAGTGTGATTTCCTTGTTGATTTCCAGATGCATGGTATATGCAAGTGTTTTTCTAGTTATGTGTTGTCATTGTCATGGATGTTTTATTGGAGTGAAAATGGTTTTAGCCTTGCCTTGCAATTTCTTTTATAACCATGGTGTTGTGGGTTTTTCCACATGATTGTTTTTTTCATTGGTGCTCATGTTTCTTATGGTTATGGGTTAGAAAAAAATTCTTTGGAAGCCCTTAAAAAACTTGGATTGAGTTATTAGTCCTTAAGCATAGGCTGGGGAAAATGCTCTAGAGCCCTTGGTGGGTTGAGTTACTAGTCCCTAAAGCCAGGTTGGACAAATGCTTTGGAGCCTTGTAAGGCTATGGGTTGATGACAAGCCTCGATATTGCAACAAGAATGCTGCAACTTCCGAGGCTACCGACTTTAATTATCAACTCGAGGGTTCGTAAAAACTTAAGAGGTATCAACACTATATGTGCGGCTTACAATGTGTCCTTCATTTTTTGTCATGATGTAATTGAGTGCATGTACTAAAGTCAAATCCTAAACTAATTGCAGAAAAGGAAATGTTCGAAATGTAACCTTAACCTACTGCAAGAAAAAAAGTACAAGGAAATAAATTGAAATCAAATGCTAAAACACACCATTTTCTAACTAGTTTCCAAGAACTTATGCTTTGAAATAATGATAAATTATCATGAAACAAATGTTACTATCTAAGCATGGAAGTAAGAAGCATAAAACATCACTAATCTGTAAGTAAAGGGACTAAAATAAATTTGTTTTTGTCTTTTTGTCTTTTCATGAAAAATCAAGTATGCAAACTAATTTCCTTTGGTGATGTGGCAAGTGAATTTAAGGATGTTGAAGGTTGGATGGAAGGGTTAGGTGATGGTTGGATGGTGTCAGAGACCCTTGGGAGGCTTTTGGTGACTTCCTAGAGGTTTTCCATCAATTCGACCTCAAAACAGGCCGTTTTAGGAAAACCTATAGGATGTACTAGAAACCTACAGGATGATCTTATATGAATTACAAGAAACCTACATGATACAACCAAGAGAAAAATGTGATGTTTTGGAGGTGATGGGAGGCTTAGAAAATGTGTGTGATGGGTATAATGGAGTGGGAAAATTCCTAGGATCACTCAAAACTCAAAACCAAAGTTGGGAGATGGATGGAGTCACTCAAAAAGCTTGGAGAAGTTTCCTTGTGAAATGATGAAATTGGTGAGGGTCTAATGACCAAGAAAATCAAATCCAAATTGGATGGGACAATTTTTGTTATTAAATAGGATGTCTTAGGTCCCTATTCCAAGTGGAATCACTCAAAATACCTATGTTAACCCATGCAAAAAAAAATAAAAAACATTACTAGTCGAAAATCTAGAAAATCTAAGAACCAGTGAGCTAGTAAATCTAAGAAACGCCTAACCAAATCAAGTGAACATGCAATGGGGTAATTTTTGTTATGAACTAGAATTTTTTTTTGATCTAATGCAAGTGGAATCAATTCAATTGAAGCTCGTTAGAATGCTCTAAAAAATAGCAAAAAATTATTGTTCTTTGCTAAAAAGGAGGTCCAACAATCTAGATTTGGGAATAAAAAGACTAATCCAAGTAGCTCAGTGACTACTATGAACTTCCAAAGCTTTTCCAAGGATGAAATAATGATTGTGATCTTGAAAAATAACTTACATAAACCATTTAACTCAATCCTACAATAAGAAATCATTAATTCTAAATGCAGAAATAGAAAGAAATAAAAACAAGAGATGCTTCTGAATAAGTAATGAAAAGAAGGAAAGAAGATGATACAAAAGGGAATTGAGGTTCTTGGGATGGCCAGGCCCAAGGAAAATCAGAGACCTATGGAGGAGAACAGGATTTAGAAGCTGAACATGACACCAATCTTCATTATTTTCATCAATAAAATTACATCCGTGCAAGGAAATACAATGGAGCTGCAAAAATACTAGCTCTCTCCACAATAACACTAATGAAAAATATCTCTCTAGAGGAAAATTCAACTTGGTACTTATAAAAAATGATTAGGAATCATTCCCAATGAATGGAGGAAGCTTTCCCACCAAAATCCCTTGATTATTGGATCTAGTCCCCAATACTAGGAATTTGCATTAAATAGTAGGGAACACATTCCTAGATTTTCTCAATCATTCCCTAGAGGAAAATTTGACTTAGTACTTATACAAAAAGATTAAGAATCATTCCCCATGGATGGAGGAAGCTTTCCCCACCGAAATCCCTTGATTAGTGGATTTGCTCCCTTGATTAGTGGATCTACTCCCTTGATTAGTGGAACACATTCCTAGATTTTCTCAATCATTGGAGTTGAACAATTTGTGCCATAATTCCATAATATCTTGTTGAGTTATTATTTATTATTGATCCTCGAGTAGTAGGGAACAAGTCCCTAAATTATCTCCTCCTCCAACTCTTCATAATGTGCCCAATATTCTCATAATATTCCACAAAAAATAAATAATAGTAGGCAAAAATATTCAATTATTCATAAACCTTCCTAATGAATATATTAAAGTTAAAAATAAATTATCTAATGCAAAAAGAGAGGTTTAATGTGCTGAAGGATGGTCGTAGGCCTTAATTTATGTTTTAAATTAGAGGCATGGGCCTTAATTTATGTCTAATTTAGAGGCCTATCATACCCCCCCGTTGAAAATGTTGCTCATCCTCCGAGAAACTTAGTGACCTCATTCTGCCTCATCCATGGCCTTGGTGGCCGCTCTCTTGTGCATTAAGAATCTTGGCTATAAGCTCTACAAGGACAAGCCCAAAAACATATTTGTTCAAAGAAAAATCATTGTTTCTTGAGACCATTAGCTTTATTTCTTTCCCTTATTGAAGATGAGCTTTTGAATAAATATATATATATATATATATATATTAGCAAGGTCTTCCATATCCTTATAAACCTTTTGCTACCTTGTTCTGCCATTTGGACACCTCCTGTAGGATTTCTTGGTCACTGTAATTCCTAAAGGATCATCCCATAGAAAACACAATCCCTTTGTAAACTAAAGTAAGGGAGTGGAAAAAATGATAAAAATGGTAGAGGAATGAATGGTAATGAGTGGTAAAATAAAAATGTGAGTGACGGGGGTCTCTTTGTGGTCCTCCTTTTCTCTTTGACCATCCTTCTTGCTGATCTGCAAATGGAAATTTCATGAAAATGGAGAGGATACTCTTTTTGTTTTTTTTTTCTCAAAATTGAAATGGGATGGATGAATGATGAATATATAGTGAATATGAAGTGGATGGAGGGCTTGGAGTGTTGTGGTGACCTTGGCCTTTGAAAAAATTTCTTCTTTTAACAGTTGTCCTCATTCCTTGAAATCATCACCCTTCATAATTTGACTTTTCAACATTGCATGAGTGAAGGAGTGAGTTGCAATTAACTATTTGAAGGTGGCTGAGACTACTAATTAATCCTTATCTTATAAAACCTCATCTCTCATGCATTGACAACAAATTTCTAACTATAATATGCTCAGGAGAAGAGGTCAAGAATATTGCATACCTGTACCTACCTAATGGTTGTTGGAAAGACATGCATAATGCTGCTGAGTTGATGTTGGTGTGCAGATGTTGGAAGGTGATGTTGATGATCCTGATGCTGCTGATGCTGCTGATAAGCCTTGGAGGAGCTTCTTTGACCTCTGGATCTCCTTTAAACCTGCTCATTTCCAATCATGTAGCTGTTCTTCTATATCTTGTAGGTTTGCAAGACAACAACTTGTTTTGTCCATATCTCCCAAATGGTAGACTGGATTGAGCCAAAACCTTTTGAGCATGTTCCCATCATCATTGTGCACCTCCCCATAGGAAGAGTTTGGTCAATGGATGCACGGAGCTCGCGAAAAACTAAAAATGGCTGAAGGTGATGGAGGTCGATTTCTTGCAAACCTTGCACTAGAATTTGCTGAAATTGCTTGGGCATGTTATCATCATCCATATGAATCTCCCCATGAAACAACTTTTTAAATGGATGCACGAATATTGAGAAAATGCAAAAATGGTTGAAGGTGATGGAGGCCAATTTCTTGAAAACCGTGTATTGGAATTTGTTGAAATTTCTTAAGCATGTTACCATCATCCATATGTATCTCCCCCTGAAACATCTTGGGAAATGGATGCATGTTTTGTCAAGTTATGGCAATAAAAAATTTCTGCTCTATGTATTTTTCTATCATGTATTAAAATAGAGCATCTTGTAAATTTTTAGGACAACAAGTAAAATGAGTGGTAGAAGCTTGAGAATAATGGGTGGATGGTGAAAATAGATGAGGGTGATGGATTGACATGGCCTTCGCCTTGTTGGAGCATTTGAGTGAAGTAGGAGAAAGTCAAAATTTGACTTCTTTTGACTAGGCTTGACCAATTTTCCTTTTCGTACCAACTTGTTCTTGCTGTTTGCAGATGTTGGAGAGTACATGCATGCATGGAGCAAGGATACTTTTATGTTTTCATTTTTTTCCTTCTAGGCCTACTAGCCGCCTCAATGAGGTTTTCAATTAGTAGGTCTGCCTAGGTGCCTCAAAGAAGGTTTTCACCTAGGATCTTTTTGTTTTTTTTCTTCTTTTTTTTTTTAATTCCTTTTTCCAACTCATTGACCACCTCATGGAGGTTTTCAATCAATGAGCCAATCTGAGGAGCCTCCAAGGAGGTTTTCACCTTAGATTTTTTTTCTCTTATTTTTCGATATTTTTTTTCTTCTACCCTACCCTACTTGAAAAACAAAATCACTTTCAAGTATAAGAATACTTCCAATGGAGGCATGTGCACATCAAGATGACAGACAAAATGATGTGGAGGCTTGAAACGTATGCTTTAACATGTACCTAGATTCCAGAGACCAAATGATTTGACTTTGAAAGGATAAAGCATAGTTGAGGAAGAGAGTGATGCTGCAACTTAGTGACTGTCTGGAACCATATTTCAATATAGTTGTGATGCCTCTAGTCCTTTTGCTGATCTAGATCATTCTTCATGTCTTCTTCTACCATGACCTTCAAATCTTCCTCTTTTTGTTGATTGTTCTCTTGAATACATGGAGGATTTGATGGTAACCATGAGAGAGCTCTCTCGATCTTTGATTTTGATGTCTGCTCTTCATCAAGTGCAGCCCATGGTTCTGTGGTCTTCTCATTTGATTCTTCTTCTTCTGGATGTGGTCCTTCAATGATATTAAGATAATTTCTTTTTTGCAATACTCTTCCTGAGCTATGGTGAATACCAATGATCTCAAGAGGAGATGTGTGGAACTGTTGTACCTCAGCATTGTAAGTCGGTTGAGCTACTTCAATGTGTGGGTTTGGAAATGGTGGTATAGGTAGTTGAGTGGGAGTGTATATTTGAGAAGGATGTGGATGGGATTGTGGTTGTGATGGAGGTGAATGGTAGGGATAACATGGAGTTGGGTATGGAGGATATTAAGGAAAATATTGAGGATATTGTGGATGGTTCCCATAAGTTCCTTGCCAACCTTGTTGCCAAGATTGGTTTTGGAGTTGACATGGCCAATGTTCCCAAGGAAAGGGTGTGTTCCAATTACTTTGAGGTGGATATGCATAACCTTGAAGTTGTGAATTAGGCTCTTACATCATATCAGGCTAAATAGGCTGCCATGGTCGTCTTGGAGCTACATAACATAGCTACATTGGCGATTGACTTGCTTCATTGTCTTCATGGTAAACTTCCTTCAACCTTGGTAATCATGGATAATGTTTAACATCATGTGATTCTGTAAAATAAATATCAGCATTTTCTTTTCCTTCACCTTGCATTTTTAAAATTTCTACTTGTTTTGTTAGATTGTTAAGAATTTCTATTTTAAAATCATCAAACAAATTTCCAAGTTTAGCTTGACTTACCATTCTTGATGTTGATTTACCTACTCTTGTTTTTCCTCTTGATATTTGTTTGCATGTTTCACAAATTTCCTCAAATGATAATTGATATACATCACCTCTACTCATGAGATTAAGGAGATCAATCCATTCATCCCTAATTGTTCTAAGTAAGAGGGTTTTTAGTGTGTCAGATCCTAAATGATGTAGCTTTGCCCTCTTAACATTATACATGAACCTCTCTACTAGATCCTCAAGGCTCTCATCTTCTCTTTGATTCATTCTAAAGATTTCTCCCTTAATATCATGATTTTTATATTTTTCTAAAAATATCTTTTGCATATCATTCCATGATCTTATTGAACTAGTCCCTAAACTCTTGAAGCATTTAAGAGCTCTATCCTTCAAATTTGTTGGAAACAATCTCATTTTTTAAGTTTTTAATAAGTAACCATGAGATCTACAAACAATCTCAATTTAAAAGAGAAAGGTTTCTGAATCCTCTGGCCTTAGACCATGAAATTTTGGAAGAAAAGAGGGAGGGTTGTTCTTCATGTGCACACTACCATCAGTATCTTGAATGGGAAATCCGAGGGGATCTTCCTCATTGTCATCATCTCCATCCATTTCTTCTACATTCTTTGTCATCTTCTTCTTCTACCTGCAAAAGTGAATGGTTACGTGGCTCTTACTACACCACGTGATCAAATGGTGGGGTGGGTTGGTGTTGGAGAAATTTTGTTTTTTTTTTTATATGATTGAATGAAAACTATAATGCAATGCAATTTTCTACTTTTGAAATGAAATATGCCTAATGGAATTATTTTTTTGTTTTTGCAAAAAAAAATAAAATAAAAAATTAATCAACTAAGGAAGAAAACAATGCATAATTTGACACCTCCTCGGCAACGACGCCAAAAAGTGATGAGCCTCAGTATTGCAACAAGAATATTGCAACTCTCGAGGCTACCGACTTTAATTATCAACCTCGGGGTTCGTACAAACTTAAGAGGTATCGACACTATATGTGCGGCATACAATGTGTCCTTCCTTTGTTGTCATGATGTAATTGAGTGCATGTACTGAAGTCAAATCCTAAACTAATTGCAGAAAAGGAAATGTTTGAAATGGAACATTAACCTATTGCAGGAAAGAAAGTACAAGGAAAGAAATTGAAATCAAATGCTAAAACACACCATTTTCTAACTAACTACCACAAAATTATGCTTTGCAATAATGCTAAATTATCATGAACCAAATGCTATTATCTAAGAATGGAAGTAAGAAGCATCAAACATCACTAATGTGCAAGTAAAGGGACTGAAATAAATCTATTTTTGTCTTTTTGTCTTTTCATGCAAAATCAAGTATGCAAACTAATTTCCTTTGGTGATGTGGCAAGTGAATTTAAGGATGTTGAAGGTTGTATAGAAGGGTTAGGAGATGGTTGGATGGTGTGGGATACCCTTGTGGGGAATTTCGTGACTTCCTAGAGGTTTTCCATCATTTCGGCCTCAAAACAGGTCGTTTCAAGAAAACCTACAAGATGTACTAGAAACCTATAGGATGATCGTGTAGAAATTACAGGAAACCTACATGATACAACCGAGAGAAAAATTTGAGGTGTTGGAGGTGATGGGAGGTTTAGAAAAGGTGTGTGATGGGTGGAATGGAGTGGGAAAATTCCTAGGATCACTTAGAACTCAAAACCAAAGTTGGGAGATGGATGGATTCACTCAAAAAGCTTGGAGAAGTTTCCTTGTGAAATGATGAAATTGGTGAGGGTTTAATGGCCAGGCAAATCAAATCAAAATTGGATGGGACAATTTTTTATTAACTAGGATGTCTTAGGTCCCTATTCCAAGTGGAATCACTCAAAAATACCTATGTTAACCCATGCAAAAAAAATAAAAAACATTACTAGTCGAAAATCTAGAAATTTGAGAACTAGTGAGCTAGTAAATCTAAGAAATGCCTAACCAAATCAAGTGAAAATGCAATGGGGTAATTTTTGTTATGAACTAGAATTTTTTTGTGATCTAATGCAAGTGGAATCAATTTGATTGAAGCTCATTAGGATGCTCTAAAAAATAGCAGAAATTTACTGTTCTTTGTTAAAAAGGAGGTCCAACAATCTAGATTTAGGAATAAAAAGATTAATTCCAGTAGCTCAATGATTACTATGAACTTCCAAATATTTTACAAGGATGAAATAATTCTTTTCATCCTGCAAAAGAACTTACATCAACCATTTAACTCAATCCTACAACAAGAAATCATTAATTCTTAATTGCAGAAATTGAAAGAAATAAAACAAGAGATGCATGTGAATAAGCAATGAAAAGAAGGAAAGAAGATGATACAAAGGGGATCTGAGGTTCCCGGGGTGGTCAAGCCCAAGGAAACTTAGAGACCTATGGAGGAGAACAAGATTTAGAAGCTTAACATGACACCAATCTTCATTTTTTTCATCAATAGAATTACATCCCTGCAAGAAAATACAATGGAGATGCAAAAATACCAGCTCTCTCCACAATAACACTAATGAAAAATATCTCTCTAGAGGAAAATTTTACTTGTTACTTATACAAAAATATTAGGAATCATTCCCCATGAAGGGAGGAAGCTTTCCCCACCAAAATCCCTTGATTAGTGGATCTAGTCCCCAATACTAGGAATTAGCATTAAATGGCAGGGAACACATTCCTAGATTTTATCAATCATTCCCTAGAGGAAAATTCGACTTGGTACTTATAAAAAATGATTAAGAATCATTTCCCATGGATGGATGAATCTTTCCCCACCAGAATCCCTTGATTAGTGGATCTGCTACCTTGATTGGTGGATTTGCTCCCTTGGTGAGTGGAACACATTCCTAGATTTTCCCAATCACTGGAGTTCCAAAATTTGTGCGATAATGCCATAATATATTGTTGACTTATTGTTTATTATTGATCCTTTAGTAGTAGGGATCAAGTCCCTAAATTATCTCCTCCTCCAACTCATCATAATCTTCCCAATATTCTCATAATATTCCACAAAAAAAAAAATATTAGGCACAAATATTCAATTATTCATAAGCTTTCTTAATGAATATATTAAAGTTAAAAATAGACTATCTAATGAAAAAAGAGAGGTTTAATGTGCTGAAGCATGGTCATAGGCCTTAATTTATGTTTTAAATTAGAGGCATGGGCCTTAATTTATGTCTAATTTAGAGGCCCATTAGTTGAGTTATTCGTTCGTGGAGCCTTGAATAACTTGGGTAGAGACTGATCTAGTTGGTGTTAGTGATGTTCAACCATGGAGGTGGAATCACTATGGTTGAGGGTTGAGGTGGTTTGGTTTATGGAAGGTTTGCTTTTTTTATGAATTTTATGAGATCCCATATTCATACTTGAAATATGGCGCAATGGTGACAGGATGAAAGAGAGATTTGGTTTAGCCTAGTTTATGGTCGGGTGGTACGTGGAAGTCCCTCACTTGGTTGGTATTTTCATATGTTAATATGATACATTTCATTATTGTGATCTATGAGAATTTTTAGTGATTATGTTGACAATAGTACAAATGAGTTTCCATGGCTTCTATGTTGGTTACTTTATGGTTATATGTTGGTTATATAATGTGCATTATCTATGGCTCATGAATTGTTTAGTTATTGATAAGTGGATGAATGTATGGAATAATAAGTGTTGTTGCAGCTATGTGGAGAGTTCATAGTTCCTTCTTGGTGATTCTTAGATGAATCTAAGACTATTATGATCGGATATGAATTCATGACTTATAGCTTACATGTTTTCCATGTGTTTAATGAAATGTTTGTTATGGATTAGGCATGTCTTGCATTAGTTCTTGTTCACGTTTTACATGAAACTTTTTTCATTATGTCATTTATCATTCTAGGAAATTACAAGGAGTTCTTGGTAGTGGTATGGATGTTTTCTTGGAAAAGTGGCTCATATCTCGGGACCACACCCTCTGAACTGGATATTTTGGGCTATAACCACATGGAGGAAATGTTTTTCATGTTTTTGGAGGCCTATAACCGCACCCTGGCCTTGTCATGCATGTGGCTATGGAATTAAGGTAGTGAAAAAGATCCACAACTTAGGGTTTGGTCACTTGGGGTAGTCGTTTGGCTCCTCTGTGTCTTGTAGCCCTAAGGGATGTTGTGAGTTCTCAATGTTGGCCCCACTTCCATAACTAGATCTTGGAGGTTGGGTCATGTCACAGTAACTCTTCATTTCATGTTTACCCTAGCAAGATTGTAAATTGGGTAAATGTGGAAGGGGTCATTATAGAATGGTATTAGAGCTTCTCGGTTCAAACACTTGGACTGGATGTGATACATGGATATGGTTATGCTTCCATAGTAGGCCAAACATGCATCGTGGTGATCATTAAGCAGTTTGTGTCATCATGATGTTGTTGGTATGTTATAATGTTGATATGTTGGCTAAGGTGGAGGAGGATATGTAGATTATCAGAGCGAGGTTATAGTATTGGGCCTCGGGGTAAGAGAAGATCATCATACAAGTTTGTATTCTTGGCATGTAGTTATGATGACTCATGGTTTTTATATGCATTATGGTTATATACATGCATGTCATTCTATTTTTGTTGTGATTACATGCATGACAGATGCTAATTAATCAATTCGGTCATATGTACGTCCATCGGTTAGTCATGCATGGTAGTTAACTTGTTATTTTATGCATTGTGGTTGTACACATGATGAGTATGGTCATTTCATTTAATATCTTGATTTTATATCTGTCGTGTTAATATGGATTAGCCTATGCAGATGCTTATGGTTATGATATTCAAATATGAGTTGATATACATGTGGTATTCTGGCATACTAATCTGGACTAACTTGTGTAGACAAGATAGCCTCCCCAAAGATACATTTAGATATGAGTTTGATTATGTCATTTATTTGGTTTTATTAACATGGTATGATTACAGGAAATAGAAGATTGGGGATGAAGAGAAGATTAGTAGATTGTGGTTCACATGACTTCCCTTAGAGGTCTAACATGAAATCTACGGAATGGAAAAGTGACATGATTATGTGGCATATTTTAAAGGACAAAATGCATGAGAAATGAAAATCAAGTTTTAAAAAGTGTGGTTAAATTTAGTACAGCTTTGGAGATTCCATTTCCATAATTGGACATTGGAGATCAGGCCATTATAATAGCTTCTTTCTTCTACCTTAGTGTAGACCATGGATAGTAAGGGGTTATGTTTATAGGTTGTTTGAATGTTTGGTTAATTTCATAATCTGACGTATGTTTCTATAAGATTTCATGAAGGAATGATCTTGTTTTAATACGGTTGTACTAACACAATATGTGTTGAGACAACTGATATGCACTTGAGTGCAAGTGAGTTCTAGTTGTAGTATTATCACTATGAGTTGATTATGACATGTTTGTTAGTTTTGGTAAAGGCCGATTTCAAATTAATAGACACGACGTCTTGATATTTGGAACATGTGACTGACATGTGTGAACAATTGCAGGGAAATATGCTTAGTATTAGCATGACAAGGAAACAATTGATTTTTTTATATAACTAACAACTGGGTGATGTGATAACAAATAATAAGACTCACTTGTAGCAAGGTAAGGAATAAAAGAAAGGAATTGGGTGAGAATTCCTTTGTATATGTTTGGAAACACAATTCCAAACGAATGAGTCCTTTAAATGAATACATAAAGTCTTCTTAACCTTGATTTTTTTTGACAATATGTGGATATGTACTATATTCATGAACATGTATTTAACCAGTAAAATAGTTTGTTTTTAGTTTTACATGGATTCATCAAGGAATTGGAGCCCCTAAAGAGATGATATATGCATAAGTGCTTAGTTGCAAGGCAACAGGATGAAAACAACAAGGTAAGGTAACTAGTATATTGTTATGTTTATTTATGCACTAATAGTGTGTGTTCATGGAAGTATGATGCAGGGGATTTCATGGCAGAAGATACTGTTATGAAATTCTGAAGAAAGCTCAGGTTTAGATTTCCCTTGGAAGCACTGGAAACCATGGGGTTGAGTCATGGTTTTTGTTTCTAGTTTTGTGCTTTTGGTATTTATGATTTGTTTGTGTTTGACTTGCAATTTTTTTTTTTTGTGTCTGTTGCATGTCCATGCCACTTTTTTTGTAGTGTCGTATTGCTGTTGGTTTTAATGGTTTTCTTCTTGTTTGCTTCTTTTTCTTGCCTTTTATGTTTTGATGGTCTTTGGAATTGGTTGGAGAAAGAGGAAATTTAATGGATCTTGGGGAGAGCTGAATGGAATCCAATATGTAATGTAAGACTCAAATGAACCCTGGTGCATGTATAAGGGAAGGTGAAGGGGAGAATATGATAGTCAGTTGGATTGGTTGGGCCCATTGGTGCAAATGGACAGTGATAGGACAATCATGAGAAAGGTAACAAGAAAGGTAAGGTAAATGGATTTGAGATGTCAGATGCTTTGGCTATGTTGGGAACTGTTGTTCTCAATGTTGTGCATGTTGTGCACAGATAAAGGGAGTTTTGTTAACATCGACCTTATTATATCTAGTAATTATGTTGTGATCATGATTATGGTAATGTTTATATATGTGTGTGTGTGTGTGTGTGACAATGTCATCGGGGATCGTTTGTATGGAGGAATGATTAGTATTACAGTTGAATGCCATGAAGAGGTTCCTAGTTTTATGAGGAATCAAATGGGAAGAGTATCCATGACATATCTATGAGGTCAATATCATGTGGACATGAATTGATATTATGTGTTTATACTATGCTTATATTTATGTTATGGATAGGCTATGTTAAGGGATACATCAATTGAATGAAAGCAGCGTGATATGCGGCATGTTGGGACATGCATGGATAAGTGGAAAGAACTAGATAGCCAGAATTTGGATTGTGGTTGCACGTAGTAAGGCATGTGAAAGATAATAGAAGAAAGGTTCCTTGGTCGAGATAGTGTTGTCTCTGGATGTGTAGTGTTGTTGTTGTGTACATGTTGTGCATGTGGTGTTGTGCACATGTTGTACAGGTGGTGTTGTGTGCATGTTGTACATGCAGTGCTACAGACATGTGGTGATGTGTACATATTGTGTAGGTGGTGTTATGTAAATTTGGTGTTGTGTACATGTTGTAAATGTGGTGTTGTGTACATGTTGTACATGTGGTGTTGTGTACATGTGGTGATGTGTACATGTGGTGTTGTGTACATGTTGTACAAGCGGCGTTGTGCACATGTTGTACATTTGGTGTTGTGTAGGTGTAGTGTTGTGTACATGTTGTACATGTCCTTCTGTGTAAATGTTGTACATGTGGTGTTGTGTACATGTTGTACATGTCATGCTATGTACATGTTGTACATGTGGTATTGTGTGCATGTCGTACTTGTTGTGTTTTGTACATGTGGTACTATGTTATGTGTATTATGTAGTCCTTATACCATAACATATGTATTCATTGTCTTGTACTCTGTATATGTATAATTTTGTATTAGCTACAACCATCCTCCAAAATTTTCCTATGCTTCGATTTTAGAGCCTTCCTTTCTATCCATAGGAGCCTATATTGCATTGATTTAGGTATTCATGCCTCGATTGAGACTTATATTTTTCATTTTTGCTTGTGTTTTATTACTTTCACACTTAACCGATCTTTCTAACTCACAAGTTGATCTCCTGACTTGGTCTTACAGCAGTTCTGCGCTTGCCTCCAGAAACTGTGCAATCCTTGAAGGTAAGCAACCTTGATGATGGGAATTGTGAAATTCAGACTAGAAGTCAGCCTTGACCTCAAAAAATATGTAGTCATGGAATGCAGTGCAACACTAAGCCCAAAAACTTCACAATCCCTCACTAAGCTCAGAAACTGTGGAGTGCACTAAGCCAAAAAGTTTCCTAGTTCCCTAGAATTTCGCAACCTTTCCCTGTAGTGTGGATGGCATGTTTCTGCAAAAAAGAAAAAAAGCATCCCTAAAAATAAGGGTTTTAAAAAAAGCATCCCTAAAAATAACGGTTTATTATTAGTATCCCGAAGTTGGCACACTCGCTATTTTTAGAATTTTCCACCAAGTTTCACTTTTTGCTTTATTTTAGGCATGCGCCTCATAAACCCTAATTTTCTCAAATCTAGTTAATCGACACCTCTAGAGATCATTTTCACATTTGATATTGGAGCTCTAGCATTCCTAAGGACATCAAGGAACCTTCAGTGCATTCGTCATTTCTTTTCCGGGTGAGTTTCATTTTTATGGTCTTTTGTCGTTTTTCTGTCATCTTTTATTGTTTCACTTCTGTGAGTGTTGTTTTACTTATTTCTCTTCATGGTTGCTAGCATTTCAACTTATTGAACTTGTAGGAGTGTTTTTCTAATTTTTCATTTTCCATTCACAAGTGTCACATTGATTTTCCTGTTTTTGGACCGACGATGGTCGTTGTGACGAATCTCTTCACATAGTTGATTTTCCTTCTATTTGATCAGTTTTTGCACTTGATATACATTGATTTACTGATACTTAGTCAATTTTGCACTCAATCTCACATCATTACTCACTTCTGCTAGTTTTTCACACTTCCACCAGGCAGATCTGCACTTTTCTTGGCTAAATTTTACTTTGCAAAGTTGGGAACTACGCAATCCTAAGGTTCAAGTTGAGAGCTTGGCCTTTGAGACTGCACAGTGCGCAATACAGGCTAGCCCAACTGTGCACTATTTAGTTCCAGGGCTCAGTCTACCACCCTTGGCCACTGAGACTGTGCAATACACAATCTCTTCCAATCTCTGCCCAGGTTGAACTGCACATTGTGAAATCTCAAGCCTCACATTGCACCCTTGGCTACTGGGACTATGCAATGCAGAGTGCCCATAGCCAGTTCCCCTGACTTGTTCATGGAAACTGCATGATCACTCTCACTAGTTTCTTGGTTTGCTGCTTGATCATGCTTTGAAGTTAGATTTGCAAAAGCTAATGTTTGCTTGCCATGAGTACCTTTTCTACCCCATCGGTACCATAGTTGTTGAGCACTTCTCTCCAGCATTCATTATTACCATGAAACCCAAGAGAGTTTCTTCAAAAGGTACCACTAGTGGACTTGCGAGTGTATGTGGACACTCAATTGTTTGTAGAAAATGATTCAAATCTAACATGGCACAGGGTTAAGGAAATTTTTTAGCAAGGATCTTCAAATAAGATCTAGAGGACCAGTAGATTTAATATCAATGTTCAGCAGTTGGGATTACATAGGATTGAATACATGTATCCAACCTTCCCATCTGCAAATGTCATCAGGTTACAGTCTAGGGAAGGAAAGAAGCCGCAAGATGAAAGTGGATCCTGTTGTTATGAAAGAAGATTTAGAAAGTGATGCAAAGAGGAAACAAATATTATAGAGAGAAAAATGGAGGAAGAGAGAAGCACAACAGAGCAAAATAGAGGAAGAGAATCATAAGCAGGTAGAAGAAGAAAGGCAATGTGCAATAGCAGTAGAAACAATGCAGAAGCAAGTTGAAGAGCAGGAATAGAACCAACCAACAGTAGAGGAGAACAGTGAATATATGTAGGAGAATGAGCTTTCTCATCAGATCGAAGAACTGATTGAGATTGATGGCATGGAGGTAGAATTGGAGCCACAAAATGAAGACGTCAACGTGATGCCAACCGCACCGTAGGTCACAATTCAGTCTCCACCACCTCCAACAACAGAGTTCGCTCCAAACAAGGAAGGGGAAATTATTCCTCTTGATGATGATATGGTAATTGGAATGTACAATCTATCGTATGATGAAATACAAAATAATATAGTTCAAACATGAAGAAAGAATTATCCAGATGGCTTCACATCACCTGCATTCATTAGAGAAAGGGTGATAGTGGTGGACACCAGGAAGAATCCAAATGCCATTGTCGAAGCCAACTTGGCCTTCACAAGTACAATAAGATAAAACACTCAGTATTTTATGGCTGGGAATAAGCAATTGGCATAGGATTTACAGGCTTCCAGGTAAGAGGTAGAATAGCTTTGTGCAACAGCATAGATTGTAGCTTCCACACATACCCACTTGGAGGAGATGAGAACAATGATACTTGTTGAAGTATCAACAGTTGAAGAGACCATGCGGGACCTGTATGAGGAGCTAATTTTTGTACATAAGGAATTTTTCCACTTGCATGGCTTGCAGCAACCGAGAAAATACTTTGTCAAAACTCTTAGGAAAATGCAAGTTGTCATCACATCTGTGCATGAATGGACAATGCGATACAAAGGGGCACTGCTTAACTTGCGAAAGAAAACGAAGCCACATATAGAGTTGGACAAAGTGAAGCTTTGAATGTTGATTCAAAACAACATGAATCTTTCGTCTTTCATTGGTAGTATTCAAACCTCATATGTAGGGTTATACAATAGTTTGGATGTTTTGGTGAATGCACACAATATCCCATCAGTTGGTTCACTCACCGAAGTTAGACTCAAGAATGAGGTCAAGTAGGATATTGAAGAGTACTTGGAGCAGTTGAGACAGATTACCACCAAGGAAGATTTGGAGCTGAACAGATAGAACATGTTGAACTACATCAATGGTTCTGTCCAAATGAGAACAATATTGCTCATGCTTCAGAAGGAAGTTGAAATTGGTTCCAAATCATTGTACCCGGATGCCATGGAGGCAAGAATCCTCTTCTATCTAGAAACCATCATGCAGTTTGGGTATGTCATCTCACATAACCAATCTTGGCACCAATATGTCACCAAGAAGCATCATGTCGAAGTTGTTGAGCTAGAGTTTTCCCAAACTCAAGCATCATAGTGTTTTGTCTTGTTAGGCTGTCATGTTGTCTTTACCCTATTTTTTTTTATATGGGTACAAGTGTAAATTGTATTATTATTTGTAATTATGTTATAAGTGATATTCCAAGTGTCAATATTGGAATATGAATAATCATTATGTAATGTAATGAATCATTTTGTAAAGAAGTTGAAGAGTCAAGAGGGTAGTCCAAAGGTCACAAAGGGGAGTTGATGACTCACCCCCTCTTGTTATAAATAGAACCTCATAACTCATGTAAAATTATTTTGGCAGCCAAGATTTTGGCTAAGCTTAGGCTTAGAAGGAGCTTGGGAGTATTATGAAGAGCCTTGGCTTCTCCATAGCCCAGAGTGAGTATACTTCTTTGAAGGAGAAGGTGTTCTTGACTTTAATGTTCCACTGTTGGGGCTAGTGGTTCGTCAATGGTATAGGTATGAATGTAACTTTCACTTATAATAAAATTAGAGCCAACATGCTTTCATGCATATGTTGTGAATATAATAGGACTATTCTTGTTGTATTTGTAATGTATGTTATTTAACTTACACTTATTCTTATGAACTATTTCATTTGCATTTGTATGAATATTGTTGAATGCATATTGTTGTATTAATTCATCACTTTAACTTGTGGACTATTCTGCATC
Source organism: Pinus tabuliformis (assembly GCA_031772625.1). NCBI lineage: Eukaryota > Viridiplantae > Streptophyta > Pinopsida > Pinales > Pinaceae > Pinus > Pinus tabuliformis. The sequence continues at coordinate 1,745,422,439 of CM062819.1, read as the reverse complement.
TTAGCTCGTGATGTCATTACGCTTATGTGTTCCTTTGAAGCTATGTACTATTACAAAATTCCAAGGGTCAAACTTCTTTTTCCCTTCGTGTGTTGGAACCTTCATGCATCACACTTGAATTTCCGCAAGGTCGCACACTTGCTTTTACCAAAGTTATTGTACTTCACTCTACGCATTTTCGCAGTCAAGGCATAACATTACCACACACTGATGGGAATCATACTCCAAACAGTGTGAAGTCTAGGTGGGACTTCATATCGGGGAGATCCCCTAAATGTTGGCAGGTCCAACACCATCAACATATAGGTATTGTGTTATACACTAGGTGTAGGTGTATTTGTTGTGTTGCACACTAGGTGTAGGTGTATCTATTGTATGGTAAATTGTGTGTGGGTGTATGTGTGTGATGTACACTATCTGTATGTTTATGTGATTGAAGAGAAGAGAAGGCATCAAGTGCTGTAGGGTTTGGAAATTGATCTGGTGTGTGTATAGAAAGGACAAGAACAATGGGAGAAGCAAAGAACCGATGGAAGGATAAGTATCATTATTTTATTTAATTTTTAATTATGCATATGATTTATGATTCTAATTTATGATGGTTTCATGTGATTCAGGATTTTGATTTATGAAGTTTGAGTTTTGAGCTAAACAGATGTGACATGTTTGTAAATGATGATTTGATCGAAGAGCTAGTTTGACTTGTTATGACAGGAAGTAAATAGAATGGAAAGTGTACCTTATTTACGGGCAACCAATGAGGTATGATTTAAATTTGTTTCAACTCCTTTTAAATCTAATGGAAACTATGTGCTTTGCATAGGAAAGCATGGAAAATGACCAGGTTTGGGAGGTTGAAAATGTTTGGTTTAGGTGGTTGGAATTGGCTGCAGGAGAATGTTAGTAGCAATAGTGAAAGGAAATGGGACATGCAATAGTGTGATGGTAAATCATTCAGGAGCATGGTTATAATTATGGGACACTGGCACCCAATAGTGTCAACTAATTTCCATGAGCATGCTATGACCAGTATGATGGTTTTGAAGTAGGGATAGGCCTTGGCTTTTGGACCTTTCAATGTGAGGAAACCTTGCTAAAGGATGGATCACCTGAGGGACTATGTAGCAGAGAAAGGGATGCTAGCAGAACTTTGAAGGTGAGTGACCGCATGAAAGGGGGTGATTGAATTTCGTGAGGGACTACTTAGTAGAGAAGGGAAGGTCGAGGAATACATTTGTTTTGGTCATTTTCATTGCAATATGGAATCAAAAGCACATTTGGAGTGTTCCCTATAACAATGAGTTGGTAACTATTCACTGAGAGAACCAGTAGCACAAGGATCATAGCAATGGATATTGGATGTTGGTTTGACCATGGCAATAGTAGCAACAAGTGGTTTTAAAGCTCCATAGACAATATGATTATTTTCTAGTTTTAAAGCAAATGTGTACGACTATATGTGGTTGTTATTTTAAATATCATAATGAGTTGTGCTATAAAGCTCCAGTAAATGGTATGATTATCATGTTTCCAATAGTGGTCATTGTAGATACTGCAACGAGCTAGGTTATAAATATCTAGAGGGAGTATGTATTGTTTTCAATGGTTTGTTGGTGATAGGTGTCACAAAACACTAAGGATGGTGTTTCCCAAGGGGTAGTGTTTTGCAACAGCCCTTGGTTGATTTTGCATGTAAAAAATACAAAACCAAGGTAAAACCAGACACGTATTCCAAGCTGAATGGTGGGCATATATTATAGTGGGGATCACTTTCTGTTTATTAATGGCTAAGGAAATTCACAAAGGATTTGGCAAAGGAAAAGTGGCAATAATTGGCATTTATTTATGAAAAGAAACGAAAATAGGAGAAAAGGAAGGTGAAGAGACACAGATTTGTATGCAAGGGAATTAGAGGGAAAATGAATGAAAATGAAGAAAATAGAGGCATCAAGGATAAAACCACTTCAGACAATTAGTTGATAGCTTTTGTAACTTCAATTTTGGAGCTCTCTTTCATTCTCTCATTCTCTCATACTCTTGCACACTTACACAAATCTTGGAGCATTCTTGGAGCACTTTTGCATACATTGGATTTGGAGAAAGAAGGCAAAGGAAAGTAAGGAGCACAAGGAAACAATTCGATCAATAACTACAGTTTGATTGTTTTGCAGGTAATAGGTTGAAGGTATGATTTCCTTGCTAATTTTTGGATGCATAGTATATGCATGTGATTTTATGGCTATGTGTTGTTATTGGCATGGATATTTTCTTGGAGTGACAGTGGTTTTAGCCTTGCCTTTCCATTTTTTGAATAGCCATGGTTCCACTTGATTGTTTCTCTGATTTGTGTTCATGTTCCTTGTGGCTATGGGTTGGAATAAATGCTCTAGAAGCCTTGGAACAACTTGGGTTGAGTTGCTAGTCTTAAATCCTATGTTGGTACAAACGCTCTGGAGTCTTTGGTGGGTTGAGTTACTAGTCCCTCGATCCAGGTTGGAAAAACACTCTAGAGACATGGAAGGTTGTGGGTTGAATTATTAGTTCCTCAAACCCTAAACAACTTGGGTAGAGACTGATCTAGTTGGTGCTAATGATGTCCAAACATGGAGATGGAATCACCATGGTTGAGGGTTGAGGTGGTCTGGCCTTTGTAAGCCATGGTTTGTTTTTTTTTGGTTTACTTCATGAGATACCAGATTCATGCTTAAAATATGGTGTGGGGGTGATTAACTAAAAGGGAGATTTGGTTCAGCGCAATCTATGGTCGGGTGGTACGTGGAAGTCCCTGACTTGGTTGGTATTGTCATATGTTAATATGATACATTTCCTTATTTTGATCTATGAACATTTGTACTGATTATGTTAGAAATAGTATGGTTGAGTTGCCATGGCTTTTATGTTGATTAATTTATGGTTATATGTTGGTTATCTAATGTGTATTATCTATGGCTCTTGTCTTGAATTATTTAGTTATTGATTAATTGATGAATGTATAGACTAATAAATGTTGTTTCAACTATGTGGAGAGGGCATAGGGCTTTCTTGGTGATTCTTAGATGAATCTCAAACTATTATGATCATATATGCATTCATGACTTGTATCTTACATGTTTGCCATGTGTTTGACGAAATGCCTGTTATGGACTAGGCATGTCCCGGATTAGTTCTTCTTCAAGTTTTGTATGAAAATATCTGTCACTATGTCATTTATCATTCTTAAAAGTTACAGGAAGTAATAGGTAGTGCTCTGAGGTTGACCTCGAAAAGTGGCTCAGATCTTGGGACCAAACCCTCTGAATTGGAGATTTTTTGCTATAACCACATGGAGGGAGTGTTGTGCATGTAGTTTGAGGCCTATAAATGCATGCATTTGTGGGATTAGAGAAGTGAAAAAGATCCTAAGCATAGGTTTTGGTCACCTAGGGTGGTCCTTTGGCCCCTGAGTGTCTTGTAATCCTTAGGGATGTTGTGAGTTGTCAATGTGTAGGCCCCACTTTCATAACTAGAGCATGGAGTTTAGGTAATGTCAGAGTAACTTTTCATCTCATGTTTACTCTGGTGAGATTATAAATTAGGTAAATGTGGGATGGATCATTATAGGATCACACCTTGGAGAAGGAAAGGATGATGCAGATGTTGATGATACACTGAGAGAAAGTCTCATAGAAGACTAGCAAGAGGAACTAGCAAAGGAGGCATCAAATGAGGCATGAGAGACTTGTGTTTTTGAAATTAATGAGTTTCATGTGAATGCATGTCTTGCAAGTGATGAACAATCATTTGATCTTTTCATTAAGAGGGACAAATAAGCTGCCAAAGTAGAGGAAGAAGATCAGTAAGACCCTAGACAAGAAGAGGATGCAAACTTATCTAAGGGAGGGAAAAGCCAAGAATATGGAGCCAAGGAAGAACTTAATTCCCAAAGAAATAAAATGGGAATTGGGAATGAAAACTCAACCCAACGTATTGCAGAGGATTGTACAGTAGTCACAAAGTTTGTGCTAGATTGTGAACTTGTGAGGAAGGCCTCCTGATGGGAAAGAAACCCCACAAGAAAGAGAATCGGCAGCATGGAGATGTTAGTTGAAGATGAATAACAAATCTCGAAATTTGTTATAAAAGAGAGTGGAGATGAGGTGGAAAACCTCGTAAAAGGAAATGAACAACATCCTAATATAATGTTGTTGAAAACCATGAAAGGTTGTAAAAAGAATCCACAATGAGTTTGCAAAAGGAATGGAGCCAGGGAACATAAGGAGGATAGAATGCTAAACCCAACTAAATAATTTGATGGGAGGACTACTGAGATTTTGGACAAGGGTGCAAGATAAGAAAAATGAGAGTCGCCGATAGAAGAAGATAAGAACGAGGATAAGAAAAATTAGAGTTGTCAATAGAAGAAGATAAGAACGAGGAAATTTTCCCGTTGAAGGGTGAAGGTTCCAGGAGGGAGTGAACCACAAGTGAAGATGTCCTCCCCTCCTGTCCCCTCTCTTTCTTACGTCATGGGGTACCCCACTTGCAAATTCTTGATTTACATGGGAAGATCCCCGCCATTGATTTTCAGAACCAGAACTAAGAAGGGAACTAGGAGTGCAGACCCCTCTCCGTTGACGTAAGAAAGGGAGGCCCCCCAAACTCAACACGAGCCATTGATCTCAACATTTCATCATGACCATTGACAGCCCTAGACCAATCAAAGTGCATCAATATCCAAGGAGGGTCACTTAGCTGGGGTTTGGTAATACAAAATATTTAAAAAGAAGGAAATCCATTTTCATAAACTATAACGAAAAAAATCATACATGAAATTTTCTTACATTTTGCGTAAGTAACGTACAAATAGAAATGGGAAGGCGGGGAGAAATTTATTTTCATAGATTACAAGCGAAATGTATCTCTTAAAAATTATGAAAGGGAAGAAATCTACAAAACCGAAGTTGGAAGGCATAGGGAAAAGCACCTATCTATTGAAAGTAGTAATTGTTTTGTAAAAATAAATGTAAAAATTATTTCAATTTTATAGAGATATGATTAATTTGATAATGACTGAAATTTATAATTATTTTATTAAATATTATTTTAAAAAATAATTACTTAAAATATTATAGTTCATTATAGATTTATTTTAACTTCAGTTTTATTAATAATTAGTGGGATCAAATTTATTGAGGTGTAAATCTCTTTTAAGTCTAAAATTTGAAGAAAGGTTTTTATCTTGAGAGATTTATTGAGGTACAAACTTTTTTTAAGTGTAAAATTTAAAGAAAGGTTTTCACCTTAAAAAATTTATTGAGGTGCAAACGTCTTTTAAGTATAAAATTTGATGAATGGTTTTCACCTTGAAAGATTTGATCTATTATGATATTTGATACACCCTGATTAACATGAATCTAGGATAGTTATATTTATAAAGAAATATATGTGAAGAAATAATTTTTAGTGTATATACTGATTTCTTTGTTGGTATCATAGCCTTTTTTAAACTTTCTGGATTTAACTCTGGGTGATTTAGATTTAACTCCCTCACGGGAGGGCCCAGGGGAATGAGAGAGCTGTAAAACAAAAAACCAGAAAAAAAAAACCTTTTTGAACGTTTTTGGATCTAACTCCCGTGATTTAGGTTTAACTCGCTCACGGGAGGGCCAAGGGGAATGAGAGTGTTGTAAAAAAAAACTATTTATTCTGGATTAAAATGTCGTAGATTAAAATGAGTGCGGGAGAGGGATTGCTACTGTGTGTTTGGTGTATTCAGAATCGGCGTGGGAGGAGAGGTGTCCATTGTTTGGTGTAATAGGCAGAGATTCTTTAAAACTGAGGAAGTTCGGTGGCCGAATTCTTGGAGAATTCGAGGGCGATCAAATTCTTTGGTTAAAGGGTCCACTTGATCTCATGTAGTTACAGCAGCACAACAATCTTTGATTGGTCACTGGCAAAGCATTGTAAAGAGCCTGAGCAATTTTCTCAAAACATTGTGTGCTAATTATGTGCCTTCATTACTTGTCCATAAGGTCTATACAATTTTTCTTTCATAAATGTATAGTTTTTCAACAGTCTTCTCCTGCGACGTGAGTGTTTGTCATTTAGCAATGGGGAATATGTTCAGTAGCAATTTGTTCGAGGCCATGGCTGATAGTATTTTCTCGGCTTTCGCTGTAAAGTAGCGAAAGCCTAAATTCATGGTGGCGATTTGACGAAGCTCTGGTTCTACAGCAGCACATCGTCCTCCGCAACTCCACCTCTTCGCGTTTTGGTGCTAGACGATGATCCGACTGGCCTCATGGTGCCCTTGGAATGCGCTGAATAGAATAGTTGGAGGCGGGTTTTGAATCGGAAAGTTCTTTGTTGTACTAACGCACGGGCTTTTAATGAAGTATAGCTCAGAGGTTAGCTGAGAAGGAACGCGCTGATTGGATATTAGATCAACTGGCATCCAAATGGCTCCACCGGAATGCCTGTTAATGATGGCTCATTTAACCAACCTTCTAACGATGTGGAGCACTATGGTCCCTTTACATCAGAAGTTGCAGTCACTGTTTGTTTCGACATGGCCTTAATATATGAAGGTAATAAATAGCTTGAACTGAGAAACTTTTATGATTTCGATGACGTGGTGCGGTCAAAAGCAATGACAATGAAATATACGCTGAGAGCAAAATGGCAGGTGTAACCTCATATGTGTCCATATTGAACATGGCGACCGTAAATCTCTGCTGTTTCAGAAGGGTGCTGGGCAATTGGTGGTGAATTTGTATGTTTGAATAATTTGAAAAAGGGTTGTTATGAATGGGTGTGGAGAGTGGCTGTGTAATTAATTAATTTATTTATTTATATGTTGGTTTGTAAATTAATTAATTGAAGAACTAATTAATTAACAGAAAAATATAGTTAAATTATGGGTTTTTAATGTTTTTCTGTGTCAAGAGAACACATTACTAAAATTTTGTTATACATTGATGGGATTTGTTGTGCTTCGGGCTTTAAGAGCATCAACACAAGTTATGTTATGAGATCCATGTGTATAGGAAAGGTTAGTTGCATAATTGAGTTAGTTGCAGAATTGAGTGATGGATACAGTAGTATTAGTAGCATCAACTACAAGTTATGTTATGAGATCTATGTGTATGTTGGATATAGTCCACTATGGAGATTGTCTTTTGGGAGATTGAGAAACATCAATTTTACAAAGTTCATCAAAGATGGTGAGGCATTGAATGGGAAGCTCGAATATTGTGGTGGTGAAACGAGTTTGTCTCGAGAATTTAGAGTGGGAATAAGTGCTGAGGAAGATGAGTCACACATATGTGACATGTGAATTGTAATTTGTTATTTTTGTATTAATCTTTGTAATGATGTAATGTAAGCATTAAAGAGGGACTTGGAGATAATGCTTACATGGTAAATTTAGAGTTTGTTTGGGATTACGTTGAGAGAATATCTCAACTTCCCTATTCATCTTTAGAATTTGGTTGTTAACTTCCCTATTCATCTTTAGAATTTGGTTGTCTTCAATCCACGTATATATTTGTATAATATTTATGAATAAATGTGTGAAAAAATATTTTTTAGTGTGTATTTATATAAATGTCATGTTAAACTCCATGCTAAACATGAAAGAATTTATACATAACCTTCATCATAAACCACCGACTTATAAAATGTTTTAACTACAATTTTTCTTTTCATTTGTTTTATACCATACAAACATATTATCTTTGTAAATAAATAGATATTTACATCAAAACTTTTTTTCCTGGGTGTAACATGTTAATAAAACTATATTCAATATACAGAAATTACATACTAAAAAGGTTAAAAAGAAACTACACATATTTTTCTTAAAACAAAATTAAATCTTGCCAAGTACATGACTGGTCTATCAAACATACCACGTAAGTTCTTTAATACCTTATAATCTCGATTGAGTCGATTGCTATGCATTTGAGTTTTCATTTGGTTTATTTATATATTATGGTTCAACTTGATAATGACCCCTCCTTATCACAATATGGGTATTATTAATCAATGCAGACCTGACTATACACATATGCACAAGTTTTTGTCTTTTATTAATTGAACGCACTGATATATATAGTCCCTGCATGTGACAGTGACAATGAACCTACCCCTAAACCTTAACCCAACTTAGAGTCGGGTTGCGAAGTTTCGAGAATGTAAGGTGCGTTACAGCTATAATCCATGCAGTCAACGAGTGGAGGATTCATAACCATGGATTTGTTTGGAAATAATCCAACAGTGGAGGTTCCTTTTTAGTTCATTAGGGTTTGGACCCCAACCCTTGGCGCCTCAGTTCTATGCTTTCCCACGCCGCTTTGCGATGCCACTTTCTACAACTCCATGGGTTTGTCACCCCCATCTGAGGTTTGTATTGGCATTACCCTGGTATTATATCGTCAATTCAGTGTCGTTGTTGTGTTTATTCTGGGATTTAAGAACTTCATCGTTCCTTCTTTCCTTCTTTGTAGCTAATCATTTTCTACTCTTAAATCCTAGTTAAGTATGTTTTGTAATTGAATCATTGTGTAGGTGTGAGTTCTCCAGTGGGTTCGAGTACCACGCAGGTAGAAATCTCTCTCGAAATTTGCATGCGTACCCTCAGGCTTACATAGGGTCGGTTCTCCTGCCAAAGTTATTAGTCGTTGTTGCCCCTCCTCCGACTATTAAAGTAAAAGGTTATTGTTTATCTTTCTAGATGCTTCTTAGGGTTTAAGTTCCTAGGTTGCTTGCCATTTGCAGGCCATATGCAAGGTTTCTGGCCATGGTGACGGCCTCCTTCCGATATCCTATGTTCAGGTGCAGCTCCATTATCTTACCGTTAATTCGTCATATAGTCTTTTTGATTTAAGAGAGGGTTTAAACTTTTAGTTTTGTCTATAGGGACTAAACCCCTTCCGCACCTTAGGCCCGGTTGTAACATAAATAGTTTTGATAAGGTAGATATAAATAAAATAAGGTATAAAAATAGAAAAACAAAAAATAAAATAAAAGAATGAAAATATGAAAATTGTCCCAAAAAAATATGAAAAGAACCCCTTGAAAAGAAAAAGAAATGTACAAGTGAGCAAGCTCAAATGCCGCTTGAAATAATTCATGTTTGAATCATATAGTATAATCATGATCAAACATGTTTAAATTTATGTTCTTAGATTATAAAATAATTCAACCAAACCATTTAATCTTGGTTAAAATTAGAACATAGGATATATTAGACAAAAATGTGACCAAAGCTTTTAAACTTGGTCAATTGCATTATGCATTATAATAGGGTTAAGATTTACTTTAGGAAATAAAAGAGGGCGTGCTAGATCAAATGCGCCCCTAGGGATTTAAATTATGCTTTGATAAATTTATTTTGGTTAAATTATGAACTAATCATGTCATTTAAACATGATTAACAAGATGTAATAAGCATTAAACTTGAGTTTTATTATAACGTCACGAGAGGATTTAATGTTTTGTCGGCTTGTGATATCAAAAGATCACTTTTCAACGGCCATAATTTTCCCCGCCGACATCAAAGTTGGGGAAACCAATTCGGACCTGCTCATCCCATTTCTCGTTAATTCCAGGTGGAAGGGGTTCCGAAAAGTAGTATTGCTTTTGCCAAGCCCCATGCAACATGGAACTCCCTCATGACTTCACACCCCTGTCCTCTAAAACCACTTACTATCGCTCGCCCGCCCACTCTGAAATCCACCTATCACTCCTCCGCTCCCACCAACGGTCACCATGTCACCTCCCACACATTTCCTTCCGCTAATCACATCATTCCACTTGTCAATCTATCATTTGCTCACATCCTATTATCATTACCATATTCCTGTTTCCCATTAATACACCTAAATCCCGTTCGGTAACAATTCCAATCGTAACGGTAATCAATCAAAGTCTATAAAATCACCTTAAGTCATCTTGTGTGACTCTCCTACCTACTATGTTACCATTTTTAAAAACCGGTATTGTTTTAAGCTTTCGTAACCTCTATTTCCAGCACTTGCCAATTTCAACAATTCAGAGACCAGATACCCTTGTCAGAGATTCATTTCTTATCTAGGTACTTATTCAAGCCAAAGCTTTGTCCTTTGATGTCATTTTCCTTCTCAAACCCCTTAGTCATGGCACCAAAGGGAAAGGGCCAATCCTCTAGCAATAAATCAAAGAGTGAGAATAACCCTAAGACCTCTACTACCCTAGACCAAGATCACATGCCATTAGCATACCAATATTTCAAGATTGTTGACATCGAGTGTGAATTTGACCTATTCGAATTACATCACTGGTTGAAGCAAAATTACCTAGACCAATAAGATGACATTAATATTTGGGAATCCTTGTTACCTATGTTTATCTTCCCACAGACACATTATTTCCCTGATTTGGTCATGTGGTGTCAAGCCAGATACAATCCACTGCAAAGAACCATTGTGGCCTAGAATGGAGACATTTTGATCTCAATTACACCTGAAACCATAAACTAGATGTTGTTGATTCCTCAAAATGACTCCCTTAACCATTTTTCTGCAATAGTTCTTATGGACTTGTATCATAAGCTCACCTTTCCTCAGAGAGCCCAGATTTTCGAGATTTTCCTTCCAGAAGACTCTCAGCTTCCTAAGAAAAATCCCCCTTATCCAACTTCTATGCTCCTAGAGAAAGCCAAACAGATAATTGCCTTAGTTTCTTGCCTTTTAGGGTATCCATTAGACCAGTGGGTAGATGAGCCTATTCTAGGCCTTCTATCTATTTTCTCCAATGAGCACAAGTCAGCATTCATGTTCAATTTTAACCAATTTTTGGTTGATAATATGCATGAAAAGATGAGAAAGATTACTACAAAATGCATGTTTAATTATGCATTTGTATTAGTCTATATGTTTCTTTTTCAGCAGGGAGATAAGTTTCCCATAACTCTATATAAGCAAGATGATCAAGGCATCAACCAATCAGTGATATAGTGGACTTCATTAGTCAAGAAAAACTCAACAGAGTTTAAGTTTGCAAACTTCATAGATAGTTTTGTTCATACATTTGCACAGCTTCTTAACAATCAAAGTGAGCTAAGGATCAGTTCAGAGATTAAATTGGTTTTTCACTTGAGTGAGTAGACAAATACTAGAGACTCGTATTTATACCAAAATTATATAGAGATAAGTGTATATGGATGTGAGTTGGATTCCTACAAGTTTCCTAAATATGTTCCAATGAGGATTTTCTCTCTAGAATATATAAGGTAGATGGCCAATATGGATGAAATTCATTTTGTCTCACGTAAAAGAAAATCACAATTAAAGATCAAGACTCAAGTAGGACCATTCATATGTAATACTAGAACAGAAGGAGATGAGGCAGATTCAATCCTCAAGCAATTCAACTTTCAGCCTAGTTTCACCTGGTCATATGATCCATTCAACATTATTTCTAATTTAAGGGTGGAACTCAGAACCACACCTTATAATCATACCCCAAGACCATAGATTGAGAAGTTTATAAATCAAGACAAGTGGGAGGAAAATACACTACAACAAACAAAAGAGCAGATTCTGTCTACAGCTACCCTCCACACTTTAGTAACTCAAGATAAACAGCGAAAAAGGAAAAGAGAAGAAACTTCATCTCCGACCTATACAAAAATAAGTGCACAAGAATTCATTATTCAACAGAAAAATCAGAGGACACGTGTCAAATATGTCACCATTCAGAATGAGGAAGAACAACAAACTATTATTATTAGTGGTTTACAATTTTCCACAGGGTCAGAGGAACACCTCCCTCACACCCCATCCTCTTCAGCCCCATAGAATCCTTCAAAAAAATCACACTCAACAGAATTGGGTGCACATGATGATCCCAATATCTTCAGTAATTTTTTGCAGATTAAGAAAAAAAATGAAACACTCAAAGCTAGCACCTATGCTCAGTTTTGGGAGCAGACTTCTACCTCCCAACACAAGTTTTTAACATCATTTGATAGTGAGAAAGGAAGGATGCAAATGGAATTCTTACAGGCTCAAGTACCATCTCCCAAAACTCCTGCAAATTATAAGAAGGCTATATTATCATTTAATGCAAAGTAAATACATACCATTGATCAAATGGATATGCATAGAAAGTTTGGAGAAATGATTTTGTCCACTATGACAAATACTTCTATAGAACTTTCAAAGTTAAGGACATCTCTCACAAATGTCTAGACATAATTAAAACTGGAGAAAATTTCTTCATTAGCAAAGGACACCAAAATCATAACATTGGAATATTTGGTGATCAAGCTAGGTTATGACCCCAATGATGTCAAAGTAGTGGAGGAGATCATCAAGAAAAAGAAGGCAGACATAGTAGCACTCAGGAAACAACTAAAGTTACCTTCTATAGAAGATCCACAAACAAAAGAGATTGAAGAAAGTGAGCAACATAAAGGACACATGCTCAAATTGATCATTAGGAAAAATATATAGATAAAGGAGATGGAGGAATAGATAGAGAAGCTACTTAAGGAAAAAGAAGAGGTTGCACAATTGACTATATCTCTAGTAACATCCATAGCAATTATAGTTGCAGGGGCAGCAAGGGAGTCTCATCGGCACCAGATGATTTGAATAAAGTTGTGCATGACTTGTCTCTTCAAAGACAAGAAAATGATAAGCTCCAACATAAGCTAAAGAACCTAGAAACACAAAAAATAAAAAATGATACCCTCTTGGTCGAAGAGATGTAGAAATCTCACCAACTTTCCAAGAAGATAGATCAATTAGAAAATCAGTCACTAAAGTCTCAAAGCTTGGCTCAAGCCTAGGAAAGACTTTGGGTGGACATCAATCATGCCATAACTGAGGTATGGTCATCCATTCAGATTATTTTTGAACAAGAAGAGTTAATTGACAGGTGCTAGACAACAATTGAACAAGTCAGAACAACACTGGGACAAAAACTAGCTGAGGCTACATTTATGATTAAAGCGCTGAACTCAAAGACTAGAGAAAAGTTGGAGCATATTCATATTACTAATAGGAAAGAAACAATCCTAGAGATCAAGAAGGTATTGCAAAAAAGGAACTTGATGACTCAGTTTGATACTAAGTGTCAAGCTTTGGAAAATGTTGTCTAGATATTTCATACTAAAATCAATTTGTTGAATGAAAGGTGATTGACAGGGTTAGTAGCACCCAATAATAGCTTAATTACATTGAAATATTACTGTGAGAAGATTTACACTATTGCAACAAATACATCCAAGTTTGCATGTATCAAAGGACATGTCATAGGTAAAGCTTTCATTGAAGCATTGGAGTTTGATTTAACTATCAAACATGAAATCAAGCACATTTTCTTTTTTTGCTAATGCAAGAGTCGGACCTTTCAATTATTTAATCATAAAATAAAGTACATATATTACATCAATACTTTCATGGTCGTTGACTATGGAGATGTCCCAACAAAACTATTCCTAACCCCCTACCTCCAAACTTTACCTATCTCAAAAGAAAAAAACATAAGATTGGACTAATCCAAAAAGAACAGGACACATGGTTGTCTGCAAATAAAGGTAGCACAACCACCCAAATTCACAAACTTAGGAACAGTCCCTTGGAAAGAACTTTTCCCGCCAAACCTAGCCTTCCTCATTAAACTCGACCCTTGAGCCTTACCATTTCATCCACTAGCTGTAGATCAAGTCGGACAAAAGAGCAGCTCGCCAATTACATCGAGTCTTCACACGAGTAAACTGATCCGTAGAATCTCCATGTGCCATCCGACGGTGGAGATTGAAATCGCACCTGCCCACATGCACGGGACATAGCATTCGATGAGGGCAGAAATCCCTCTAGCCCCACCGCCACGTGGAGCTCAAAGAGTGACCAAACCCTTGGGCCCCATCAAACTGTTCAATGTATCCAGAGCGTTGATTTACCTTGCACCATCAGACGGTTGAGCAGAAAATCGCGTGCCCGAAGTCAGCAAACTTTAGGGTGCGGGGAGAGTAGTTTTTGGACTGGGCCCTCCACCACGTGTCATGCTCTCTATGGCATCGCTGCCGAAAATCTAAAACCACTTTTAACATGAAATTTGTGCGATCGCTTCGAAACTGCCCAAAGGCAGTTTTGACTTTCGTCACTAAAAAATTAGGATGATGCGGAAGTTTTAGATGTTGCTTTCTTCGAGAAATCTGATCCGTTGAATCTCCATGTGCCATCCGACGGTGGAGATTGAAATCGCGCCTGCCCACATGCATGGGTGATAGCATGCGATGAGGGCGGAAATCCCTCTAGCCCCACTGCCACGTGGAGCTCAAAGAGTGACCAAACCCTTGGGCCCCACCAAACTGCTCGATGAATCCAGAGCGTTGATTTACCTTGCGCCATCGGATGGCTGAGCAGAAAATCGCGCGCCTGAAGTCATCGACCTTTAGGGTGCGGGGAGAGTGGTTTTTGGACTGGGCCCTCCACCACGTGTCATGCTTTCTATGGCATCGCTGCCAAAAATCTAAAACCACTTTTAACATGAAAGTTGTGCGATCGCCTCGAAACCGCTCAAAGGCAGTTTTGACTTCCGTCACTGAAAAATTAGGATGATGTGGAAGTTTTAGTTGCTACTTTCTTCGGTCCGGGAAACTCTGTCACCCGTCACTGAGAATAGTCCTGATCGTGGTCCACTTTACCTCTAACCTTGGCTTACCTTCCATTGTGCACCTTTTTGTCCCACTTGGAGTAGCCCTCTGACCGCTGACCATTACTGGTTGGGTTCTATCATTCTGCTTCTGTACTCTTCTTTGTCCTTATCCGCTTGGTTATGACAGAGTTTTTTCAGGTTGCTCTACGCCATTGTATTCCATCTTGTTAAGATTGCGTTGTCCTTGTAGCTGACACCTTGGTTGGCTAGAATGTCTACCAATTTGTTGGGCTTTCTCCTCACATGAATGAATCTGAGAGTACGAAGTTCCTATAGATGCACTTGAATTCTTTGAAGAACCCTAGTTAACCTCCAGTGTTTTGTGACATTTTCTGGCCCTGTTCCATTAATAATTCTTTTGGCTGTGTTTATGACTAACTCTGAATCCGCTTCTATTATGACGTTTTGGCAATTGCTCTGTATCAAAAGTTCTAAGCATTGTTCCAAAGCCATTAGTTCTGCCATGTTGTGAGTGGCTTTTCCTAAGTGACCATGGAAGACGGAGATTATGCTACCTGTATCATCCCTTAGAACTCCCCCAAAACCAGCCTCCCCTGGGTTGCCTTTGGAACCTTCGTCAATGTTGTACTTTAAAAAACCTTCAGGGGGGGGATGCCAGAATTCCTCCACCTTATCTCTCATGCTTGCTTTCTTGTCTAGACCTTGAGGAGTAAGCCCCTGCATGTCTAACAGATGGAGGATTTTTAACTCTTCTACTGAGGGAGGATTTTTGGGGAGATTCCTAACCGTGGTCCCCACTGTCTCCGTAAGTTGTTTTACGATCAGCTCCACCAGGCTAAGTGAGGCATATTTAACCTCTTTGAATATTCTTTTGTTCCTTTCTTTCCACACATTCCAAATAATGAAACTTGGCAGGAGATCTCAGGCAAAGTTGAGAATTTCATTATCTGAAAAATTATTCCTCTAGTTGTTTAGAGCGTTGGCAATACTTTCTTTATCTCTATCAGACTGTTTGAAGATGTTGGTAAAAAATTCCCATATCCTGTTGGTGAAAATATAGCTGTTGAGAAGATGCTCTATAGTCTCCTCTTGGGTCTCACAGAGATGACATCTGGAGGGTCCCAGCATGCCCCATTTTTTAAGGTTGTCCCAAGTTAAAATTTTCCTGTGGTGAACTAACCACATGAAAAGTTTGATTTTCATCCAGCCTTTGTGCCTCCAAAGCTTCTGCCAAGTTTTATTAGGAGCTTGGGGTTCCAGATCAAGGAGAAAACCTTTAGCTTCCTTGATATTAAAGTTTCCCTCTTTGTTGTTACCCCATCTTAGTTGGTCCTGCCCTTCCATTACTAAAATTATTCTCTGATCCAGTAGTCTCTTAAGGGACTCTACTTTATTGTTGAGGGTTCTATCCTCTCTGCCCTCAATTTTTCTCTAGATTCTCCACTTTTCTACATTATGTGGGTTCTCCCAAAAGTCTTTCACCTTTACTAGTCCTTGATAATATTGTCAATCTCTTGCTTGAGGCCTAAAAATTCTTCCTTCAGTAGATTAGGTTCCTTTTGCCATTTGTCCTCCCAGAAAAGTGCCAGATCTCCCTCTCTGATTTCCCAGAAACTATTTTTTTGAACCACTTCTCTGTTCTCCTAGGCCTTGTTCCATATGGGGGAGCCTTTCACTGTTCCTGTCATACGTATGATATCAGAATCCAGCCAGGAATTGGCATATTTTTCCTTCCAGATGCTTGCCCATTGAGCTTTAGGATCCTTAACCCACCTCCACCAAAGTTTGGCTCCTAGAGCCTTGTTGAGAATCTCTAGTTTGTCCAAACCCAGGCCTCCTTGGTTCTTGGGTTTGCAAATCTTTTCCCATGAGACTACACCCCATTTTTTCCTTGTTTCCTATTTTCCCCACAGAAAATCTCATTGAATACTCCCGAATTACTACAAGAATCCTATTGGAGCAAGGAGGGCTGATAGCATGAAGATTGGGATAGCTTGGAGAACTACTTTAGTAAGAACTAGTCTACTAGCTAAATTTAAAGATCTGTTTGTCCATTTCCTGACCTTGTCTTGCATTTTAGTTATTAATGGATCCATATACTGTTGTGTCGGGGTTTAGTTGTAAGTGGAACTCCCAAATACTTAGAGGGAAGAGATTCTCTTTGAAAGCCTAAAATTCTGGAGACATTTCTCTGGATGGCAATATGAGTGTTAAAGAAAAAGACTTTTGATTTGGTAAGGTTAACTTCCATACCTGTGGCCTTCGCGAAGTCATCACAAATCTATTTGTAATCAAGTGCTTCATTGACTGTGGGAATTCCCTGTAACATTGTATCATCTACAAACTGTTGATGAGTCAGAACTTGCCCATTCTCCATAAGTTGGAGTCCTTGAATTCTTCTCGTTACTCTTGCATGCTTGATGGACCGCCCCAGCCCTTCCATCATGAGGATGAAGAGAAAAGGAGAGAGCAGATCTCCCTGTCTTAGACCCCTGGAAGGGAGAAAAAGCTCAGAAGGAGAGCCATTCACTAAAATTGAAAAGTTGGATGAAGTTACAAGGGCCATGACCCATCTGACCCAATTATGATCAAAACCAAACGATGTGAGCACTTTTTTTATGTATGTCCAATTCACTTTGTCATATGCTTTGGCTATGTCCAGTTGCATGATCATTCCCGCTCTCTTGTTGCAAGTTAACGAGTGAACCACCTCGTGAGCTTGAATTATGTTGTCCAGAATTTGTCTTCCTTCTACATACCATGTTTGTTCCCCGGAGATAAGCGTGGGAAACAGGGGTTTGAGTCTGTTGGCCACCACCTTGGAGATTATTTTGTAGACAACATTGCATAAGGCGATGGGCCTATATCTCTCAGGTGTTTGAGCATTATCTTGTTTTGGAATAAGGGCAATAAAGGATGTATTGAGAGCTTTCAAAATGGTCTTGTTCCGCCTGGAGTCTTATACTATCTCTACAATATCCCTTTTAACAATATTCCAGCAGGCTTTGAAGAAACCCACATTAAATCCATCCGGACCTGGTGCCTTGCCATTTTGCATTTCCTTGAGGACCTCACTAATCTTCTTTTCAGTTGCAGGTCTATTGAGATTACAATTATCCTCTCTGGATACTAGTTTAGGTATGTGTTTAATTAAATTCTTGATGAAAGGTTCTCTTCCTGGAAACTTTTCCTTAGATATGTCCCGAAAATTATTTACTAACACTGCTTCTATCTCCTCATGGGCTTGATGAATTTGGCCATTCTCATCCTTGATCAAAGAGATTCTGTTGTGAGTTCTGTTCGCAATGGTAGATCTGTGGAAAAGGTTAGTATTGCATTCTCCTTCCATTAGCCATAGAACTCTAGATTTTTGTTTCTAAAAAAATTCTTCTTGTTTACACAGCCTTTCCCATTCTTGGTGATATTTCTTTGCTTGATCATATTTGTCTTTGTCAAAGCCATTCTTGATCAAAGCTTGATTGAGCTCTAGGATTTTGATTTCCACGATTTTTTTACTTGTGAAAATATTGCCAAATTCCTTCTGGTTCCATTCCTTTAGCTTCTGCTTGATGTGTTTTAATCTTTTATGTAGCAAGAACATAGATGATCCCTGAATCTGTGGGTCTTCAGCCCACCATTTTCCAATATTTATGATTAAATCCGGGTGTGAAAGCCACATATTTTCAAATCTGAACGGTTTGTTTCTTGGGGTACCAATGCCCTTGATCTCCATTTGAATCGGCCAGTGATCTGAGCCTCCAAAGGAAGAATATCTGCTATTATTTCCTTGTCTAGAAGCATGAGCTCTTCAGAGATCATTAATCTGTCTAGCTTGGAAGCTTCCTAGGAATCCCCTCCTCTTTTGTTGTTCCATGTGCAAAGACCATTGTTTGTCTCAAAGTCCACCAGCTTCATGTTTTCCGAAGAACATTGCAAAGCTGAGGAATCTTTGTTTAGGGCTCTTGTACCCCATTTTTTCTCCGAGAGAGACCTGATCATGTTGCAATCTCCTCCTATAACCCACAATAACCCTGCAAATCTTCTCTGAAGGTCCACTAAGGAATCGATAAACTTGATTTTGTCATCTAACCTTTGAGGGCCATACACATTTGTTACAAGATACGTGTCCCTATCTCCTACAGGTTGTATAACAACTGATAAATAATTCCTTGATGCCTTTGCATCAATAATACCTATTTTTTGGGGATTCCAGAGGATGAGGATACCCCCTATAGTATTTTCGTCTTTGACTTATATAAACTCATATCGGCTGAGCCACCTACTATGGATTTGTCTTATCTTTTGAACAAAGCATTTTGTTTCTTGGACAAAAATTATATCTGGAGCTACATGTTTCATTCTATTATTTAGCATTCTCTTTTTTCTTTTGTTTCCTAGACCTCTTACGTTCCACGTTGTAAACTTCATAATTACAGATTGGTAAAGGAGTAACTGGTTAGATCTTTCATCTTACCTGATTCTATCATGAGCTTTCCACATTCCATTAAAAGCGCGTTCTACTTTTTTCTACCCCTTTTTTTCCTTGGGTTTCTTGGAGCTAATTCTGGAGTTGATTTTACTGCTTTCATTCCATGATTACCCGGTCTTTCAATGTTGTTATCTTCTACCAGGTTCTTTGCCTATGTTTTACATAAGAATAACTGCTTTATTCAATTGTATTCTTCTTGTGGTAGAGATTCTACCCCACCCGTTGTTCCCTTACTCAAAAACCCTTCTAGATCTAGGTTTCCTCTGTCAAGAACCTCTTGTAACTCATTATCTTACATTTCCATCTTGCTCTGGGTCATTTTGTGATCCATATCCATCTCTGATTCACTCATCATGATCCCTTTCTCTTTTTCCTTTACCTGCTCCTGATCCTGTTCTTCCTCTTTTTCCTGCTTATCATATCCATCCTTCATTACTTGATTTTCAACCGCTGAATCTTCCTCCTCTTCCAGAACATGGAACTGATTCGGTCTCCCTTTTTGGTCTTATCTTGGGTGTTGATTTGGCCCTTTTTTGCCATTTTTTCCTTTGTGAGCTACCTTGCGAAATCCATCTGTTTCTTTCATTGTGTTAGGTTTGCTTTTGTTCTCTACCTTCCTGAGTGGGCAGTCTCTATGAAGGTGCCCGTGTCCATGACATTTTCGGCATCTAAATGGAATATGCTCGTAGTCGACAGTCTTCACCCATTCCACATCATGAACCTCCAGTATGACCTCATCCGGAAGTGCTCCAGATAGGTGCATCTCTACACAAATCCTGGCAAAGGAGGTATATTTACCCATTCTTGTGGCTTCCGAAGTTTTGACATACCTCCCTAATTTATTGCCTCTGGCTGTTAGTGATTCTATTTACCAATAATCCAAAGGTAGCGAATAAAGTCTTACCCAAACCGGGACTGAGGTAAAGGTTTCCCGCTCCGGCACGAAGTTCATCATCCACAGCCGCATATAGAGCCCTGCTGCTGCATAGAAGTATGGTCCACCTTCAAACACTCTGTTTTTGTCCTCAATGTTTGCAAACACCACAGTGAAAAAACCCTTGGATCCTAGATGAAGATCGATGCTTCCTTTAGGCTTCCAGTGGTATCTGATCCATACTTGTAAAGCATTTTCGGTGGGCCATAGTCCCATGAATTTGCATATGATTGCATAAGTTTGCATGTGCTCCCTGTGGGCTTGCAGCTCTGGATTATTTAAGATTACTCTGGGAGTGTTTTGAGCTTTGGGTTTGCACGGTCCCTTTTGTTTCCTATCTTTTGTTCCCTGTTTTTTGTCATTTTCCTCCTTGTCTTTTGTGCCATCATTCTCCTTCTTCTTATTATTTTCTGTTTCCTCTTCCCTATTTTTTCCCCCTTCCATCTTCTTACGCTTGCCTGGTTCTGGGGGAGTCTTGCCCTTGTTAACCACTGCCTCTCTGAAGGAGGTAGTGAAGCTCCCTCTTCTGCCATCGTCCATGGAGAAAATCACAGACAGAAACCCTCAACCACGGTCTTCTGTTCCTCCACTCTTTCCGCTCCCAGATCGCCCAATAAAAAGTAATCAGATCGAAATCAAGCACATTTTCATCAACAAGCCAACTTTTGAGAAATATACTGAAGTAGATGAAGTTTATAGAAAGCTAATAAATATTTCTATACTGAATGATGAAAGGTGGGATGAGTTGTGTGATACTATTGAGTAAAAAGTTTTATCTCCAATAGACAGACAACAAGACAACATTTTGGGGGTCTAGTCATCAACCATTTCCTCAAAGATAGTGCCAACAATCTCAGTAGTTTAAACACTACAACATTTTTGTACTATTTTTGTAATTAGTTAGATGTTTTTAGAATCTAATATTTTTGTATAAATAAGTAACAATTCGATGCATTAAGGGTTGAACCCTTGGATGAGTTTTCTAAAGAAGAACTGTATCATACTGAAATTGCTTCACATTAATGAAATGATTCTGGATTTGCTTCAAATAGCTTGTCACTCTGTGAGTTTGTCTTATGTTTTCACTTCATTTTGTTACTCTACATGTATTTAAGTTTTATGAAGAAAATTGGGTAAGAGAAAACTGAATATCAGTCTATCTTAAACCCCCTCTGAAGTTATAATCTATTTTACATATTACTTTATTGGATTATTAGTCTTTATAAACGCCTCTACATTTATAAATTGTCAACCATCTTCATAAGATTAAATATATTATGTTGGGCTATAAACATTGTTTACTTGCATCCTTTCTTATGATTAACTAAAAATTCAGTCTGAATATTTAGCAAATCATACTCTCTTACATTTCTTCCTTTCCATACACTTTTAAATCAAATTACTAATCAAAGGTAAAGAATTAGCCATGTCTTAATATTTAGTATTAAGAAGGTTTAAGCACCTGCCTTAATATGCTCATATCATTCGTCTTCCAAAAACTTAAAAAAACAAAACATCTTAGATGCTCTTGAATAATTAATTAACCTAGAATTATCTCAGAGGACATCATCAAATTGGTGTTGTTGCCGAGGAACAAAAATTGAATTATTTTCCCTGGGGGCATGACACAAATTTTCTATTAAGGTGAATAAAGGACCAGTAGGTTAAAATCTTTTACCTGGCGACTTCAAAAACCCAAACTAGCTCCTTCAAGACATACTAGGTGTTATTCTGTTTCTGAAATTAGTTCTCCATTATCTCATTCAAAGAAACTAGTAAGAGAAGCCTCCTTAAGAAGAATACTTGAAGCTTCTTCCTCTTTTTCTTTACCACTACAACCTGAGGATACTTAATCCCTTTATGTTTGTTCCATCTCCTTTAGATTTGGTTGACTTAACACCTAGGGTTTTAGAACTACTATCCAAAGGAGTTCTTCTACAGTCAGCTCTTTTAGTCCATTCACTGGAATCATATAAAATTCTTGAAATACCTTCAGACTCACCTAAGTAAGGAGGAGAATTGTATGTACATTTACTTGAGTTCAAACCTTCTGACTTTATCTCTCCCACTGTTTATACTTTTTCGTCTACTTCTGCCCAACCTGAGGAAGATTTTTCTGTATATTCAAATCCTTTGTTTGAAAACAAAGAAGAAGTTGAAACTGAGGTCTAGAAGTTAGTCATGAAAACACCTTTAAAAAATTTAATAAATCCTCCACCCTCTTTTCCTCCTCCACCTACTTTTGCACCTCCATCTTCACCTACAACTTCATCATCCTCTACCTCATCTTCTACCACATCTTCGACTAATTCATCTTCATCTTCAAGTATGGTTGCTTTTCAACCTATTGTTCAAGATAGGTATCTTGTTTTACAAATTCCTAATATACTCAATAATTTTCTTGATGGGTATTTGAAACAACCACCTAGGTTTAATGGAAAAATTGGTTTGTCTACTTAAGGCCATTTAGCGACCTTCTTGGATTTTTCTAATAACATGAATATTGAATATGAAAATGTGTATATGAGATTGGTTTTTCAATCACTAGAATGGAATGTTAGAATTTGGTTTAGAAAAGTTAGACCAAATTCTATGTGATCTTGGAATGAATTAACTACCATACTTAAGAACCAATGGGGGATTAAGAAGGATCCTATTTATTTTCTCACGGAATTTGAAGAACTAAAAAGAAACCCTGGTGAGCCAGTGGCTGATTTCATAAAGAGATTTAATAAACTTTATCATAAAATGCCACTTGACTGCAAACCACCAGTAGCAGCAGCCAAAGTTAGATTTTCTAAAGCATTTGAAGATGATTTTGCAGTTATGCTTAGGGAAAGAACATCTCATACCTTATAAGACATGCAAACAAATGCCATAGAAGTTGAAGCCAATAGGTTAGCATCAACTAAACTTAAAGCTAAGGCAGAAAAAGCTTAAAGGAAAATAAAATCCAAGGAAGAAGGTTCTTCCTCAAAAACTAAAAATGAAGATCAAAAGATAGATGAAATCACTTCATTGCTTAGCAACCTTTCAAATAGAATTTCAAAAATAGAAGCTCAGCTTAGAACAATTCAACAAACTGCTGCTAGACATCAAACTCAATTTAGGAGAGCTCCCCAACCCCAAATCTTACAAAGACCAAATGTTGATCAACAAATTCAACCTCCATTAATGATTGATGATCAACAACTTGAAGACACTAGCCCTTTGATTACTGAGGATATCAATAATCTTGATAATTCATATGTCCAAAATGTTATTGTCTCTCTTCCTCTAAATTGGTCTTCTCAGCAAGATCAAGAAGACTCACAAGTTTCAAAATATTAGGCCTTTTCTGAGTTTTTAATTGTTGAATTGAATAGGAGATATGATTTAAGACCAAGGTCAGGGCCTGATAGACCTTCAAAAAATCCCATTGTAAATCAACCACAAATTAAATCTATTGAATCTCAAACAACAACAATCCAGCCAGTGAATCAAACAAATGAAACAAATTCAATTGATAAAATTGTTCTCACCACTTTAAGTATGGAAAAGGAATTAGAAAGAGTCAAAATACTCATTCCTTTGTCTAAACTTTCAAAGAATCTAGGTTATAAAAATCAAGTTTCCAAATGGATCTAGTCATCAAGTGTTGATGTTGAAGGAGATGTAATAAGTCTACAAGATGAAAAGCCTTCAATAGTTTTTGGTCCTGGCTTAGGTATGATTGATGAAAATGTACCACCCTTTTTTGTTACTTTTAAAGTTCATGATTTCTTATTATACAACTGCATGTTAGATTCTGGGGCCTCCCATAATCTGATGCCAAAGGTAATCATGGATCAACTTCAATTAGAGGTCACCCGATCTTATCATGATCTATATACTTTTGATTCCAAGAAAGTACCATGTCTTGGACTTATAAAGGATATAGTGGTCACTTTAGCTCAAATCCCTATTAAGAGTGTGGTATTAGACATTGTATTCACAGATATTCCTCTTAAATTTGACATGTTATTATCAAGATCATGTTGTGCCAAATTAGGAGGAAGTCTTCAAATGGACATGTCTTATGCTACTATTCCTGTATATGGGGGTGAACATCTCAGGCTATACAGAGAGGTAAGATTCATGAATACTGTTTGAAAATCAGATCAAGCAAAAAAATCATCCCATTTATGCAGTAGATCAAGATTTTGGATGTTTTGAGTTATCATCAAATAACGTACAAAACACTCAGCTTAGAATTGATAACATTGTAGCAAAACCAAAGATCATTAAGACTGATAGTTGGAGTTGGTGTTGTACTAGTTTCACCAGACAAACAAAATATAAATCAATCCTGTAAGCTTGAATTTGATGTTACAAATAATGTAGCAGAATATGAAGCCATCCTTTTAGGATTGGAATTAGCTAAAAGTCTTAAAGTGAAAAATCTTAGTGTATTCAGTGACTCAGAACTCTTTGTTAAACAAATAAGAAATCTTTGTCAAGCAAAACATCCTAGACTTAGATATTATAGAAATGAGGTATGAGACTCAGTGGATAATTTCTTCCAAGAATTTAACATCACTGCTATTCCAAGGGATGAAAATATTCATGGAGACTCTTTAGCTGTTTCAGCTAGTTCTTTTAAAATTCCTAATCAAATGCTTGAGCAATATAAAATTAAAGTTAAATATAGGCCTTCAATTCCTGATAATCTTAAACATTGGAAAATATTTGATGATCTGACTATATTTTCTAATTCTGACAAAAAACATTTAAAGAACATGAGGAAAGTTTTTGACATGTGTAGGAAGTTTGGGATATCACTCAATCCCAAAATGTCTCTGTTTGCAATCAAATAAGGAAAATTTCTTGGCCATATCATTTCTAAGGAAGGAGTGTTCATTAATCCCAGAAGAGTTCCATTTATCCAAGGATATTCAGGCTTTTCTTGGAAAAATCAACTTTTTAAGGAGATTTATACCTAATTATGCTGAAATAGTTAAGGATAACACCGATATGTTGATGAAAGATCATGAAGTTAAATGGACAATTCCATAAAGATTTTCTTTTGACCAGATTGAAAAATCTATTTCAGAAGCCCCAATATTGTCCAGTCCAAACTATTCTGAACCATTTAGCATATTTTCCTTTGCCTCTGAAACCTGCTTAGTTGTTGTTCTTTTGCAAAAGAATGAGAATGGAGATGACCAGTCTATCGCAATTTTTAGTAAATCTATGAGAGATTCTAAACTCAAATATGATATTGTTGAAAAACAGGCCTATTCCTTAGTTCAAGCCCTAAAATCTTTTAGAGTTTATGTCCTTCATTCTTCCATTATTGCCTATGCTCCCAATAGTGTTGTTAAAATTGTATTAACTCAACCTGATACCAATGGAAGAAGAGGAAGATGGATCACTAAGATATTAGAATTTGATCTCATTATCAAAACTACAAAGTTGGTGAAAGGTCAAGGCTTGGCTAAACTCCTAGCTGAGTCAAATTGTAAATTTTTGAGAATAAATTCTATTTTTGAAATTTCAGCAGAGAAGAATCCATAGAAAACTCCTCACACTTCAGCAAAGAAGAATCCACAAGAACCTTCTCAATATTCAACAGAGAAGAATCCAAAAGAACCTTCATCTTCAATTCAATCAACTCCTATTCATATTGATGAGAATTTTTTGTTATCTAAATGGTACACTGATATTGTACATTTTCTTTGAGATTTTGAGTGTCCATCTAAATTTATAAAGAATCAATGCATGAAACTAAAGTTGAAGGCCATAAAATACGGTATCATCAATGCAAATTTGTGTTCGAAAGACCCACACAACATCCTTTTTCTTTGCTTGACAGAAAGTGAGATAGAAGGAATTATTGATCAATTTCATGCAGGTATTTGTGGAGGACACTATGCTTGGAGAGCTACAACATATTATATTTTGACCGTAGGATTTTATTGGCCCACACTTTTTTCACAAGTAGGAGCACATGTTAGAAGTTGTACCCAATGTCAAATGTTTGCTGGAACGAAAATATTAACAACACTTCCTCTAGTTCCAGTACTAGTTCAAGCATCTTTCCTGCAATGGGGATTGGATTTCATTGGGGAAATTCATCCACCATCAAGAAACCATCATACATGGATATTAACTGCCACATATTACTTTACTAAATGGGTAGAGGCAATTCCAGTTAGAAATGAGACTAACACTGTAGTTATTAAATTTATTGAAGAGAATATACTATCTAGGATTGGATGCCCCCAACAGAAAGTTACAGTCAATGCAACATCATTCAACAGTGTGAAAATGTGTGAAATTTTCCAAAAATACAAAATTTTGTTGCATCATTCAACCCCCTACTATCCACAAGGAAATGGACTAGTAGATTCTTCAAACTAGAGCCTGGTTAAAGTCATTAAGAAAACACTGGAAGACCACAAAAGGAGTTGGGACAGTCATCTCATATATGTAGTTTGGGAAAAAAGAATATCTCCAAATAGGTCAATAGGTAAATCTTTATTTCAGCTTGTTTATGGTAAGGAAACCATATTTCCTACACATCTAACTTTTCCTATCATGAGATTTTTATAAGAAGCAAATGAAGAAGCTGATGATTTTTCTAGGAGAATCAATGAGATTATAAAACTTAATGAAAACAGAGATGAAGTTCATTATAAGCTTTGGAAATATTAGAACAAAATGAAAAGTCTGTTTGACAGAAAGGCTAGAGAAAGAGATTTTAAAGAAGGAGATTTAGTATTAAGATGGGATGCAAGAAGGGAAGATAAAGGAAAACATGGAAAGTTTGATAATATCTGGTTTGGACCTTTTAGCATTGTAGAGGTTAAAGGAAACAACAACTTTATCTTGCATAACTTGGAAGGACAATATTCCTCATTGCCTGTCAATGGGAAATATTTGAAGAATTATATCCAATATTGAGATTCCTTCATTCATTCATCATTTTTACATCACCGAAATTTTTTTTTTTTAAGAAGTGTGTGATTGTTTTCAACAGAGACCCCATTAGCTCGAGGAGAAGGCACATGGATCTGCAAGTCCTTTGCATCCTGCAGGAGGAAGCAGTCCCCAGTTGGATTCGATTTTGTAACATAAAGAGTTTTGATAAGTTATATATAAATAAAAGAGGGTATAAAAATAGAATAAAAGAATGAAAATATCAAAATAGTTGAAAAAAAATATGAAAAGAACCCCATGAAAATAAAAACAAATGTACAAGTGAGCGAGCTCAAATGCCACATGAAATAATTCATGTTTGAATCATATAGTATAATCATGATCAAACATGCTTAAATTTATGTTCTTAGATTACGAAATAATTCAACCAAACTGTTTAATCTTGGTTGAAATTAGAACATAAGATAAATTAGAGAAAAAGGTGACGAAATATTTTAAACTTGGTCAATTGCATTATGCACTATAATAGGGTTAAGAGTTACTTTAGGAAATAAAAGGGGGCATGTTAGATCAAAAGTGCCCCTACGGATTTAAATTATGCTTTGATAAATTTATTTTGGTTAAATTATGAACTAATGATGTCATTTAAACATGATTAGTGAGATGTAATAAGCATTAAACTTGAGTTTTGTTATAATTTCGGGAGACAATTTGATGTTTTGACGGCTTGTGATATCAGAAGAGCAATTTTCAACGACAATGGTTTTCCCCACCAAGATCAACGGTAGGGAAACCAATTCGCACCCCCTCTTCCCATTTCCTATTAATGTCCGGGGGGGGTTGGGGTCCGAAAAGTGGTATTTCTTTTCCTATAACCCATGCAACATGGCTCTCCCACATGACTTCGCACCACCCCCATCCAAAACCACTTACCATCATGCCCCCCTCCACCCCAAAATCCGCCTATCGCTCCTCCGATCCCACCAACGGTCAATACGTCACCTCCCGCACATTTCCTTCTCCTAATCACATCATGCCACTTGTCAATCTAGCACTCTCTCACGTCCTATTCCCATTACCATTTTCCTTTTATACGGTTATCCATTACAATATTCTCATTGCCCATTAATACACCTAAGTCATGTTCAATAATCATTCCAATCTTAATGATAATTGATCAAAGTCTATAAAATCACCTTAACTCATCTCACGTGACTCTCCTACCTACTTTGTTACTGTTTTTAAATCACAGGTACTGTTTTAAGTTTTCGTAACCTCTATTGCCAGCACCTGTCAATTTCAGTAATTCAGAGACTAGATACCCTTGACAAAGATTCATTTCTTATCCAAGTATCTGTTCAAGCCAAAGATCTTTCCTCTTATATCAATTTCCTTCTCAAACCCCTTAGTCATGGCACCAAATGGAAAGGGCCAATCCTTTAGCAGTAAATCAAAGAGTGAGGATAACCCTAAGATCTTTGCTACCCTAGACCTAGATGACATGCCATTAGGAGACCAACATTTCAAGATTGCTGATGTTGAGTGTGAATTGGACTTGTTCGAATTACATTAATGGTTGAAGAAAACTTACCTAGACCAGTAAGATGACATTAACCTTTGGGAATTCCTGTTACCTATGTTTATCTTTCCACAGACATATTATTTCTGTGATCTGGTCATGTGGTGTCAAGCCAGATACAATACATTGCAAAGAACCATTGTGGCCTAGAATAGAGACATTCTGATCTCAATTACACCTGACACCATAAACTATATGTTGTTGATTCCTCAAAATGACTCCCTTAGCCATTTTTCTGCAGCAGTTCTTATGCACTTGTATCATAAGTTCACCTTTCCTCAGAGAGCCCAGATTTTTGATATTTTCCTTCCAGAAGACTCTCAGCTTCCTAAGAAAAATCCCCCTTATCCAGCTTCTATGTTCCTAGAAAAAGCCAAATAGATAATTTCCTTAGTTTCTTTCCTTTTAGGGTATTCATCAAACGAGTGGATAGATGAGCCTATTCTAGGATTTCTATCTATTTTCTCCAATGAGAACAAGCCAACATTCATGTTCAATTTTAGACAATTTCTGGTTGATAATATGCATGAACAGATGATGAATATTACTATAGAAGGCATGTTTAATTATGCATATGTATTAGTCTATATGTTTCTTTTTCAGCAGGGATATAAGTTTCCCATAACTCTACGTAAGCAAGATGATTAGGGCATCAACCAATTAGTGATACAGTGGAATTCATTAGTCAGGAAAAACTCAACAGAGTTTAAGTTTGCAGACTTCATAGATATTTTTGTTCATACAGTTGGAGGGATTCTTAGCAGTCAGAGTGAGCCAAGGATTATTTCAGATATTAAAAGAGTTTTTCACTTGAGTGAGTAGACAAAGACTGGAGACTAGTATTTATACTAGAATTATACAGAGATAAGGGTATATGGATGTAATTTGGCTCCCTACAAGTTGCCTGAATATGTTCCAATGAGCATTTCTCTCTGGAATATATAAGGCAAATGATCAGTATGGATGAAATCTATTTTGTCTTAGGTAAAAGAAAATCACAATTCAAGATCAAGACTCAAGTAGGACCATTCATATGTAATACTAGAACAGTAGGAGATGAGGCAGATTCAATCATCAAGCAATTCAACTTTCTGCCTAGTTTCACCTGGTCATATGATACATTCCACATTATTTATAATTTAAGGGTGGAATTCAAATCAACACCTTATAATCATACCCCCAGACCAGAGATTGAGAATTTTATGAATCGAGGTCGGTGGGAGGAAAATACACTACAAGAAGTAGAAGAGCATATTTTGTCTACAACTACCCTCCACACTCTAGTACCTCAAGATAAACAGGGGAAAAGTCAAAGATAATAAACTTCATCTCCACCCTGTATAGAAATAACTGCACAACAATTCATTATTCAACAGAAAAAGTAGAGGACACATATCAAAGATGTGACCATTTAGATAAAGGAAAAATAACAAACTATTATTATGAGTGGTTTATAGTTTTCCATAGGGTCAGAGAAACACCTCCCTGACACCCCATCCTCTTCAGCCTCACAAAATCCTTTAAAAAATTCACAGTCAATAGAATTGGGTGAACATGATGATCCCAATATTTACAATAAGTTTTTGCAGATTAAGAAGAAAAATGAAACACTCAAAAATAGCACTTATGCTCAGTTTTGGAAGCATACTTCTACCTCCTAGCACAAGTTGTTAACAGCATTTGATAGTGAGAAAGGATGGATGCAAATGGCATTCTTACAGGCTCAAGTACCATCTCCCAAAACTCATGCAGATTATAAGAAGACTATCTTCTCACTTGATGCAAAGCAAATACATCCCATTGATCAAATGGATATTCATAGACAATCTGGAGAAATGATTTTCTCCACTTTAACAAATATTTATATAGAACTTTCAAAGTTAAGGACGTCTCTCACAAATGTCTAGACACAATTAAGACTAGAGAAAATTTCTTCATTAACAAAGGACACCAAATCAAAACATTGGAAGATTTGGTGATCAAGTTGGGTTATGATCCCAGTGATGTCAAAGAAGTGGAGGAGATCATCAAGAAAAAGAATGGAGAGATAGTAGCACTCAGGAAACAACTAAAGTTACCTTCTATAGAAGATCAACAAACAAACGAGATTGAAGAAAGTGAGCAGCATAAAGAAGACATGCTCAAATTGATCATTGAGAAAAATATATAGATAAAGGAGATGAAGAAACAAATAGAGAAGCTACTTAAGGAAAAATAAGATGCTTCACAATTGATTGTAGCTCTAGTAACAACCATATCAATTATAGTTGCATGGACAGCAGGGGAGTCTACGTCAGCACCAAATGATTTGAATAAAGTTGTGCAGGACCTGACTCTTTAGAGACAAGAAAACAATAAGCTCCAGCATAAGCTAAAGAACCTAAAAGAACAGAAAATAAAAAATGATACCCTCTTGGTTGAAGAGATGCATAAATCTCTCAAAATTTCCAAGAAGATAGATAAGTTAAAAAATTAGTCACTGATGGCTCAAACCTTGGCTCAAGCCAAGGAAAGAATTTGGGTGGATATCAATCATGCCATAACTGAGGTTTGACCATCCATTCTAATTATTTTTAGACAAAAAGAGTCAAGTGATATGTGCCAGACAACAATTGAAAAAGTCAAAAAAAAATTGGGACAAAAACCATTTCAGGCTACATCTATGATCAAAGTGTTGAACTCAAAGACTAGAGTAGAGTTGGAGCAGATTTAGATTGTTGATTGGACAAAGACAATCCTACAGATCAAGAAGGTATTGCAAAAAAAGAAATTAATGACTCAATTGGAGACTACATGTCAAGCTCTGGAAAATGTTGTCAGGAGATTTCATACTAATTTCAATTTTCTCAATCAAAGAGGATTGCCAGGGTTAGTAGCACCCAATAATAGATTAATTAGCTTGGAAGATTATTGTGAGAAGCTTTACACTATTGCAACAGATAGAACCAAGTTTGCAGCTACCAAAGGACATGTCATAGGTAAAGATTTCATTGAAGAATTCGAGTTTGATTTTGTTGGCATTATGACACAGTTTTGGTGCTATGACATAGGTGTCATCCTTGATGGCAACTCATTCAAATGACAGATCATAGTTCAGGATCACAGAATGAAAGAAAAAGAGGTATACGCAGGTTCCCCTTGACCAAACCACGTATACACACAGGTTCATAGACCAAAAGGCGTGTATGCGTATACACGCACTTTCATGCAAGGAAAAGTGCGTACATGGTGGAAAACTTTGTTTTGGTCCATGGTATTTGGTCCTTGGTATTTTGACCCATGGTATTGGTCCAAGGTATCTTGTCCGAAGTGTTGACCCTAGGTATTTGGTCCAAGGTATTGATTCTAAGTGGTTTTGGACCATGGTATTGAGTAAGGCCTAAGACTATAAAAGGAGAAGGAGATCATTAGGCAAGGGCACTCAAGTATTGAATATCTAATGAAGAGCAAGATCTAGAATACTGGTCATTGGGTTATGATGCATAGCTGGATCTGAATCAAGGAGGAACCTGAGTGCTTGAAGAAGGATAAGTTCTATTGATGGGTCAAGATCTTAAGGCTTGAAGAGAAGTATCTTTGTGTGGTTTTTGATCTTTTATCTGAATAATTGGTGCATGTCGTAATCTGTAAATATGATGATCTGGCTATAACTGATGTCTGAATAGTGGTAAAGGTTAAGTCATCTTTTATAGATCTGTATGCAGGTTCAATATAGCAAAGGAGCACATACATGCTGGTAAGGCATTTCAAAACTGTGTATATGCAGGTTCAACACATTGAAGTAGTGTACACCTCATAAAATATGTTTTAACTACTTCTGTTTACTGTTGCAGTGTTCTGGGTTCTGGATTGGGTTCTGGTTACTATTACTTTGTTTTGGTTACAACATTTAGAAAAGTTATTGTTTGATTCAGTTTTGGTTGGTGCAAAGGAGATTGGTTGATGTAGATATATTTGATGTTTGATTGATGTTATTGGTGGATCCAGCCTGAAAATTTATGAAATGTGGTCCCTGGAAG
The DNA here is from genome assembly GCA_031772625.1 of Pinus tabuliformis. Taxonomy (NCBI): domain Eukaryota; kingdom Viridiplantae; phylum Streptophyta; class Pinopsida; order Pinales; family Pinaceae; genus Pinus; species Pinus tabuliformis. The sequence goes on along the minus strand of CM062819.1, from coordinate 1,745,389,869 downwards.
AAAATAGAAGGTTGTAGCCTTATGTACATCAGCATCTACATACTAGTAAACACACCAGCGAGTACAAGAGCTAAGAGGTTTGTAGCTCCCTTCCAGGAAAATATGGAGAATGAGAGAAGGTTGTAGCCTTCTGCAGATAGAAGCCTGCGTACTGGTATAAGGCTGCACCAATACAAAATTTGTGAAAGAAGTTTATTATTAAAGAAAGATAGAGATGATTGCAGCAGGTGGTTTTTCACCAACATTGGGTTTCCACCTTATATCTTGTGTTCATGTATGTGATTTCCTGTTCTGTTTACTACATCTGATTACTGGTTATATGGTTCTGCTACACAGATTAAAGATCTTATACGCTAGTTGCTTTAAACACAGTTTAGTATACACGTGGGTTTCATTAACAGAAGTAGCATATATAAATCTATTTATAGAAATGAAATATTGATAATACTGATTCACCCCGCCCCTCAAGTATTATTTCCAACAATTGGTATTAGAGCTGGTCCTTCAGAAAAAGCTTGATCGCTTGAAGGAAGATCTATCATCATGAGTACCTACGAAAGAGAAGGATCCATTAGACCACCAATCTTCGATGGGAGCAACTTCGTCTATTAGAAGGTAAGAACCATAGTCTATCTTCAATCTCTTGGAACAGAAGTTTGGGAAATCATGGAAGGAGGATACAGATTTACATTAGCAATTCCTACAGATACTACAAGTAAAAAGTAGTATGAAACAAATGCCAAGGTTGTCAACACATTATTGGGGAGTCTGTCACAATCAAAATTTGTCAAGGTTATGCAGCTCAAAACCGCCAAAGAAATATGGGACAAGATCGTTCTAAGCTATGAAGGAGACGATTAGGTAAAACGTGCAAAACTACAATCTCTCAGAATTCAATATGAAACTCTCAAAATGCACAATGATGAAAGTATAGCTAATTACTTCTTATGTATAGATGAGATTGTTAATCACATGAAAAACTTGGGTGAAGAGATAAAAGAAGTTACTGTAGTTGAAAAGGTTTTGAGATCCCTGTCTTCTAAGTTTGAATCAAAAGTTTTTGCCATAGAAGAAAAGTAGAATCTTCAGAGTATTACTATGACACAGCTGCACAGAATCCTAACTGCTTTCAAAATGAGAAAAGGGGGTCCATCAGATATGAGAGAAGCCGCATTCAAGGCTTCGGGAAAACAAGATCTCAATGAATCAGGACACATTTCAGGAGGAGAGGAAGAAGCAAACTTTGTCAAGAACCTTCAACGAGGTTTTGGAAGATTCAAAGTTAAACTACCTTTCAAATGCTTTGCTTGTGGAAGAGTCGGTCATTATGCAGCCAAATGTCCTCATAAAGATAAGCTGGATAAAGGTAAGGAGCCGGCAAAATGGAATAGGAAACAAAATGTAAGTAAGAAGATCTACTATACACATGAAGATATGAATGGTTTATCAAATAGTGATGAAGATGAACATGGTAATGATTATAGAATTTTGATGGATTTTGAAGATGATGATTTCTTGGATGCTTTAGATGAAGATGGTCTCTATGAAGAAATTTCTAAACTTAAAATCTATTTAGAAGAAAAGAGTATGATTATAGATACTCTGACATTCAAGCTTGCTAAAAGGGAAAAACACAATGAAAAGTTAGAATGTGAAATTATGGGTCTAAGAAAGGATATTGAGAAAACAAAAGCTCTCAATCTTAGATTTGCTAAAGGATTAGAAACTTTAGATGAAATTATCAAAGTGCATCATTCTCCTCTGATAAAGGCAGGTCTTGGATATACAGAAGAAGCATCTCAAGCATAGAAGCCATCAACCTCCAAAATCTATCTTGATGCAGCAAGGAGAAGTGAACAGGTTGACAATCGTCAGCAAAGGCATAAAGTAGATCACCAGGTAAATCAGGTTCAATCTACTTCAAGGATGAACAGAAGCTACAACCTACCTCAGGTAAATCATTTTGCTTCAAGAATGAATGTCAATGGAAACTACAATCATCAGGTCAGTAGATTCGATAATCGCAAGAATTTCTTTAATGGCCAATGTTTTTCATGTCATAACTTTGGACACAAAGTTGCTCAATGTGTTGCTTACAAGACCATCATGACTAGAGAAGCACAAAATCAAAGGAATGTGAATGGGATCATGAAAAGGACCTACAATAAATTTTCTGCTTTTGAAAATGAAATAGAATGCTCTATCTGTAACAACTTCGGTCATGAAGATTCTGAATGCAAGAGTAAATTTCGGTAAACATCTCACAAGGAGCAAGCTTCATTGGGTCCCAAAACATGGAGAAAGAAAGAATCACAAACAGAAAGATGTGGTATAGCCTTATATGTAGAAGGATAAGAAAATCAGTGGTACATTGACAGTGGATGCTTGAAACACATGACAGATGATAAAGAAAAACTTCAGTCATATAATGCCTTAGAAAAGGAAAAGAAGGTCTCATTTGGTAATGACACTTCTGCAGTCATAAAAGGTAAAGGCTCTGTTCTCCTAAAAGAAAAAGTTAAAGATGGGAATGTTGTGTATGTAGATGGTCTAAAGCATAATATATTAAGTGTCAGTCAAATGTGTGATCAAGGAAATGAGGTAGTATTTTGATCAAATGGATGTGTTGTTCGTGAGCTTGATACAAGAGAAACAGTGATCAAAGATGTAAGAACTCCAAACAACCTGTACATACTCAAGGGGGGACAACATCAGTGCTACCTAAGCCAAAACGATGAACATTGGCTATTGCACAGAATATTGGGGCATCTAAGCTTCCCTCAAATAAAAAAAGCATGCAGATACAAGGTTGTTCATGATCTTTCAGATATCAACATTCTAGAAAATACAATATGCAAATCATGTCAATTTGTTAGGAAAACTAGAGCACATTTCCCTGAGAAGGAAGGATCAGCTAGTAAGCCTTTTGAACTTGTTCACACTGATTTATGTGGTCCATCTAGTAAAAAGTCACCTTGTGGAGAAGAATACTTCATATTGTTCATTGACGACTTTTCCAGAATGTGTTGGATAGGACTTCTAAAGCATAAAGATGAAGCTTTCAAAAAGTTCAAAGCCTTCAAAGCTTTGGTTGAAAATGAATCAGATCGCAAAATCAAATGCCTCAGGTCTGATCAAGGAGGGGAATTTACCTCGGATGAATTCTTTGACTTCTGTGAAGAACATGGAATAAGAAGGGAATTCTCTACAGCAAGAACTCCTCAACAAAATGGAGTGGTAGAAACGATGAACAGAACTGTTCAACAACTAGCTCGTGATATGCTAGATGAGTCTAGAACTCCTGCAACCTTCTGGGGAGAAGCTGCATTTGCTGCCGTCACTATATTCATCAAAACAAACGTCCAGGTAAAGAACACTCAAACTCCACATGAACTTTGGTATGGTAAGACTCCTACTATAAAATACTTCAAAGCTTTTGGAAGAAAATGTTACATTAAAAGGGCTGATGAAAAACTTGGCAAGTTTGAAACTAGAGCAGATGAAGGCATTCTCCTTGGTTACTCTTCCCGAAGTAAAGGATACAAGTGTTATAGTAAAAGACTTGGAAAAATTGTTGAAAGTATTGATTGTTGTGGTTGATGAAGCAGGAAAAAATCCAAAGCAGGTAAAAACTGAAGATTATGAAGAAAATGAGGACTATCCTTCCACATCAAATCAGACAAATTCTGAAGAAGAAACCAATGAGGCACCAGAAGAACAGATAAGAGTAGAAGAAAAGACTCCATCCAGGTATGTTCAGAAGAATCATCCGAAGACTCAAATTTTGGGGCAGAAAGAGGTAGGAGTGCAGACAAGAAGGACTATTAGAGAAGCTTCAATCTATCTAGCATTGCTTTCCTCCGTTGAACCACAAAATGTAAATGAAGCATGCAAAGATGAATGTTGGGTCAAGGCCATGAATGAAGAACTTGAGCAGATTGAAAAGAATAATACTTGGAAATTGGTTCCTAGACCTAATGATAAGAATGTCATAGGAACCAAATGGATATTCAAAAACAAGTTGAATGAAAATGGAGAAGTTATTAGAAACAAGGCCAGACTTGTTTGTAAAGGGTATGCTCAATAAGAAGGTATAGACTTTGAAGAAACTTTTGCACCTATTGCTAGACTTGAAGCCATAAGGATGTTCCTTGCTCTTTCTAGTTTTCAGAAGTTCAAAGTATATCAAATGGATGTGAAATCTGCCTTTCTTAATGGAGACCTAGAAGAAGAAGTGTATATTGAGAAACCAGACAGATTCATCCTTGGAAATGATCCAAAACTTGTATGTAGACTTAGAAAGGCTCTTTATGGTCTAAAACAAGCTCTAAGGGCCTGGTATTATCGTCTTGACAAATACCTTCATCAACAAGGTTTTTCAAAAGGATCAGCTGATAGCAATCTATATATAAAAATTGACAATGATAGATTGCTAATACTTGTTGTGTATGTTAATGATATCATTTTTGGTAGCAATGAAGAAGCCATGAGTCAAAACTTTGCCTTGGTAATGCAGAAAGAATTTGAAATGTCCCTGCTTGGTGAGCTCACATATTTCCTTGGCTTACAGGTTCAACAAAATAAAGATGGTATTTTTTATCACAAACCAAGTACCTCAAGCAGATCTTGAAGAAATATGGCATGGAAGATTCTAAACCAGTATGTACCCCTATGGTAACAGGATGAAGCCTCAGCGCAAATGATGAATCAGCAGCAGTACATCAACCAACCTATTGATCCATGATTGGTAGTCTGCTCTATCTAACAGATATCTGACTAGACATCATGCATGGAGTGGGAATAGTTGGAAGATTCCAAGAAAATCCAAAGGAATCACACTTGCAGGCAGTCAAAAGGATCTTCAAATATCTTCAAGGAACTCAGAATTTTGGCTTATGGTATCCTAGGGACACAGATCTTAAACTTCATGCATACACAGATCCAGATTGGGCAGGAAGCGTGGATGATAGAAAAAGCAGTAGTGGTGGTGCATTCTATATGGGTTCCAGATTAGTGTCTTGGAGCAAGAAACAAATTTCAATTGAATTATCTACCACTGAAGCAGAATATGTGGCTGCTGCATCTTGTTGCACACAACTCCTTTGGATGATGCAAACATTGCAAGACATTCAGACTACATGTACTCCACCCATCTCCATTCTATGTGATAATACAAGTGCAATCAGTATTTCAAAGACTCCAGTCATGCATTCCAAGACCAAGCACATACCTATCAAATATCATTTTCTCTGGGAACAAGTGCTTGAACAAAAGGTCAAATTGGAGTATGTTCCCTCCAAGGAACAGGTTACTGATATATTCACCAAACCACTGCCCAGAGACAAATTTGAATACCTCAGACAGAAGCTGGGAGTAGTTGATGCATCATCTTGTTGTTGACACTTATCTGTTTCAAAGAACAGTGGTTGTACGCGAGTTTCATGAAGCGTATCCACATACATATTCCGGTTTCTATGGATATAGCCATGTATATAGCCATGTATATGTTGGTTTGAAGAATATCAGTGGGCCAGACTCAGGATGAAAAGAGTCTGATATGGGTCTGACAGTGATCATCTAGCATAGGTTTAGGGGGAGCATGTACTTCTAATAATGCATTGTTGGCATTACCTTAGAAGATCATGGTAGAATTTCACAGTTTTTTTTTATTCAGGTGGAACAGGTGCAAAGGGAGAGCATGGTTGCTGGTCTAGACAGATGTTGCTGATGATAGTTATTGATGACTATCATAGTCTTGTTTTAGATATTTTGTCTCTATGTCATGTATATCTTTTATTATCAAGGTCATGTAACGACCCATTTTGTTTCCCCACTATGCTTGGGATGGATGATGTAATGTTCTTGTTTTATCATGTATAAAATATTGGTATATCCCCACTTGGTTGGGTGGATAAGTCAATCTTGGTATATCCCCTCTTGGTTGGGAGATGGATGTATGTATGAGCCTTTGTGTTATTGGGAAATCTAGTGTCTATTCAGAGCTGCTAGTACCACTAAGACGGGTAGCTATCTTAGAAACAAACAGATTAAAGTTACTTGATTTTCCTTTACGAGAGAGAGATGGGAAAGAAGCAGAGAGTACCAACCTCAGCCTTCCGCTTGGCTCCTTGTTTATTTCCTTTCCCCTTTGACAGAATCTCGCCATTGCTTCCTTACCTGTCCAGCTTCAAAGAGCACCTGTAGATTCATAGTAGCATAATACCATCAAAGCATAGAGATATTTCACTGTAAACAATATAGGATCAGATATATATCGACCATACAAATGCATATAACAAATACAGTATTCAGAGATACACAAGAATATGGAGGAAAACTCAAATAGCTTTATTAGTAAAATTCATAGAAGAGAGGATTACAACCACTTGGTCTAACCCAGCGCCATCCTCCCAGCTTGAAAGCCCTCTTCACCTCACATAAAGCAAGATCACCCAACAATGTCTTCAAAGAGAAACCAACAGGACCTCTTTGCAAATTACCAAATTCCAACCTTTGGATCTCTTGGATGAGGGATCCATTTATAGATATTTTCAGGGGGTGAGTCAGCTTTTGGGATTTTGATTAGTTTCATCTCTCTGATAGTTCTTGGTTCCACATGGAGATTTTAGATCTCTTACTCATCCTTGGGTGAACTCAGAAAGGCAAGTGTCAAATGAGAAGTTTCTAGAGGATTCTCTGGGTTTCCACCTAGCAAACTGCTTGTGCCATTTGTCTTCTCTCGCTCATTGCACCCTATGAAAGGGATTTCCAGTATGCATCGCACTTTTTGCATGTGGTAGGTGAGATGCATCACACCTTTAGCACTGGGCAGTCTGTATGGTCCTGCTTTGACCAGTTCTTAGTAGCTTTTCATGGAGAACTTTTCGGAGATGATGTAATCAGTTCACCTTGCTCCTTTAGGGTATGAAACAACACTTTTAGGGACTTAGAAGCCCTTGGTTTATGGACATATGTGATTGGGGTTGCAGTGCCCAAATATGTATATAACATTTGCCCCATAAAGCATGAGGTCATAAATCTTTTGATTTCGGGTGAAATGCTTTATAATGAGGATCTGAGGTTTTTCACACTGGAAGGTGACCTGTAATAAGATACAATACAATACATTATCTTCATAATATTTTCATGATCTAGCTGAGGTGGTCATTCCCATGCTCAGCTTGATAAATTCATTTTCATGTACATAGGACAGACAACAGTCTGTGTGCAGACTGATGACTCTGGTAGAGCCATCATCCCTTAGTTTGGATGATTATCTATGCAGCAATGATGTACATTTGATGTCTTTATTTTCCTGATTATATCGCAGCCCGGATGGATGAAACTAGATCTGGGGTCTTCAAAAATTGTTCAATCTTCGCCCGAAAGTACAAGTCGATCCATGTGAAAAGATGTTCTAATGTCGCACATGGAAGGACATCGCCTGATTACCAGCCAATGATGTAAGTTGTTAACAGACGTGAGAGGAATCACCAATGATGATGATGACCCTCAAGGTACTGCAGTACAATTCGTGTGGTGTGAATACATGAGTTGATGTTGAACACCAAGCAAAATCTTTCGTTCGAAGGCCATTAGTGTAAACCTGTCGCCGGAAGCGAGAAACTTGCCATTGAGGCATGCAAGCTTCAAAGTACTGGAAGGGTTGTCCCTAGGTCGGCTTCTTAGATAATGCGTTGATGTTGACAAGAAGTGATCCGTCGTAGGAGGGCATTAATGGATCCCACATCTACGACACGGAATGGAGCAAATGATTTTGTAGAGGTGAAAACGATCTGATGACCAAGGTTCAAGATGGAGGTCATTAAAGAATGAAGCATGAAGGTATTGTAGTGGATGAGACACAAGCTGGGTAGGTGAATTCTCTGAGCAACTTCTATTGAACATATCGACGACACTGAAATGGATTGGTAGCGTTAACCCCAAAAGTGGATGGTACGGTGGACCAATGGTGATATGACCAACGAACGGAATAACCCAACCCGACTCAATCATGGTGATGGAGTGAAAGTGTCATGTTTAAGAGCGACTTGCTACCAATAAAATTTCTTCAAGTTTTCTTTCCAATTTTCCCCAGTCATTTCTGACCAATACCTCTTTATTTTTTTCAAGCTTGAGGAGGATAACATATGCTTGTTCTATAATTTTCCCTTCGGGAAAACCCGTCACTATGTTTTAACGAGCCTAGCGACAGTGAAACTCGTTCTTGTCTGAATGGACAAGTTTGTCGCTATTGTTTTAACGAGTTTAATGACAAGGATAACTCGGTCCTTTTCAATTTTAGAGAGTCTGAAAAGAGACAGAAAGAAGACTCCAATATTCCTTTTTCATAACATAATCCCTTAAGTCCGAAAAAGTATAAAACAATGCGAAAGGGATGACTTTTCGATAGTTTTAACGAGCCGAACAAGACAAACGCTCGATATTTTTGTGTAATAATCCCTCAGGTCCAAAAATATTAAAATCTATAGGAGGGATAGCACTTCCAATCACTTTAACGAGCTGGAGAAGCCAATCGCTCGACAATCTTTTCATATTTTACGAGTCGAATTAAAAGAGCTTAAAGGAGACTCGTTTTTTGAGGCACGAGTGATGTTTTCAGATAGCGGCTGGTTCCAGGTAAGGTTTGGAACTTTCCAATCACGGCAGTGTAAAAAGGTGGCTAATAGGATCACTCGTCGCAGTTGTTCCTCAAAAGGGGTAAACAATCAAATGGAGGTGAATGATCGGCAACAACAGAGTGGAGGTGATGGTAAGAACACGACCAAGGCTCAAAAGCTGATGATAATGCATTCACAATGGTTATTTACCGAAGATGGGTTCATTTTTTAATGAGCTTAAGCTCTGGTGGAACATATGCTAATTTCTAGGTTTAATTTTTAACGAGCTTGAACTTCGCGTAAAACTGCTCGTGCCAATCGTATAATAAGGATGTCTCATCGATAGGTTCATTTTTTAGGGAGCTTGCACCATTCAAAATTATGCTCCGACTCCTTTCATTATGTAAGCTAGGAATGACCAATCTTATGAGTTTAAAGGGTTAACAACCTACAAACTAGGAAAATAAATGGTCGCTTTTCACTTTCACGCAAAAAGTTTGCATGCCCCCAGGTATAGCGAAGTAGAGTTTCCTAGGTTACCCCTCAATTTGTAGACAAAACACTTGTTCTATCAAGAAAGGCCTACCTTTTCAGGTTACCCTTCAATTTGCAGACAAAACATTTGTTCTATCAGGAAAGGCCTACCTTTTAACAGAGGTATCTTATTTCGGTCTAATCCCATTTTCCTAAACGGATGGGTGTGTCAGACCAGTCATATATCCTCTGCGGAAACCTACCCTATACTTGAAGTTTTCCTCTCGAAGCAGGCCAGGGTGCATGCCCTTTGGGTTTCAGTCTTGACCACCGAATCACTCGTGCTCATCAGGTGGATGGACTGGAGATTGATGAGACATTCCTTGTGCAAAAAGACCTGTTAGGGATGGCATTTGACTATTAGCTATGTGTGAACCGAGGAATGAAAGTTGCTCTATGAGCTGGACCACTCCTTCTTCATGTGGAAAACACATTACTCAAAAGAGTGAGGAGACGATGGCTCCCATACTATAAATGTAGTTGTGCCCAAGGAGTAGATTGTAATCTAAAGGTCCTTGGACTACCATTATGCTCAGATAAACGATTTTCGTTCTCAAAGTTATAGGAAAATTTGGAAGGATCCCTAACGGCCGACTACTTCCTTTATCAAAGCCTATCAGATATCGCATCTCAGGCAAAAGCGATGGCGAACCAAGCGCTTTCCAAGCAGTTGAGGAAAGGATACTCACAGAAGCCCCTTCATCTATGATGGTACCAACCATGACCATTTTGTAAGTTTGCACTATGATTTGAAATGGTACATTAGATGGTAAATGGGGTCTGCCTAGTAGATTCCAATCGAAGGAAACAACTAGGTTGCTTAGAGGCGGGACCAAATAAACAGCTGGATACAAATACGACGAATTTCCTTCTTGCAGTAAAGGAATGGGCAGATTGCCCCCATGTTCATCGGAGTCTGTGTTTACGAAAAGAATTTGAATGGTGTTGTTCTCATTCTCTTTGGTGACTATATCATCTGAAGGTAAATCTTCTGAAGTCAAGATGGGGTCAACTGCCGTCTCGACCTATTGACTTTGGTCCGATGTGGACTTAGAGGGTTTATCTTCAATGATAGGTGCTTCGACCGACTCCAAAGGTGGGTCAGTCAGATTTTCAACTAGCAATGGATTCGGCAAGAGTTTCTTGTACCCAGGAGGGAGTCACTGTGGTGATATAGGATGATTATCCAAGACTCTTTTAGCTTTGTCCAGGAAGGGACAACGGTGGAGGGCATGGTTGCCTTCACACAGTCTGCAAGGAAATTTAGATTTTCCTTTTTGTCTGGTGACTTTGCTTTCACTAGTTGATGGTGCACTTTCAACATGATCGTCAGAGGTTGATGACACTGGATTGTGCAAGCGGGGAGACCAGTCCCTTAGGATCCGTGGGATGCAAGGACAATCTCGGTGATAGTGGTCTCCTTTGCAGATGACACATGGAGATTTAGGTTTGGATGGTGCAGTGTGTGGATTTTCGCTAGATGATGCACGGTTGCCCCTTTTTGCCGTTGGCTCCTTCTTCTTCTTCTCCTTCCCCTTCTTCTTCTTCTCAGTTACTTGGTTTTTAGTTTTACTATCTTTACCAAGTGAAGAGGAAGAAGGAGAGGGAGAGACAAACGAAGTAGAAGGTTGGGGGGAACTCTAGTATCATCTAGTTGCTGATTCGATTGTTCAGGAATCACAGTGCTTTGAACGACAGAGGTCAAGAAAATCCATATCGGCAGGCCAATTGTTAGTCCTGGAAGGGATAATGTGGCCATATGAGGTGCATCAACATCTCCCCAAGAGGAGAAACGACTAGGACTTCCCCCAAGGGGAAATCCTTGGTTGGTGGACTCCATTTTCTCAACCTAAGACCAACGAGGGAACAGTGACGTTACTCCGATTAAAATAAATTTTAGATGCTTTGACACAACTTGCTTTTTCACTTTTTAAGAGTCAAGAAAAAGCTAAAGATGACCCTAGTCGCCTTTGATTTTTAATGAGCCTGAAGTAACAAGTGCTCAGCTAGACCTTTTCCTTTAAGGAGTCTGAAAAGGAATGAAAGAGACTACTTTGGAAATCTAGACAGAGGGAATACCAAACCAATCGCAAAACTATAGAATACTTTTTACGGTACGGTATTCAATCTTCTCAAATGCTGTGTTCAGTGCATTGCGATCGATAGGGCGGCAGACACGGCTTCCTAAGGATAAAGGATATAGCCTATTGTGGTCTCCCAATATATACTCGACAGTATGGGGAAGCACAAGTCCGTACTGGCACTTATCGTCTCAAAGAGGAGGAATCACCCAACCTATGATGAAAGTGACAGTTACCAGGCTTTATGACACCAGAATACGTCTCTAGCCTAGACATCTAGATGTTGTGTGTTAGGTTCCAAAGCGTTTTTATGTTCATTAAATTTATTTTACAGTTGATCTTTCATAAGAGATTTGCCTTTCAGGTTCACCGTGATGTAGATATACAATTCCTAAAATGCAATCTAATATGATAAACAGTTGTTTAATCTTCTTTGTGCAATGAAAAACCTAGCTACTAAGGAAAGAGAAATGAAATCTTTTCAACATAGAGCAGAGAGCACAGACTAGATGCACTGTCCTAAATCAAAATCAACAAGCAGTCTAAATGCAAATGCACGTGCATGTATTTTTTTCCGCTTTCTTAATGTGTGAATGACAAAAAGAATGCTAAATACAAATCTGAATTATTTCTTCTTTCAAAGCGACAGTACTAACGATTTTCTTTTCAAAAAACGAAAAGGAGACAAGACGACACTTTTACGATTTTGAATTGAAAACTGCTTTCGACACTTGAAATACTACTAATTCAGATCAAATACAAGAGTAACAGTATAATCGACTATCAAGAACAATGGGATTCTTTTCTTTGACTGAAAACGACACTTGCGACACTTCCAAATCAAAAGACGACAGTTCGATTAAGCTACTTCTTTGTAAAAGAGAACTGTAAATGGCGCACAATACATAAAAAAATTCACAATTCTTTGTACAATAGAGGTTGGATGATGCAAAGAAGGGGGTTTCAACAGTGGTCTACTAATCACAGATAGCAAAAAATCCCGAATAAAACTGAAGACAGTGAAGAAAAACCAAAATCTAGATGCAGATCTAGTCTTGTCTGATCATCGCACCTGCAACACAGGGAAATAGGGATGCATCCCACCTACTGCACATGGGAGGTGTGATGCATCCAGATTTCCTAAAGGAGAGGGTGCAATGGTCAAGGAATGAGACTTTAACTTGGTTTTTGGTCATAGTTTGTAGTTTAGTCCAGCGATTTAGGCCGAGCAAATGATAGTCAGTAACAACAAAGTATAGGGCTGATCTAATGAGGTTACTCAAGCTACCTCTACGACACTTAGGATGTTTGCAAGTCAATTTTTAATTTCATAAATAGACCTAGAGATTGACTGAAGCAGCGTTGATCTACTTTGCACTTGCATAGCAAATGCAGTTCGAAGGCTAGCTGGCTTGACTTCAGGCTCTGTCTAGGGTTTATGAATCAAAAAAATAGAGACAAGCAATCAAACTAATCACTCCCCAGTGGAGTCGCCATTTTGTTATCAGGAAATCTAGTGTCTATTCAGAGCTGCTAGTCCCACTAAGATGGGTAGCTATCTTAGAAACAAACATATTAAAGTTACTTGTTTTTCCTTTACGAGAGAGAGGGGAAAGAAGCAGAGAGTACCAACCTCAGTTTTCCGCTTGGCTCCTTGCTTGTTTCCTTTCCCCTTTAACAGAATCTCGCCATTGATTCGTTACTTGTCCAGCTTCAAAGAGCACCTGTAGATTCACAACAGCATAATACCATCAAATCATAGAGATCTTTCACTGTAAACAATATAGGATCAGATATATATCGACCATACAAATGCATATAACAAATGCAGTATTCATAGATACATAAGAATATGGAGGAAAACTAAAATATCTTTATTAGTAAAAGTCATAGAAGAGAGGATTACAACCACTTGGTCTGACCCAACGCCATCCTCCCAGCTTGAAAGCCCTCTTCACCGCACACAAAGCAAGATCACCCAACAACGTCTTCAAAGAGAAACCAACAGCACCTCTTTGCAAATTACCAAATTCCAAGCTTTGGATCTCTTGGATGAGGGATCCATTCATAGATATTTGCAGGGGGTGAGTCAGCTTCTGGGATTTTGATTAGTGTCATCTCTTTGATAGTTCATGTTTCCACATGGAGATTTTAGATCTCTTACTCATCCTTGGGCGAACTTAGAGAGGCAAGTGTCAAATGAGCAGTTTCTAGAAGATTCTCTGGGTTTCCACCTAGCAAACTACTTGTGCCATTTGTCTGCTCTCACTCATTGCACCCTATGAAAGGGCTTTCCAATATGCATCGTTCTTTTTGCATTTGGAAGGTGAGATGCATCGCACCTTTAGCACTGGGCAGTCTGTATGGTCCTGCTTTGACCAGTTCTGAGTAGCTTTTCATGAAGAACTTCTGGGAGATGATGTAATCAACTGACCTTGCTCCTTTAGGGTATGAAACAACACTTTTAGGGACTTAGAATCCCTTGGTTTATGGACATATGTGATTGGGTTGTAGTGCCCAAATATGTCTATAACACTTTGGTGATAGGAAGGTCATTTATGATGTATAGAGTCATGTTCTTCTTGTAGAACATCTTTTTGCAGACCTTGCTTACAGTCAGGGGGAGCATGAACAGCACACTTCAGCATTTCAAAGAATTCAGCATGTACTCAGGGGGAGCATAACCCTTTGCCCTTGATGACAAAGGGGGAGAGTGACTTGGGGTTGCCATCAAGTCTAAAGGGGGAGATTGTTGGCATTATGACACAGTTTTGATGCTATGACACAGGTGTTGTCCTTGATGGCAACTCACTCAAATGACAGATCACAGTTCAGGATCACAGAATGAAAGAAAAAGAGGTATACGCAGGTTCCCCTTGACCAAACCACGTATACACGCAAGTTCGCAGACCAAAAGGCGCGTATGTGTATACACACACTTTCATGCAAGGAAAAGCGCGTACATGGTGGAAAACTTTGTTTTGGTCCATGGTATTTGGTCCTTGGTATTTTGACCCATGGTATTGGTCCAAGGTATCTTGTCCGAAGTGTTGACCCTAGGTATTTGGTCCAAGGTATTGATTCTAAGTGGTTTTGGACGATGGTATTTAGTAAGGCCTAAGACTATAAAAGGAGGAGGAGATCATTAGGCAAGGGCACTCAAGTATTGAATATCTAATGAAGAGCAAGATCTAGAATATTGGTCATTGGTTTATGATGCATAGTTGGATCTAAATCAAAGAGGAACCTGAGCGCTTGAAGAACGATAAGCTCTATTGATGGGTCAAGATCTTAAGGCTTGAAGAGAAGTATCTTTGTGTGATTTTTTAGCTTTTATCTGTATAATTGGCACATGTCGTAATCTATAAATATGATGATCTGGGTATAACTGATGTCTGAATAGTGGTAAAGGTTAAATCATCTTTTACAGATCTGTACGTAGGTTCAGTATAGCAAAGTAGCACATACACGCTGGTAAGGCATTTCAAAACTGCATATACGTAGGTCCGCCTTGAGAAAAGTGTGTATGCACGCAGATTTGACACATTGAAGTAGCGTACACCTCATAAAATATGTTTTAGCTACTTCTGTTTATTGTTGCAGTGTTCTGGGTTCTGGATTGGGTTCTAGTTACTGTTACTGTGTTCTGGTTACAACATTCAAAAAAGTGATTGTTTGATTCAGTTTTGGTTGTTGCAAAGGAGATTGGTTGATGCAGATATATTTGATGTTTGATTGATGTTATTAATGGATCTAGTCTGAAAATTTATGAAACGTGGTCCCTGGTCCCTGGAAGAAAAGAGAAGGTTGTAGCCTTCTGTAGGCCAGCATCTACGTACTAGTAAATACATCAACTAGTACAAGAGCTAAGGGGGTTGTAGCTCCCTTGCAGGAAAAGCTAGAGAACAAGAGAAGGTTGTAGCCTTCTGCAGGTAGAAGCCTGTGTACTGGTATAAGGTTGCACCAGTAAAAAATTTGTAAAAGAAGTTTCTTATTAAAGAAAGATAGAGATGATTGCAGCAGGTGGTTTTTCACCCACATTGGGTTTCCACCTTATATTGTGTGTTCATGTGTGTGATTTCTTGTTCTGTTTACTGCATTTGATTACTGTTTATATGGTTCTGATACACAGATTAAAGATCAACTAACTAAATTATAAGTTTACAAGGTATACGCTAGTTTCTTTAAACACAGTTCCGTATACATGCAGGTTTCATTAACAGAAGTATCATATATAAATCTGTTTATAGAAATGAAATATTTCTAATACTGATTCACCCCCCCCCCCCCCCCCCCCCCCCCCTCTCAATAATATTTCCAACAGATTTAACTATCAAACATGAAATCAAGCACAATTTCATCAACAAGCCAACTTTCGAGAAATATATTGAAGTATATGAAGTTTATAGAAAGCTAATAAATCTTTCTATACCAAATGATGAAAGGTGGGATGAGTTGTGTGATACTATTGAGTAATTTTCTTAATCTCCAATAGACAGACATCAAGATAACTTTTTGGGGGTGTAGTCATCAACCATTTCCTCAAACATAGTTCCAAAAACCTCAGCAGTTTAAGCACTCCTACATTTTTGTACTATTTTTGTAATTAGTTAGATGTTTCTAGAATCGAATATTTTTGTATAAATAAGTTGCAATTCTATGTATTAAGGGTTGAACCCTTGGATGAGTTTTCTAAACAAGAATTGTATAAGACTGAAATTGCTTCACATTAATGAAAGGTTTCTAGATATGCTTGAAACATCTTGTCACTTTGTGAGTTAGTCTCACGTTTTCACTTCATTTTGTTACTCTTCTTGTATTTAAGTTTTTATGAAGAAAATTGGGTAAGAGAAAACTGAATATCAGTCTATCTTAAACCCCCTCTGAAGTTATAATCTATTTTAGAGATTAGTTTATTGGACTATTTGTCTTTATAATCTCCTCTACATTTATAAATTGTCAACCATATTCATAAGATTAAATATATTTTGTTGGGTTGTAAACATTGTTTACTTGCATGCTTTCTTATGATTAACTAAAAATTCAGTCTGAATATTTAGCAAATCATACTCTCTTACAATTATTCCTTTCCATACAGTTTTAAATCAAATTATTGTTCATAGGTAAAGAATTAGCCTTATCTTAATATTTAGTATTAAGAAGCTTTAAGCACATGCCTTAATATGCTCATAACATTGGTCATCCAAAAAATTTTAAAACAAAAAAATATTTTAGATGCCCTCTCATAATTAATTAACCTAGAATTATCTCAGAGGACAACATGCCCTATTTACTAAATTTTCTAAGGTTATAATTGTACAAGTGTTAATACTTTGTTAATGAAACTTAATTCTTGACATGGACTATCTTTCAGCTGTTTCCTTAGTGTCATGAGAGGATTTACTTGTTTCGATAATTATTGAAAGTAATGCGGCTTCAGTTTATGTAATTTTGGTTCACTGTAATTATTTCCGACTCAGTGGGGTTTTCTCTTAATCAAAAGAAAATGTAAGTTTAAATTTTACTTATGCATGTCCTATTTTCATTTTATAGAATATAATCACTGTTTATTAATCTGGAAATTACTTCTATCATTAAGACGATTTTCTCAAAACAAAATATAACCATTTAGATTCTATTGACTATGTCTATGCAAAGTGAAAATTTTACAGTTAACAGATATTTAGTAGAGTTCATACATGACTCAGAAGCAGTCCCTATCTACATCTTTCGGTTATCTTGCTAATATTCCTACTTTGTTTTCTTATTACAACATTTATACCTTTTTCTTGGTGAAAGAAAAACACAGACTTATCACCTATTACAAATTCTCAGGTTCAGAAAAATAACATAACCATAATTCTGTATTCAGATAAATCCAGAAGAAATTTATGATTTGTACATCACCCTCTACAAATTTAAACTCAGACATAAATAAAACTTATATACTTATTTGTCTAAGTCAGTCCACAAATTCACAGGGTGAGAGCTTCTCTGCCCAACCTTGAGAAGGGAAATAACGTCCACTACTCCCCCCGAGCTCCACTCCAGAACAACAAGTAACAATATTCTTTATTCTTGAATCAGGGAATAGACCTCGGGACTGTAGTCCAGTCTTCTAGCCTTTGATTCCTTTTTGTAACGAGGTTAGCCACTAGATCAAGTCCAACTCTGGATGTTCCTTCTATTACTCCACTTCCCCTTCTTTTCCAAAACAGATTGAAACCCCATCCTTTCCACTAAGATCTCCTTTTATCTCCAGGAAGGAAAGGTGTAATTGTTTTAACTATTCCTAACTGCCTCGAGGTTGGAATTCCTTTCCGGTCTCTCTTCTTGAATTCTAAAATTTCATATTATGTATATAAAAAGAAAAACAATATTCTTACTAGTTACATGTCCATCTAAAATGTATTAGACTTTCCAGAGTCTCGTTTACCAACAAAAATAAAATAGTTCTAACTGCTATCCGGGAGGTGTTAGATCTCCCCCTAGGCAAAACACCGTCCTCAGTGTCTACTGTATCCCATGAAACAGAGTGGGATAAGTTTGTCTCAGTAATCTTTATTCTTCCCAAGTAGCTTCCTCTGGGCTAAGGTGCTTCCATTACACTTTAGCTTGGGTGATAACTCGCTTCCGCGGCATTGTTTCTTTCTGATCGAGAATACAAAAGGGTTCTACCAAAAATTCCCCACCTGGTTCGACCTCCCAAAAAACCATTATCACCATTAGTTATACATTTTAGCTCAGTTATAACATAACTCAAATTTCTACATACTTTCTTGCACATCTTGCCAATTAATAATGTTCCTGGGGCATACACATATTTCTTTAATAGTGATACGTGAAACATATTATGTACTTTTATGTGATGAGGAAGAGAAAGCTAATAAGCTACGAGTCCTACCCTTCCCAAGACTTGGAAAGGGCCACAGTAATGGGGTGCCAATTTAGCACAAGTACCCCACTACAAAGTGTTGGGATGGGGTCCCCTAGGTTAGTTTGGGGTTAAGATAACCCAAATTTTGGTACAATTTTGTAAATGATGTGAAGTCTTCATGATTTGTGGATGCGGAGCGTGTAGTTGAATAAAAGTCAAAAGGGCTTAACCCCTTGTTCTGGATAAGTTTTGAGTATGTTTTTGAGATTCATCCATGGTCCACAGAGCATGGCATTATATCACAAAAGTCTATAAATAGTGATTATTAGTTGAAGGAAGAAGTAACTAGACAAAACTAAGATAGAGGATTGGGTTGATTGAAGAGTCTTGGGTAGGAGCTCGGGTAAGAAGGCTCTGCTTCCTACGCTTAGATAAAGAAATAAAGGCTCCACAGCTGAGTGCACAGAGGCCTAGGTAGAGTTTGGAGATGAGTGCGTGGACCCCTGCAGCTATGTGCGCAGGGTAGTTTGAGTCTGTAATCTGTGAATTGAAGATCAATAAAAGACAACTTTCTGAAGAATTACTGAGTTTTTTTGTTATATCTATTAATGTTATATGCTATTAATAAATGACTTGTTTTATGAAATACTTGTTGAATGCTACACGATTACCTTTAATATTTCTTAATAATTTATGTAATGCATATTTAAACACTTCCACGAAGTTTCTAGTAATTTCTCTTACGTTTTCTGACGAATTAAGTAGATCTGCATGAACGCCAATTTAGGATTGATTTTTGATGCGTGTAACTAGTTAAATTGATAGTTAAAGGTCTGCAAGGATTGACCATGGAACTTCGCGAAGGTCTGAAAGTTATTTTAACAGAATTATAGTGACGGGCCCTAGGGGTTTATCGATCTATGCGAAGGAATATATAAGGCATTGGAAGACATCACAATGGTCTCTAGATGCAGAAACTTGGTTCTTGCATCCCCCCATACTACTTTGGGTGAGACTGGAACCTGCACTATGTAGTTTTTTGCCGAAAGAGCCAGTAGTGTAGGGTTTTGTTGGTTGGCACAACTAACTCTGAACCTAATTCAAGACACCGTAAACAAACAAATGGTTCCATTGCCAGCACCAGGATCTGCTTGAAAGAGATGTGTGATGTCGCATCATTGGAACCCAACCAAGAAAGAAATTAAAATGTGGTTGGATCGCAAGATTCACAAGTTTGCAGCACAAGAAAATAGGAATTTGTGCCTGTCAAAGGAAGATTGGTTGGACAGATATATGTATACAGAGATAAACAAAATCTTCCTTTGCACCTTCCCAATTGAACTGTGCGAGTGGTTAGCCAAGTTGACCGACATTGAAGGAAGGTGGAAGCTTGATAGTCCTATAGTGCGGACTCCAGAATTAGTGTGACGACTATAAGCCTCTAAAACAAGATTGTATGGGTTGTCAATCATTTGCTCGATTGAATTTTAGGAGGATTTGTTACAAAATTTGCAGTTGATACCTCAGTTAGCTATAGCAAAGCGGAGCGAAGATTCTTCAAGGGACCTCGAGGTAAGAATTTAACATCATTGAATACTTGGATTAAAATGTTGTTATGTGAAAAACGGGTGATACCATTACCTTGATGTTTGGAGCTACACAAAGTGGAAGATTTATAGAAATCACAAAGGATCAGGACCAGAGTAGAGTCCCTTGATTGGACCTCCTTCAAGTCACGATGAAGGGGCGGGGCAGACTACATCATGAAGCGATGTTCAGCTAATCACTTAGGGGATTCCTAAAACAAATCATCCATCCACCCCACCTCCACCTCCACCTCCACCGCACATGCCTTCGCCCACACCTCCACCTCCACCACCACCTTTCAACATGGTGAATGCAATGAAAATGCCGATCTTCAAAGGCATAGGAATTGAAGATCCAGAGAAGTTCTGGTTTGTTGCAAATGTTGTATGGATAGTGCAATAGATTACTGATGACAATATAAAAAAGGCACAATTGGTTACCGCTTTGCAGGATCGCATGCTAACTTGGTACATTAAGTATTGTTCTGATAATCATATTGCAATGCAAGAAGAGACTAAGATGACTTTCAACAAAGAGTTTAGTGAACCTAAATCTGACTCACAGTGAGTGATTGGATTTAAAGAGATCATGATGAGGGTCGAGGAAATGCCTTGGGAATTTGATCAGAGGTTCAAATGCCAAATCAAAGAGGCTAACATGTAGATCACAGATAGCTAGCATCGCGAATGGTTTATAGTGTCGCTTTCTTTTTTGCCCCACTTAAGAATTGTTATGTCACAACAAAATATAGAAACACAGGCAGAATCCTTGGAGATCACAATGAGGCTGCATGCATCACCTATTCAAAATAAGAACTTGGGAGCACAATAGATCCACTCACAATTAGAAATTTTACATTTAGAAATACAGAATTTGAAGAAAGACAAGGAAATTAAGCCTGAAGTACACGCGAAATTTTGGTGTTAGAATTGAAAGGGCCATGGGTATGATAAGGATCATTGTCCCATGTACGTAAATTATATTACAAGAGGGGGGCCGATTCCCCTGAAACTGGAAGCCCCAGTAGAGTCGAGCAGGGGGTTTGCACTGTGGTGCGCCATTTGTCAAGTTACTGGGCAACATACAACGAACAATTTCCATTTACTTCAGAAGTTCGTTCAAACATCCCAGTAGTTGTTCTGTAATTTCTGCAAATCTCTGGGTCACGATGAGAAACACTATTGAAGCTATGAGTTGATGATGGAAAGAAGCCCTATGTATCGTCTGCAAGCAAAAACTGGGCCTCTAGATCTAGGCACCAGAGGAGTGCATGGAGGTTATCAGGGTAGAGGATGGGGCTAAGGAGGAGGAGGAGGATAGGGTAGAGGTCGTGGTCAGATTATCTACTACAACTGCAGACAACCGAGGTACTATGTGCGACATTGACATAATCTTACACACCCGTCATGTCAATATTGCAGACAGTTCAACCATAATATCGAAGAATTCCCAGTGCTAATAGCTAAAATGCAAGAGAAGAAAACACATCCTAGCAACCTATGCAAAATTTGCAGATGATGAAGGCTGAGCCTCGCAAAGAAGATCAAAGCGTTAATATTGTGCTAAGAAGTTGAATGATGATTGGCGCTAATAAAGGTAAACAACCTAAAGAAGAAGGATAGGTCCGCAAAGTGCCAGAGAAAATAAATAAATAAATAAATAAAATTAAATAAATAATAAATAATAAATAAATAAATATAAATAAATAAATAAATAATAATAATAATAATAATAATAAATAAATAAATAAAATAAATAAATAAATAAATAAAATAAATAATAAATAAATAAGAATAAATAAATAAATCCGGCTTTGACCTAGACCATGCTAAGGAAACTTTTTAGAAGCTAAGAAGAGCTTCGCGGAGGCCTCCACCTCAGAAAGCCATGGCAAGATACAAGAACTCAACGTGCCTATAGAGGTTGATCCTTCTGTACTCAGTATGTTTTTGGAGACTAGTATGAAACTATTGCACTATACCAAGGCTGTGGAAGGCTTGTAGGAACTAATAAATAAATGTGCCAGCAAGGAAAATGTCCCTGGAGAACACTGCGCGGTCAGAAATATTGGAAAGAATAAGGCACAAACAGGGCGAGAGATGAGGCTAACAATGTAGATAGGTGATTATGAGATGGACAAGGTGATTTTGGATCTAGGGTCCGATGCGAATGTTTTACCGAAACAAACATGGGAAAGGATGGGGAGACCTGCCATGTAGTGGTCTTTGATTTAGCTCAGGATGGAGAACCAACAGAAGATCGTCCCCATGGGTTGATTATATCGGGTAATGGTGTATATTGAAGGTGCGAGTGTGGTGGCAAACTTTAAAGTTATAGAAATTGTTGATGACAATAATCCCTACTCTGCGCTCCTGGGAATTGATTGGGCTATTGATATGAATGGGGTCATCAATTTGAAGAAAAGAATGATTCATTTGAAATAAGGTCCCTTAGGGTTATAGTGCCTTTGGATGTTGTAGAAGGGGTACGCTATACTAAATAATCCACGATTATGAAGAAAGTGACAATGAATTGGATCAAATTTACAAAATAATAGCACGAGATAAGGATTGGATCAATCTGACGGTAGATAGGTAGACTGCATGGGGCCAAGAGAGTTCCTGCACCTCTGATTCAGATGAAGAGTTAGAGCATTGGCAGAATCACTTACATGAATTTTTTACATTGCGATGAAATATGATGACGAAGCCGTTGCACTGTGTTTCATCGGAGGTAATAAAATTACCTTATTATGATGGTTTCACTGACGTAAATTTCTTTTTGGAGGAATTTGAGCATGAGGTCCCTAAGGACCACCACTTCCAAGCATCAAAGTTGGCACTACGTGCTACGACTACATGATGGTGGGGTACGCATAGGGATATTTTTTCTGGATGGTGTGATTACCAAAGAATGATGAAGCTACGGTTCGGATGTGCTAACACTAGAATGACTGAGAAGTATAATGGAAGGGACGATCTGCGTGATCACCTAGAAAAGTGGACTAAAGCGTGGGGAATAGAACCACAGTCGGAATGGGTATACATATTTTTTCATACCTTGGACACAATTCCCATGAAATGGTATCTGGAAACAGAGCTCTGTCATGGCACTGCGGAGTGGGGTGTATCGAAGGAAGGATTCTTATTGACTTTCAGCTTTGAAGATGGCTTTTTAAGCATCGATGAAGCACTGCAAGAGATTAAGGCGGTTATCTTCAAAACACCAAAGAAACCTATGGAATAGACCCAACCAGACTGGAGCACCCAGCTGCGCCACGCCTTGGAATTTTATAATGTGACCGCTGAAGAGGAAGAAGAAGACCCGATGAACTGTTGGAAATACTGAGAGGGGGGATGAATCAGTATTTCTTTTTTCCACTATTGTTTCACCAGTTAAAACATATCTATTCAGAGCACAAGATGAACAACAAGAATAAATGCTTTTATTAATATAAACTGTGCAATAAAATAGATACAATATATAGATGGTTACAATCAGTTGCCAAGCTCCAACTTGGACTTTGGTGAGGCTCCAACCTCCAGAGCACCAACTCTATTTTGCTAGGATGCCAATCTTGGACTTAAGAGCACCAACTCCCAAGGACTTCAACCCTTCCTACTTATAAGGCATCAACCCCAAGGACTCCAATCCTACTTACTTCTGAGGCACCAGCCCCAAGGACTATTATCCTTCTTGCTTTTGAGGCACCAGCCCCAAGGACTCATATCCTTCTTGCTTCTGAGGCACCAGCCCCAAGGACTCCTATCCTTCTTGCTTCTGAGGCACCAGCCCCAATTACTCCAATCCTGTCAAGGCACTTTTGATAATAATGTTCTACTCTCAAAACTCTTCTCTACTGAGTTCTGTCTATTTACAGCTTCACTGTAGTCTCCAAACTATAGTATCAATGACAACCAGTCTTCTTATGAATGAGTCTTTACAACTCTGCACACTGCCCACGCATAGTCTCTAATAGCCTTCATGCTCTCTGATAATGTCTTCACATAGCTCTAGTCAGTCTACTATTAGCTGCACTAAGCTCTGCATAAAGAACAACTTCTTGTTCAAGATTATGTTCTCTGCTACCTACTTCTCCCCTTTGACTATCTGCTGTCTTATTAGCCCTGCAGCCCTCTTTCTGTTATTCTGGACCCTCTTTCTATTCTGTTGTTTTCTCCAACTGCTTCAACAATGTTCAACAGCTGCAGCAACCTTCACCAGTGTTCACTAGCAACTTCATACAATGCTTAACCACCTCTGGTGCTTCTGCTACCTCATATTCTAGTTCTTCGCAACAACAACAGGCTCCACAGTCCTCTGTTTTTATTGTTTTATGCATTCCCATGCCTCTGTCCATTCGTTTCCTCTTTCACCGCCTCTTAGACTTCCTCAACGCTCGCTGTCATTTCCTCTGTGCTCGCTTGCTTCTTCAGCTTCCCATCTTTTGATTTCCTCTGTCTATTCATGCTCACAAGACATTTTGAATCAATGGACAGGTCCAAACGATCCACGGAGAACCCATCTTCCCTGTTTACCGTAATAGTGCTCCGTTTGGTAATGATGTTGGGCATACATAGAGTTCTGCTTCATTTAACGGACAACTACATCCAATCGCAATCGCAACCGGCATAGTTTAGCCTCCTGAACTATTGGGACCATTCCTTAATGTATTTTTGCCTCAAAGGCCCAACGCAATACATTTTTGAGTTACACAGGAAATATATGAAAAAACAAGCGAGAAACACTAATGGCGGATTTCAAATTTAGCTTACCCGCACCTATTCCAGTATCGGGTCCATGCTTAAATTGCAACCGGTGTTTCGTGACTCCTGGGGGTCCTATATATATCAGACCCATGACTCCGGAGATGGCCAATGGCCGATCCACTTGCGGATGCGATATTACATTGAACCATGTTGCAATCGGACCATCGGGTCCATGACTTACATCACAATCGGTGCTTCTAGTCGGACAACCCTCTGTGTAGCATTGCGATGGGCAGATGCGATATGGTATTAAACCATAGTTAATATTCTCGTCGGGTCTGCAACCTTATCACAATCAACGATCGCAAGGAAAGGGCTGCTTAACACTGTATTACCTCTGCTCCAAATTCCTGATGCAATAATTGCTATCGGCGATTGCAATGGTCCACTTGACACACTGTAACGCCGCTCCCAAAGTGCCGATGTGATATAATATTATGTACCGGACCCGATACAACTCAACACTCCCGTTCATAAAAATTCAGGTACGCTTTCTGCCTTCGATAGTGTATTTGCCTATGTACATGCCTTAGCCTCCGTTTGCGCCTCCGATAGTGTTAAACACATATATGCATATTTTTTTCCGTTGATGGGTAAATACATGAGTTTGAGACATATCGCCACTCCCAATAGTGGAGTTTTGACATTCTTGCTCCGATAGCTCCTGATAGTTGTTAAATGCATCCATTGCTCCTCCGATGGCTCCTTATAGTGCAGTCTGTTTCCTCTGTAGCTCTGATAGCTCTGTTTGCTGCCTCTTGGCTCCTCCAATGGCTTTGTTTGATCCTCTTAGCTCCTCTGATGGCTCTGTGTGCTCCTCTTCTTTGGTGCATATATATATGACATATACATATATGGCTCCTCTTGCTTTGATATGCCTCCTTGCTCTGATATGTCTGTTTTCACATATATATATGATATATATATATATGGCTCCTCCTACAGCTCCTCTTGGTCCAATGTGGCTCTTCTGGCTTAGCAGTGTCTTTCAAAGACCTTGCATATATGAATGCCTCTCTTGCTCTAATATCTTGTGATATGCTTTGATCTGCCTCCTTTGGTAACTCCTCTTTCTTATGGCTTGGCTATCCTGATGGCCTTGCTCCTATCTCTTCATGGATCGCTCAGCTTCCCCTTGGCTTCATGTCATCCTCTAGTATCTAGAATATTTCCATATTGACATCAACCACAACTTAGGACAACAATCTCCCCATTTGTTATTGATGGCAATATTCTTCTTCTCTCCCCCTTTGACATCAATGGCAAAGGAGTGCTCTGGGACTCCCCCTATCAAGCTGCTTCTATTCTTCATGAATGGTAGATCTTCATGGGTCTGTGACTCCCCCTGTCATAGTGCTCTTCTTCTTTTTACTCAAGATAGAAGGATTGATGCTTTATCATCAATTACCACATAATTCCTTCTTCATATCTCAGAACTACTTTATCATGGCTTCAACAATGCTTAAAGATGCTCTACTTTAATGATTTCATTCAGATTGTAAACAACCATACACCAAGTGTCCAAGTCCAAGCTTTTATGCTTCAATCCATATTGTTGTCTCCACAGGTAACATTGAGAGGCCTTCATAGTCTGAATCAAGAGAAAATGCCCCTGAGATTGTCTTTCTTGCTATCTTTCTTCAGATCTGAGTTCCTTTGTGTCTCTGTGCTTCCCCTTAAGTTACTGCCATCTAGTATTCAATCATCATTACATTTGGACAAAAATGTGAGGGGTTGTGCCTTATTGTTGCTATATTTCTTAAGTGATCTGTGTCACCTTAAGTTATGCTTGACTGCACAACATTCTCCTTCTTGTGAGCCATCTTTTCCTTGTGTTCTTGTACATATCTCTACAGATTCAGATATCCAATCTGCGACTGTCCTTTAAATTTATTCTGCTGATTTGCATCTTCATGCAATGCTTCAGTTTTGTTATATGCTGCCAGCTGCTCTTACTTCAAACTCCATTCCAAATGTATTTGTTTGTTTGAAGACTACTGATGAGCCCCAAAAATGGATAATTATATGGGCTCATTCAGCCTCCTAATTCAACTTAATCCACCATTCTCATTAGTTTATTTCATGTTTTTTATTATATTTATGCTAATAGAGTGAATTGGGTTAGTCATTATGCCAACAAGTCTAATGGGTGCTTTGTGCAGTTTTTTGGTCAATTTTCAGACAAAATCAAAGGTTTTAATGAGCACATGGCAGCAAAATTCGTGGAAGAACAAGGGAGAGGATTTATAGGAAGGTGTCCCCTTCATTTATGGTCCCTTACCTTGAATTCTCCACCATCATCTCGGAGTTCAAGGGCCACCAAATCGATTATCACAAGGGCAGCCGAGCAAGGGCTAGAAATTTTGATGTTAACTACAAGTTTTGGCAGCCGAGTTCCTAAAGTCTAGGAGGGTTGTTGGGTTCCTCAATTTGTATAAATAAGAAGGCTTAGGGCCTCATTTCAGTTAGTCACTTTGTAGGTAGAAGTTAGCTAGTTTTTAGTTCGATTTTAGTCATTCTTTTAGTCATTTTTTAGGCAGTAGATTAGCTCTGCATTTCAACACACTTTCAAGCTTTCCCTTGTGGACAGTTTTTGATGTAACTATTATTTCTTGCTCAATAAAGATGAATCCAACTTTGCACCAGCTCTAATCTCTCTTAGGAGGTTGTAGCTCTTGGGGTTGGGCCTAACCCAAGTTTCCAGTACTTCCTTTGTTTACTTTTAAGTGTTTTTGCTGCATTCTTAAAATAAAATCTGCTATTTAGATTTAAATCTTGTTTTGTTGTTTAGGTTGCTTTTGATAAGTAAAAAGGCTTTTCACTTTCAGATTGATTTGATAGGTTAATAACAGAGAAGATCTTCAGCAAAAGGCTATCAAGCACCTCTGATCTCACCTCTCCCTCAGTGGGACCATGAGCTGGGACTAAGGTGTCCTTGCTGCCACCAAAAACACTGTTTTGCTTCATCATGCAATTATTAGTGTTAGATTCTCATTTGCAGAAGTTGATACCAGTTATGGTTACATGCTCAGGTTCATGATTGCTTAGTTTGCATAGCTATTTCACATGATTTCGTTGCAAATAAACTGTTGTTCATTTTCTTTGCTGTTATTTAGGTTAGATTAGGTTAAAGTAGCTAGGTCCTTGATTTTTCGAGTCTTTGTTTGTTCAGTTTGAGAAATAACTTGTAGAGTACCTTTGATACCTCCTCATCTATCCTTACCCCATCCATGCAACCTGCTTCATCCTCTAACTCGGATTCTTGCCTTACATTTGCCACATTCTCTTGCTTTGCCCTAATTTCTACATTCTTGTGCATCATTGCTCCCTCCATCCTCGAACGAATCCAATCGCTCCTTAGCCTCATTCACCAGGTCCTAGACCCCTTAACATCCTTATCCAACCTCCATTTCCACTTTCCCACCATTTTTCCTCCATCAACCCTCCAAAATCCTCTTTTCGGAACATCCTGTAGAAAATTACAGAACATCCTGTAGAAATTTCAGAACATCCTGTAGAACCCTTGCAGACTTCCTGTAGAAGCTCACAAAAGCGGTTTCTTGAGATCCGATCAATGTGAAACTCTCTGGAAGGGTGATAGGGACCCCTTAGGCCCTCTTCTAACCTTTCCAACCTCCTGCAAGCATTTCCTTTCACCAATCCACCTCTGCACAATCAAAAACAGTTAAAGCACATGCACAATAATTCTGCCAACTTACTCAAAAATACAAAAAGATGTTTCTTTTCAAATTTCACTTCAGAAGTAGCTTAGTCACATGCATTTACCTTTCTAAGAGTCAATGGAATTCCTTTCTGTAGCTTTAATCATTTTTATTGCACTATTAGGGTTAGTCGGTAAAACTAGGGTTTGTTAGGGTTTGCATTTCCTTTCCGCTTTTCGCTTCTTTCTGCTAGTAGATTAGCCTCCTTTGAGTTAGCTTTCATCCATCAATTAAAAAGCTTCTTCTAAGAGCTCATAGAAGTTGGCTTAGCTCCTAGCAGACTTGTGCCAGCTAACCAAGTGACAGCCGTGGCAAGAGCTAGTACTTGTGCATACAACACCATCGCTTCCAAGTTTGTTACGAACTACCGGGTTGATAAAAATAAAGAAGGGAGTCCCAGGAGTTGCATCATTATTGCTGAAATACTGGGGCACACCATATTTTTGGCGTAGTTGCTGGGGAAGCGTCAGAGTATTGGTGATTGCTGCTTTTCTTCTATTTTCCACTACAACCTTCTGCTAAGTAGTTTATTTCATTTCAATTCCACAATTTCAATTCTGCAAGCGTAGATTAGCATTTCAATTTTGCAAGCGTAGATTAGCATTTCAATTCCGCAATTTCAATTCTGCAAGCGTAGATTAGCATTTCATTCCTGCAATTTCATTTGAGCAAAATAGATTAGTCCTTTCCTGCTTTCATTTCAATTCCACATTTTCATTTCAGCAAGATAGTTAGTTGCAGTTCAATCTATTTTAGTTTTGTAGGTACAAGTAGAAAAAAGCAAAAATCAACCAAAAAGATTTCCTTTCATGCCTTGTAGGAGTAGAGATAATTCAGAAGAATGTTTGCACAACACCCCCCACCGCTTCACACAGCCAACCTTCTCTCTTCTTCGATGGTTGTGAGTAAGAAGAACCCCTAGGTGGACATCAAGAGATATTTGAAGAACCTCTGGGGGAGAAGAAGAAGAAAACATTCCTCTGGAGCGAATGGCTACAAGCAGAAATGTTGGGAGCAGTACCTTATCCAAAAATGAATTTGCAAATCAGATGGAAGATTTCAAGAGTGAGGTAAGGTAGTTTCTTGCCATGCAACTGGATACCTTGCGGATCCAAAAGAAGCAAGAAGAAGCCAAGAGGGCTTTGGCCATCCTTTGTCCCAAGTGCACTAGAAAGCATCCTGGGAATGAATGTCCATTGCACTCCATAGAAGTGTGTTTTATCTGTGAAAAAGACCATCCTACATATCAGTGCCCTTCCTTACCCAGAATCAAAGCTGCATATCAGAGGGCTAAAGGAGCCACTGAACCACTCTATTATATGAATCAAAGGAGGTCACATGGACCCATACCTTACCAGCAGGGAATGCAAGGGACATCCCAAACCTATTACGACCCATACCAAGCCACTTCCATGCCTTCTTGGGATCCCCTTGCTCATCCTTCCTGGTCCACACCTCCTCCTCGGTCATTCACATATCCACATTATGCCCAACCAATTGCTCATTCGTTTCACTCTTATGTTCCGCCACAGCCTTAGTGGAATGCACCTCATCAGGGGTGGAGGCCCCAGTACCACTCTCATCCCTCTCCTTTGCTTCCACCACCTGCTCAACCGCAACCATCGCCTCTTGCTCCGCCATGGCAACCCCGAATGCATGCCCAACCACAACCCCATCCACATGCATCTCAAATATACACCCCCACTCAACTACCCATACCACCATTTCCAAACCCGCACATTGAAATAGCTCAACCCAATGGCAAAGCTGAGGCACAACATGTCCAAATAACTCCTCTTGAGCTCAATAATATTCACCATAGCTTAGGAAGAGTATTGAAAAAAAGAGATTACATTGAAAGCATTGAAGGACCACATCCAGCAAAAGAAGATTCAAAAGAGGAAATCAAAGAACCATGGGCTACACTAGATGAAGAGAAGACATCAGAATCAGAGATCGAGAGAGCTCCCTCATGGTTACCATCAAATCCTCCATGTATTCAAGAGAAAACTCAGCAAAAAGAGGAAGATGTGAAGGTCATGATAGAAGAATATATGGAGAATGATCCAGATCAGCAAAAGGACCAAGGATATCAGAGCTATATTGAGATATGGTTCCAGACGGTCACTAAGTTGCAGCAGTACTCTCTTCCTCAGCTATGTTTGATCCCTTCAAAGTCAAATCATTTGGTCTCTGAAATCCGGATAGCTGTCAAAGCATGCATTTCAAGCCTCCACGTCATTTTTTCTCTAATCTCGATGTGCACATGGCTCCATTGGAAGTATTCTTATACTTGAAAATGATTTTGTTTTTCAAGTAGGGTAGGGTAGAAAAAAATAAAATAAAATAAAAAAATAAAATAAAAGGAAAAAATGAAAATAAAAAGAAAAATAAAAATCTGAGGTGAAAACCTCCTCAGAGGTGCCTCAGATTGGCTCATTGATTGAAAACCTCCATGAGGCAGTCAATGGGTTGGAAAAAAGAGAGAAAAAATATAAGATCCCTGGGTGAAAACCTCCGTTGGAGGTGCCCAGGGCAGGCAATTAGGGTGAAAACCTCCATGAGGCGCCCTAGTTGTTTTAAAAAAAAAAACAGAGAAAAAGAAAAATAAAAATAAACCTAATTTTCGTTGAATAATTGCAGGTTGCCGCAAGGACATTGCAAGTTAGGAGGATCACTCAAAACAAAGACAGAGGAAGTTCTGTGCCTTCTACAGGAACTTCTGTTTCTTCTACAGGAAGCCTACAAACAAGCCAAAATGGATCTCCGAAGAGGACCAGAAGGCTAGGAATATGTCCATGAGGCCTGCAAACATCCATGTTTCCATCCCTCACCCTTATCCATCATTTTTTCCATCTCATTGTGCTTCTTTCCTAAAAACTGCGTGTTCTACAAGAAGTTCCTGTAGAAATTACAGGATTTCTACAGAAAGCTAGAAATGGATTTCAAAAAGGCAGTTTGGCGAACATGATAGCTTCCTCATGGGTTCATAAGTCCTCCAACAATCCTCAAACCTCTCTCCCATTAATTCTGTGCCTAGATCACAGCCCAAGCCCATTTTTCTTACCATGCAAAAAACTACAGAATGCTTGGAAGCAAAAATACATAGTGCTGAAATTTGTTTTTTCCCTCACGTGAAAACCGTGCATCCATTTACAAAACCATCTTACGGGGAGTTGTATAGGGATGATGGCAACATGCCCGAGCAATTTCAGCCAATTCTGGTGCATGGTTTCCAAGAAATCAACCTCCATCACCTTCAGCCATTTTTGCATTTTCTCCATATCCGTGCATCTATTTCAAAACTTGTTTCATGGGGAGATGCATAGGGGTGATAGTAACCTACCCAAGTAGTTTCAGCCGATTCCGATGCACGGTTTCTGAGAAATTGATCTCTATAATATTAAGCCATTTTCCATTTTTCTCGAAATCTGTGCATCCATTGATCACAATTTTGCTATGGGAGGTACATAATGATGATAGGAACATGCTCATAAAGTTTCAGATCAATTCGGTCTATCATTCAGGAGCAATGGAGAAAATAAGTTGTTGCCTTGTAAAAATTCAACATCAGCAGCTTGAGGGTGCAAGTCTGAACGTGGAAACAAATTCCTGCAGCTTAGATCCGGCCAGAGGGCAACTGCACAAAGAAAACAACCATGAATCAGCGACCAAGCCATCATGCAACCATAGAAACAAATGCATGCAGCAAATGAAATGCCACAGCACCTCACAGAAACCACATTCGACTTACAGGTACGTGACTAACCTTGTTCTTCTATTGCATGAATCTAATTTAAGAACTGCATGAACGAATGAAATGGTGGGATTCAGCCAGAAAGCTAGCCAGTTCGATTGCACTCATCCAGGGATCACCAGCGCACGTGTGTAGTCATTCACGGGAAATTAAAAACAAAAAAAGGACAGTGGTAGAGATTTTGAACTCCACCGCAACTAATGGTAAGGGATTCTAGGCAGAAAACATCTAGCCCCATAATAGCACTGCAGTCTACATGTGGCCATGTACACCTGGCCACTTCACTCCCTCACCATGAATCACGCCACAATTAAAAAATGCTCGGCTGAAACCACCTGCTGTTCATGTGCACTTGCAACGTCCTCAACTGAAGTATGCATCCTCCACTGCCACAAAATGATTAACTAGTCGTCCTCCACCAGTTTTTCTACCTGTCTTCGAGATTCTATTGCGTATCGGGCTCGCTCAAAGGCACAGTGGCATTCTACAGGAACCGGGGGGGTCTTCTACAGGAAGTACGACACAGCTTTCCGGAGCAGGGAAGCCTGGACTTTTCTTCGTCAAATTTGGAGTTCCAAGAGAGGTAGGCTCGAAAACACTCTTCCATGCATGGTAGGTTTCGAAAGGTGGTGAATTGAACTGTCTTGAATAAGAGAGTATGAGATAAGTTTTCCTATGAGTCGAAAATAGCAGTTGCCTATGTATAGCACGAAATTTCTCAGTCGGTTTTGTGTCAAAATTCTCCTCCACAGTTCCCATTAAAAAGTTTTCTCCTGTAAAAAAGATAAAGCACTATGAGGGCTAACCTGTGCCTGAATAATTCGAATTTACATGGCTGTATGTATGTTGGGGATGAAAATTGAGCTCTGTGCCCTATATGTGGAAACCCAATTCTTCCTTTTATACATGGAAAGCCGAGTTCTGGGTAGCAAAGGCCTTAGAACCAGGGAATTGGTGCAATTTAAAATTTAAACACCCGAGAGATCCTTTCCTGAAGTTCAAAGGAGGAAAACATAAATAGCATTCCCTTTTTTGATCAGAGCATAAAACATAGCACTCTCACCATCCCAGGGGGATTCATAACTCAGCATTACGATGAAGAAACGCAAGACATTCAGGCACAACAAGAACAGAGAGGAAAAGGAGAATTGGGCCAAATTGCTGAGCCTAAAATTGTGGGAGGAACAATGGCACAAACACCCAGGGAGAAACGTTTGCAGAGTAGAGTAGAGAGGACTAGAAAAATCCACACAAAGGAGGGCACAACCAAGCCAACCACACAGAAGCTGAAAGGAAAGACACACCTAGCCAAGCAGACCGAAACAGTTAAAACAATTTCTACAGGAAGCATGAAAACAATTGACACAGTTTCTACAGGAAGTATAAAAACATAACAGCAAGAGGAGAAATCACCTGAGATTTTGGCAAGGGAGGAAGCAGCCATGCTTCCCACCTTAAGCACACCTCCAAAACCAAAAAGGAAGAGAAAGAGGCAAACCTCCATGTACTTTAAAGCGAGGAGGAGCACACGGATAAAAGTGGGTAGACCCAAACCACAGTCAAAAGAGCCAATTACTATTGAGGACGCCACAACTAAACAAAAGGAGGAGTCTCATTCAAAGATAACCATCACCTATGAATGAGGAAGCCAAAAACCTTCACTTGGAGAGAGAGAATTCAGATGATGGACTCAAAGACAGCTCTACAGGAAGCTGAGACAGTTCTACAGGAAGCTGAGAATTCTCTACAGGAAACTCAGGCTAAGCTAAGAGAGACCGAGAAATTGGAGGAAAAGGCGGCCAAACAATCACAGGAAGAAGGAAAGACAAGGAAACATCTGATGAACAACAAAGAGAGGACAAGCTGCAGGCTGAGGTTGAGGCGCTAACAAAACTGCTACAAGAAAAGGAGCACAAGTAGTGGGAAGAAGTAGAGAGAAAATCATGGTTTCATGGCTGAGAAGAGGACATCGCTTCAGAAGCATGGCATGACAGGGAGGCCACCAGGGCCATCAAATATGAAGAGATAGATTAGTTGCTCAGAGGATGAGCAACACTTTCAGTAGGGGGGTGATGTTGAGCCCCAAAAATGGATAATTATACGGGCTCATTCAGCCTCCTAATTCGACTTAATCCACCATTCTCATTAGTTTATTTCATTTTTTTGATTATATTTATGCTAATAGAGTGAATTGGGTTAATCATTATGCCAACAAGTCTAATGGGTGCTTTGTGCAGTTTTTTGGTCAATTTTGAGACAAAATCAAAGGTTTTAATGAGCACTTGGCAGCCAAATTCATGGAAGAACAAGGGAGAGGATTTGTAGGAAGGTTTCCCCTTCATTTATGGGCCCTTACCTCAAATTCTCCACCATCCGCTCGGAGTTCAAGGGCAACCAAATCGATTATCACAAGGGCAACCGAGCAAGGGCTAGAAAAGTTGTTGTTAACTACAAATTTTGGCAGCTGAGTTCCTAAAGTTTAGGAGGGTTGTTGGGGTCCTCAATTTGTATAAATAAGAAGGCTTAGGGTCTCATTTCAGTTAGTCACTTTGTAGGTAGAAGTTAGCTAGTTTGTAGTTCGATTTTAGTCATTCTTTTAGTCATTTTTTAGGCAGTAGATTAGCTCTGCATTTCAACACACTTTCAAGCTTTCCCTTGTGGACAATTTTTGATGTAACTATTATTTCTTGCTCAATAAAGATGAATCCAGCTTTGCACCAGCTCCAATCTCTCTTAGGAGGCTGTAGCTCTTGAGATTGGGCCCAACCCAAGTGTCTAGTACTTCCTTTGTTTGCTTTTATGTGTTTTTACTGCATTCTTAGAATAAAATTTGTTATTTAGATTTAAATCTTGTTTTGTTGTTTAGGTTTCTTTTGATGATTAAAAAGGATTTTCATGTTCAGATTGATTTGATAAGTTAATAACAGAGAATATCTTCAGAAAAGGGCTATCAAGCACCTCTGATATCACTTCTCCCTCAGTGGGACCATGAGTTGGGACCAAGGTGTCCTTGCTGCCACCAAAAACACTATTTTTGCTTCATCATGCAATTATTAGTGTTAGATTCTCATTTGCAGAAGTTGATACTAGTTGTGGTTACATGCTCAGGTTCATGATTGCTTAGTTTGCATAGCTATTTCACATGATTTCGTTGCAAATAAACTATTGTTCATTTTCTTTGCTGTTATTTAGGTCAGATTAGGTTAAAGTAGCTAGATCCTTGATTTCCGAGTCTTTGTTTGTTCAGTTTGAGAAATAACTTGCAGAGTACCTGTGATACCTCCTCATCTATCCTTACCCCATCCATGCAACTTGCTTTGTCCTCTAACTCGGATTCTTGCCTTACATTTGCCACATTCTCTCGCTTTGCCCTAATTTCTACATTTCTGTGCATCATTGCTCCCTCCATCCTCGAACGAATCCAATTGCTCCTTAGCCTCATTCACCAGGTCCTAGACCCCTTAACGTCCTTATCCAACCTCCATTTCCACTTTCCCACCATTTTTCCTCCATCAACCCTCCAAAATCCTCTTTTCGGAACATCCTATAGAAAATTATAGAACATCCTGTAGAACCCCTGCAGACTTCCTATAGAATCTCACGAAAGCGTTTTCTTGAGATCTGATCACTGTGAAACTCTCTAGAAGGGTGCTAGGGACCCCCTAGGCCCTCTTCTAACCTTCCCAACCTCCTACAAGCATTTCCTTTCTCCAATCCACCTCTGCAAAGTCAAAAACAGTTAAAGCACATGCACAATAATTCTGCCAACTTACTCAAAAATACAAAAAGATGTTTCTTTTCAGATTTCACTTCAGAGGTAGCTTAGTCACATGCATTTTACCTTTCTAAGAGTCAATGGCATTCCTTTCTGTAGCTTTCATCATTTTTCTTGCACCAGTAGGGTTAGTTGGTAAAACTAGGGTTTGCTAGGGTTTGCATTTCCTTTCCGCTTTTCGCTTCTTTCTGCAAGTAGATTAGCCTCCTTTGAGTTAGCTTTCATCCATCAGTTAAAAATATTCTTCTAAGAGCTCATAGAAGTTGGCTTAAGCTCCTAGCGGACTTGTGCCAGCTAACCAAGTGACAGCCGTGGCAAGAGCTAGTACTTGTGCATAAAGCACCGTCGCTTCCAAGTTTGTTACGAACTACCGGGTTGATAAAAGTAAAGAAGGGAGTCCCAGGAGTTGCAACATTATTGCTACAATACTGGGGCCCACCAACTGCCTCTATTGGTGTCCAGAATTTATTTGTTCTCACATTAAATTCCTGACTTAAGACATAAACTTCTGTGATAATAGCACCATGGTTGTTTTCCCTATTTCTTTAACAACAGTCCAAAGAATGGTTATAGGATCATATGCTTCAATGGAGTGCTCCTGAGACATGATCTTCATCAAAGAATGACTGTTAATATAGTTCAGCAAGGATTTCATAAGGACCCGTTCACTAATAGCTTCAGTGATAATGATCAAGAATTACAGGCTCCCCCTAACTGTATGCATCGTCTCCTTTTGGCAGAGTCTTCTTATAAAATGCTTAGATTCTCAAAAATTAGGCCAATGACATATGCTGTTGGCTGAAGAACTCAAGGGACTTTCGGATTGTATTTCCTTCCTTCTCCATACTTGTGTAACTTTCTTCTTTTGCATGGTTCTCGCTTGTGTAAGAGCCCATGTTAAATTACAATCACGTGCCATATGACCAATGTTATGACACGTGAAGCATTCTACATTGTTCATGAATAAGAATTCATGATTTCTTCCTGCAAAATTGTTTCTTGGAGGTTGTCAAAGACTATAACATCTATCTCTATGAGATGGTTGGGGACCATAACATCTATCTTTATGATATGCTTTACAGTCTTTTGCCAAGTGACCAAAGTTTGAACAAGAATAACAATAACCAAAAAATGAACTTTGTTACCTGGGAGATGGAGGTTTCCTTGATGTACTTCTGAATCCTTTCTGCCTTGAGATCCTTTGATGATAACCATTGCCTCTTGCCTCTTTGACATCATTTACATTTCTTCTTGGAGCTAGTTTTCTTCTTGGAGCAGGATTTCTTCTATTGTAGCCTTGATTTTTCTCCTTGCATTTACTAGAACTGGGAGTGTCACCATTTCTTTCTAGCTTCTTCACTTCTCTTTTGTTTAAAGCATTTTCATTCTTGTTTGAGGATTCACCTACATATCCGAGACCTGATTTATCAGATGGACATCAGCGATAACTGAGCATGTAATCCAAGGCTTGAGAGCTCTTCAAGATTTTGTTCATCCCTTCAACCTTTGTTCTGAGGAAGAAAATCTCTTTTTCCAATCTTTCACACTCATTATTATTCTTGGCAATTTGTTTCTCAGTTTCTTCCTTGCTATGAGTAGCTTCATCTGCTACTATTTTAAGGGAGATGATATCTGACTTCATTTTGAATATTTCTTCATCCTTTGCTTTCAGTTGATAGATCATGGTGTTTCTTTCCTTTCCTGCTTCATCAACTTGTCCTTCTATGACTTCCAATGCTTCCACAGTCTTTTTAGCTCCTTGTGCTTGTTTCCTTGCTTCTTGTAGTTGAGATTTGAGAGAGGAGACCTCTACCTTGTACTGACCAATCTCTTCTTCAAGTTTGTTCAAGCTCTTGTGCCTTTGTTCAAGTTGGCTTGACAAGATATCTTCCTGCTTCTTTGCTTTATCCAATTGATTTGTCATGGATATGACTTCTTCATGATGCTTTCTTTTGCTTTGATGATATTCCTTCTTAAGCTTGGCAAGCTCTTCATCCCTTTCTTGTACTTGAAGCTTGATGAGGTCAACTTTCTTTCTTGTTTGATCTTGGTCACCAACTGGAGCTATCTTCTTAAGTGCCTCATTTTCCTTTTTCAAATTGTTAATCTCTTCCATGGCAGTCATAAGTTGAGCAAGGAGTTCTTCTACAAAGTCTTTTTCATTCTCTTCATCTTCTAGGTCTGCTTTAGCCTTGATGTCATCATTCTCATTTTCAGCATCTATGATGGGTTCTGGATTTCCTTCTAGATTTCCATCATCTTCTTGACTGATGGCCATGGTCAATGCTCCTTTTGAGTGAAGATCATGAATTTTGTCCCATAGGCCCTTTGCTAATGAATCTTTTCCTAGATTGTTCTTTACAGAATTAGGGAGCCTATTCAAGATTGCCTTTACTGCTTTTGCATTGTACTCCTTGGATTCTCTATCCATCCTGCTATCATCAATCACTGATTTCCAGATTTCAATGCCTTGAGTCTGTAAGAAATTCCTTATTCTTTCTTCCCATATATTAAAGTTCCCATTGAGCCTTGGAGCCTCCTCAAATTGATTGTCTTCTATTTTAGTAGTAGAGGGAGACACATCCTTAGGAGTATTGGAGACTTTCTTCCTTGACTTCGCCATTTGTGTTCTAAGGGTCAACCTTCAAGCTGTTAGGCTTTGAATGAAGGAATCTACTTTGATACCAATTGTTGGAAATACTGGGGTGGGGGGGGGGGGTGAATCAGTATTTCCTTTTCCCACTATTGTTTCACTAGTTAAAACATATATATTCAGAGCACAAGATGAACAACAAGAATAAATGATTTTATTAATATAAACTGTGCAGTAAAATAGATACAATATATAGATGGTTACAATCAGTTGCCAAGCTCCAACTTGGACTTTGGTGAGGCTCCAACCTCCAGAGCACCAACTCTATTTTTCCAAGACACCAATCTTGGACTTAGGAGCACCAACTCCCAAGGACTTCAATCCTTCCTACTTCTGAGGCATCAACCCCAAGGACTCCAATCCTACTTACTTCTGAGGCACCAGCCCCAAGGACTCCTATCCTTCTTGCTTTTGAGGCACTAGCCCCAAGGACTCCTATCCTTCTTGCTTCTGAGGCACCAGCCCCAAGGACTCCTATCCTTCTTGCTTTTGAGGCACCAGCCCCAAGTACTCCAATCCTGTCAAGGCACTTTTGATAATAATGTTCTACTCTCAAAACTCTTCTCTGCTGAGTTCTGTCTATTTACAGCTTCACTGTAGTCTCCAAACTACAGTATCAATGACAACCAATCTTCTTATGAATGAGTCTTTACAACTCTGCACACTGCCCATGCATAGTCTCCAATAGCCTTCATGCTCTCTGATAATGTCTTCACACAGCTCTAGTCAGTCTACTATTAGTTGCACTAAGCTCTGCATAAAGAACAACTTCTTGTTCAAGCTTATGTTCTCTACTAGCTACTTCTCCCCTTTGATTGTCTGTTGTCCTGTTAGCCCTCCGGACCTCTTTCTGTTATTCTGCACCCTCTTTCTGTTCTGTTGTTTTCTCCAACTGCTTCAACAGTGTTCAACAGCTGTAGCAGCCTTCACCAGTATTCACCAACAACTTCATACAATGCTTAACCACCTCTGCTGCTTCTGCTACCTCATATTTTGGTTCTTCCTAACAACAACAGCCTCCACAGTCCTATGTTTTTACTGTTTTATGCATTCCCATGCCTCTTTCCATTTGTTTCCTCTTACACCGCCTCTTAGACTTCCTCAACTCTCACTGTCATTTCCTCTGTGCTCGCTTGCTTCTTTAGCTTCCCATTTTTCAGTTTCCTCTATCTATTCATGCTCAGAGGACACGTTGAATCAATGGCCAGGTCCAAACGATCCACGGAGAACCCATCTTCCCTGTTTACCGTAACAGTGCTCCATTTGGGAATGATGTTGGGCATACACAAAGTTCTGCTTCATTACAGCCACGTCCAATCACAATCGCAACCGGCGTAGTTCAGCCTCCTGAACTATCGAGACTGTTCCTTAATGTATTTTTGCCTCAAAAGCCCAGCGCAATACATTTTTGAGCTACACAAGAAATACATGAAAAAATAGGCGAGAAACACTAATGGCGGATTTCAAATTTAGTTTACCCACACCTATTCTTGTATCAAGTCCATGCTTAAATCGCAATCGGAGATTCATGACTCCCGGGGGTCCTTTATATATCAGACCCATGACTCCGCTGATGGCTGACGGCCGATCCACTTGCGGATGCGATATTACATTGAACCATGTTACAATCGGACCATCAGGTCCATGACTTACATCGCAATCGGCGCTTCTAGTCAGACAACCCTCTGTGTAGCATTGCGATGTGCAGATGTGATATGGTATTAAACCATAGTTAATATTCTCGTCGGGTCCACAACCTTATCGCAATCAACGATCGCAAGGAAAGGGCCGCTTAACACTATATTACCTCTGCCCCAAATTCCCAATGCGATAATCTTTATCGGTGATTGCAATGGTCGACTTGACACACTGTAACGCCACTCCCGAAGTGCCGATGCGATATAATATTATGTACCGGACCCAATACAACTCAATGCTCCTGTTCATAAAAATTCAAGTACGCTTTCTGCCTCCGATAGTGTATTTTCCTATGTACACGCCTTAGCCTCTGTTTGCACCTCCGATAGTGTTAAACACATATATGCATAGTTTTTGCCGCTGATGGGTAAATACATGAGTTTGAGACATATCGCCGCTCTCGATAGTGGAGTTTTGACATTCTTGCTCCGATAGCTATTAAATGCATCCATTGCTCCTCTGACGGCTCCCGATAGTGCAGTATGTTTCCTCTGTAGCTCTGGTAGCTCTGTTTGCTGCCTCTCGGCTCCTCTGATGGCTCTATTTGCTCCTCTTGGCTCCTCCGATGGCTCTGTGTGCTCCTCTTCCTTGGCGCATATATATATGACATATACATATATGGCTCCTCTTGCTTTGATATGCGTCCTTGCTCTAATATGTCTATTTCCGCATATATATATATATATATATATATATATATATATATGGCTCCTCCTGCAGCTCCTCTTGGTCCAATGTGGCTCTTCTGGCTTGGAAGTGTCTTTCAAAGACCTCCTTACATATATGAATGCCTCTCTTACTCTAATATCCTATGATATGCTTTGATCTACCTCCTTTGGTAACTCCTCTTGCTTATGTCTTGGCTATCCTGATGGCCTTGCTCCTGTCTCTTCATGGATTGCTCGGCTTCCCCTTGGCTTCATGTCATCCTCTAGTATCCAGAATATTGCCATATTGACATGAATGACAACCTAGGACAACAGGAACATCAATATTCTGGAGGCAAAAGGGCATCGCGAAGGTGAAGAACCAGAAATAGAAAACCCAGACATCTCCGCACCTCCGAAAACAAAGCATGTAAACATTGGCACTAAGGAAGAATTGAAGTTCACGAAAGTTGGAGATTACTCAGACGATGCTACAGTGGATAAAGTTGTTGAATTTCTTCGTGAATACCAAGATCTCTTTCCAAATAATTTTTCAGATCTAGAGGGAATAATTGGTGATTTGGGCGTTAAGAAGATCACATTGAAGCTAGACACGAAGCCTAGTAAATAGAGGTCGTACCACCTTAATCTATGTATAAGGAAAAGGGTTGCCAGGAGCTAGATAAGATGTTGGAGGTAGGCATCATAGAACTTGTTGAAGAATCTGATTGGGTGAGCCCGATGGTGGTTCAAGAAAAGAAACAAAAGGGTGAAGTAAGGATCTACATAGATCTACGAAAGCTTAAGGTTGCATGTGTCCATGATCCATTCCCGATGTCATTCACAGACGAAGTTCTAGATAATTTTGGAGGGCACGAGGCTTATTCCTTTACTAACGGGTTTTCAGGGTATCATTAGATCAAGATCATACAATAGGATAGAAGCAAAATGACCTTCGCAATGGAGTGGGGTTGTTTCTAGTACACTGCATTGCCATTTGGACTAAAGAATGAACCTGCGATATTTTCCCACGTAGCCATAGAAGCGTTCAAGGAGTTCATTCATAAGTTTTTGGAGGTATACTTTGATGAATGGACGATGTTTAGATTAGTGAAGCACCATGTAGCAAGTCTGTGCCTAATGTTGGATACATGTCGCAGATACCAGATCGCGCTGAATTTAAAAAAATGCATATTCAGTGTTCCTTTTGGGAGCTTGCTGGGTCATGTTGTGTGTAAGAAAGGATTGATGGTGGACCTCACAAATACTCTAGTAATTGTGAACTTAGAGGCCCCTAGGAATGTCAAGCAGCTATGCATAATACTGGGACATATGGGATACTATAGAAAATTTATCAAATCTTATGCTCAAATTACTGCACCCATGGAGAAACTGCTAAAGAAGGATGCGACATTTTGTTGGGATGAACAATGTCAGTACAGCTTAGATGTGTTGACAGAAAAGATGGTCACTGCATCAATGTTGGTATTCCATAACCATCACCTCCGCTTCCATAGCCATGGAATGGCTCTTCTTCGTTAGAGCATGGAAAGAAGGTGCTAAATTCTTATTTGCTTCTCCTCAGCAACTGCATCAAGGACATAAACAAATTTAATGTGTGCAAGTAGAGAACCAGTAAAAGATTGATGGGTGAGTAAAAAAATGGTTGCAGTGACAATTATGGTCAAAACCAATTGCGTGCTCAAGATTTAATACACTTGCTTCAGGAAATCCCATCGCATTGCATTGTCCTCGAGGTTGAGACCAGGATAAAGGACTCCAGAAGGGCAATAACCAAGATCATTAAATAATAATAAGGGTCATTTGAGAGATTTCCAGATGTGCCAGTGGAGATGGCATGTCAGCTCCAGAATGATACTAATTGGGCCTAGGCATATCAGAAGGCATCGCAAGTCAAAAAAATAAATGGAAATTGAGTCACAAATAAAGTGATGCGGATATGGATCCCACGATCTCTCCGAATCACACCAAGACTTTAATCGTGGCAACAAACGTGTCAATATATTAAATCACCACTATAGTGTTCTATTTTAGTTGAGACTCATCCTTTTGCCCAAAAGATATACCTATCCACCGAAACCCAGTTTACAAACTGAGATCTAAGATATGAACCAGAGAAGAGTTTGAAGCTTGACGAAAATTAGATTGAATGTTTTATTCGTAGGTTTTATAAGAGGATGAATCCCCCAACAACCAAAAATTAGATTCGACTTCTTTCAGTGTGTAATTACCAACACCGAATAACATTATTCTATGGCACTCCGTTTGGATTACATTGAGCTAATCCCTTGTGTAATGGTCTGTTAACTTGGCTTGGTGGGGGAATGACAGTGCAAGACTTGTCTTCTGAGGCTATGGCGAGAACTATGTAACCAACCTAAAGGGGCTTAATGGCATCATCCATCAGTGAGTCCATCGGCCTAAGTATCGCCACAATTCTCAAACAATTAAATGCCACTGGAGATTTTTATTTTTATTAAAACTCTTCAATTGTGATCTGAAATCACCCCTAGGTGACATCAGGAAATTAATGAAGGTATTACAGACTCATGTGCTGGTGTGTGTCTATGTTATCTTAGGCAATGGATCGATAAGATTGCAAAATAATCAGACACTTGAAACAATAAGAGATTACAGTAAGCAAAACAAAAACACAACAAAATTTGATAAGGAGTTCACCCAATCCTCCTGGGCTACGTCTCTTGGTCCAGCTTTCAATGGTGGCCTTTTTATTATGTTTTTAAAATAGAGTCTTACAATAAGGAGCTCAAACTGAGTCTCACTTGATAGAGGATGATCAATATGATGGCACTTGGAATTCCCAAGTCCTTAGAGTTCACAGACTCCCCTTACTGAATTTCGACCTTAATTGGTCTCTGTCTACTGGATGTTGCCCTTACTTTAATGGTCAGCTCGGCTTCTCTGTTCTCTGCAGTTCTACCTTTCTTTCTGTGTCTCTCGGCCTTTGGCTTCTTCACTGCTTCTTTGCCTCACTGTCTCTCTGTCTTGTCTCCGTCAGCTCGTGGCTTAATAGCTAGTTCATTTCTTCCACTGTTCGCTACGTCTTCCCGGCTCTCTGAATCACCTGCCTATGTCCGTTGGGACTCCTCTGCCCTACATCATCGTTGTTGCGTAACACTTCACAGAGAGGTGGCCACCTATCTTCTTGCGAACTGAGTGTCAGTTCTTCCTGAACGGTCATTTTTTCCATTATTTCCCATATGCCTGCGAAACGGATCCTTCTGTCGACTCACTGGTCAAATCGAACTTCAAATCTTTATGCATCGTAGCTTATTTCTCCCTCGAGTCCAGTCATCCATCGGGTTGAACCCTAGCCGTTTGATTTGGAGCCCCCAAATCCTACGGTCTTCGCTTATATAGCACGGTTGAGTTGCTCCACCGTTAGTCCGCGATGTAAGCGGTTTTTCTCTCTCCTTGCCGAACACGCGTCACTCGGTGTATGGAATTGCTGGGTCTTAGGGCAAACCCACTTACCGCCTGAAATGCCTCCGATATTCCACTGATTTTGAGCGCGGGACCCACCTGTCGGTATTAGCGCTTTCCCAAGGTTTTCTGGTTTCCCTTGTGACCGAGCGCTCAAGGGTTTTCCTTCTCGAGGGGTTTTTCCTAGCGATACATGATTAGCACTAATCGCATATCAGAAACAGCCTCCGT
Source organism: Pinus tabuliformis (assembly GCA_031772625.1). Taxonomy (NCBI): domain Eukaryota; kingdom Viridiplantae; phylum Streptophyta; class Pinopsida; order Pinales; family Pinaceae; genus Pinus; species Pinus tabuliformis. The sequence goes on along the minus strand of CM062819.1, from coordinate 1,745,345,452 downwards.
TTCTGGTTTTGAGCTTCCCAACTGCCATTTTTGTGCCATGCACAGTCTCCATGGGCCAACGATCAGCACACTTTGACCGAACGTCTTCGTTGCTCCGTGTTGGCTGCAAATTACCATTATTCAGAGGTTATTTCTGATAGCTATAAGATTTCTTGAAGTCTGTCATCCATTCTTAACAATCATGGAATTGTTTGAGGATCCAATTCAGATCAAATTTCCTGAAAATAGAAACAACTTGCAACCCGCATCTTTCCATCCATGACAATATATAAACCATCATTTACTATCACTCAGGAGATCGGTGAAATCCACAGTGAAGTTTTTTTTTGTTATTTTCAAGTATTGATAAAAACCTAATCATACCAACGGATTGCAATCTGCTTATAACTTGGTTCGTTCAAGGGTTGCATTCGTTTTCACCAGCATCATTTGCAGCAGTTCATTTAAAATCACCATCATTATTTACGATTGCTTTATATGCATCTTAGTTTTTAAACTACCGTGGGTTGTTTGTTTCTTTTAATCATGAAATTCGTTTATGTTTTTTTATTTGATTTTTGTTTTGTTCTTTATGTATTCGTTTTGTTGGTTTTTAATTGTTTATTTTTTAAATGTTTCATTGTTTTAAGTGTTTTTTTATATTTAATTTAGTTTTTTTTTATGTGTTTGTTGGTTTAATGTTTTGTTTTTTTTTTTTAATTATATGTTTGGTTTGTTTTTAATGTTTTTATTGTTTAATTTTCCAATATACGTTTTTGTTTGTTTTTTTTTTAATATTTTTGTTTGTTTGTTTGTTTTTTTTTTTTTTTCGAATATTTTTGTTTGTTTTTTAATTTAAATGAGTTTTAATATTTTTTAAATGGTTTTTAATTTTTTTTTGTTTAATGGTATTAGTTCCAACTTATGATAGAACTATGTGTGTTTTTTAATTAATTAGAGATTTAGAGAACCAATTTTTTTTTTTGAATTATTAAAAGAAAACTCCTTTAAATTTTTTGAGACAAATCTAATTATGAATTGGAGATAAAAATTAAAGTAAGTTTTAGATTTAATAGTAGATTTAAATCTCTTAGTCATTTTTCTAGATCTATGAATTTTAGTGCGAAATTTCATTTCTTATCTAGTTTTCCTTTTTTGATCTTCCAGGTCACAATAAGGTGCAAGAAGAGAGCATACATAACGATTATTTATGTAATTGAAATCTGAAATTTGAAAAGTAATACAAGAAGAATTTGATTTCAGACCTCAAATTGTAGCTTTTGACACTCTAATGGTTCTATTTCTTCATAGATCTCCCTTCTCATGTAAATCTTCCTGCCAATGGTTAGTGAATGAGGTGGCTTTTACTGCACCACCAAATTGAAAATTTATCCTAGAGATCACAAAAAATTGTTTTTATATGTTAGTCCTATTCTATTGAAAAAGAAATGAAACATTCCCTTAAGTATAAGAGAATTTCCAATGCATCCATTTGTGTAACAAGATCATGAGTAAAATCATATCCAAGTTTGAAAATTAAACCCTAGTGACTTCTTGGACATGATCATGAAGATTTGATGTTAAAATTTGTAGTCTAATGACTAGTTGAAACAACCAAATTTGAATGTGATATTTTGGTTTTTGATCTTCTGTAACTGTCATTGTACAAATCTCTTCAGATCTTGTTTTTGCAATTGGATTTTTATTGTAGTTTTTTATTTTTTAATGAATGGGGTTTTTTTATTTGTGGATGTTTTCTATATGCAAATGCAAACAATCCTAAACTAAAATGAACCTAAATGAAAATTTTTCCTGAACAATCCTCTGAACCTGCTTACATCTAAGCTTGCCTCCCCAGCAACGGCGCCAAAAATGTAGGGAAATTTAATGATATGTTAAATCCCTTGTTATTTTAATATGTCAACCTAGGGGTTTTATAAACTTAGAAGAAAACCAAAATATATGGCACCTCAGATGAAACTGTTGTAGGAATTTTGTTTAGAATGGAAATGCATATTACAAATCTAAACTGTTTTGAAAAGAAAATATTCAGATCTATTTTATGAAAGCATATAAATGATTGGTCAATGAGATTATTCTATTTTAAAAGATAGAGAAGAGGCTCTTCTTCAAGAGTCCTCGTTGTCCTTACACATTCCTTCTATAATAACATTTCCAAACATCTAAGAAAGCATGATGAAATGTAACTATGAAAGCATATAAATTTAGTCTAGGAAAGCATATATGAAGGTGAATCTTGATTTCGTCCAGTCCTAGTTCACAGAGAAGAGGCTCTTTTCTAAGAGTCCTGGTAGTCCTTCCACATCCGAACTAATTACTGAAAGGAGATCAATCTTCACACAACAAAACATGTCCATAACATGAATTCATACTGAAATCATCTACAAGTATTTACAACAAAGAAATAAGACGAACATCCAGAATTAAAACTAGTATATTCACAACTATGACATTACTCTATAACAAAGTGTACTTAATTTGGTATGGGGATCCTTCAATTCCTAAATGAGCACACATGAACAACTATCACACCTTAAGAATCAAACAACACTCATAACTCATAATTTTAGAGAAAATGATGTTATTCATGCTGAATGAACAATCATAAATATGATGCTAATGAATAACTGATAATTGTTGGCTTCCTTTGAAGGATGCTCCTCCTATTTATACATGAATTAAGGATATCTACTCAATAAATGTAGATCCCTTAAATATCTACTAGATCCATACTTGTCTCAACTTATCCCTAAATACTAGATACAAATCCTATGACACATCAAGATATCCATGATCTTTCTCCTTGGAATATGGTCCACCTCTTGAGTTGAAATTCGAATTTGTGCTTGGGAGGACAAGTAAGACCCTTCTAGAACCTCCAAATAAGCCTACACATGTCACAAAACTCATAACACACATATATGTAAATGAAACCATGTTAATTTCCTAGTTTTTAATCATAAATTCACTTATAATGCATAAAATAAATAACTTTGGAAAATAAGGATTCTAACCCATATATTTGTGAATATGATTACTTGATGTAGGGCTTTAGGGCTAGATAGTCATGAGATGAAGGCTAAATGAACATGAAATGATAGAAATATGGATGAAAATGGGAGACAATTTTGAGACTCGACACCAGGTATGTCTTCCGGGAATACATCACTAAACTCTTCGACAATAGGTATATCTCCCAAAGTTGACAATTTATCCTTCGAGTTGGAATATCCAACCTATACGGCATATATTTGACAACCCTTCCAAACACATTTCTTCAACTGGTTAGTGGTGATTCACCGCAACTTAATATTTCTTTTAATACCTTGTATTTCTTGTCTATTTCCTTCCTCTTTGAGGAAAATGATGGTTTTATCCTTACAATTTACTAAGTACCAATGTCCTTCCAGCGAATCCATTTCAATTAATACATCATAAGTACCCAAAGGTAATATATTTAAATTCACTTTGGTGGATTGTCCTTTAATTTACATAGGGAAATTTTCTACCTTGGTTGTCACACTACGTTTTGCTCCTGTGGCTACTTGCACTAGCCACGAGGTTTTAAATTTCATACCTGATAATTGACATTTTTCAACTGTTTTTGGACTAACATCCCTCAGACTGGCTCTTGGGTCAATCAAAATAGACATAATCTAGTTAGCTATCTTACCTTCAAACTCCACCACAATGGTTTGAAATTCTACCTGATGATCCTCCAAGGCAACATTTATCTTGGGAATGTTTTTGGCCACATCTCCAACCATGGAAGTCTCCTGAACACTTGATGTAATTCCATTCCTAGCGGGCTGAGGATAATTCTTGTAGTAGTGGGGTTCCCCACAGCCCCGACACTATAGGGGCAGTTTTGGCGGTTGTCAGAGTTCTATATTATTATGAGTTTATGTTGTTTTTGCTTCATCCGGGTTCGCGTTTCGCGACTAATACTTTCTAAAGGTTCCTCTCATTATTTTTTTAGGTACAGACTTCATTCCACTTGATTTGTTACCCTTAAAATTGCTTGGAAATCCTTTCTGTCCTCTTTTTGCCGACTAGTTCTTATTACCTTCACCTTTCCACCGCATCTGCTGATAACAGATAAGGGCCCTTTGAATAGTTTCATCCATTTCTTTTGGATTATAAAACTCTATTCATTCTTTCATATGAGCAGGTAAAATACTTAGGAAGCATTGCCCCTTCACCTTTTCTTCTCGTATATTTGGAACGTAGCGCAGTAAGGAACTAAACTTGGCTATGAACTCATCCATAGACTGTTGTCCCAATATCATCATAAAATCTTTCAGTCAAGTATTTATCATTGAAATATTTCTGAAAGGTACCCCAAGTTACCCCCTGCTCGTCTACGTTTCAAATTGTTTTTATCTCTACCCACCAAAGGGTGGCTTTACCTCGCAATTGGTAAACAACTAGTCGGGCCCTTAAATGATCATTGTAATCATATTTGAAAATACTAGTTCATATTAATTAAACAAGATTTTGCTGCCTCTTCTGTTTCACCGTCAAATAATGGAGGTTCTATTTTCTTAAATTCTCCCTATAACTCAATTCTTGGTTTTTTAGTCCCTCTACCCCAGAAGTATTTGCAGATTTTTCCTCATTATTATTCATCCGAGTTTCCCCTGTTCCGAAGGATCTCTCTATTGTTGCCTTGTATCCTCTTTGTGTCCTTTGTCTACACTAGGATTTGGATCCCTCATATTTTGTCGATCTGAGAGACCTTTCAGGATTCTCTCCTACTCCAACCTTAGTCTCTTGCTATCAGCGCGCAAGTTCATCATTTATGTTCATAGCTATTGAACAGTCTCCAGTAATACAAAATTTTCATTTATCTTATTTTCCCCCAACTGAACCCACATTTATGGGTTAGGTGGGGTATTTCCTCATCCCCTTGTCATATTGTTCCTTTATGCTCCTCTCTTTGCATTTAAACATTTGGTTGTTGACAGCTTTCTTTCCCAAGGCCTCAGAGTTAGAACCTGTGGCTTTGATACCACCTGTAACATGTTAATAAAACTATATTTGATACATAGAAATTACATAGTAAAAAGGAAAAAAAAAATGCACATATTTTTCTTGAAACAAAAATAAATCTTGCCAAGTACATTCCCTCACCAAATATAAAGACTGACCATAAAATATCAAACATACTGCGTAAATTCTTTAAGACCTTATAATGTGGATTGAGTCGATTGATATACATTTGATTTTTCATTTGGTTTATGTATATATTATGGTTCAACCTAATAATGACCCCTCCTTATGGAAATATGGATATTATTAATTAATGCACACCTGATTATACACCTATGCATAATATCTTGCCTTTTATTAAATGAACACACGTATATATATAGTCCCTGTATGTGACAGTGACAATGAACCTACACCTAAACTTTAACCCAACTTAGAGATGAATTGTGAAGTTGTGAGAATGTAAGGTGCATTAAAACTGTAATACATACAATCAACAAGTGGAGGATTCATAACCATGGATTTGTTTGGAAATGATCCAGCAGTGGAGGTTTCTTTGTCGTTCATTAGGGTTTGGACCCCAACCCTTCATGCCTCGGTTCTTTGCTTCCCCATGCCACTCTATGATGTTGTTATTTGCAACTCCATGGGTCTGCTATCCCCATCCGAGGTTTGTATTTCCATTACCCTGTTATTATACTGTCAATTCAGTGTCACTGTAGAGTTGATTCTAGGATTTAAGAACATTGTCGAGGATCGTTATGAACTTAGTCGTTATCACACAGGTTATCCTGCTACCCAAGGGGTTTACTCGCCATGAATACGGCAACCTTCGACCAGTCCTTTGGAATTTGTCTACAGGTACATGAATCTTATCACTTTCGATTTCATTCCTTTTTTGTAGCTAACCATTTTCTACTCTTAAACCCTAGTTAATTCTATTTCATAATTGAATCATTGTGGAGGTCCCAATTCTTTGGTAGGTTTGAGTACCACGCAAGTGGAAATGTCTTCGGAAATTTGCTTGGGTACCCTTAGGCTTACATAGGGTCGGTTCTCCTGCCAAAGGTATTGGCTGTCGTTGTCCCTCCTCCAACTACTAGAGTAAAATGTTATTGTTTATCTTTTAGGATGCTTCTTAGGGTTTAAGTTCCTATGTTGCTTTCCATTTTCAGACCTGCTTATGGGGGAGTTTCTGGCAACAGTGACAGTCTCCTTCCGATATCCTATGTTCAGTTGCAGCTCCACTAGATAACTGTTAATTCCTCATATAGTCTTTTTGTTCTAAGTGAGAGTTTAAACTTTGGGTTTTTCCTATGGAAAGGGGCTAAACCCCTTCTGCACCTCATGCCCTATTTACTAAATTTGTTGAGGTTATAATTGTAGAAGTGTTAATAATCTATTAATGAAACTCAGTTCTTGTCATGGACTATCCTTCGACTGTTTCCTTAGTGTCATGAGAGGATTTACTTGTTTCGATAATTGTTGAAAGTAATGCGGCTTCAGTTTATGTAATTTTGGTTCACTCTAATTATTTCTCGTTCAACAGGGGTTTTCTCTTAATCAAAAGAAAACGTAAGTTTAAATTTTACTTTTGCATGTACTCTTTTCATTTTATAGAAGATAATCATTGTTTATTAATCTGGAAATTACTTTTGTCGTTAATCTGATTTCCTCAAAACGAAATATAGCCCTTTAGATTCTATTTACTATGTATATGTTGTTGGAATATTAATTCCAACTACAGGTTGCGGACGCTGAGAGTTGGACAGTGAAGGCAGCACGAAACCGCTCCTCCAAACCACCTGCATTTCGGACCGCTTTTGCGGTGAGAGCAGTTTCCGTACACACGATCCCGATCCAATTATCCTCAGCCACGTGGTCCTCTCTATACATCAGCAGAACTGACATTTCGGAGCCTAAAGTTCAGCATAAAAATGCCTCCCGAAATCCTCCACCACCGTCCGATCCGCTTCATTGTTCTCCGCCGTCGATTTCTTCAAACTTGCATACAAGCCAGCATTTAAAGCTTTGCGTGGAGTAAAAGTTAAAGTTTGAGTTGACCGCTGATTTGTCAAGCGAATTAATGAAGTACCTTCACCATGCTAAAAATTAAATGGATTCGTAAGTTGTTGGTAAAACTTTAGGTTTCTAATTACACGGAAGCATGGGCACAAAAATATATTGTTTTTATATTTGTTGTGTGCGTTGACCATTTTTTATATAAATGTATTACAATGAAAAGAACGCATATTGTAATGCGTAGAAAATAGAACAGGGGGCAGAGTAAAAAAAATAGGGCAATACGCAGACCATTTTTGAGAACACACGCACATGTGAATAAAAAAAAGGGAGAACGAGAACGAAGACTGGTGAACGATGCAGGCAGCATAACGCACAGCAGTGTGAAGTCGAAGAGGAAGAAAAGATTAAGAACAGAGCTCGTGTGTAATTTTTATGCAGTTGACTATTGTAAAAATGAGAGCGTGAAGCAGCGAAAGAAAACAGGGGAGCACACCAGTGAATATGAAATTCATTTTTATGTATGCAATGTAAAAGGATATGAATACACAACAGTGTGAATAGAGGAAACTAGGAGGAAGCATGAAAATCGTATGGTGTGAGTAAGGATTTCATTTTGTGAATCTAATGTAAAATTTTACTGCATATGTAAATTTATTTTTACAGCAGTATATGAAAAAATTACAGCAGTGAATGTAAATGAGAATTTTACCCAGCAGTGTAAAATCTCAGTGGGAGACAGAGTTTTGTTTTTTGTTGGCTGAATATATTTTGGGTGAATCCCTCTCAGTAAAATAGGATGAATATGTATTAGGCATTATATTTTAATGAATAGAAATCATTTTCTGGGTGTGTAATACTCTGTTCTCAGTCATTTAAAAAAAAAAAAACTTCCCTGTGCAAAAGATCCTGTGGCAGAGAAACAGAGCATTGTCTCTGTGTGTGTTTTATTTGTTTGTTTTTGGGGTTTTCCCAGAAAAACCCCCAACAGTGGTATCAGAGCATTGTTCTGCTCTGTTGAAATTTTGTTTGCAATTACCAGAAATTTCCAACATGGTATCGGAGCTGGTCCAGGCTCTTTGATGGTGACAGAGCTTGTTTAGGCTCTTTGAAGTGTCAAAGAAGCTGAAGGAAAGACTCTTGTTGCAGCAGTAAAAGCTTCTCCAGCAGAGTGAAGTCTCAGGCAAAAGGATTCAGGTATTTCTCAGATTAATTTTCTGTGTTGTTGTTGAAGAAACAGTGAGTCATTTTAAAAACACAGTCAGGTATTTTAAACATAGTTAAGAATGGCAAGGTCAAGGAAGAAAGTGTCCAAACCCCCTAAGGTTGTGTCTCCCTCTTCTATTAAAATAGAAAACAATCTATTTGAAAGCATTCTATTTGAGGTTCCAAGGTTCGATGGGAACTTTGATATATGGGAAATAAAAATGAGGACTTTCTTAAAGTCTGAAGGGATTGAAATCTGGGAATCAGTGATTGATGATAGCAAGATGGATAGAGAATCCAAGGAGTGTAATGCACAAGCAACAAAAATAATCTTGGATGGACTGCCTGATTCTATAAAGAAGAATCTAGGAAAATATTCATCAGCAAAGGAGATATGGGACAGACTTCATGACCTTCATGCAAAGGGAGCACTGACCATGACCATCAGTGAAGAAGAAAATTCTGAACCCATCATAGAAGCTGAATGTGAGAAGGTTGACCTCATTAAACTTCAAGTAAAAGAAAGGGATGAAGAGCTCGCCAAGCTTAAGAAGGAACTTGATGAAAGCAAGATGAAGCATCATGAAGAAGTCATATCCATGACAAATCAATTGAATAAAGCAAAGAAGCAGGAAGATGTCTTGACAAGTCAACTTGAACAAAGGCACAAGAGAGCGAACAAACTTGTAGAAGAGATTGGACAGTACAAGGCAGAGGTTTCCTCCCTTAAGTCTGAACTACAAGAAGCCAAGAAGCAGGCACAAGAAGCTGAAAAGAAAATGGAGAGCAGTCAAGCAGAAATCTCCAAAATGAAGACAGATATCATCTCTCTTAAAATAGTAGCAGTTGAAGCTACTCGTAGCAAGGAAGAAACTGAGGAACAACTTGCAAAGAAAAATAATGAGTGTGAAAGATTGGAAGAAGAAATAGTCCTCCTCAGGAATAAGGTTGAAGGGATGAACAAAATCATGAAGAGCTCTCAAGCCTTGGATGACATGCTCAGCTATCACAGATCTCCATCTGATAAATCAGGACTTGGGTATGTAGGTGAACCCTCAATCAAGAATGAAAATGCTTTAAGCAAAGGAGATGTGAAGAAGGCAGAAAGAAATTGTGATGCTCCTAGTTCCAGCAAACACGAGGAGAAAGATCAAGGCTACAATAGAAGAAATCCTACTCCAAGTAGAAAACCAGCTCCAAGAAGAAATGTAGCTGATGTCAAAGAGGCAAGAGGCAATGGTTATCATCAAGGGATCACAAGGCAGAAAAGCTTCAGAAGCACATCAAGGAAACCTCCATCTCCAAGGTACCAAAGTTCATTTTTTGGTTATTATTATTATTGTTCAAACTTTGGTCATATGGCAAAAGACTGTAGAGAATTTCATAGAGATAGATGTTATAGTCCCCGACAACCTCCAAGAAACAATTTTACAGGAAGAAATCATGAATTCTTATTCATGAACAATGTAGAATGTTTCAAGTGTCATAACATTGGGCATATGGCACGTGATTGTAACTTAACATGGGCTCTTACACAAGCTAGACCCATGCAAAAGAAGAAAGTTACACAAGTATGGAGAAGGAAGGAAATACAGTCTGAAAGCCCCTTGAGTTCCCCAGTCGATCTATGTTTCTTTTGAGAAAACTTTGCTGAAAGAAGATGATGCATACAGTTAAGGGGAGCCTGTAATTTTTGTAACTTTGCTGAGTTATCTTCTTATAGGGGAGAGATATGGAATTAAATCTGCCATAAAAGCAGAGAAAAAAATCTGCAGGGCATGGAGACTGCGTGGAGGATGTATTGCAGCGCAGCAGAGTGCAAATGAAATCTTTTTGTTAATCCCTCTGAAATGTAATACGCAGCGGTGTTGAAAAATGTAATGTTTTTGCTTTGTTTTTTATCACATATGCAATGCAATATGCACAGAAGTGCGGAGAAGGAAAATGGGCAGCGTTGAAATGTGAAATGCAGCAGCGCGATAAGAAAAATGCAAAGCAGGGAGACCCGCACAACAGTGCAAAGGAAGAACATAGAACAGGGGCAGCGTGGAAATTTTTTTTGTGGAACACATGGATTGAAATGCATAACAATGGAATGTAGTTTTCCTTTTATGTAATGTGAGAGAATATACTCACAGCAGAGTGAGTGTAATACACAGCAGATGGAAATGTTTTGTATTGGCAATGAAAACGCAAAGCAGTGAGAGGAAAATGAGAAGAGGGCAAAACGCAGCAGAGCGTAAATGCCCAGTGTTTGAGAATGCAATGAAATATTTACACACAGCAGTGTAAATTTATAAGCTGGGACAGAGTAATTGTTTCAGAAGAGACATAGTATTTTGTTTTTGAAAAATGCACAGCAGTGCAGACACAGCAATGCTTCAGCAGTGTTAATTTTGAAGACAGAAAGCAGAGTAGACGCAGCAGCGTAGAGGAGCGCAGAAAAGGAAAAATGCACAGCAGTGCAGATATGGATTGTAATGTAAGTTTTGTGGTTGTCTGTTGAGAGAGAAGGTAGAAGCGCAGCAATGCATATGAATGCAGTTTTTGCTGTTTGCATCTGAAATGCAAGTGAGACATAGCAGCAGTGCGATTGTAATCAATGAAGGGGAGCAGGCAACAGCGTGAAGTTTTGGTTGTTGTTCATTGTGAAAACAACAGAAAGGGAATGCGCAGTAGCACAAGTGAAATGTAATGCAAGTAAAACACAACAGCGTGAAATCTTTGCAGTTGTTCTGTTGAGAAAACAAAAGGCAATACGCTGCAGTGCGTATGTGCTAAATGAATGTAAGAGACGGATTGAAGTGCCTCTAAAGAAGGCATGTTGGAGAATCCCTCTGTTAAGAGGAAGATCTGTTGTCTTTTGGTGAATCCCTCTGTCAAGAGGAAGATGCTTTTTAGCATAGTGTGGTAAATCCCTCTGTCAAGAGGAAGATGCTTTTTAGCATACACTGGTGAATCCCTCTGTCATGAGGAAGGTGCTCTTCAGCACAGTCTCAGGTGAATCCCTCTGTTAAGAGGAAGACTATTTTGTTGTTTGTGGAACTGCATCAGAAGCAGTGTTGGTGAATCCCTCTATGTGAGGAAGTGTTTGGGTATGACTGAATGCCCAGCAGTTGAAATTAAAGTGTTGGAATATTAATTCCAACTGCAGGTTGCGGACGCCGAGAGTTGGACAGTGAAGGCAGCACGAAACCGCTCCTCCAAACCACCTGCATTTCGGACCGCTTTTGCGGTGAGAGCAGTTTCCGTACACACGAGCCCGATCCAATTATCCTCAGCCACGTGGTCCTCTCTATACGTCAGCAGAACTGACATTTCGGAGCCTAAAGTTCAGCATAAAAATGCCTCCCGAAATCCTCCACCACCGTCCGATCCGCTTCATTGTTCTCCGTCGTCGATTTCTTCAAACTTGCATACGAGCCAGCATTTAAAGCTTTGCGTGGAGTAAAATTTGAAGTTTGAGTTGACCGCTGATTTGTCAAGCGAATTAATGAAGTACCTTCACCATGCTGAAAATTAAATGGATTCGTAAGTTGTTGGTAAAACTTTAGGTTTTTAATTACACGGAAGCATGGGCACAAAAATATATTGTTTTTATATTTGTTGTGTGTGTTGACCATTTTTTATATAAATGTATTACAATGAAAAGAACGCATATTGTAATGCGTAGAAAATAGAACAGGGGGCAAAGTAAAAAAATTAGGGCAATACGCAGACCATTTTTGAGAACACACGCACATGTGAATAAAAAAAAAGGAGAACGAGAACGAAGATTGGTGAACGATGCAGGCAGCATAACGCACAGTAGGGCGAAGTCGAAGAGGAAGAAAAGATTAAGAACAGAGCTCGTGTGTAATTTTTATGCAATTGACTATTGTAAAAATGAGAGCGTGAGGCAGCGAAAGAAAACAGGGGAGCACACCAGTGAATATGAAATTCATTTTTATGTGTGCAATGTAAAAGGATATGAATGCACAGCAGTGCGAAGAGAGAAAACTAGGAGGAAGCATGAAAATCGTATGGTGTGAGTAAGGATTTCATTTTGTGAATCTAATGTAAAATTTTACTGCATATGTAAATTTATTTTTACAGCAGTATATGAAAAATTTACAGCAGTGAATGTAAATGAGAATTTTACCCAGCAGTGTAAAATCTCAGTGGGAGACAGAGTTTTGTTTTTTGTTGGCTGAATATATTTTGGGTGAATCCCTCTCAGTAAAAGAGGATGAATATGTATCAGGCATTATATTTTAATGAATAGAAATCATTTTATGGGTGTGTAATACTCTGTTCTCAGTCATTTAAAAAAAAAAGAAAACTTCCCTGTGCAAAAGATCTTGTGGCAGAGAAACAGAGCATTGTCTTTGTGTGTGTTTTATTTGTTTGTTTTTGGGGTTTTCCCAGAAAAACCCCCAACATATGCAAAGTGCAAATTTTACAGTTAACAGATATTCGGTAGAGTTTATACAGGACTCAGAAGCAGTCCCTGTCTACATCTTTCAGTTAGATTTCTAATAGTCCTATTGTGTTTTCTTATTACAACATTTATACCCTTTTATTGGTGAAAGAAAAACACAGACTTATCACCTATCACAATTTCTCAGGTTCAAAAAATAACATAACCATAATTTTGTATTCAAATAATTCCAGAAGAAATTTAGGATTTATACATAACCCTTTACAAATTTAAACTCACACATAAATAAAACGTATATACTTATCTGTCTAAGTCAGTCCACAAATTCACCGGGTGAGACCTTCTCCACCTAACCTTGAGAAGGGAAATAACGTCCACTTCTCCCCCCAAGATCCACTCCAGAAGAGCAAGTAAGAGTATTCTTTATTCTTGAATCATGGAACAGACCTCAAGACTGCAATCCAATCTTCCAGCCTCTGATTCCTTTTCCTAATGAGGTTATCCATTGGATCAAGTCTAGCTCTGGATGTTCCTTCCGTTACTCCACCTCCCTTTCTTTTCCAAAATAGAATGAACCCCTTCCTTTCCATTGAGATCTCTTTTTATCTCCAAGAAAGAAAGGTGTAACTGTTTTAACTATTCCTAACTTCCTGGAGGTTGGAATTCATTTTCGGTCACCCTTCTTAAATTTTAAAATTTCATAATATGTATATAAAAAGAAAAACAATATTCTTACTAATTAAATGTCCATCTAAAATGTCATTGGACTTTCCAGAGTCCCGTTCACCATAAAAAATAAAATAGTTCTGACTGTTATCCGGGAAGTGTTACAATAGGAATATTTTTTTTTAAATGTCACATTTGAATTTATTAAAAAACACCTATCAATAGAGGGAATTACATACCTTATTTATATTAAACAACACACTAATAAAATGTTTTAATCATCATTTTTTTCCATTTACTTTACATATTCTATCTCTATTTACATTGAATTTTTTATTATTAATAGTTTTTTTTTAAATATTATATATAAATTCCATATTAAGCATAGAAATAATTACAAAATCCTCCTAAATTAAAAATCACAAAAATTGAAAATTTTGTTATTTAGTATGAGCAATTGAAATATTTTATTTATGATTTGATATTAAAAATGTTTTTTGTTATCAATATAATCGTTTAAATATCAAATGTCAGTTAAATATAAAATGAATTACATCGGTACAATATCAATATTATTTTTAAAAATTACACATTACCCCTATCGAGAGCCTAGCTATGACTAGGTTTCTATTGTACAAGCACAAAATCAATAACGTAGGAGACTATAGACTTCCTAAGCTAGCTTTAAATTCCAGCCAAAACCACCTAAGGCTCAAACGAGGTTGGTATAAAGACACGAGGGCCTGGTTAAATCATTGGGAGATCGAAAAGAATGTTGCATTGCAAAACATTAATAACATTAAAAATATTGTTACTTCTAAGTTCAAATAAAAAATGTGGTGTGAGAAAGATTTAGTAACTAAAAGAAAATTAAGATATTATAAGGATGTCATCAACCCCACCCTAGAAGATCAAAAGTATCTCTCTGTTTTAACTAGCTCAAAGAATAAAATTAATATAGCCAAGATTAGAACGAACTCTCATGAGCTCCATAGTGAAACGGGTCGTTGGGCAATTCCTAAAACACCATGGATGGAAAGGTTCTGCCATCTCTGTGAGAATATGAACATCGAGGATCAAAATCACTTCCTCTTAGAGTGCCCCACGTACAACCACATTAGATCTCAGTTTCAAAATCTTTGTTGCAACACTGACCTTCCCAGCCTTTTACGATGTCAAAATTACAATGAGCTCGGGAGGCTTCTCTCCAAGCTTTTTGAGCATAGGAATAAAACCTTAAATCAAACTAAACAATTCGTTTCTTTAGGTCAGATGGATCAAAGTTTGGTTTTAGTGGATGTTAACCACCATCATCATCATCATCATTAAAAAGTAATTATAGCCTAAACTATATTTTTTGAACTTTAGATTACTTTATTTCTTTGTATAAAATTAAAATGAAAATTAAAATATTTTATTTATGATTGATTTTGGAAAAAAAAATTTATATTACTATTTACTTTTTTAATTTATTAATATAAATATTATTTTTTTCATTTTTAAATATAACATATTCCCTATTAACCTTTATTAAATTATAAATCACTTCTTACCCTAATAACAATATAATGTTTTAGAATATTATATATTAATATATTATTTTAATCTTTAAAAACACTTTAAACATCACCTTGTATCGGTACCATTTTAGTATTTTAGCGAAACAAGTTTATGAAACAACACATGAAAAACAAATAATTATTCTTGAATATTTACTAGCATGCCAATCACTTTGAACGGTTCGAAAAGTTTATTAATGGTCAAATATTAATATTGAATTATATCTAAATTTGTAGATATGATTGGCATGCTAGTAAATATTCAAGAATAATGATTTCTTATTGGCACATTTTTACATGAATTTTTTATTTTTTTTTGCGAATTTAATGTTGTTAGATAGGATTTATTAATGTTATTAATATATTGTTTGTAAATACGAATATATTATATGTTGTTGAAGCTTTTATTTAGGGTTGAAATAAATAAACTTATACATCTTTGAAGTACACTTTCTATTTGTTTAACATAATTTATTCATTATTCATGATAAGATAGTTTCGACTTTTTAATATATCTTCTAAATGTTCCTAGTTCTTATTGTACATGGGGTACACTTTTATCGAATATATTGTCATATTAATTCATTCGGGTGAGGAATATTTTAATATACTTAATAGATATAAGCATTGGGGTGTAATTTTCCAAAGGGTTATATTTATTAGTCGAAAAAAGGATTTTCATTAGTTGATAAAGTTTAATTTTCATAAAGTATTAGGAATTATGGGACATTTTGAAGTAGATTGTAGATTGTTAAAGTAAATTTGAATAGATAAAGGAGTCAAAGTTGTTATGTTTTTTTTGGGGCATATGGTTTTGGTGGTTAGTAGTATTCTAGGTCATGGATCACATGTGATGAATTTTTTAAAAGCTTGGGGATTCTCCGAGTTGAGGAGAGGGCTAACTTGGTGGAGCCATGATGTTGGTTGGCTTGGCTTCTCTTAAATCAAGGCATGTTTGCTTTTACGCCATATGATAATAATTATTATATTTTTTGTTGGTTCTTCCCGAGTTAGAAGAGTTTTCCACACTAAATCCATGTGTGGGTGGCTTTTTCTATGTATGTCATGGTTATCATCATATTTATCCAAGTTTAATTATAACAAGTGGTATGAGAACCAAGGGATCATGAGTTGTAGAAGAAGGTGATGGTTGTACATGAGGGTTGATTTGATCCATATAAGTAAAGATTGCTTCAGGTGAGATGAAATTGTTATCATTATATCTATCCAATTTTAATCCTAACAAGTGAGCCAAGGGATCATGACTTGTAGAAGAAGATGATGGTTGTATATGATGGATTATTTGGGCCATATAAGTAAATATTGGTTGAGGAGAGATGAGTGCTTAGACCTAAGATAATGGACTCATATATGTGAAGATTGCTTGAATTGAGATGAGCGAGCAAAAATCAGAGAATGGTAGCATATTTGCCACATAACAAAACAAAAATACTATGAAGAAACAAATTGTAAATTACATGCATATGAGCATCGTGCTATAAGACTTGGTTAGGCATGCTTATCCTTCCTAAAGTATTCAAGTATACCAAAGTGATAGGGGAGGAGATCATGTGGATTTCCCAATCAAATCTAAAAGAAGGAATTATAGGACAAAAGGAAAAATGTTAGGAAAAACCTAACTCAACCAAATATTCAAAGTTTCCCACGTCCATAGTGGTAGTGTCTAACACCTCTGTATTGGAGTATACCTAGGTGATAGGCGAGGAGATCATGTGGAATGATATAATAAAAGGGAAAATGTTAGGAAAAACATGACTCGATCAAAGATTCAAAGTTATTAACTCTATAGTGGGAATCCCTCACACATGATTTTGGTGGTTAGTTGTATTAGAGCCCATCGATTAATGTGATGAAGCCTTTAAAAGGCTTCCTTATTGTAATGTGTTTGAACTAGCTTAAGTGGGTCAAGATGTTGATCAACTTAGCTAGTTTTAAATCAAAACATCATTATTTTTAATTCATAAAATAACACTAAATTTATTGTTTGCTAGTTTTTTCCTAATTAGAATCCAATGCAAATAATCATGAGCATAATTTAAATATATTCTTGTCCTCCATGATTTTTATCATTTATTTTTTTCATATAATTTTTATTCAACAATAATAAATACAACTTTAAAAATAATAAAAAATATTATAATAATTTAAAATAAAAAAGTGCAAATAATGATAACCATAATTTAAATTTAAATGTATTATTGTCCTACATGATTTTTTATCATTTATTTTTTTAATGTATTTTTTTGTTCAACAATAATAAATATAACTTTAAAAATAATAAAAAACATTATTATAATTTAAAGTAAAAAAAAATGAAATAGGATCAAAGTTAATAAATAAAAAATATATAACATAATAAAAACACCATAATAAATACATAAACATTTATTAAATAAATTTTACAGAATAGAAAATAAATTAAAAATATTTTAATATAAGAAATCATAAATATAACAAGTAAGCTCATATTTTAACGTCAGATTATAATAAGGTCGTATCTTTTCTATAAATTATAATTATTAATTTTTTTAAACTCCTTTTTAATACATATTTTCATTAACTTTATATTTGAATTTCCTTTAAAATCCCCGTTGACGATCGATTTAGTTTGTCCACTTATATTGAGACAATACTTTAAATAAAAAGATTTGCTATTTCTTGTCGCTAAATATATTAATGCGCCTTGGAATCATGGACGAAAAGTGTTCTACAGCGGGCAAATTACTGAACTTTTTTCCTCCATTTATATTAAAACAATACTATAAATAAAAAGATATTGTTATTGCTTTTCACTAAATCAGCTAATATATCTCCAATCATGGACAAGATAAAAAGTGTTCCTCATTGACCAAATTACTAGATTTATTCAATATTAAATGTTGACCGTACATCTCCCCTTTGTATTACTTTGCTTCAGAAAGTACTGGAGTTCTTAATACTTTTTCCAGCTAATGAGAATAACCCTTGATTGGCCTTTTCCCTCGCCCTTTCCTTTACCAGTGTTAGTGCAACATTCCACTAAAGATCAAAATATGATATTTTAACTACGCAGTTCTTCATGTCGGGGTTCTTTCCAATCTGTGCCCATTGTATCCCTATCAGCAACTTCCCGTGCTGTTACGGTACCTTCATCACTCTCCATATGAGTCAGATGGAGGGTGATGATGCTGAGGAAATTCCTATTTCCACCTCTATAGGAAAGTTAATGCACCCTGACATGCAAGGGGAATAGTGGGTGCCTTGCATTTATATTTCTGTCAAAGTTGACTTTGACATGTTAGCAGCAAGGCATCCATTTTTTGAAATTTTTTTGCCCAAATTTCGGCCACTTTTGACCATCTTGGCAATTCCTCCGCCTCGTTAGACGACTCCTATTTAAACTGGTTTTTTTTTATTCTATATATGGATTCAGGACCTTGAAAAATCCCTAGGACACTTCAATTGTGTTGGGGTTACCCATCAAGCTTGTGATTTCAAAATTTGTGTCGGATTTTAGAGGAATTAGACTTGAAAAATCCTAAGCTATTAATTTGTTTGTACTGATGTAATTTTTCAAATTTCTATAGTTAATATTAGGTTTTTGGTTGAAATTTTTTGGTGATGTCATCCCGCCGCTGCATCCCCGGCTCCGGATTTCAAGGGTCAATGTCATCCTGCCATGCACGGTAGACTGGGTCGATTCGATTGTACAGTGTAAGAAAAAGAAATGACGATTCTTCATACAATTGGGAGTTAACTTGGGTTGCTTTGAGATCTAGTGGTGTAAATTTCATTTTAAGAGTGTTGGTGGAGAATTTATTATGGTTAATGGATTATTGATAGGCAGATTTCAGTGTTCAAAGGCGTTGTTTTATTTTTTTCTTGGTGTTGTGGAACTCATTGAGGCTTGATTTCTTGTTTGTGTGCCTGTGTTTTCTGTGTGACATAACTCCTAGTAGTCAAGCTTTCATTGTTACCAAGTGAGTTTTTTTTACTTCACTCAGTAAACTTTTTGTGTGGAACGTTGAAGGTGTTTGGTTATGTGGCACAACACAAGATTTCCAATCTCCTTGAGGATCATCTGACAGGTAAATGTATCAACATTATTTTCTAGTTTAATTTTCGTGGTGTATGATTTGGAGTTCTAATGGTTCATTGTTTCGCCGAATTTGCAGGTGAGAATTTAGAATTTAAAGAATAACAATTGTGTGAGTAAGCAGATTGGTGGTTCCTACCGACGGAAACTTGGCGAGTTTTTGAGTTCTCTCTACAACAAAACTCTCGTTTAATGGGTGATTTTATTTCTTAACAGAAGTGTTAAATACATTGTAGAGTTGAGTTTTGATGGTTTGGATGCAATGCTGTAGGAATAAACCAGTGGTGTATGACCACAAATAGGTTGGAGGTTGACCCATCTTTTCATTTGGGGAAGTTCTATGTGCAAGGTGTCAACCTCGATTCCATATGTTCTGCTTTTAAATTTTTTATAGACCCCAATTCCATGTTTTTCTCTACCGGTTATGAGGAAGATTTTTCGTAATTTACTTTGAAAGTTGCAAAGTGGGGAGTATAGAGATCTTTGCATTTTTAGAAGGCTCGTGACCAAGATGGCGACTCTGACTCTATTTCGTGTTGTTTTAGATAGTTAGTGGGTCGAAGTACTGTTAACATAAACATATAGCTCCCGAAGAAAATAACTCTAAGCTTAGTGGGGCACGACGCATACACATAAGGATGTGTTAATTATTAAGTTTCTAAAATTTGCGATGTCGGAAGTTGGCGCCTATTTCCATTTTACGAGACTCGTGAACAAGGTCTCGAGGTCGGCTCGATATCATGGTATTTTAAATAGCTGGGGAGTTGGAGTTCTATTGGCATAAATATCTAAGAAGTGAAGAAAATAGCATTGACCTGTGTCATGCTCGACTCATAGACACATCATTTTAAGTTTCTAAAATTTGCGATGTGGGAAGTTGATCCATCTTTCCATTTCCACCCTCGAGCAATAAATATATGAAAAAATAAATATATAAGCTATGTTAGATCGTTAAATTTTTAGTTCACAGTTTCACCCTGCATATGTGAGTTTTCTCATGGTTTTTACGTTCGTTCCATTGTCATAGGACACATTGTTGCTATTAATCTATTTTTCAAAACACTAAATTTATTGGAATAAAAGTTATAGTTTAAGTGATGGAAAATTACAGTCTCAGATAATTCCCAACTATAAAAACAAAAACATAAAAGATTTGACGCAAAAACTCAACTTTCAACAATATTGGAGAACTTTTGAAACCAATGCTACCAGTATTGTGAGTTTCCAATGGTGGGATCTTCTAATGTACGTTCTTTCTAAAGTTTATGCATAGACGAACATGCTTGAGCCGCGGTTGTAAGAGTACGTTTCAAAAAAAAAAAAAAGAATAAGGGAATCCCTCTCCATTTCATTTTTTGGGATTTCTTTAGAGTTGGAGGGAACCTGTAGTTGAGGTCGGGTGTGACTTCATGGTTGGGAAGTGGGCATGTCTGTGGGGAAGAATCATAAGGAAAAGGCCAACCTCCATCCCATCTTGTAAAAGGCTTAACTTCGAGCGATCTTGAAGTTTCAACTAACATTTAAATTAGTTGTTTTCAACTTTTGTAATTTATGACCCATATTCACATTATTTTTTTTCTTTAGGCAAGGGATACAGGTTCATATATTTTAAACATTTGAATACTAATTTGTTTTAATTTGTACAGAGTTTTTGGATTTGTTATCTTAAACTTCTAGATAGAAAGAAAAATAATCTTTCTGTAAAATTACTTCAAATAAATTTGTCTTGTAAAAATAATTTGTTGAATTTATTTTTTTAGTGATAAAAAATAAAGTATTTTAAGTTGCATTTATTAAATAATATTTTATCTGAAAAAAAAAAACAAAAATAATAAATTATAGACATATGTTTCTTTTGTGGGCGGTCGGGGTGACTATGAGGTTGAACGTGGCCATTGTAAACACACATAGGTATATGCACATATACATAGGTATATGCACATATTTATTTTGTGGTCCCTACCATGGGAGATCAGCCCCCAATATGAGGTTGGAGGTTGGCATTTTCATTCAAATGGTTTCTCTAGACACTCCACTGACACTCCCTAACCTATTGGGCTCCATCTTCAATACTTCAGGCGAGCTGGTGAGAGGTAAGAAAAATTGAATGGAGGTTGGGATATCTGTCTGATTTAAATATTATTGTAATCAAAATTATTGATGTATACATTAACGTTCATAATATGTGAGATTAAAGTACTTTTTTGGTAATTTAGCCTTTTTATTCCATATAAATTGAAAATATAATTTTTTGAGTTTTGTTTACTAGAATCTAGGGTTAGTGCTATTATTATTATTATTTCTTATAAACTAGTTAAATAAGATCTATGATCAAGGTTATCATGAATTGATATGTTATAAATTAAATGTTAAATATATAATTAAATTAGTTGTTATTATATATTGACTTGTGACATTTGGCTAAGAAAAAAATGTTACTTTAAATTTAAGTTTTTTTATAAATATAAATAAGCAAGAAAATAGTTTTTATAATAATATATATTGTTTATTGTTAATTAATTTTTATCATTGGCATTTGAAATAGAAATAAAAATAACCATATATTTTTTTTTCTTTAAAAAAGGGATAACCACTTCACATCTTTTAAACATTCTATCTTATATGAATAATTTATTCAATTTATTTTTTTATTGATCAAAAAATAAAATATTTGAAATTAATTTTATTAAATAATATGTTATATGAAAAAATAAAATAATAAATTATAAAGAGACTAATTATGCATATATGTTTCTTTTGAGGGCGTTGCAAAAAGCAACTTGAAAGTCAGATTGGCTATGAAGGTCGAAGATGACGTTAGCCATGCTTTATTTTTGTTCTCATACATATTTTTGCTTGTAATGTATTTTTTTTATTCAATATAGATTGAAAATATAATTTTTGGGTTTTGTTTTCTAGAATCAAGGTTCATTGTTATTATTATTATTATGTTTTTATCAATGACTTAAATGAGGTCTATGATTAGGTCTATCATTAGTTGATATGTTATGAATTTAAAGTTAAATATCTAGTAAAATTAGTTCTTATTATACATTCACTGTCGTACATTTAGCCAAAAAAATGGTTAATTTAAATTTAATTTTTTTTTTATAAATATAAATAGGCAAGCAAGTAGTTTTTATGTTTGAGTTTTCTTTCCCTTTTCTATATCATTTTTTTTTTTAATTAGAAAATTATTTATTTAAATTACAATTTTAGACAATGGATTCTAAAATATTATATATATATATATATATATATAAAATCTTGTTAAAAAATATACAACCAAATTAGTTAAAAATGTATATAAAATAATTAAACTATTTTATACTTTTTAGTTATTTTATCCATTTATATTTAAAATATTTTTTTGGAGTATATTTAACTTTTGGTTGTACATTTTATATGAAGATATTTTTTATTTTTTTGCTCACCAAAATTTTTTTCGGGTCCTAATTATTTTAAATTGCGGCAAGCGATTAAATTGTTAATTTTTATTATTTTGTTTAAAGTGGTTTATGATTACAAAATGAATTAAATTTTTAATGAGTGTTTTAACTTTTTGACTAAACTTTATAAAAATGAAAGGATTTAGCTTAAAGTGATAAATGATGTGAATGTAAATTTAAATTTTATTTCAATTTCAATTTTATTTTATTCATATATTTTGTAAATTAACTATTTGAAATATTAAATAATTAATTAAATTTAAAAATAATTAAATTTATAATAATTTATATATATATATTTCTTTTATATATATATATATATATTAAAATTTCAAAAATGTTATATTCTTTTTAGTTTACATAATGCTAAAATGTTTTATTATGAAAATTTATTGTTTATATATATAAATAAATAGAATATTAAATTATTATATTAAGTTATTTTATATTTGTTTATTTGAAATTTTATGGATATTAAAATTGCTTATTTAGCTAGTAATCTTAAACATCATTGTGATAGTCTCATTTATATTGAATTTAATGATATATTCAATATATATATATATATATATAAAAGTAAACATGAAAATTACAATAATTTTATAGTTAATTAATAATTTTGTATTACATTAGAGTAGTTTATATATATATATATATATATAAATGATGTAGAGTAAGAAACATTTTATTATTTTTATTAGTGATTTTTGTAAATAGTGATGTATTGCTTGATATTAAATGAGCAAACGTAATAGAAAAAAAATGTAATTGACTTGAGCAATAAATTTTTAGAGTCATGGATACAAATCCATAATATAAATGTTGTGTAGATCATCTTCCGGATTCATCGCATTAGGTTTCTTGTTGATCAACGTTTCGAACCAGCAACGGTTCTTGTTGATCGATGTTCCGAACCAGCAATGGTGGTTCATCTTCAGGATGTGAAAGATTGTTGATCGACGTTTCAAACCAACAACGGTGGTTCATATTCAGGATGTGAAAGATTATTGGAAGACTGGTCTTATTATTCAATTTAATATATAGATAAGAGATACATTGCCAACAGATATTAGGATTTATTAAATTATTATTTGAATTATTCTATTTGTTTTAATTATAATTTAATCATTCTATTATGTTTTGTTATTTTAATTATATTTAAGATATTAGGGATTAGAATTATTATTTTATTAGGGTCATAGTTGTATTAATTTATCTCCTTACTTTGTATTTTATTAATTTTAATTATATGTTGCAATTATTTATTGAAGCTAATACATATTACCCTATTCTATTTGTTTTAATTATAATTTAATTATTCTATTATGTTTTGTTATTTTAATTATATTTAAGATATTAGTGATTAAAATTATTATTGAATTTTTATTTTATTAGGGTCATAGTTGTATTCATTTATATTCTCTTATTTATGTTTTATTATAATTGTTTTACTTTGTATTTTTTTAATTTTAATTATATGTTGCAATTATTTATTAAGGCTAATACATATTACCCTAGTTGTGGAATTTTTATAGTCAAGGTATTTTAAATTGTTGTTGTTGTTGTTTTAATTATAATGGATTAAATCATTTTTATTTGTTCTTGGTTAATTAGAGGAGAATTATAGTTAGGGAGGGGTAAATTTGGATGATAGGATTGGAATCTAGTTTTCGCTTATGGTCCATTTGTCGTCTCTATTAAGGTTATTAGGGTGCTTTCTAATTTCTATGGCTTCTCTGAATTTCCTTATGAAGTAGTGATCACTTCTAACTAAGATGCGGGTATCTTCTATACAAATTTGGTGCTTAGTTTTATCAGAATGTTCAACTAAAGCTGATGATTTGGATCGATTATGTTTAATGTCAGTTGAGTGTTCTTGGATTCTTGTGTTAAAGGATCTTCCAGTCTCACCTACATAGGGCTTGCCACATGAGCAGGGAATTAAGTAGACACCCTTGTGACATTTAGGATCAATTTTGTCTTTAATAGGACTGAGGCAGCTATGGATAGTGTTTAAGGGCTTGAAGGTGGTTAGAATTCTATTCTTTTTAAGATGCGCGAGATTTTCTCTGTAGTCCCTAGTATGTAAGGGAGGTTGACTTTTCCTATTATATTATCAAAATTTTTATTTTTATTTGGTCGAGTGTTTGCCAAATTTATGAATTTGACAGCTTGATGTTTGTTGTATTTTTTTTTTAGGAAAACTTTAATAAGGTGTTCTTTTTCTTTTTCTAGGTGTTCTTTGTTAGAGATTCTGAAGGCTCTAGATGCTAATGTGTTGAGTACTCCTAGTTTGTGGGTTGGGTGATGATGTGAGGAGGCATGTAAATATTGTTCGGTGTGAGTCTTTTTCTATATACTTGGTGGGATATAGAGCCATCATCATTCCTAGTGATGAGGATATCAAGGAAGGGGAGGCTTTTGTTGACCTCAACTTCCATAGTGAATTTTATGGAAGGGGATAAACTGTTTAGGTGTTGTTTGAAGGTTTCTATGGTTTCTCTTCCATGAGGCCATATGATAAATGTGTCATCCACATATCTTTTCCACAATTTAGGTTCTAGGGGTGAGGTCATGATGGCTTTGTTTTCAAAGTCCTCCATGAATAAATTAGCAATAATAGGAGATAAAGGCGACCCCATGGAAACTCAATGGCAAAATATAAATGTTTCTATGAATTGTTTTATGTAAATAGGTCATGCATTAGTTTACCACCTTCATAATACTTATAATGGACCTTTGAAATATATATTTTTAGGATTTAATAAAGTGATTGTTATATTAGATGAGAAATATTTCATTCTACGTGTGCTTCTTAATTTATAGATATGGGGTCATTATGATTAAGATGTTGTATAAATTTGTGCAAGTTTGAATTTAATCTAAAATTTAAGGTGCTAAATACTTTTTATTGTAGTATTTTCACTCTTACTTTTGGAGTTCGAGTGAACACTTGGTGTGAGACATAGAAAATTACATCATTCCATTCATTTAAGTAATTTATAGATGAACTTTTATTTGATTTTTAGAATTATCATTGCAGTAGATTATACTATGAATTAAATAATCTTAGGATAACACTTCATAAGTCATTAGAATATTTTTCTACAAGATTTATTCATCTTTTCTAAAGATTTCCTTTTAGTGGCATGTTGTAAACACCCCACCTTACCCTTGGTGAAGTGTTCACTTACTAACCCAACTTCCTAGTGTAGTTAGATAGATGGGGTGATTAATATTTATTTTACTTAAATCCAAGTTTTAGAAACCCAAAACAGTTGTCACCATTGCGCTCATCCTGGTGAGACATTTCTAGTGCTATAAATTTTTTTCTAATTTGGGCCCTTAGATCACAAATTACACTCCATATTTTTAACAATTTTAATATGCCATTCTCTCTCCTCTACCACATGGAATCCATGTGATGCCCTCATGGCCTATCGTTATAGGCCATGCTTCTCATCCACATAATCAATTTGGTGCCACACACCCTACCTTACCCGTCTACACATAATCCTGGGCATTAATGCATCGATGTCCATCTGATGGGAAGTGAGACATCAAACCTCCTCTGTTGATGTCGCAAGGGAAGAACCCCCTGTAAAAATGTCCATTGTTGATCGCTCACATTTCATCCATCGATCCAGATCGTGGGGAGACCTTCCCCCTCCCTTGCTGATGTCATAGGGGAAAGGCCCCATAAGATTTACATCAGTCGATTCCTCCGATGAATCCCAATCCTTCATCATGTTTAGCCTCCACCCATAGTTATGGTATGCAGTTGTGTGTGGCCCTAGACTTAGACCTCAAGAATACTACTCCATTTTAGACTTACGTAAAAAATAAGCCCACCCAAACTCCAATCATGGAGATGTGGCTCCCATGTGTTGACCCATTCATACTCCCTTCGTTAATTAGGTCCATCAACAGGTTTCCTCCATGTGTCCTCTCTTAATAAGGCATAGCTACAGTGACCTAGGTCTGGGCTTTTGATGACACCCCAATATAATCCTCTCGATAGAAACCACCTTGGAGAAAACTCAATCGCTCTAAGCTCCTAACTTTGAGGTCCAAGGTTCTTAGGTCTACATCACCCAGGACATAATCCCCCTCGTAGGAAACTCAAACTGTAAAAGACATGTGATTGTGGACCATTCTTGGTGAGAATGATTATCACTGAGAATCTTTGTGCTCCCTCTTCTATGCAAGAACACCCTGCGAAAGCACCCTTGGGCCCACTCCCTCTCAGGTGAAATTCCACCTGAGAGAAAACTATATCTGAGGTTTCTTCCGAGGGTCCCTTTTCAAAATCGTTGAGATTGGAAATAAGTGATGGAGGACTAGTCTGACAATTAACAATAATTTTTCCATCCTAGAGGTCAATAGAAGAAGGTAAGTCAAATTTTGGGATGGGTTTTTATTGTCGAGACAAAATTTCGGAAGTGTATCAGTTGACAACAATATTTTTGTCTTGAGAGAGAAATATCAAAGGTTTTTATCTTGGGAGTTTGGGAAGGTGGCTCGATACAAAAATTCCTAGATCTGACATCAAGAACTATAATTATATGCATGGTCATGAGGAGATGAAGAAAAGGAGCTTGTTAGGGATAAAGGGCTATGATTTAAGATTTGTCCTGCACATTAACTCACACTGTTTTAAGGTGGGTATGGTTGCATATAAAGAAAAAGGGAATCATCCTCATGCACATGTTTGTTTATAGTTAGTCGAGGTCATAATTATTCTTCCCAAAGCATAGCCCATGTATGTCATATATATAGAAGCTCTCAAATCTACTGGTTTTCAAAGGGATTCACCCATTTTCCATTATACATATTGTATAGTTGGACCATGTGGTGATTCCATGATCAGAATTTGGATTAGGGGCAAAAAATTGCTCAAAACTCAAAATTCTCAAAATTGCTCAAAACCTGAATGACCACATCTGTCTCAGAGATACGATCCCAATGCAACTTGTTTCACTCAAAACGGAGTTTGTATGAGAAAGATAGAGACTTATGTTCGCTTTGCTAAACAAAAGACTTTTACAAAAAAAAATTTACAGTCACTTCCCATTTAGCAGTCCGTACTGATGACGTGGTAGGTGATTGTGTAGGTCAAATTTTGGTCAACAGTGAATGAGGTCACGCCAAGTGGTGCTTTATGATTGGTCGACAATTTGATGAGTTAGTGTTTTTTTATTGGACAACGGAGGACCAATGAGAAGGTGACATGTAGCAAACCCGAAGGCCACCACGTTTCCCTCCCCAAGGGCTTGGCAGGATTGGCATGCAATGAAAAAAAGTTATTTAGCAGGTCGCTGGAGTCAAACTTGCGACCTAGCCCACACAAGCACCAACCTTTACCACTATGCGCCACCATTTATATTAACATACAATGGGAGAAATTTGCATTTCAAGAGATAGCACGTGGCGGTTAGGGGGACGAGAGAGGTAGCCCTACAGTCCAGCACCCCCCTGAATGTGACCTTACACCATAACCAAGAGCCAGCGCTTAACACTAACTTCGAGTTTAATGTGCTAAGTGGGGATTAGCGATTATCAAACCAGGTTTATCCCTTAATTAATTGCAGATTAATTTGGTGACAGTTTTAGTAGGTCCGAAAAATCCGGCACTACTCCAATTTTGGCGGGACTAACTGGAGTTTCTCCAGATTTGGTGGAGTTTTCCTAGGGAAAACTGAAGAGACCATAACTTTTGCAATTTTCGACAAATTTTGGCTCAAAAAGAGTTATTCCTAAATTATTTGGATGCTCTGAACACAGTGGAATAGGTTGCAGAGGCAGAAATTCACTTCTATATGTGATTTTTCTACGTTGAAGTTTATGGAAGCCTAGGGCCACCAGGAGAGGAGGTCAAGCCTATATTAGCTGAAGTCCAATTGCATAACTTGGATAGTCATTTCTAGGGTTTTTAGGTCTTCTGAATCCAATGGAGCAAGTTGTAAATCCATTGGAGCACCAGAGGTGCATGTAATGATAGAGTTGACCATTAATCCAAAGAGGTCCTAGCCATTGAAGTAGGGCCAAGGAGATGTAGCCTAGGAGAGGTGAACTAGTTTATCAGCTTTGTGTTATGAGTTGTTGTGTTTTACTTCTCTACATTTTACTTGATGTATATGTGTTTTAAACAACTAATTAACCTCATAAATTTCTCATAAAAGACACTCAACACTTGACACATAATTGCTCACATTTTGGTTAATTTGAGACAATCCTAAACACATTTCTTTTAATACTGATGAGGGAGCTTGCATTGAATTAACAAGTTTTCCCAACATTTAGATCATTCCATCACACAGTCATGGATTTGGTGGTTTTATAAGGAAATTCCCCCCCTTGAATTATTACCACATTTGGGTTGAGGGAAGCGCCTTTATTCCATATATTGGCACATTGTAATTAGGATGACATCTTATTGAAATAGTAAATTTTAGGTTGACATCATGTTTGCTTAGTTTTCTCCCACATCGACACGCATTTTACTTAACAATCGCAACCAACACTCACATGGGTGTATTAAGTCTGCATATAATATATGCATATATGTTCAGGAGAATTAGTGCAACCACAGTGACCAAAACCATTCATTAGATCTTAGTACCTTCAAGCTCAAGAAAACCAACCATCCCTCATGTAAATAGCATTAAGTTAAACATTTATATCGAAATTCTTGTATGGAATCATCATTGTAAAACCATAATAACAAAGGAAACATGCATCAAAACTTCATTTCCTTTCTATTATAGAAAGACATAACTATCCATGCAATGGATGTAACATCAATTTAAGAATCCAACGGGAACTCAATAACAAGGAATGCATATAAAAACACTTATCTTGAATTAGCATAAGATTCGGGCAACTGAGTTAGGGACAAAAATCTCCACCTAACCATAAATAGTCGCAACTAGTATTTACTTGCAACTGTCACCCCTGAGCCAAATTTTAGAGACTTAGGTGGTGTGATCAAGGGATAAAACACCAATTGTTGATTGAAACAGGGCCTCCATAGGTTCTCCCAACTCCACCCACCAACAAAATAGAAGTTAACAAATTCCACAAGGAATCGTGAGGACTATTGTCTCCACCTTTCAGTTGTTCAATAGCTAATAAACTCCATGGAATCCAGATACTTCACCTCCACCCTAAAACATGTAACACAATTGTTCCACCCACTAAACGGAATCCATAATCCACTCCCAAATCCAGATAAACAAGCAAAGGATACTCCAGAATTTCCTGACCAGGAATCGATGGCTAAGTCCAGAATGTTAATCCCAATGTTAAGTCTGAAAATATAAAGGAAAGATTGAAAACACTCTCAAAACCTAGAAAAATCCATGCCATTGATAATAAAGAAACCAAAATACACACATGCATGGGGTAGAGATTTAGCAAACAATGGGGCTGGTATTCTATCAAACACTTGGCATCAATGAAATCTATAGGTATAGGATACAAGACAGAGCATGAATGATTGAAAAATATTATGAGACATGAAAAGAAGGATCACCACCTTCTCTTTTGAACTGTTATGATATCAATTAGGTCTTTCATCGATTATCCTTTCTTTTTTTCTTTTTTTTGCTGAAGCAAGAGTAGAACCTTCTAATTCATTAAAGATATACATAAATTACAACAATCCACAAGGAGTTGTGGATCCAGGGAGGGTCTTGTACACCCAACTGAGAATGAGTAGAACACACAACTTTCAAAATCAAAACAAGCTATACAAGGCTGAACAAAAGGGATACTGGAATCAAAACCAAAACAAAGGACTGAGCCGAAGTCAAAAGTGAGAGTCCCAACAATTCGTGAGAATGTTGAACTGGCTTTGACTTAAGGACATCCCCCCAATATACCAATCTGCCAAAAAAGAGGACAAGTGCATTTTCCACCAACCAAGTAACCTAATCCTTTGATCTACACCGTTGATCCAACACTGCCAAACCAACAGCTGAGGACCCTTTTGCAATGTTAAGAAGCGTGATCTTTACCTAACCTGACCACTGACTAGCTTGATCATTCCCAACAATCGATCCGCTGTAGATGATTTAATGGTCGACGATCATATCGCATCAGCCAATGTCACTGAACATTAGTGTGCGATGAGGGCGGTTTTCATACCGACCCCACCACCACATGTTGCAATCTATATGTGATTTCTTCAAAATTAGAAAAACAGTTTTCCTCCCGTGAGTCTCGCGATCACTTGAAAACCGACACCCACCAGGTATTCCAACCCCAGATGAAAAAATAATGGTATTGTGGCCACCGAGGTTGCTTTCCGATGTGTTTTTTCTTCTGGAGCTGAGGGAAGAAGAGACTCCCCCGCCCCCCACAACTGCCCAACTACTCAAAATCGGAGCCATCTGAATGGCTATAAAACTGATTGTCTAAATCACCTGGGATCTGTAGCCACGGCTCCTCTTCAAAACATGACTCTATCTTCTTCTGCCTGCTCATGCCAAATCATTTTTATCCTGCTCGGGGGCAGCTCTTGCTAGTTCAACACAATCCTATTCTGTGTATTGATAACACCTTGATTGGCTAGAAGATCTACCATTTTATTCGCCGACCTTCGAACATGTTTAAAACCAACTGTACGAAGGCTCTATAGGTGAATCTAAATCCATTGAAAGCCCTAGATCAACCTCCATTTTTTTGAAAATTTTTATGGCTTGGTTCCCCAGTTGATCCTTTTGACCAAGTTGATGACAAGCTTCGAATCAGCCTCAACTATCACATTTTGACAATTTTCCTATTTCAAGAGATCTAAACATTGTTCCATGGCCATTAATTCCACCATGTTATTGGTGGCTTTACCTAAATGACTGTGGAAGATGCAAAGAACACTACCTTTATCATCCCTTAACACACCTCCATAACGAGTGGTGCCCGGGTTTCCTTTTGAAGCCCCATCAATGTTGAATTTCAAAAAGCCGTTGGGGGGAGGATGCCAGACATCAAGCTCAGACCCCATAGAGATTACTTTCCTTCCCAGTCCCTACGGAGTAAGATCCTACATACCTAAATCACAGATAATTCTCAAATCTGCAGCAAAAGGAGGGTTCTTAGGAAAATTTTTCACAATGGGGCCAACAGTTTCTTTGAGTTATTTTAAGATCAACTTAAAAATGTGTTGGGAAGGCCTCTTTTCATTCTTGAAGATTGTGTTATTCCTTTCTTTCCAAACATTCCAGATGATGAAACTTGGGAAGATGGCCCATGTTGAGCCAAGAACTTCATTTTCTGAAAAGTTTTTTCTCCAATTGTTTAGGGTGTTGATGATATTCCTTTTGTCTCTGTTAGTCTGGCGAAAAATGGTGGCAAAGAATCCCACAGATTGGAGGTGAAAATGCAATTGTTGAGAAGGTGCTCCGTAGTTTCCTCTTGAGCTTCATAGAGCTGACATCTGGAGGGCCCCAGCATACCCCTCTTCCTAATGTTATCCCATTAGAATTTTCTTGTGTTGAACCAGCCACATGAATAGTTTGATTTTCATCCAACCTTGGTGTCTCCATAGTTCAAGCCAAATCTTGTCCAGAGCTTGTGTGTTCAGGTCAAGGAGAATGAGTTTTGCTTCCTTGAGATTAAAGGCTCCCTCATTCTTGTAGCCCCATCTTAGTTGATCCTGCCCTTATGACTTTAGAATCTTCCTTTGGTCTAACATTTTATGTAGAGCCTCTACTTTAGCTTTTAGGTGGCTGACCTCCCTAAAATCCAAGTTTCTCTAGGTTCTCCATTTTCCATTACTGTTGGCTTGATCCCAAAATTCTTTTACTTTGGATAACCCTTTGGTTTCTGTATCATTCTTCAGATCCCTCCAGTTGTCTTTGAACAATATGGGTTCTTGTTTCCATCTATCCTCCTGGAATAGGGCCAGATTTCCATCTCTGATTTTCGAGAAGCTATTTCCTTGGACTAAGTCCCTATTATCCCAGGCCTTATTCCAAAGGTCTGAGCCCCTTCTATGTCCTGAAATTCTTATGAGATCGTTATTTAACCAAGTGCTGGCATATTTTTCTTTCCAGTTCCCTTCCCATTGAGCCTATGGGTCTTTAAGCCATCGCCACCATAATTTAGCTCCTAAAACCTTGCTTAGAATTTCAGGATCATCCAATCCAAGCCCACTGTAGATTTTAGGTTTGCAGAGTTTTTCCCATGCTACCAAGGCCCATTTATTTCATTCTTCCCCTTTCCCCAAAGAAAATCTCTTTGAATGGTTCTAAGTTGTTGCGGGACTCCTTTTGGTGCTGGATGAACAGATAACATGAATATTGGAATTGATTGTAGGACCAACTTGGTTAACACTAGCCTACCAGCCAAATTTAAAGATCTGGTAGTCCATTTCCTGATTTTATCTTGCAGTTTATTAATCACTAGCTCTTAGATGCTCTTGTGTAAAGGCTTGGCTGTTAGAGTAACTCCCAAATATTTTGAAGGGAGGGACTCCCTTTGAAAGACCAAAATCTTTGAAATATTTCTCTAAATTGCAATGTGAGTATTAAAGAAAAAAATCTTAGATTTGGAGAGATTAACTTCCATACTTGAAGCCATAGCAAAGTCTCTCAGGATTTGACTATAAGCTAGAGCTTCTTTGACTGTGGGGATACCCTGCAGCATGGTATCATCAAAAAATTGCTGATGAGTTAAGGCCTGGCCATCTTCAGAAAGTTGGATACCCTTGACCTCACAGATTAGTTTAGCTTGCTTGATAGCTCGACCCAGTCCTTCCATCATGAGTATAAAGACAAAGGGAGAGAGTGGATCTCCCTATCTAAGGCCTCTTGAAGGAGTAAAAGTCTCTGAGGGAGAACCATTAACCAAGATAGAAAAAATGGGAGAAATAACTAGGGCCATCACCGATCTGATCTAGTTATGATCAAACCAAAAAGCTGTTAGAACTTTTCTAATATAGTTCCAATTCAGCTTATCATAAGCTTTTGCTATGTCCAATTGCATGATCATTCCTTCTTTCCTATTGATAGTCAATGAGTGCACCACTTCATGAGCTTGAATGATGTTATCTAGGATTTTTCTTCCTTCCACATATCCAGAATGTTCAACCGACACTGGGGTGGGAAGAAGAGGTTTGAGTCTATTGGCCACCACTTTGGATATTATCTTATAGACCACATTGCATAAGGCAATGGGTCTAAACAAGTCAGGGGTTTGAGCCATATCCTGTTTAGGGAAGAGTTAAATAAAGGTGGTATTGAGAGCCTTCAATATAGTTTTGTCCCTTCTGGAGTCTTCCACTATGTACAGAATGTCATGCTTCACTGAGTTCCAGCAAGATTTAAAGAAATCCACATTAAATCCTTCTGGGCCTAGTGCCTTACCATTTTTCATTTCTTTTAGGACCTCACTGACCTTCTCTTCTGAGACTGGTCTATTGAGTTTGAAGTTATCTTCTCTGGAAACTAGCTTAGAAATCTCGTTTGAAATAATCTTGATGTATTGATCCCTGTCTAAGCTGGTTTCTTGAGCAATACCCCAAAAGTTCTGAACCAGAACTGCTTCTATTTCTTCATGAGAGTTGCGCAGGTTACCTCCCTTTTCCTTAATTGAAGAAATCCTGTTGTGAGCTCTGGTCGCCATAGTGGATCTGTGGAAGAATATAGTATTATGTTCTCCTTCTTTTAGCCATTGGACTCTGGCTTTTTGACGGCAAAAAATTTCCTCTTGTTTACATAAGTTCTCCAATTCTTGATGATATAGAGTTTCCTGATCATTTTTATCTTTGTCAAAACCCTCCCTGATCAGGGTTTGGTTGAGCTCCTGCATTTTTCCCTCAACCATTATTTTCGCTTCAAAAATGTTGCCAAATTCCTTCTTGTTTCACTCCTTGAGCTGGAGTTTGATATGTTTGAGTCTTTTTTGGAGAAGCAACATTATTGTGCCCTGGATATTCAGATCTTTTGCCCACCAGATGGAAATGATGTTGCAGAAATCTGGATGGGAGAGCCAGATGTTTTCAAATCTAAAAGGTCGATTCCTGGGAGTACCAATGCCCTGAATTTCTAGTTGCACTCGCCAATGATCAGAGCCTCCAAAGGGAAGAACTCTTACAAATATGTCCTTATCCTTGATCATAAGATCTTCTGATATTATGAATCTGTCTAATTTGGATGCCACCTGAGACACTCCTCCTCTTTTGCTGTTCCAAGTATAGGTACCATTGTTCATTACAATATCCACTAGCTTCATATTATCTATGAAGGATTTAAATGCCCAAGAGTCCTTGTTAAAAATTCCAGTACCCCCTTTTTTTCGATAGCGATTTGATCATGTTGAAATCACCCTAAGATCCAAGGGATTCTTGCATGTCTTTCCCTAAGATCCTGTAGGGAGTCTAGAAGCTTGAGTTTACCATCCAATATTTGGGGGCCGTACACATTCATGACTAGGTAAATTTCTTTATCTCCCACTGGTTGAATGACCACTGATAGATAGTCTCTAGATGCCTCTGCATCTATGATGTCAATTTTTTGTGGGTTCCAAAGTGTGAGAATTCTCCTGCTGAATTTTCTGCTTTGACTTCCAGAATCTCAAATTTATTGAGCCATTTGTTGTGAATCTCTTTTATTTTTGTTTTTTTGCATGGAACATTTTTTTCCTGGATGAAGATCACCTCAGGAGTTGCTTGTTTCATCCTATTACTAAGTAGTCTTTGTTTTCTTCTACTGCCTAGACCTCTTATATTCCAAGAAGTGAACTTCATTATTAAAGATTTGTAAAGGAGCAACTAGATAGGTCTTTCATCTTACCTGAGTCTATCATTAGCTTTCCACATTCCATCAACAGTTCGTTTTTCTTTTTCCGGCCTCATTTCTTTCTTGGGATTCTGGGTGCTAATCCTGGTGTGGTTTTCATAGCTTTCGCCCCTTCATTACCCTGTCTTTCATTTTTCCCTTACTTTTCTAGCCCTTTGGTTTGAGTTTTCCATAAGAACAGCTATTGAACTCTGTGGAAGTCTTCTGGAGGTAACGAATCCACTCCTTCCCTAGTACCTTGTTTCAAGAATCCTTCTCGATCTAGATTCTCTTTTTCAAGAATCTCTTGGAGATCGTTGTCCTCCATTTCCATCTCACTCTGGGTTATTTCCTGGTATGTCTCTAGTTCTGTGTCACTCATCATTTCTCCTTTCTGCTTATTTATGTTTTGGGTTTTCTCATCATTTTCTTCATTCCCCTTCTCCACTAGATTGTCTCCCTTGACCTACTCTGCTTCCATTATCACATCCTCCTCCTCTTGGGTTTGAAACCTGTTTTGATTGGCTTGTTGTTTTTTTTATTGAAGTTGCTTTGATCCCCTTTTGCTTCCCTTTCCTTTGTGGACCACCTTTTGAAAGCTTTCAGAATCATTCATGGTGCTTGCTTTGCACTTGTTTTCCATTTTATTAAGAAGGCAATCCCTGAATAAGTGCCCATGCTCATGGCATTTACGACATCTGAATGGGATATGCTCATAGTCCACTTTTTGCACCCATTCTTCATCAAACACTTCCAAGATTACCTCATCCAGCAAAGCTCCAAAAAGAACCATTTCCACACATATTCTTGTAAAGGATGTGTATTTTCCTCTTCTGGTTGCCTTAGAGGCTTTCACAAAACACCCTAGCTTGTTCCCTATGGCAGATAAGGATTCCAGTTGCCAGTAATCCAAAGGTTGAGAGTAGAGTCTAACCCAAACTAGAACCAAGGTAAAAGTTTCTCGTTCTGGGACAAAATTCATAACCCATGGTCGCATGTACAGACATGCTGTCGCATAAAAGTAGTGCCCTCCTTCAAACACTCTGTCCTTATCCTCAATATTTGCAAAAACAATAGTAAAGAATGCCTTTGACCCCAGATGTAGTTCTATACTTCCTTTTGGTTTCCAATGGTATTTAATCCATGTTTGTAAAGCTTTTTCAGTGGGCCATAAGACCATGAATTTACAAATGATTGCCTAAGTTTGCATATGATCCCGATGCACCTGCAGAGCAGGATCATTCAAAACTACTCTGGGTGTGATAGTAGTTTTAGGCTTGCATGGTCCTTTTTGTGTTTTGTTTTTTTTCTTGTTCTTTGTTTGCTTCCTTGCTTTCTGTGGTGTTATTATTCTCCATCGATTTAGAGCCATCCTGCTCCACTTCCCTATTTCTTTGTCTTACCTCTGAAGGACCTCTATTTTCTTCTATCGGTTTTTTACATCTACTGGTCACTGCTTGTTTGTAGGAGGGAGTGGATCTCCCTCCTTTGCACCCCTCCATGGAGAAAAATTATGCAAACCTATAACCCTAGCTCGAAAATCGCCTCCCAGGTTTCCTGTAGAGGATTTTTAAAAACTTACCACAGGGTTCAAAAAAAAAAAAACATCGATTATCCTTTCAGTTACAAGTAAATATATGAAATAACCATGACAATAAACAATCATATAACCATGCTTATAACCACCATTAAACCATGAAAATAATAGTGAGATATCATCCATTAAATCCACATATTAATATGTACAAAAGAAAGAGTACTTAGCTTTTATTAAACATAGGAAAATCTGATCAGGTTCAGAACTTCCTCGTACCACTCAACCACAAACATGGTTGAACCAAATCTTTCTTTCAGACATTCACCCTTGGGCCATATTCTAAGCATGATTGTGGGATATCATGGATAAACCAATCCAAAAACAACCAAGGAATCTAGAGTTTAAGCCACCTCCACCCTCACCAAACTGTGATCACACCAAAACCGATGTTCTGATCACAAACTGAACCAAACTTGGAATACCATATGGAATCCATCACTATCCTTGAGGAATTTTTCGTCTCCCTATCTCTCAGGCTTTACCACAATCTAATCCGAGATCACTAGGCTCTAAAATGAGACACCTCCCTCGGGCTTTACCATGTATCCCGCCAACAATGGTCAAGGTATTCCTAGGCCTTTGCGAATGAAGCTTGAGACCACGTCCGCCCCAGATTCCAAAATCCATTCGACAATTACAAAGCTAAAAACCAAGATCAACATCCCAACACACCATGGCAAATAGAAAAAGGTAAGGCTATGCTGAAAACCACTATCATAAGCCGACAAAACCATGCCACTGACAACAAGAGAACCATACACCAACATTAAAATCCATGCATGTTTATGAAGAAATTTCTAAACTTAAAATTTGCTTAGAAGAAAAGAATATGATTATAGATACTCTGACATTCCAACTTTCTCAAAGGGAAAAACACAATGAAAAGTTAGAATGTGAAATTGTGGGACTTAGAAAAGATATTGAGAAAACAAAAGCTCTTAATCTTAGATTTGCTAAAGGATATGAAACTTTAGATAAGATTATCAAAGTGCAGTGTTCTCCTCTAATCAAGACAGGTCTTGGGTATACTGAAGAAGAATCTCAAGCACAAAAGCCATCTACCTCCAAAAATTATCTCGAAGTAGCAAGGAGAAGTGAACAGGTTGACAATCGACAGCAAAGGCACAACGCAGGTCACCAGGTAAATCAGGGACAATTTACTTCAAGAATGAACAAATATCACCAAGTAAATCGAGAGCAATCTACTTCAAGGATGAACAGAAGCTATAACCAACTGCAGGTAAATCATTCTGAATTTACCTCAAGAACGAATGGCTATGGAAATTACAATCACCTGGATAGAAGGCTTAATAATCGCAGGAATTTCTTCAATGGCCAATGTTTCTCTTGTCATAACTTTGGACACAAAGTAGCTTAATGTGTTGCCTATAAGACCATAATGACCAGAGAAGCACAAAATCAAAGGAGTGTTACTGGAATCATGAAAAGAACCTACAACAACTCAGAAGGAGTAGGTTTCGACAAACAACTCAGAAGGAGCAAACTTCATTGAGTCCAAAAACATGGAGGAAGAAAGAACCGCAACCAGAAAGATGTGGTATAGCCTTATATGCAGAAGGGCAGGAAAATCAGTGGTACATCGACAGTGAATGCTCAAAACATATGACAGGTGATAAAGAAAAACTTCAATCATATAGTACCTTAGAAAAGGAAAAGAAGGTCTCATTTGGAAATGACACCCCTGCATTCATAAAAGGTAAAGGTTCTGTTCTTTTGAAAGAAAAGGTCAAAGATGGAAATGTTATGTATGTTGATGGTTTAAAGCATAATCTATTGAGTGTCAGTCAAATGTGTGATCAAGGAAATGAGGTAATATTTCGATCAAATGGATGTATTGTTCGTGAGCTTGATACAGGAGAAATAGTGATCAAAGGCATAAGAACACAAAATAATTTATACATACTCAAGGGAAGACAACAACAAGGCTATCTAAGCAAGAATGATGAACACTGGCTATGGCACAGAAGATTGGGGCATCTAAGCTTCTCTCAGATAAGGAAAGCATGCAAATATCAGGCAGTTTGTGACCTCCTTGTCATCAAAATTTTAGACAATACAATGTGCAAATCATGTTATTTTGGGAAGCAAACCAGAACTAATTTCCCTGAGAAGGAAGGATCAACTAGTAGGCCACTTGAACTTGTCCATACTGATGTATGTGGTCCAACTAGGAAGAGGTCACCTCGAGGAGAAGAATAACTCATATTGTTCATTGACGACTTTTCAAGGATGTGTTGGATAAGACTTCTGAAGCATAAAGACGAAGCTTTCAAAAAGTTCAGAGCATTCAAAGCCTTGGCTGAAAATGAATCAGATCACAAAATCAAATGCCTCAGGTCTGATCAAGGAGGGGAATTTACCTCGGATGAATTTTTCGATTTTTGTGAAGAACATGGAATAAGAAGGGAATTATCTACTGCAAGGACTCCTCAGCAAAATGGAGTAGTGGAAAGGATGAATAGAATGGTTCAACAAATGGCTCGTGCTATGCTTGATGAATTTGGAACTCCCGCAACCTTCTGGGGTGAAGCTGCATTTGCTGTGATTACTATTCTCAACAGGACAAACTTCCAGGTGAACAACACTCAAAATCCTCATGAACTTTGGTATGGTAAGACTCCCAGGGTTAAATACTTCAAAATTTTTGGAAGCAAATGTCACATCAAAAGGACTGATGAAAACCTTGGCAAGTTTGAACCTAGAGCAGATGAAGGCATTCTCCTTCGTTACTATCCCCACAACAAAGGACATAAGTTTTCAACTTAGTTACCGGATAATCCACAGTAAGAACCATTTTCTGCCAATGTTTCAAATCCCAACCGGGATCCATCATCAGGACAACTTCAAGGTTTAAAGAAGGATGTAACATCTTCGGTCAACACCTCCGAATCAAAATTAAAAAGGAAAGTTGTAAATCTGTCTTCACAAGATTTAGAACCCGAGGTCATTAATGTCCTCAGAAAAGGTTTGGGATTTGTTGTTGCCCCGAAAAACCTTCCTATTGAGAAAATGATATGCAGCATAAAGGATGGGATTAACAACCTTCCTTTGGAAGATAAGGAAGCATTAAGGCAAGAGTGCTCCCTTATTATGAGAAAGGCCAAAGCTCCCAGAAGTAATTTGAGTAAAGCAGAATAAAGGGCCTTCAAATCCCTACGTAACAATGATAAAATTGTGGTTCTCAAGGCAGATAAGGGAGGAGCAGCCGTGATCTTGGATAAAGAAGATTATATATACAAAATGAATGATCATCTCAAATGTGGTAGTTATAATAAACTAAGCAATAACCCCATCCCCAAGATTATGAAAGAGGTGAAAAAGGCAATTTTGGAATCCAACCTTGATGATAGATTGAAAAAGAAATTAATTCCCTCTAGTGAATGCATCCCTAGGATTTATGGGTTACCAAAGATCCATAAAGAAGGAGTCCCTCTTAGACCAATAGTCAATACCATTGGATCCCCAACCTATGAGCTCGCTAAGTATGTTGCAAAAATCCTCAAGCCCCTTGTCGGAAACACTGATTCTTTCATCAAAGACTCCCTTGACTTCGTGAATCTCATTAAGAATGAGAAGATAGAACGTGATGACATCCTTGTGAGCTTTGACGTGGTGTCCTTATTCACCAAGATCCCTCTCGAAGAAGCCATTCAGGTTATAAAAGATGTTACTGATCCAGGGACTGCAAGGTTGGTCGAAATCTACTTGCGATCAACAGTTTTCACCTTCCAGGGAACATATTATGAGCAGACATCTGGAGTGGCAATGGGATCCCCCCTTTCGCCAATCGTGGCCAACTTATACATGGAATATTTTGAAAAGAAGGCCCTGGAATCTTACCCTTTGAAACCAGCATGGTGGAAGCGATTCGTCGATGATACTAATATAAAATGGACACATGGTAAAGCAGAGCTTGACAAGTTTTTTATTCACCTAAATTCCATCTCTTCAGAAATAAAATTCACTATGGAGCTTGAAGAAAACATGAGCATTCCTTTTTTAGACATCCTCATCATGAGAAAAGAGGACGACTCCATAGGACACAAAATCTTCAGGAAGTCAACCCACACAGAAAACGACCTCCACGCTGATTCCCACCATCATCCAGCCCAGAAACTTGGTGTTCTAAACACTCTTGCTATCAGGGCCCTTCGAATTTCTGACGCTGATCATCTGAATGAAGAAAAGAAGCATTTAGTCTCAACCTTTAAGGGTATAGGCTACAAAGAAAATGAGATTAAAAGAGCAATTCAGAAAGCCGAGAAAAGGTTGTTATCTCATGAACCTAATGCCCGAGATCAACCTGAGCGT
The DNA here is from genome assembly GCA_031772625.1 of Pinus tabuliformis. Lineage (NCBI taxonomy): Eukaryota > Viridiplantae > Streptophyta > Pinopsida > Pinales > Pinaceae > Pinus > Pinus tabuliformis. The sequence goes on along the minus strand of CM062819.1, from coordinate 1,745,304,334 downwards.
GGTAGGGTTTTTCTACCTTACATTCATGGAGTTACAGATAAGATTTTGAAAACCCTAAGAAAGAAAAACATTAGCACGCAATTCTCAGCACCCGGAACTATTAGGCAAGGTATGAGATCTGTCAAAGATAATATTGATAGACATCAACTTAAAGGGGTCTATAAAATTGATTGCTCATGTGGGAAAAGCTACATTGGTGAAACAGGTCGCTCCCTGCGGACCAGACTCAAGGAACATGGAGCTGATATTAAGAATGAAAGGTCTCGTACTTCCGCCCTGGCAGAACACTCCTCAAAAACTAAGCACCATGTCTGCTTGGAAAGCGCCTCTATTATCGCTAGGGAAGAGCAACACCATAGGCGAAAGATCAGAGAAGCTCTTGAAATTATCAAACACCCACATAATCTCAACAGAGACAATGGTATGGAGATTAGTGGAAGCTGGCTTCCCCTAATCAGAGAAATTAACTCGCTTTATTATTATTATAATAATAATAATATTTAGTACACAATTAATCATTTACATTATTAATCATTTACATTATTAATTTTGATAATGACCTTTATCATTAATTAATTAATTAATTTATTAATTACCCATATTAATTACTTTAATTCTTAATATTAAAATATCTATTTAATATAATAATAATAATATTTAGTACTCGATTAATCATTTTCATTATTAATCATTTACATTATTAATTTTGATAATGACCTTTATCATTAATTAATTTATTTATTTATTAATTACCCATATTAATTGCTTTAATTCTTAATATTAAAATATCTATTTAATATAATAATAATTATTATTAATATTTAAATAGTTTAACTAGAATTAATCCTTTACATTATTAATCCTTACATTATTAATTTTGATAATCACCTTTATCATTAATTGATTAATTAATTTATTAATTACCCATATTAATTACTTTAATTCTTAATATTAAAATATCTATGTTAATATAATAATGGTTATTATTAATATTTATACATTTAAATAGTTTAACTAATTTTAATATTATCCCATAATTCTAATTAAAAATAAAAATTACATTCTCATGTGTTGTATATAAATTAAATAATAAATAATAAATATTATATTCATTATTCTAGGATTAATATTATCAATATTATATATTAATTCAATATTCTAGGATTACTTTGATCAATTCTAATTATGATATTCAATATTATTAATACTAATTATTATTATTAATTATTATATTAATAAATAATAAGTAACCTATTCTTAAAATTTATTAATATAAACCAACATATTTTATAATAATAATAATAAATATTAAATATTTTTTTTTTTACAAAGTTCGGTTGCTATTCATTAACTGAAAAAAGATGAGGCTAAAGCCTTACATAGGTTGCTTCTGGAGCAATGATGATCCAAGGAGTTACAAAAAGGAATTTTTCCTTGGTCCTTATCTTAACTAGATTACTACTAGTGCTACTTAAGCTGCTGTAGATATTAACAAACTGCTGTCCCCAAAATTTGCACTTACAAAGCATGACCAGTCGATCTCAATGTGACTCCTTTTTCTGGCTGTTGATCCTTCTGGATCCATATCGACATCAATGGGTTTGGCATTTGAGGAGGAGGTTGCCTCTTTCTTTTCCAACATTTTCTTGAGTGCATCAATCTTCTCTTCAGCATGTATGCATTTTTCTTCTGCATGAATACATCTGTTGTGCAGCGCACTGTATTGCTCGTGAAGGGAGTGAACCCTATGCAGAAAGAGCTCCATTTCTGCTCTATATTGTTATGGAGGATCTTGACTTGTTCCTCCAGCCTGTTTTCCAGAATGCGGATTTTATCTTCAAGTTGATTCTCCATACTGCGCACCAAATCTTCCAACGCTCCTTGCTGGGCTCGAAGCTCATTGAACTCCTTGTTCAAATCTCGGCAGTGGAAGTAGTCCTCTGGGCGCTCCATATTTTCTTTTGACTGAATGTTTGCTGCGTTCTCTGGCTTTGTCTGTTGGCTGTGCCGATTCCTTTGATTGCTGATATGGCTTCTGCTGAGACTCTCTACTTCAGTGGGATCCCTTACAAGACCGCACAGAGGATGTCTGAAACTGTCACTTATACCCTTTATGATCTGATGACTCTCAACGGTGCTCCCGCTGTGTAACAGGGTGAGAGCAGAGCTTCTGAAACACTTACTGATCTTACTAGTATTCCTATTGCCTGGATGACCTCCGCAACCTACTTTGCTCTCGATTTCGCAATGTGATTTTCCAAGAGTGAGTTGGAGCGAATGTGTTGGAGGGGTACTTATGGAGTTTCTCCGGATACACTGGCGGGAGAGGCTTCTCCTCATCCCGATACTTAAGATATTCCTCTGTCTATACTGACGGGAGATAGGACTGCTCTTCCCAACGCGATTTTGATTTCTGCTACGCATATCTTGGTTGGGATCGTCATCTCTAAAACAAGGACGATTTTCTGCGCTGTAAATCTTGACTCCTTCGATTTGAGTTGAGCTCCCTTGCTGTTTGCACATACCTGGGCTGTCATACTTATCCTCTCTGACCTGAGATCCTTTGGATTGACTGCTGCGGTAAGTTCTGTAGGGTATGAGACCACACGTTTCAAATGGATAATCGAAACTCATGGAAGCGATTGAGTGGAGACATGATCATTGCAGCGTAGCTGCCCTTTTGGATGGTGACATGCTTGATTAGCATGATGGTCCGCCTTTTTATTTAGACCCCTTAGAATGTGAAAATAGTTGGCTTCCTCTATCAGTTTATGTAGATTTTGATTTCTTGTATTAATTTGCTGCAGTAGAGTGTTAGGAGTATTTTGATTTTGCTCCATAAGTCGAATGATAATTGCTGAGTCGCCGAGGACATTAACTTTCTTGATTCCCAGATTGATGACCTGGGTTAGTCCTTGATATAGAGCCAACCCTTCAGCCCGATTGTTGGTCAGGTCTCCCAGTCCCCATTCAAAATACAAGATTGTTGTGCCATTTGCGTTGCATATAATACCTCCGGCGCCTGCTTGACCCGGGTTAGATTTTGAAGCTCCATCAAAAAATAGACAGTATTTGTTGCAGTTACTCAACCAGAGGGCGAATTCCTCCTCCTTGGGTCTCAGTTTCCATGCTGTGGCTGTCTCTTTTGTTTTTAACTTATCCTTTTCTGATTCATAGCTACTGATTACGTTGCCATAGTTGATCAAGTCCCTTTCTTCAACACTGAGGCTGCTGAGGTTGATTTTGCTGTGTGGTCGAATGGTCACAGTCTCAACAGCTAAGCTTATAGCTTTGTGGCATATTTTTCTTGTGTTGTGGTTTTTGTCTTGGAACACTTTCTTATTTCTTGCTATCCAGATGCTCCATAGCATTGTTAAGGGTAAAGCATTCCAGATTCTTTGAGATAATTTGATTTTCTTGCTCTTCCATGGGCAAAGCTTCTTCCAATTTTTGATTGCCTCTACTATACTTGGATTGGGATTCCACTCTGTTCCTCCTACAGTAGCTAGATCTTTCCAGCAGTTAGCAATCACTTGACAGTTGATAAACAGATGCTGTATTGTCTCTTCTGCTTGTAGACATATTGGACATCTGGAGGGGCCTATGATGCCTCTCTTTTTGAGATTTTCAGCTGTTAAAATTTTCCCCTTCAGTAGGAGCCAGCAAAAAAATTTGACTTTAGGGGGGACCTCTGCTTTCCAAACTAGCTTCCAATGGTTCCATATGTCCTGTGGAAAGGTATTGGCGCAGAGGTGGTGATATCCTGCTTTGGTCGTGTACTCCGTGCCTGATGGGTCCCATTGAAAGCTGTCTCTGGCGCCCTTCTGAATCGGGGCTTTGCTGTGTAACTGATCTTGGAGAGCGGTGAAATTTGGTTGCAGATCCCTTGGGTAGTTTGGCAGTTCCCAGCCAATCCATTCTTGGAAGGAATCTCCCCACTTGGAAATTTGGGCTAGGTTCCAAATTCCTTTGCTATGTAACCAATTTAGAGCTGGAAGAACATCTTCTTTGGATTCCATTGGATTTTGGCCAAGGATTCTATCTTTAGATATGCTTATGCTGCTTCCCTCTCCTGGGACTTTGGAAACATGCTGGGCCATGATAGGGATAATTTTCTTGCATAACTTCCAGATGCTGGAGCTGTCTCTGTTGGGTATGTTTACCTCTAGGAGCTTGTGCCTGGAAGCGCTGAGATATTTGGCTTCTAAAACTGATTTCCACCATGCAGGGTTCCCTGTGATTAATCTCCAAACTATTTTTGCCCCGAGAGCTAGATTCAAAAGATAAGGAGACCTTATTCCGAGACCTCCTTTTTCTTGGGGCTGGATGACACTTTTCCAACCTACCAAATTGAATTTTCTTTTCTCTGATTTCCCTCCTTGCCAGAGAAAAAAGCGAAGGGCCTTTTCCAATTTGTGGTGAAAATTCATAGGTGCTTGTAGCAAAGTAAAATGATAGATAGGGAGAGAGATCAAACCTGATTTGAGAAGAACAAGACGGCCTGCTGGGTTTAACCACATGGTTCCCCATTGCTGGATTTTCCTTTTGATTTTGTCAAGAATTGTGTTCCAAGTTTCTATCTTCAGAGGGCCTTTGCTCACTGGCATACCTAGGTAGGTGAAGTGGTTCCATTCGACCTTGTAAGAGACCTCTAAGATATTTGCGATACTTTGAATGTTGTGGGCCGAAGTATTCCATCCATATATGCAGCTTTTGTCTTGGCTTATTTTTCCTCCTGAACATTCCATAAACTGGTCCAGGATCCTTTTGAATCGCCTAGCAATGATAGTCGAAGCACCTCCCATTAGAAGGGTGTCATCAGCAAATTGAGAGTGATTGATGTTTTTTGTGCCCTGCTCGAATTTGATCCCTGTTATTAGACCTGCCCTTCTATTGTAGTCCAGCGCTTTGCTTAGAGATTCCGCCATTAGAATAAAAAGGTAGGGGGAGAGGGGGCAGCCTTGCCTTAGGCCTCGGGAGGATTGAAAGGCTGTGCAGGGTCGTCCATTCACAAGAGGTGATATCCAGGGGTTGGAGATACAAGCTTTGATAATGCTAATGAAGGTGTCATTGAATCCTAGCTTGCTTAGGACAGCATAAAGAAAGGAATGATTGACTCTATCGAAAGCATTTGCTAGATCAAGTTTAAGAATAAAACCTTTTTCCTTTCGACTGAGGCTTGAGTGAATAGCTTCTTGAACCAGAAGGATAGAGTCAGAAATATGTCTGTTGGATAAGAACCCACCCTGGTTTTCAGAGATCAATGAAGGAAGGAGAGGCTTAAGCCTTGAGGATAGGATTTTAGTTATTATTTTATAGGCAGAGTTGCAAAGGGATATTGGACGGAATCTGGAAAAGGAGATTGGCCGGTTCTCTTTAGGAATGAGGGCTAAATAGGTTGAATTTGTATAGCCTCCTATTTTGCCTTTTCTTAAAACCCAGCGAATCATTTTGAGGATGTCCTTTTTAATCAAAGACCAAAATTCTCTATAGAAACTAATTGGAAATCCGTCTGGACCTGGGGCTTTGTCCGGATGGAGGCTCCATATCGCCTTTTTGATTTCCTCCTCATCGACTTCTTTTGTGAGGCTGTTATTCATTTCTGGAGTGACTTCTCTGCTCATGTGCTGGAGAAAGTTTGCATAGTCCACCTCATTGTGGTCCTTGGTTAAGAGAATTTTGAAGTGGGCTGTTGCTGCTTCCTTGATAGCGCCTTGAGATTCGTGTATGTTCCCTTCTCCATCTCGGATTGTGTTCACTGTGTTACTTGTTTTTCTTATTGTGGCTTGTTTGTGAAAATAAGAGGTGTTTTTATCACCTTCACGTAACCAAGTTTGCCGAGATTTTAATCTCCATTTGCTCTCTTCTTCTCTAACAGTTTGAGTTAATGCTGCATACAATCTGATTTCATTTTGCCTGGCTTGCTGTGTGAGTCCTTCCACTTCAATATTTTGCTGTATTTTTTCAAGCTGCTGTTTGATTTCTTTTTTTGCTGCCTCGGGTTCCTTGTAGTTGATTTTTGCCCATGCCTTTAACGCCTGTCTTGTTTGCTTGATTTTCGATTCCCAAATGAAAATAGGGGAGCCTTCCACGTGATGCAACCATGCTTGCTTAATTATGTCTCGGGCTGTTGGGATTTGATTCCAAAGAGAGGTATATCTGAAAGGAATGGCGCCAAGATGGCTTTGACTTTGTAGAGTAAGGGTGATGGGGCAATGATCTGAAGCGGAGGAGTTGAGGATTTCAGATTGTCCGATAGAGAAAGAAGAAAGGAAGGCAATATTGACTAGAAAACGGTCAAGCCGCTCCATTATATTACCTGCTCCCAATCGCCTATTAGTCCAAGTATACTTGCGGTTCTTGGGCTTTAGATCCACTAGATCTTTATCTTGCATAATGCGTTCCAGCCTGTTTCGACATTGGTCAGCAGTAAAGTTCCCTCCTCTTTTTTCATTTGAGTGTAAGATCAGATTTAGGTCCCCTGCTAGGATGAGATTGTTATCATTATCTCCATCTAACTCTTCTTCTAAGGTGGTCCAGCAGATCTCTTTTTCCCTAAAATGGTTGGGAGAATAGATGTTGTAGATTTTTACCTCTTTGCCGTTGCCTTTGTCTTCCAGCTTAGTGCTTACCCAATGCTGTTGTGTTTTGGTCATATTACAGCTCCATTTGTTTACATTCCACATTGTTAAAATACCCCCTGAAGCTCCCCTAGCTTCGCTGGTACAGCCTTCATACTGCTTTTGCTGATCGATGAGTTTGCTGATTTCGATCTGACTTAGTTTCGTTTCTTGAACAAGTAGGATATCTGGCTTTTCACTACGGATTAACTCCATGAGGGCAGCTTTCTTGGAGGGGTGCCCTAGTCCCCTGCTGTTCCAGGACAGCACTTTCATCATTATTTACCTGTATTGTGCAGAGGTGCTCGCCTCTCTTTGCCTTTGAGGTTGTTTTCCTTATCCGAGATTCCTAGTATGAAGGTTTCGATTGGCGTCTGTGATCCCATTGCAATGTCCTTTTGCGCACTTTCCTCTCTATGCTGTTTTGCCGATTTCCTTCCTGGTCCATGTTTTTTCTGAGTCTCATTGGAAACAACTAGATCCTTTGAAAGGCTTCTTGTGATTCTAGTTGAGGTATTATCCGGTGAAGGCTGAGAGATATGGGGGGGTGAAGGAGAATGATGCTCAGGTTCTTGAGAGGGGTCTTCCTCTGAGAGGGATGCAAAGGGGTTTGAAGACGGGGGAATGGGAGGGTCAGATGGTCGTGGAGGGGAAGGTGGAGAGGGAGAAGTTACTTGCTGAGAGGAGGGGGGTGGAGGCCCTGAGCTGGACGGATGCATGGAGGAGGGGGGATTTTTCGATGAGGGTTCAGCTGTATCTTGCAGAGGGTTTGATTTTTTTTTTTTCCGGACTATTTCCCATGCTTCCTCGGGAGCTTCTTTGCTACTATTATCCTCTGATCTAAATTTGGTGCATCTGTTAGCAAAATGACCATATTCATGGCATACCTTACATTTGAAGGGGAGCTGCTCGTAATCCACTTGCTGAATGTGCGTCCAATGGTCGACTTTGAGTTTGACTGCTTCTGGTAAGCCTTTACCTAGGTCCACTTCTACGCATATCCTCGCACAAGCATACATATTCTCCTTTGGTTCCGATCTGTCCTCTTTTTGTCAACTAGTTCTTATTACCTTCACCTTTCCACCGCATCTGCTGATAACAGATAAGGGCCCTTTGAATAGTTTCATCCATTTCTTTTGGATTATAAAACTCTATTCATTCTTTCATATGAGCAGGTAAAATACTTAGGAAGCATTGCCCCTTCACCTTTTCTTCTCGTATATTTGGAACGTAGCGCAGTAAGGAACTAAACTTGGCTATGAACTCATCCATAGACTGTTGTCCCAATATCATCATAAAATCTTTCAGTCAAGTATTTATCATTGAAATATTTCTGAAAGGTACCCCAAGTTACCCCCTGCTCGTCTACGTTTCAAATTGTTTTTATCTCTACCCACCAAAGGGTGGCTTTACCTCGCAATTGGTAAACAGCTAGTCGGGCCCTTAAATGATCATTGTAATCATATTTGAAAATACTAGTTCATATTAATTAAACAAGATTTTGCTGCCTCTTCTGTTTCACCGTCAAATAATGGAGGTTCTATTTTCTTAAATTCTCCCTATAACTCAATTCTTGGTTTTTTAGTCCCTCTACCCCAGAAGTATTTGCAGATTTTTCCTCATTATTATTCATCCGAGTTTCCCCTGTTCCGAAGGATCTCTCTATTGTTGCCTTGTATCCTCTTTGTGTCCTTTGTCTACACTAGGATTTGGATCCCTCATATTTTGTCGATCTGAGAGACCTTTCAGGATTCTCTCCTACTCCAACCTTAGTCTCTTGCTATCAGCGCGCAAGTTCATCATTTATGTTCATAGCTATTGAACAGTCTCCAGTAATACAAAATTTTCATTTATCTTATTTTCCCCCAACTGAACCCACATTTATGGGTTAGGTGGGGTATTTCCTCATCCCCTTGTCATATTGTTCCTTTATGCTCCTCTCTTTGCATTTAAACATTTGGTTGTTGACAGCTTTCTTTCCCAAGGCCTCAGAGTTAGAACCTGTGGCTTTGATACCACCTGTAACATGTTAATAAAACTATATTTGATACATAGAAATTACATAGTAAAAAGGAAAAAAAAAATGCACATATTTTTCTTGAAACAAAAATAAATCTTGCCAAGTACATTCCCTCACCAAATATAAAGACTGACCATAAAATATCAAACATACTGCGTAAATTCTTTAAGACCTTATAATGTGGATTGAGTCGATTGATATACATTTGATTTTTCATTTGGTTTATGTATATATTATGGTTCAACCTAATAATGACCCCTCCTTATGGAAATATGGATATTATTAATTAATGCACACCTGATTATACACCTATGCATAATATCTTGCCTTTTATTAAATGAACACACGTATATATATAGTCCCTGTATGTGACAGTGACAATGAACCTACACCTAAACTTTAACCCAACTTAGAGATGAATTGTGAAGTTGTGAGAATGTAAGGTGCATTAAAACTGTAATACATACAATCAACAAGTGGAGGATTCATAACCATGGATTTGTTTGGAAATGATCCAGCAGTGGAGGTTTCTTTGTCGTTCATTAGGGTTTGGACCCCAACCCTTCATGCCTCAGTTCTTTGCTTGCCCATGCCACTCTATGATGTTGTTATTTGCAACTCCATGGGTCTGCTATCCCCATCCGAGGTTTGTATTTCCATTACCCTGTTATTATACTGTCAATTCAGTGTCACTGTAGAGTTGATTCTAGGATTTAAGAACATTGTCGAGGATCGTTATGAACTTAGTCGTTATCACGCAGGTTATCCTGCTACCCAAGGGGTTTACTCGCCATGAATACGGCAACCTTCGACCAGTCCTTTGGAATTTGTCTACAGGTACATGAATCTTATCACTTTCGATTTCATTCCTTTTTTGTAGCTAACCATTTTCTACTCTTAAACCCTAGTTAATTCTATTTCATAATTGAATCATTGTGGAGGTCCCAATTCTTTGGTAGGTTTGAGTACCACGCAAGTGGAAATGTCTTCGGAAATTTGCTTGGGTACCCTTAGGCTTACATAGGGTCGGTTCTCCTGCCAAAGGTATTGGCTGTCGTTGTCCCTCCTCCAACTACTAGAGTAAAATGTTATTGTTTATCTTTTAGGATGCTTCTTAGGGTTTAAGTTCCTATGTTGCTTGCCATTTTCAGACCTGCTTATGGGGGAGTTTCTGGCAACGGTGACAGTCTCCTTCCGATATCCTATGTTCAGTTGCAGCTCCACTAGATAACTGTTAATTCCTCATATAGTCTTTTTGTTCTAAGTGAGAGTTTAAACTTTGGGTTTTTCCTATGGAAAGGGGCTAAACCCCTTCTGCACCTCATGCCCTATTTACTAAATTTGTTGAGGTTATAATTGTAGAAGTGTTAATAATCTATTAATGAAACTCAGTTCTTGTCATGGACTATCCTTCGACTGTTTCCTTAGTGTCATGAGAGGATTTACTTGTTTCGATAATTGTTGAAAGTAATGCGGCTTCAGTTTATGTAATTTTGGTTCACTCTAATTATTTCTCGTTCAACAGGGGTTTTCTCTTAATCAAAAGAAAACGTAAGTTTAAATTTTACTTTTGCATGTACTCTTTTCATTTTATAGAAGATAATCATTGTTTATTAATCTGGAAATTACTTTTGTCGTTAATCTGATTTCCTCAAAACGAAATATAGCCCTTTAGATTCTATTTACTATGTATATGCTGTTGGAATATTAATTCCAACTACAGGTTGCGGACGCTGAGAGTTGGACAGTGAAGGCAGCACGAAACCGCTCCTCCAAACCACCTGCATTTCGGACCGCTTTTGCGGTGAGAGCAGTTTCCGTACACACGATCCCGATCCAATTATCCTCAGCCACGTGGTCCTCTCTATACATCAGCAGAACTGACATTTCGGAGCCTAAAGTTCAGCATAAAAATGCCTCCCGAAATCCTCCACCACCGTCCGATCCGCTTCATTGTTCTCCGCCGTCGATTTCTTCAAACTTGCATACAAGCCAGCATTTAAAGCTTTGCGTGGAGTAAAAGTTAAAGTTTGAGTTGACTGCTGATTTGTCAAGCGAATTAATGAAGTACCTTCACCATGCTAAAAATTAAATGGATTCGTAAGTTGTTGGTAAAACTTTAGGTTTCTAATTACACGGAAGCATGGGCACAAAAATATATTGTTTTTATATTTGTTGTGTGCGTTGACCATTTTTTATATAAATGTATTACAATGAAAAGAACGCATATTGTAATGCGTAGAAAATAGAACAGGGGGCAGAGTAAAAAAAATAGGGCAATACGCAGACCATTTTTGAGAACACACGCACATGTGAATAAAAAAAAGGGAGAACGAGAACGAAGACTGGTGAACGATGCAGGCAGCATAACGCACAGCAGTGTGAAGTCGAAGAGGAAGAAAAGATTAAGAACAGAGCTCGTGTGTAATTTTTATGCAGTTGACTATTGTAAAAATGAGAGCGTGAAGCAGCGAAAGAAAACAGGGGAGCACACCAGTGAATATGAAATTCATTTTTATGTATGCAATGTAAAAGGATATGAATGCACAACAGTGTGAATAGAGGAAACTAGGAGGAAGCATGAAAATCGTATGGTGTGAGTAAGGATTTCATTTTGTGAATCTAATGTAAAATTTTACTGCATATGTAAATTTATTTTTACAGCAGTATATGAAAAAATTACAGCAGTGAATGTAAATGAGAATTTTACCCAGCAGTGTAAAATCTCAGTGGGAGACAGAGTTTTGTTTTTTGTTGGCTGAATATATTTTGGGTGAATCCCTCTCAGTAAAATAGGATGAATATGTATTAGGCATTATATTTTAATGAATAGAAATCATTTTCTGGGTGTGTAATACTCTGTTCTCAGTCATTTAAAAAAAAAAAAACTTCCCTGTGCAAAAGATCCTGTGGCAGAGAAACAGAGCATTGTCTCTGTGTGTGTTTTATTTGTTTGTTTTTGGGGTTTTCCCAGAAAAACCCCCAACAGTGGTATCAGAGCATTGTTCTGCTCTGTTGAAATTTTGTTTGCAATTACCAGAAATTTCCAACATGGTATCGGAGCTGGTCCAGGCTCTTTGATGGTGACAGAGCTTGTTTAGGCTCTTTGAAGTGTCAAAGAAGCTGAAGGAAAGACTCTTGTTGCAGCAGTAAAAGCTTCTCCAGCAGAGTGAAGTCTCAGGCAAAAGGATTCAGGTATTTCTCAGATTAATTTTCTGTGTTGTTGTTGAAGAAACAGTGAGTCATTTTAAAAACACAGTCAGGTATTTTAAACATAGTTAAGAATGGCAAGGTCAAGGAAGAAAGTGTCCAAACCCCCTAAGGTTGTGTCTCCCTCTTCTATTAAAATAGAACACAATCTATTTGAAAGCATTCTATTTGAGGTTCCAAGGTTCGATGGGAACTTTGATATATGGGAAATAAAAATGAGGACTTTCTTAAAGTTTGAAGGGATTGAAATCTGGGAATCAGTGATTGATGATAGCAAGATGGATAGAGAATCCAAGGAGTGTAATGCACAAGCAACAAAAATAATCTTGGATGGACTGCCTGATTCTATAAAGAAGAATCTAGGAAAATATTCATCAGCAAAGCAGATATGGGACAGACTTCATGACCTTCATGCAAAGGGAGCACTGACCATGACCATCAGTGAAGAAGAAAATTCTGAACCCATCATAGAAGCTGAATGTGAGAAGGTTGACCTCATTAAACTTCAAGTAAAAGAAAGGGATGAAGAGCTCGCCAAGCTTAAGAAGGAACTTGATGAAAGCAAGATGAAGCATCATGAAGAAGTCATATCCATGACAAATCAATTGAATAAAGCAAAGAAGCAGGAAGATGTCTTGACAAGTCAACTTGAACAAAGGCACAAGAGAGCGAACAAACTTGTAGAAGAGATTGGACAGTACAAGGCAGAGGTTTCCTCCCTTAAGTCTGAACTACAAGAAGCCAAGAAGCAGGCACAAGAAGCTGAAAAGAAAATGGAGAGCAGTCAAGCAGAAATCTCCAAAATGAAGACAGATATCATCTCTCTTAAAATAGTAGCAGCTGAAGCTACTCGTAGCAAGGAAGAAACTGAGGAACAACTTGTAAAGAAAAATAATGAGTGTGAAAGATTGGAAGAAGAAATAGTCCTCCTCAGGAATAAGGTTGAAGGGATGAACAAAATCATGAAGAGCTCTCAAGCCTTGGATGACATGCTCAGCTATCACAGATCTCCATCTGATAAATCAGGACTTGGGTATGTAGGTGAACCCTCAAACAAGAATGAAAATGCTTTAAGCAAAGGAGATGTGAAGAAGGCAGAAAGAAATTGTGATGCTCCTAGTTCCAGCAAACACGAGGAGAAAGATCAAGGCTACAATAGAAGAAATCCTACTCCAAGTAGAAAACCAGCTCCAAGAAGAAATGTAGCTGATGTCAAAGAGGCAAGAGGCAATGGTTATCATCAAGGGATCACAAGGCAGAAAAGCTTCAGAAGCACATCAAGGAAACCTCCATCTCCAAGGTACCAAAGTTCATTTTTTGGTTATTATTATTATTGTTCAAACTTTGGTCATATGGCAAAAGACTGTAGAGAATTTCATAGAGATAGATGTTATAGTCCCCGACAACCTCCAAGAAACAATTTTACAGGAAGAAATCATGAATTCTTATTCATGAACAATGTAGAATGTTTCAAGTGTCATAACATTGGGCATATGGCACGTGATTGTAACTTAACATGGGCTCTTACACAAGCTAGACCCATGCAAAAGAAGAAAGTTACACAAGTATGGAGAAGGAAGGAAATACAGTCTGAAAGCCCCTTGAGTTCCCCAGTCGATCTATGTTTCTTTTGAGAAAACTTTGCTGAAAGAAGATGATGCATACAGTTAAGGGGAGCCTGTAATTTTTGTAACTTTGCTGAGTTATCTTCTTATAGGGGAGAGATATGGAATTAAATCTGCCATAAAAGCAGAGAAAAAAATCTGCAGGGCATGGAGACTGCGTGGAGGATGTATTGCAGCGCAGCAGAGTGCAAATGAAATCTTTTTGTTAATCCCTCTGAAATGTAATACGCAGCGGTGTTGAAAAATGTAATGTTTTTGCTTTGTTTTTTATCACATATGCAATGCAATATGCACAGAAGTGCGGAGAAGGAAAATGGGCAGTGTTGAAATGTGAAATGCAGCAGCGCGATAAGAAAAATGCAAAGCAGGGAGACCCGCACAACAGTGCAAAGGCAGAACATAGAACAGGGGCAGCGTGGAATTTTTTTTTGTGGAACACATGGATTGAAATGCATAACAATGGAATGTAGTTTTCCTTTTATGTAATGTGAGAGAATATACTCACAGCAGAGTGAGTGTAATACACAGCAGATGGAAATGTTTTGTATTGGCAATGAAAACGCAAAGCAGTGAGAGGAAAATGAGAAGAGGGCAAAACGCAGCAGAGCGTAAATGCCCAGTGTTTGAGAATGCAATGAAATATTTACACACAGCAGTGTAAATTTATAAGCTGGGACAGAGTAATTGTTCCAGAAGAGACATAGTATTTTGTTTTTGAAAAATGCACAGCAGTGCAGACACAGCAATGCTTCAGCAGTGTTAATTTTGAAGACAGAAAGCAGAGTAGACGCAGCAGCGTAGAGGAGCGCAGAAAAGGAAAAATGCACAGCAGTGCAGATATGGATTGTAATGTAAGTTTTGTGGTTGTTTGTTGAGAGAGAAGGTAGAAGCGCAGCAATGCATATGAATGCAGTTTTTGCTGTTTGCATCTGAAATGCAAGTGAGACATAGCAGCAGTGCGATTGTAATCAATGAAGGGGAGCAGGCAACAGCGTGAAGTTTTGGTTGTTGTTCATTGTGAAAACAACAGAAAGGGAATGCGCAGTAGCACAAGTGAAATGTAATGCAAGGAAAACACAACAGCGTGAAATCTTTGCAGTTGTTCTGTTGAGAAAACAAAAGGCAATACGCTGCAGTGCGTATGTGCTAAATGAATGTAAGAGACGGATTGAAGTGCCTCTAAAGAAGGCATGTTGGAGAATCCCTCTGTTAAGAGGAAGATCTGTTGTCTTTTGGTGAATCCCTCTGTCAAGAGGAAGATGCTTTTTAGCATAGTGTGGTAAATCCCTCTGTCAAGAGGAAGATGCTTTTTAGCATACACTGGTGAATCCCTCTGTCATGAGGAAGGTGCTCTTCAGCACAGTCTCAGGTGAATCCCTCTGTTAAGAGGAAGACTATTTTGTTGTTTGTGGAACTGCATCAGAAGCAGTGTTGGTGAATCCCTCTATGTGAGGAAGTGTTTGGGTATGACTGAATGCCCAGCAGTTGAAATTAAAGGGGAGTGTTGGAATATTAATTCCAACTGCAGGTTGCGGACGCCGAGAGTTGGACAGTGAAGGCAGCACGAAACCGCTCCTCCAAACCACCTGCATTTCAGACCGCTTTTGCGGTGAGAGCAGTTTCCGTACACACGAGCCCGATCCAATTATCCTCAGCCACGTGGTCCTCTCTATACGTCAGCAGAACTGACATTTCGGAGCCTAAAGTTCAGCATAAAAATGCCTCCCGAAATCCTCCACCACCGTCCGATCCGCTTCATTGTTCTCCGCCGTCGATTTCTTCAAACTTGCATACGAGCCAGCATTTAAAGCTTTGCGTGGAGTAAAATTTGAAGTTTGAGTTGACCGCTGATTTGTCAAGCGAATTAATGAAGTACCTTCACCATGCTGAAAATTAAATGGATTCGTAAGTTGTTGGTAAAACTTTAGGTTTTTAATTACACGGAAGCATGGGCACAAAAATATATTGTTTTTATATTTGTTGTGTGTGTTGACCATTTTTTATATAAATGTATTACAATGAAAAGAACGCATATTGTAATGCGTAGAAAATAGAACAGGGGGCAAAGTAAAAAAATTAGGGCAATACGCAGACCATTTTTGAGAACACACGCACATGTGAATAAAAAAAAAGGAGAACGAGAACGAAGATTGGTGAACGATGCAGGCAGCATAACGCACAGTAGGGCGAAGTCGAAGAGGAAGAAAAGATTAAGAACAGAGCTCGTGTGTAATTTTTATGCAATTGACTATTGTAAAAATGAGAGCGTGAGGCAGCGAAAGAAAACAGGGGAGCACACCAGTGAATATGAAATTCATTTTTATGTATGCAATGTAAAAGGATATGAATGCACAGCAGTGCGAAGAGAGAAAACTAGGAGGAAGCATGAAAATCGTATGGTGTGAGTAAGGATTTCATTTTGTGAATCTAATGTAAAATTTTACTGCATATGTAAATTTATTTTTACAACAGTATATGAAAAATTTACAGCAGTGAATGTAAATGAGAATTTTACCCAGCAGTGTAAAATCTCAGTGGGAGACAGAGTTTTGTTTTTTGTTGGCTGAATATATTTTGGGTGAATCCCTCTCAGTAAAAGAGGATGAATATGTATCAGGCATTATATTTTAATGAATAGAAATCATTTTATGGGTGTGTAATACTCTGTTCTCAGTCATTTAAAAAAAAAAGAAAACTTCCCTGTGCAAAAGATCTTGTGGCAGAGAAACAGAGCATTGTCTTTTTGTGTGTTTTATTTGTTTGTTTTTGGGGTTTTCCCAGAAAAACCCCCAACATATGCAAAGTGCAAATTTTACAGTTAACAGATATTCGGTAGAGTTTATACAGGACTCAGAAGCAGTCCCTGTCTACATCTTTCAGTTAGATTTCTAATAGTCCTATTGTGTTTTCTTATTACAACATTTATACCCTTTTATTGGTGAAAGAAAAACACAGACTTATCACCTATCACAATTTCTCAGGTTCAAAAAATAACATAACCATAATTTTGTATTCAAATAATTCCAGAAGAAATTTAGGATTTATACATAACCCTTTACAAATTTAAACTCACACATAAATAAAACGTATATACTTATCTGTCTAAGTCAGTCCACAAATTCACCGGGTGAGACCTTCTCCACCTAACCTTGAGAAGGGAAATAACGTCCACTTCTCCCCCCAAGATCCACTCCAGAAGAGCAAGTAAGAGTATTCTTTATTCTTGAATCATGGAACAGACCTCAAGACTGCAATCCAATCTTCCAGCCTCTGATTCCTTTTCCTAATGAGGTTATCCATTGGATCAAGTCTAGCTCTGGATGTTCCTTCCGTTACTCCACCTCCCTTTCTTTTCCAAAATAGAATGAACCCCTTCCTTTCCATTGAGATCTCTTTTTATCTCCAAGAAAGAAAGGTGTAACTGTTTTAACTATTCCTAACTTCCTGGAGGTTGGAATTCATTTTCGGTCACCCTTCTTAAATTTTAAAATTTCATAATATGTATATAAAAAGAAAAACAATATTCTTACTAATTAAATGTCCATCTAAAATGTCATTGGACTTTCCAGAGTCCCGTTCACCATAAAAAATAAAATAGTTCTGACTGTTATCCGGGAGGTGTTACAATAGGAATATTTTTTTTTAAATGTCACATTTGAATTTATTAAAAAACACCTATAAATAGAGGGAATTACATACCTTATTTATGCTAAACAACACACTAACAAAATGTTTTAATCATCATTTTTTTTCATTTACTTTACATATTCTATCTCTATTTACATTGAATTTTTTATTATTAATAGTTTTTTTTAAATATTATATATAAATTCCATATTAAGCATAGAAATAATTACAAAATCCTCCTAAATTAAAAATCACAAAAATTGAAAATTTTGTTATTTAGTATGAGCAATTGAAATATTTTATTTATGATTTGATATTAAAAATGTTTTTTGTTATCAATATAATCGTTTAAATATCAAATGTCAGTTAAACATAAAATGAATTACATAGGTACAATATCAATATTATTTTTAAAAATTACACATTACCCCTATCGAGAGCCTAGCTATGACTAGGTTTCTATTGTACAAGCACAAAATCAATAACGTAGGAGACCATAGACTTCCTAAGCTAGCTTTAAATTCCAGCCAAAACCACCTAAGGCTCAAACGAGGTTGGTATAAAGACACGAGGGCCTGGTTAAATCATTGGGAGATCGAAAAGAATGTTGCATTGCAAAACATTAATAACATTAAAAATATTGTTACTTCTAAGTTCAAATAAAAAATGTGGTGTGAGAAAGATTTAGTAACTAAAAGAAAATTAAGATATTATAAGGATGTCATCAACCCCACCCTAGAAGATCAAAAGTATCTCTCTGTTTTAACTAGCTCAAAGAATAAAATTAATATAGCCAAGATTAGAACGAACTCTCATGAGCTCCATAGTGAAACGGGTCGTTGGGCAATTCCTAAAACACCATGGATGGAAAGGTTCTGCCATCTCTGTGAGAATATGAACATCGAGGATCAAAATCACTTCCTCTTAGAGTGCCCCACGTACAACCACATTAGATCTCAGTTTCAAAATCTTTGTTGCAACACTGACCTTCCCAGCCTTTTACGATGTCAAAATTACAATGAGCTCGGGAGGCTTCTCTCCAAGCTTTTTGAGCATAGGAATAAAACCTTAAATCAAACTAAACAATTCGTTTCTTTAGGTCAGATGGATCAAAGTTTGGTTTTAGTGGATGTTAACCACCATCATCATCATCATCATTAAAAAGTAATTATAGCCTAAACTATATTTTTTGAACTTTAGATTACTTTATTTCTTTATATAAAATTAAAATGAAAATGAAAATATTTTATTTATGATTGATTTTGGAAAAAAAAATTTATATTACTATTTACTTTTTTAATTTATTAATATAAATATTATTTTTTTCATTTTTAAATATAACATATTCCCTATTAACCTTTATTAAATTATAAATCACTTCTTACCCTAATAACAATATAATGTTTTAGAATATTATATATTAATATATTATTTTAATCTTTAAAAACACTTTAAACATCACCTTGTATTGGTACCATTTTAGTATTTTAGCGAAACAAGTTTATGAAACAACACATGAAAAACAAATAATTATTCTTGAATATTTACTAGCATGCCAATCACTTTGAACGGTTCGAAAAGTTTATTAATGGTCAAATATTAATATTGAATTATATCTAAATTTGTAGATATGATTGGCATGCTAGTAAATATTCAAGAATAATGATTTCTTATTGGCACATTTTTACATGAATTTTTTATTTTTTTTTGCGAATTTAATGTTGTTAGATAGGATTTATTAATGTTATTAATATATTGTTTGTAAATACGAATATATTATATGTTGTTGAAGCTTTTATTTAGGGTTGAAATAAATAAACTTATACATCTTTGAAGTACACTTTCTATTTGTTTAACATAATTTATTCATTA
The DNA here is from genome assembly GCA_031772625.1 of Pinus tabuliformis. Classification (NCBI taxonomy): domain Eukaryota; kingdom Viridiplantae; phylum Streptophyta; class Pinopsida; order Pinales; family Pinaceae; genus Pinus; species Pinus tabuliformis. Next base: position 1,745,285,360 of record CM062819.1, on the reverse strand, counting down.
TTCATGATAAGATAGTTTCGACTTTTTAATATATCTTCTAAATGTTCCTAGTTCTTATTGTACATGGGGTACACTTTTATCGAATATATTGTCATATTAATTCATTCGGGTGAGGAATATTTTAATATACTTAATAGATATAAGCATTGGGGTGTAATTTTCCAAAGGGTTATATTTATTAGTCGAAAAAAGGATTTTCATTAGTTGATAAAGTTTAATTTTCATAAAGTATTAGGAATTATGGGACATTTTGAAGTAGATTGTAGATTGTTAAAGTAAATTTGAATAGATAAAGGAGTCAAAGTTGTTATGTTTTTTTTGGGGCATATGGTTTTGGTGGTTAGTAGTATTCTAGGTCATGGATCACATGTGATGAATTTTTTAAAAGCTTGGGGATTCTCCGAGTTGAGGAGAGGGCTAACTTGGTGGAGCCATGATGTTGGTTGGCTTGGCTTCTCTTAAATCAAGGCATGTTTGCTTTTACGCCATATGATAATAATTATTATATTTTTTGTTGGTTCTTCCCGAGTTAGAAGAGTTTTCCACACTAAATCCATGTGTGGGTGGCTTTTTCTATGTATGTCATGGTTATCATCATATTTATCCAAGTTTAATTATAACAAGTGGTATGAGAACCAAGGGATCATGAGTTGTAGAAGAAGGTGATGGTTGTACATGAGGGTTGATTTGATCCATATAAGTAAAGATTGCTTCAGGTGAGATGAAATTGTTATCATTATATCTATCCAATTTTAATCCTAACAAGTGAGCCAAGGGATCATGACTTGTAGAAGAAGATGATGGTTGTATATGATGGATTATTTGGGCCATATAAGTAAATATTGGTTGAGGAGAGATGAGTGCTTAGACCTAAGATAATGGACTCATATATGTGAAGATTGCTTGAATTGAGATGAGCGAGCAAAAATCAGAGAATGGTAGCATATTTGCCACATAACAAAACAAAAATACTATGAAGAAACAAATTGTAAATTACATGCATATGAGCATCGTGCTATAAGACTTGGTTAGGCATGCTTATCCTTCCTAAAGTATTCAAGTATACCAAAGTGATAGGGGAGGAGATCATGTGGATTTCCCAATCAAATCTAAAAGAAGGAATTATAGGACAAAAGGAAAAATGTTAGGAAAAACCTAACTCAACCAAATATTCAAAGTTTCCCACGTCCATAGTGGTAGTGTCTAACACCTCTGTATTGGAGTATACCTAGGTGATAGGCGAGGAGATCATGTGGAATGATATAATAAAAGGGAAAATGTTAGGAAAAACATGACTCGATCAAAGATTCAAAGTTATTAACTCTATAGTGGGAATCCCTCACACATGATTTTGGTGGTTAGTTGTATTAGAGCCCATCGATTAATGTGATGAAGCCTTTAAAAGGCTTCCTTATTGTAATGTGTTTGAACTAGCTTAAGTGGGTCAAGATGTTGATCAACTTAGCTAGTTTTAAATCAAAACATCATTATTTTTAATTCATAAAATAACACTAAATTTATTGTTTGCTAGTTTTTTCCTAATTAGAATCCAATGCAAATAATCATGAGCATAATTTAAATATATTCTTGTCCTCCATGATTTTTATCATTTATTTTTTTCATATAATTTTTATTCAACAATAATAAATACAACTTTAAAAATAATAAAAAATATTATAATAATTTAAAATAAAAAAGTGCAAATAATGATAACCATAATTTAAATGTATTATTGTCCTACATGATTTTTTATCATTTATTTTTTTAATGTATTTTTTTGTTCAACAATAATAAATATAACTTTAAAAATAATAAAAAACATTATTATAATTTAAAGTAAAAAAAAATGAAATAGGATCAAAGTTAATAAATAAAAAATATATAACATAATAAAAACACCATAATAAATACATAAACATTTATTAAATAAATTTTACAGAATAGAAAATAAATTAAAAATATTTTAATATAAGAAATCATAAATATAACAAGTAAGCTCATATTTTAACGTCAGATTATAATAAGGTCGTATCTTTTCTATAAATTATAATTATTAATTTTTTTAAACTCCTTTTTAATACATATTTTCATTAACTTTATATTTGAATTTCCTTTAAAATCCCCGTTGACGATCGATTTAGTTTGTCCACTTATATTGAGACAATACTTTAAATAAAAAGATTTGCTATTTCTTGTCGCTAAATATATTAATGCGCCTTGGAATCATGGACGAAAAGTGTTCTACAGCGGGCAAATTACTGAACTTTTTTCCTCCATTTATATTAAAACAATACTATAAATAAAAAGATATTGTTATTGCTTTTCACTAAATCAGCTAATATATCTTCAATCATGGACAAGATAAAAAGTGTTCCTCATTGACCAAATTACTAGATTTATTCAATATTAAATGTTGACCGTACATCTCCCCTTTGTATTACTTTGCTTCAGAAAGTACTGGAGTTCTTAATACTTTTTCCAGCTAATGAGAATAACCCTTGATTGGCCTTTTCCCTCGCCCTTTCCTTTACCAGTGTTAGTGCAACATTCCACTAAAGATCAAAATATGATATTTTAACTACGCAGTTCTTCATGTCGGGGTTCTTTCCAATCTGTGCCCATTGTATCCCTATCAGCAACTTCCCGTGCTGTTACGGTACCTTCATCACTCTCTATATGAGTCAGATGGAGGGTGATGATGCTGAGGAAATTCCTATTTCCACCTCTATAGGAAAGTTAATGCACCCTGACATGCAAGGGGAATAGTGGGTGCCTTGCATTTATATTTCTGTCAAAGTTGACTTTGACATGTTAGCAGCAAGGCATCCATTTTTTGAAATTTTTTTGCCCAAATTTCGGCCACTTTTGACCATCTTGGCAATTCCTCCGCCTCGTTAGACGACTCCTATTTAAACTGGTTTTTTTTTATTCTATATATGGATTCAGGACCTTGAAAAATCCCTAGGACACTTCAATTGTGTTGGGGTTACCCATCAAGCTTGTGATTTCAAAATTTGTGTCGGATTTTAGAGGAATTAGACTTGAAAAATCCTAAGCTATTAATTTGTTTGTACTGATGTAATTTTTCAAATTTCTATAGTTAATATTAGGTTTTTGGTTGAAATTTTTTGGTGATGTCATCCCGCCGCTGCATCCCCGGCTCCGGATTTCAAGGGTCAATGTCATCCTGCCATGCACGGTAGACTGGGTCGATTCGATTGTACAGTGTAAGAAAAAGAAATGACGATTCTTCATACAATTGGGAGTTAACTTGGGTTGCTTTGAGATCTAGTGGTGTAAATTTCATTTTAAGAGTGTTGGTGGAGAATTTATTATGGTTAATGGATTATTGATAGGCAGATTTCAGTGTTCAAAGGCGTTGTTTTATTTTTTTCTTGGTGTTGTGGAACTCATTGAGGCTTGATTTCTTGTTTGTGTGCCTGTGTTTTCTGTGTGACATAACTCCTAGTAGTCAAGCTTTCATTGTTACCAAGTGAGTTTTTTTTACTTCACTCAGTAAACTTTTTGTGTGGAACGTTGAAGGTGTTTGGTTATGTGGCACAACACAAGATTTCCAATCTCCTTGAGGATCATCTGACAGGTAAATGTATCAACATTATTTTCTAGTTTAATTTTCGTGGTGTATGATTTGGAGTTCTAATGGTTCATTGTTTCGCCGAATTTGCAGGTGAGAATTTAGAATTTAAAGAATAACAATTGTGTGAGTAAGCAGATTGGTGGTTCCTACCGACGGAAACTTGGCGAGTTTTTGAGTTCTCTCTACAACAAAACTCTCGTTTAATGGGTGATTTTATTTCTTAACAGAAGTGTTAAATACATTGTAGAGTTGAGTTTTGATGGTTTGGATGCAATGCTGTAGGAATAAACCAGTGGTGTATGACCACAAATAGGTTGGAGGTTGACCCATCTTTTCATTTGGGGAAGTTCTATGTGCAAGGTGTCAACCTCGATTCCATATGTTCTGCTTTTAAATTTTTTATAGACCCCAATTCCATGTTTTTCTCTACCGGTTATGAGGAAGATTTTTCGTAATTTACTTTGAAAGTTGCAAAGTGGGGAGTATAGAGATCTTTGCATTTTTAGAAGGCTCGTGACCAAGATGGCGACTCTGACTCTATTTCGTGTTGTTTTAGATAGTTAGTGGGTCGAAGTACTGTTAACATAAACATATAGCTCCCGAAGAAAATAACTCTAAGCTTAGTGGGGCACGACGCATACACATAAGGATGTGTTAATTATTAAGTTTCTAAAATTTGCGATGTCGGAAGTTGGCGCCTATTTCCATTTTACGAGACTCGTGAACAAGGTCTCGAGGTCGGCTCGATATCATGGTATTTTAAATAGCTGGGGAGTTGGAGTTCTATTGGCATAAATATCTAAGAAGTGAAGAAAATAGCATTGACCTGTGTCATGCTCGACTCATAGACACATCATTTTAAGTTTCTAAAATTTGCGATGTGGGAAGTTGATCCATCTTTCCATTTCCACCCTCGAGCAATAAATATATGAAAAAATAAATATATAAGCTATGTTAGATCGTTAAATTTTTAGTTCACAGTTTCACCCTGCATATGTGAGTTTTCTCATGGTTTTTACGTTCGTTCCATTGTCATAGGACACATTGTTGCTATTAATCTATTTTTCAAAACACTAAATTTATTGGAATAAAAGTTATAGTTTAAGTGATGGAAAATTACAGTCTCAGATAATTCCCAACTATAAAAACAAAAACATAAAAGATTTGACGCAAAAACTCAACTTTCAACAATATTGGAGAACTTTTGAAACCAATGCTACCAGTATTGTGAGTTTCCAATGGTGGGATCTTCTAATGTACGTTCTTTCTAAAGTTTATGCATAGACGAACATGCTTGAGCCGCGGTTGTAAGAGTACGTTTCAAAAAAAAAAAAAAAATAAGGGAATCCCTCTCCATTTCATTTTTTGGGATTTCTTTAGAGTTGGAGGGAACCTGTAGTTGAGGTCGGGTGTGACTTCATGGTTGGGAAGTGGGCATGTCTGTGGGGAAGAATCATAAGGAAAAGGCCAACCTCCATCCCATCTTGTAAAAGGCTTAACTTCGAGCGATCTTGAAGTTTCAACTAACATTTAAATTAGTTGTTTTCAACTTTTGTAATTTATGACCCATATTCACATTATTTTTTTTCTTTAGGCAAGGGATACAGGTTCATATATTTTAAACATTTGAATACTAATTTGTTTTAATTTGTACAGAGTTTTTGGATTTGTTATCTTAAACTTCTAGATAGAAAGAAAAATAATCTTTCTGTAAAATTACTTCAAATAAATTTGTCTTGTAAAAATAATTTGTTGAATTTATTTTTTTAGTGATAAAAAATAAAGTATTTTAAGTTGCATTTATTAAATAATATTTTATCTGAAAAAAAAAAACAAAAATAATAAATTATAGACATATGTTTCTTTTGTGGGCGGTCGGGGTGACTATGAGGTTGAACGTGGCCATTGTAAACACACATAGGTATATGCACATATACATAGGTATATGCACATATTTATTTTGTGGTCCCTACCATGGGAGATCAGCCCCCAATATGAGGTTGGAGGTTGGCATTTTCATTCAAATGGTTTCTCTAGACACTCCACTGACACTCCCTAACCTATTGGGCTCCATCTTCAATACTTCAGGCGAGCTGGTGAGAGGTAAGAAAAATTGAATGGAGGTTGGGATATCTGTCTGATTTAAATATTATTGTAATCAAAATTATTGATGTATACATTAACGTTCATAATATGTGAGATTAAAGTACTTTTTTGGTAATTTAGCCTTTTTATTCCATATAAATTGAAAATATAATTTTTTGAGTTTTGTTTACTAGAATCTAGGGTTAGTGCTATTATTATTATTATTTCTTATAAACTAGTTAAATAAGATCTATGATCAAGGTTATCATGAATTGATATGTTATAAATTAAATGTTAAATATATAATTAAATTAGTTGTTATTATATATTGACTTGTGACATTTGGCTAAGAAAAAAATGTTACTTTAAATTTAAGTTTTTTTATAAATATAAATAAGCAAGAAAATAGTTTTTATAATAATATATATTGTTTATTGTTAATTAATTTTTATCATTGGCATTTGAAATAGAAATAAAAATAACCATATATTTTTTTTTTCTTTAAAAAAGGGATAACCACTTCACATCTTTTAAACATTCTATCTTATATGAATAATTTATTCAATTTATTTTTTTATTGATCAAAAAATAAAATATTTGAAATTAATTTTATTAAATAATATGTTATATGAAAAAATAAAATAATAAATTATAAAGAGACTAATTATGCATATATGTTTCTTTTGAGGGCGTTGCAAAAAGCAACTTGAAAGTCAGATTGGCTATGAAGGTCGAAGATGACGTTAGCCATGCTTTATTTTTGTTCTCATACATATTTTGCTTGTAATGTATTTTTTTTATTCAATATAGATTGAAAATATAATTTTTGGGTTTTGTTTTCTAGAATCAAGGTTCATTGTTATTATTATTATTATGTTTTTATCAATGACTTAAATGAGGTCTATGATTAGGTCTATCATTAGTTGATATGTTATGAATTAAAAGTTAAATATCTAGTAAAATTAGTTGTTATTATACATTCACTGTCGTACATTTAGCAAAAAAAATGGTTAATTTAAATTTAATTTTTTTTTTATAAATATAAATAGGCAAGCAAGTAGTTTTTATGTTTGAGTTTTCTTTCCCTTTTCTATATCATTTTTTTTTTAATTAGAAAATTATTTATTTAAATTACAATTTTAGACAATGGATTCTAAAATATTATATATATATATATATATATATAATCTTGTAAAAAAATATACAACCAAATTAGTTTAAAATTATATAAAATAATTAAACTATTTTATACTTTTTAGATATTTTATCCATTTATATTTAAAATATTTTTTTGGAGTATATTTAACTTTTGGTTGTACATTTTATATGAAGATATTTTTTATTTTTTTGCTCACCAAAATTTTTTTCGGGTCCTAATTATTTTAAATTGCGGCAAGCGATTAAATTGTTAATTTTTATTATTTTGTTTAAAGTGGTTTATGATTACAAAATGAATTAAATTTTTAATGAGTGTTTTAACTTTTTGACTAAACTTTATAAAAATGAAAGGATTTAGCTTAAAGTGATAAATGATGTGAATGTAAATTTAAATTTTATTTCAATTTCAATTTTATTTTATTCATATATTTTGTAAATTAACTATTTGAAATATTAAATAATTAATTAAATTTAAAAATAATTAAATTTATAATAATTTATATATATATATTTATATATATATATTTATATATATATATATATATATATTAAAATTTCAAAAATGTTATATTCTTTTTAGTTTACATAATGCTAAAATGTTTTATTATGAAAATTTATTGTTTATATATATAAATAAATAGAATATTAAATTATTATATTAAGTTATTTTATATTTGTTTATTTGAAATTTTATGGATATTAAAATTGCTTATTTAGCTAGTAATCTTAAACATCATTGTGATAGTCTCATTTATATTGAATTTAATGATATATTCAATATATATATATATATATATATATATATATATAAAAAGTAAACATGAAAATTACAATAATTTTATAGTTAATTAATAATTTTGTATTACATTAGAGTAGTATTATATATATATATATATATATATATATATATATATATATATATGATGTAGAGTAAGAAACATTTTATTATTTTTATTAGTGATTTTTGTAAATAGTGATGTATTGCTTGATATTAAATGAGCAGACGTAATAGAAAAAAATGTAATTGACTTGAGCAATAAATTTATAGAGTCATGGATACAAATCCATAATATAAATGTTGTGTAGATCATCTTCCGGATTCATCACGTTAGGTTTCTTGTTGATCAACGTTTCGAACCAGCAACGGTTCTTGTTGATCGATGTTTCGAACCAGCAATGGTGGTTCATCTTCAGGATGTGAAAGATTGTTGATCGACGTTTCGAACCAACAACGGTGGTTCATATTCAGGATGTGAAAGATTATTGGAAGACTGGTCTTATTATTCAATTTAATATATAGATAAGAGATACATTGCCAACAGATATTAGGATTTATTAAATTATTATTTGAATTATTCTATTTGTTTTAATTATAATTTAATCATTCTATTATGTTTTGTTATTTTAATTATATTTAAGATATTAGGGATTAGAATTATTATTTTATTAGGGTCATAGTTGTATTAATTTATCTCCTTACTTTGTATTTTATTAATTTTAATTATATGTTGCAATTATTTATTGAAGCTAATACATATTACCCTATTCTATTTGTTTTAATTATAATTTAATTATTCTATTATGTTTTGTTATTTTAATTATATTTAAGATATTAGTGATTAAAATTATTATTGAATTTTTATTTTATTAGGGTCATAGTTGTATTCATTTATATTCTCTTATTTATGTTTTATTATAATTGTTTTACTTTGTTTTTTATTAATTTTAATTATATGTTGCAATTATTTATTAAGGCTAATACATATTACCCTAGTTGTGGAATTTTTATAGTTAAGGTATTTTAAATTGTTGTTGTTGTTGTTTTAATTATAATGGATTAAATCATTTTTATTTGTTCTTGGTTAATTAGAGGAGAATTATAGTTAGGGAGGGGTAAATTTGGATGATAGGATTGGAATCTAGTTTTCGCTTATGGTCCATCTGTCGTCTCTATTGAGGTTATTAGGGTGCTTGCTAATTTCTATGGCTTCTCTGAATTTCCTTATGAAGTAGTGATCACTTCTAGCTAAGATGCGGGTATCTTCTATACAAATTTGGTGCTTAGTTTTATCAGAATGTTCAGCTAAAGCTGATGATTTGGATCGATTATGTTTAATGTCAGCTGAGTGTTCCTGGATTCTTGTGTTAAAGGATCTCCCAGTCTCACCTACATAGGGCTTGCCACATGAGCAGGGAATTAAGTAGACACCCTTGTGACATTTAGGATCAATTTTGTCTTTAATAGGATTGAGGCAGCTATGGATAGTGTTTAAGGGTTTGAAGGTGGTTAGAATTCTATTCTTTTTAAGATGCGCGAGATTTTGTCTGTAGTCCCTAGTATGTAAGGGAGGTTGACTTTTCCTATTATATTATCAAAATTTTTATTTTTATTTGGTCGAGTGTTTGCCAAATTTATGAATTTGACAGCTTGATGTTTGTTGTATTTTTTTTTTAGGAAAACTTTAATAAGGTGTTCTTTTTCTTTTTCTAGGTGTTCTTTGTTAGAGATTCTGAAGGCTCTAGATGCTAATGTGTTGAGTACTCCTAGTTTGTGGGTTGGGTGATGATGTGAGGAGGCATGTAAATATTGTTCGGTGTGAGTCTTTTTCTATATACTTGGTGGGATATAGAGCCATCATCATTCCTAGTGATGAGGATATCAAGGAAGGGGAGGCTTTTGTTGACCTCAACTTCCATAGTGAATTTTATGGAAGGGGATAAACTGTTTAGGTGTTGTTTGAAGGTTTCTATGGTTTCTCTTCCATGAGGCCATATGATAAATGTGTCATCCACATATCTTTTCCACAATTTAGGTTCTAGGGGTGAGGTCATGATGGCTTTGTTTTCAAAGTCCTCCATGAATAAATTAGCAATAATAGGAGATAAAGGCGACCCCATGGAAACTCAATGGCAAAATATAAATGTTTCTATGAATTGTTTTATGTAAATAGGTCATGCATTAGTTTACCACCTTCATAATACTTATAATGGACCTTTGAAATATATATTTTTAGGATTTAATAAAGTGATTGTTATATTAGATGAGAAATATTTCATTCTACGTGTGCTTCTTAATTTATAGATATGGGGTCATTATGATTAAGATGTTGTATAAATTTGTGCAAGTTTGAATTTAATCTAAAATTTAAGGTGCTAAATACTTTTTATTGTAGTATTTTCACTCTTACTTTTGGAGTTCGAGTGAACACTTGGTGTGAGACATAGAAAATTACATCATTCCATTCATTTAAGTAATTTATAGATGAACTTTTATTTGATTTTTAGAATTATCATTGCAGTAGATTATACTATGAATTAAATAATCTTAGGATAACACTTCATAAGTCATTAGAATATTTTTCTACAAGATTTATTCATCTTTTCTAAAGATTTCCTTTTAGTGGCATGTTGTAAACACCCCACCTTACCCTTGGTGAAGTGTTCACTTACTAACCCAACTTCCTAGTGTAGTTAGATAGATGGGGTGATTAATATTTATTTTACTTAAATCCAAGTTTTAGAAACCCAAAACAGTTGTCACCATTGCGCTCATCCTGGTGAGACATTTCTAGTGCTATAAATTTTTTTCTAATTTGGGCCCTTAGATCACAAATTACACTCCATATTTTTAACAATTTTAATATGCCATTCTCTCTCCTCTACCACATGGAATCCATGTGATGCCCTCATGGCCTATCGTTATAGGCCATGCTTCTCATCCACATAATCAATTTGGTGCCACACACCCTACCTTACCCGTCTACACATAATCCTGGGCATTAATGCATCGATGTCCATCTGATGGGAAGTGAGACATCAAACCTCCTCTGTTGATGTCGCAAGGGAAGAACCCCCTGTAAAAATGTCCATTGTTGATCGCTCACATTTCATCCATCGATCCAGATCGTGGGGAGACCTTCCCCCTCCCTTGCTGATGTCATAGGGGAAAGGCCCCATAAGATTTACATCAGTCGATTCCTCCGATGAATCCCAATCCTTCATCATGTTTAGCCTCCACCCATAGTTATGGTATGCAGTTGTGTGTGGCCCTAGACTTAGACCTCAAGAATACTACTCCATTTTAGACTTACGTAAAAAATAAGCCCACCCAAACTCCAATCATGGAGATGTGGCTCCCATGTGTTGACCCATTCATACTCCCTTCGTTAATTAGGTCCATCAACAGGTTTCCTCCATGTGTCCTCTCTTAATAAGGCATAGCTACAGTGACCTAGGTCTGGGCTTTTGATGACACCCCAATATAATCCTCTCGATAGAAACCACCTTGGAGAAAACTCAATCGCTCTAAGCTCCTAACTTTGAGGTCCAAGGTTCTTAGGTCTACATCACCCAGGACATAATCCCCCTCGTAGGAAACTCAAACTGTAAAAGACATGTGATCGTGGACCATTCTTGGTGAGAATGATTATCACTGAGAATCTTTGTGCTCCCTCTTCTATGCAAGAACACCCTGCGAAAGCACCCTTGGGCCCACTCCTTCTCAGGTGAAATTCCACCTGAGGGAAAACTATATCTGAGGTTTCTTCCGAGGGTCCCTTTTCAAAATCGTTGAGATTGGAAATAAGTGATGGAGGACTAGTCTGACAATTAACAATAATTTTTCCATCCTAGAGGTCAATAGAAGAAGGTAAGTCAAATTTTGGGATGGGTTTTTATTGTCGAGACAAAATTTCGGAAGTGTATCAGTTGACAACAATATTTTTGTCTTGAGAGAAATATCAAAGGTTTTTATCTTGGGAGTTTGGGAAGGTGGCTCGATACAAAAATTCCTAGATCTGACATCAAGAACTATAATTATATGCATGGTCATGAGGAGATGAAGAAAAGGAGCTTGTTAGGGATAAAGGGCTATGATTTAAGATTTGTCCTGCACATTAACTCACACTGTTTTAAGGTGGGTATGGTTGCATATAAAGAAAAAGGGAATCATCCTCATGCACATGTTTGTTTATAGTTAGTCGAGGTCATAATTATTCTTCCCAAAGCATAGCCCATGTATGTCATATATATAGAAGCTCTCAAATCTACTGGTTTTCAAAGGGATTCACCCATTTTCCATTATACATATTGTATAGTTGGACCATGTGGTGATTCCATGATCAGAATTTGGATTAGGGGCAAAAAATTGCTCAAAACTCAAAATTCTCAAAATTGCTCAAAACCTGAATGACCACATCTGTCTCAGAGATACGATCCCAATGCAACTTGTTTCACTCAAAACGGAGTTTGTATGAGAAAGATAGAGACTTATGTTCGCTTTGCTAAACAAAAGACTTTTACAAAAAAAAATTTACAGTCACTTCCCATTTAGCAGTCCGTACTGATGACGTGGTAGGTGATTGTGTAGGTCAAATTTTGGTCAACAGTGAATGAGGTCACGCCAAGTGGTGCTTTATGATTGGTCGACAATTTGATGAGTTAGTGTTTTTTTATTGGACAACGGAGGACCAATGAGAAGGTGACATGTAGCAAACCCGAAGGCCACCACGTTTCCCTCCCCAAGGGCTTGGCAGGATTGGCATGCAATGAAAAAAAGTTATTTAGCAGGTCGCTGGAGTCAAACTTGCGACCTAGCCCACACAAGCACCAACCTTTACCACTATGCCGCCACCATTTATATTAACATACAATGGGAGAAATTTGCATTTCAAGAGATAGCACGTGGCGGTTAGGGGGACGAGAGAGGTAGCCCTACAGTCCAGCACCCCCCTGAATGTGACCTTACACCATAACCAAGAGCCAGCGCTTAACACTAACTTCGAGTTTAATGTGCTAAGTGGGGATTAGCGATTATCAAACCAGGTTTATCCCTTAATTAATTGCAGATTAATTTGGTGACAGTTTTAGTAGGTCCGAAAAATCCGGCACTACTCCAATTTTGGCGGGGCTAACTGGAGTTTCTCCAGATTTGGTGGAGTTTTCCTAGGGAAAACTGAAGAGACCATAACTTTTGCAATTTTCGACAAATTTTGGCTCAAAAAGAGTTATTCCTAAATTATTTGGATGCTCTGAACACAGTGGAATAGGTTGCAGAGGCAGAAATTCACTTCTATATGTGATTTTTCTACGTTGAAGTTTATGGAAGCCTAGGGCCACCAGGAGAGGAGGTCAAGCCTATATTAGCTGAAGTCCAATTGCATAACTTGGATAGTCATTTCTAGGGTTTTTAGGTCTTCTGAATCCAATGGAGCAAGTTGTAAATCCATTGGAGCACCAGAGGTGCATGTAATGATAGAGTTGACCATTAATCCAAAGAGGTCCTAGCCATTGAAGTAGGGCCAAGGAGATGTAGCCTAGGAGAGGTGAACTAGTTTATCAGCTTTGTGTTATGAGTTGTTGTGTTTTACTTCTCTACATTTTACTTGATGTATATGTGTTTTAAACAACTAATTAACCTCATAAATTTCTCATAAAAGACACTCAACACTTGACACATAATTGCTCACATTTTGGTTAATTTGAGACAATCCTAAACACATTTCTTTTAATACTGATGAGGGAGCTTGCATTGAATTAACAAGTTTTCCCAACATTTAGATCATTCCATCACACAGTCATGGATTTGGTGGTTTTATAAGGAAATTCCCCCCCTTGAATTATTACCACATTTGGGTTGAGGGAAGCGCCTTTATTCCATATATTGGCACATTGTAATTAGGATGACATCTTATTGAAATAGTAAATTTTAGGTTGACATCATGTTTGCTTAGTTTTCTCCCACATCGACACGCATTTTACTTAACAATCGCAACCAACACTCACATGGGTGTATTAAGTCTGCATATAATATATGCATATATGTTCAGGAGAATTAGTGCAACCACAGTGACCAAAACCATTCATTAGATCTTAGTACCTTCAAGCTCAAGAAAACCAACCATCCCTCATGTAAATAGCATTAAGTTAAACATTTATATCGAAATTCTTGTATGGAATCATCATTGTAAAACCATAATAACAAAGGAAACATGCATCAAAACTTCATTTCCTTTCTATTATAGAAAGACATAACTATCCATGCAATGGATGTAACATCAATTTAAGAATCCAACAGGAACTCAATAACAAGGAATGCATATAAAAACACTTATCTTGAATTAGCATAAGATTCGGGCAACTGAGTTAGGGACAAAATTCTCCACCTAACCATAAATAGCCTCAACTAGTCTTTACTTGCAACTGTCACCCCTGAGCCAAATTTTAGAGACTTAGGTGGTGTGATCAAGGGATAAAACACCAATTGTTGATTGAAACAGGGCCTCCATAGGTTCTCCCAACTCCACCCACCAACAAAATAGAATTTAAAAAATTCCACAAGGAATCGTGAGGACTATTGTCTCCACCTTTCAGTTGTTCAATAGCTAATAAGCTCCATGGAATCCAGATACTTCACCTCCACCCTAAAACATGTAACACAATTGTTCCACCCACTAAACGGAATCCATAATCCACTCCCAAATCCAGATAAACAAGCAAAGGATACTCCAGAATTTCCTGACCAGGAATCGATGGCTAAGTCCAGAATGTTAATCCCAATGTTAAGTCTGAAAATATAAAGGAAAGATTGAAAACACTCTCAAAACCTAGAAAAATCCATGCCATTGATAATAAAGAAACCAAAATACACACATGCATGGGGTAGAGATTTAGCAAACAATGGGGCTGGTATTCTATCAAACACTTGGCATCAATGAAATCTATAGGTATAGGATACAAGACAGAGCATGAATGATTGAAAAATATTATGAGACATGAAAAGAAGGATCACCACCTTCTCTTTTGAACTGTTATGATATCAATTAGGTCTTTCATCGATTATCCTTTCTTTTTTTCTTTTTTTTGCTGAAGCAAGAGTAGAACCTTCTAATTCATTAAAGATATACATAAATTACAACAATCCACAAGGAGTTGTGGATCCAGGGAGGGTCTTGTACACCCAACTGAGAATGAGTAGAACACACAACTTTCAAAATCAAAACAAGCTATACAAGGCTGAACAAAAGGGATACTGGAATCAAAACCAAAACAAAGGACTGAGCCGAAGTCAAAAGTGAGAGTCCCAACAATTCGTGAGAATGTTGAACTGGCTTTGACTTAAGGACATCCCCCCAATATACCAATCTGCCAAAAAAGAGGACAAGTGCATTTTCCACCAACCAAGTAACCTAATCCTTTGATCTACACCGTTGATCCAACACTGCCAAACCAACAGCTGAGGACCCTTTTGCAATGTTAAGAAGCGTGATCTTTACCTAACCTGACCACTGACTAGCTTGATCATTCCCAACAATCGATCCGCTGTAGATGATTTAATGGTCGACGATCATATCGCATCAGCCAATGTCACTGAACATTAGTGTGCGATGAGGGCGGTTTTCATACCGACCCCACCACCACATGTTGCAATCTATATGTGATTTCTTCAAAATTAGAAAAACAGTTTTCCTCCCGTGAGTCTCGCGATCACTTGAAAACCGACACCCACCAGGTATTCCAACCCCAGATGAAAAAATAATGGTATTGTGGCCACCGAGGTTGCTTTCCGATGTGTTTTTTCTTCTGGAGCTGAGGGAAGAAGAGACTCCCCCGCCCCCCACAACTGCCCAACTACTCAAAATCGGAGCCATCTGAATGGCTATAAAACTGATTGTCTAAATCACCTGGGATCTGTAGCCACGGCTCCTCTTCAAAACATGACTCTATCTTCTTCTGCCTGCTCATGCCAAATCATTTTTATCCTGCTCGGGGGCAGCTCTTGCTAGTTCAACACAATCCTATTCTGTGTATTGATAACACCTTGATTGGCTAGAAGATCTACCATTTTATTCGCCGACCTTCGAACATGTTTAAAACCAACTGTACGAAGGCTCTATAGGTGAATCTAAATCCATTGAAAGCCCTAGATCAACCTCCATTTTTTTGAAAATTTTTATGGCTTGGTTCCCCAGTTGATCCTTTTGACCAAGTTGATGACAAGCTTCGAATCAGCCTCAACTATCACATTTTGACAATTTTCCTATTTCAAGAGATCTAAACATTGTTCCATGGCCATTAATTCCACCATGTTATTGGTGGCTTTACCTAAATGACTGTGGAAGATGCAAAGAACACTACCTTTATCATCCCTTAACACACCTCCATAACGAGTGGTGCCCGGGTTTCCTTTTGAAGCCCCATCAATGTTGAATTTCAAAAAGCCGTTGGGGGGAGGATGCCAGACATCAAGCTCAGACCCCATAGAGATTACTTTCCTTCCCAGTCCCTACGGAGTAAGATCCTACATACCTAAATCACAGATAATTCTCAAATCTGCAGCAAAAGGAGGGTTCTTAGGAAAATTTTTCACAATGGGGCCAACAGTTTCTTTGAGTTATTTTAAGATCAACTTAAAAATGTGTTGGGAAGGCCTCTTTTCATTCTTGAAGATTGTGTTATTCCTTTCTTTCCAAACATTCCAGATGATGAAACTTGGGAAGATGGCCCATGTTGAGCCAAGAACTTCATTTTCTGAAAAGTTTTTTCTCCAATTGTTTAGGGTGTTGATGATATTCCTTTTGTCTCTGTTAGTCTGGCGAAAAATGGTGGCAAAGAATCCCACAGATTGGAGGTGAAAATGCAATTGTTGAGAAGGTGCTCCGTAGTTTCCTCTTGAGCTTCATAGAGCTGACATCTGGAGGGCCCCAGCATACCCCTCTTCCTAATGTTATCCCATTAGAATTTTCTTGTGTTGAACCAGCCACATGAATAGTTTGATTTTCATCCAACCTTGGTGTCTCCATAGTTCAAGCCAAATCTTGTCCAGAGCTTGTGTGTTCAGGTCAAGGAGAATGAGTTTTGCTTCCTTGAGATTAAAGGCTCCCTCATTCTTGTAGCCCCATCTTAGTTGATCCTGCCCTTATGACTTTAGAATCTTCCTTTGGTCTAACATTTTATGTAGAGCCTCTACTTTAGCTTTTAGGTGGCTGACCTCCCTAAAATCCAAGTTTCTCTAGGTTCTCCATTTTCCATTACTGTTGGCTTGATCCCAAAATTCTTTTACTTTGGATAACCCTTTGGTTTCTGTATCATTCTTCAGATCCCTCCAGTTGTCTTTGAACAATATGGGTTCTTGTTTCCATCTATCCTCCTGGAATAGGGCCAGATTTCCATCTCTGATTTTCGAGAAGCTATTTCCTTGGACTAAGTCCCTATTATCCCAGGCCTTATTCCAAAGGTCTGAGCCCCTTCTATGTCCTGAAATTCTTATGAGATCGTTATTTAACCAAGTGCTGGCATATTTTTCTTTCCAGTTCCCTTCCCATTGAGCCTATGGGTCTTTAAGCCATCGCCACCATAATTTAGCTCCTAAAACCTTGCTTAGAATTTCAGGATCATCCAATCCAAGCCCACTGTAGATTTTAGGTTTGCAGAGTTTTTCCCATGCTACCAAGGCCCATTTATTTCATTCTTCCCCTTTCCCCAAAGAAAATCTCTTTGAATGGTTCTAAGTTGTTGCGGGACTCCTTTTGGTGCTGGATGAACAGATAACATGAATATTGGAATTGATTGTAGGACCAACTTGGTTAACACTAGCCTACCAGCCAAATTTAAAGATCTGGTAGTCCATTTCCTGATTTTATCTTGCAGTTTATTAATCACTAGCTCTTAGATGCTCTTGTGTAAAGGCTTGGCTGTTAGAGTAACTCCCAAATATTTTGAAGGGAGGGACTCCCTTTGAAAGACCAAAATCTTTGAAATATTTCTCTAAATTGCAATGTGAGTATTAAAGAAAAAAATCTTAGATTTGGAGAGATTAACTTCCATACTTGAAGCCATAGCAAAGTCTCTCAGGATTTGACTATAAGCTAGAGCTTCTTTGACTGTGGGGATACCCTGCAGCATGGTATCATCAAAAAATTGCTGATGAGTTAAGGCCTGGCCATCTTCAGAAAGTTGGATACCCTTGACCTCACAGATTAGTTTAGCTTGCTTGATAGCTTGACCCAGTCCTTCCATCATGAGTATAAAGACAAAGGGAGAGAGTGGATCTCCCTATCTAAGGCCTCTTGAAGGAGTAAAAGTCTCTGAGGGAGAACCATTAACCAAGATAGAAAAAATGGGAGAAATAACTAGGGCCATCACCGATCTGATCTAGTTATGATCAAACCAAAAAGCTGTTAGAACTTTTCTAATATAGTTCCAATTCAGCTTATCATAAGCTTTTGCTATGTCCAATTGCATGATCATTCCTTCTTTCCTATTGATAGTCAATGAGTGCACCACTTCATGAGCTTGAATGATGTTATCTAGGATTTGTCTTCCTTCCACATATCCAGACTGTTCAACCGACACTGGGGTGGGAAGAAGAGGTTTGAGTCTATTGGCCACCACTTTGGATATTATCTTATAGACCACATTGCATAAGGCAATGGGTCTAAACCAGTCAGGGGTTTGAGCCATATCCTGTTTAGGGAAGAGTTAAATAAAGGTGGTATTGAGAGCCTTCAATATAGTTTTGTCCCTTCTGGAGTCTTCCACTATGTACAGAATGTCATGCTTCACTGAGTTCCAGCAAGCTTTAAAGAAATCCACATTAAATCCTTCTGGGCCTAGTGCCTTACCATTTTTCATTTCTTTTAGGACCTCACTGACCTTCTCTTCTGAGACTGGTCTATTGAGTTTGAAGTTATCTTCTCTGGAAACTAGCTTAGAAATCTCGTTTGAAATAATCTTGATGTATTGATCCCTGTCTAAGCTGGTTTCTTGAGCAATACCCCAAAAGTTCTGAACCAGAACTGCTTCTATTTCTTCATGAGAGTTGCGCAGGTTACCTCCCTTTTCCTTAATTGAAGAAATCCTGTTGTGAGCTCTGGTCGCCATAGTGGATCTGTGGAAGAATATAGTATTATGTTCTCCTTCTTTTAGCCATTGGACTCTGGCTTTTTGACGGCAAAAAATTTCCTCTTGTTTACATAAGTTCTCCAATTCTTGATGATATAGAGTTTCCTGATCATTTTTATCTTTGTCAAAACCCTCCCTGATCAGGGTTTGGTTGAGCTCCTGCATTTTTCCCTCAACCATTATTTTCGCTTCAAAAATGTTGCCAAATTCCTTCTTGTTTCACTCCTTGAGCTGGAGTTTGATATGTTTGAGTCTTTTTTGGAGAAGCAACATTATTGTGCCCTGGATATTCAGATCTTTTGCCCACCAGATGGCAATGATGTTGCAGAAATCTGGATGGGAGAGCCAGATGTTTTCAAATCTAAAAGGTCGATTCCTGGGAGTACCAATGCCCTGAATTTCTAGTTGCACTGGCCAATGATCAGAGCCTCCAAAGGGAAGAACTCTTACAAATATGTCCTTATCCTTGATCATAAGATCTTCTGATATTATGAATCTGTCTAATTTGGATGCCACCTGAGACACTCCTCCTCTTTTGCTGTTCCAAGTATAGGTACCATTGTTCATTACAATATCCACTAGCTTCATATTATCTATGAAGGATTTAAATGCCCAAGAGTCCTTGTTAAAAATTCCAGTACCCCCTTTTTTTTCGATAGCGATTTGATCATGTTGAAATCACCCTAAGATCCAAGGGATTCTTGCATGTCTTTCCCTAAGATCCTGTAGGGAGTCTAGAAGCTTGAGTTTACCATCCAATATTTGGGGGCCGTACACATTCATGACTAGGTAAATTTCTTTATCTCCCACTGGTTGAATGACCACTGATAGATAGTCTCTAGATGCCTCTGCATCTATGATGTCAATTTTTTGTGGGTTCCAAAGTGTGAGAATTCTCCTGCTGAATTTTCTGCTTTGACTTCCAGAATCTCAAATTTATTGAGCCATTTGTTGTGAATCTCTTTTATTTTTGTTTTTTTGCATGGAACATTTTTTTCCTGGATGAAGATCACCTCAGGAGTTGCTTGTTTCATCCTATTACTAAGTAGTCTTTGTTTTCTTCTACTGCCTAGACCTCTTATATTCCAAGAAGTGAACTTCATTATTAAAGATTTGTAAAGGAGCAACTAGATAGGTCTTTCATCTTACCTGAGTCTATCATTAGCTTTCCACATTCCATCAACAGTTCGTTTTTCTTTTTCCGGCCTCATTTCTTTCTTGGGATTCTGGGTGCTAATCCTGGTGTGGTTTTCATAGCTTTCGCCCCTTCATTACCCTGTCTTTCATTTTTCCCTTACTTTTCTAGCCCTTTGGTTTGAGTTTTCCATAAGAACAGCTATTGAACTCTGTGGAAGTCTTCTGGAGGTAACGAATCCACTCCTTCCCTAGTACCTTGTTTCAAGAATCCTTCTCGATCTAGATTCTCTTTTTCAAGAATCTCTTGGAGATCGTTGTCCTCCATTTCCATCTCACTCTGGGTTATTTCCTGGTATGTCTCTAGTTCTGTGTCACTCATCATTTCTCCTTTCTGCTTATTTATGTTTTGGGTTTTCTCATCATTTTCTTCATTCCCCTTCTCCACTAGATTGTCTCCCTTGACCTACTCTTCTTCCATTATCACATCCTCCTCCTCTTGGGTTTGAAACCTGTTTTGATTGGCTTGTTGTTTTTTTTATTGAAGTTGCTTTGATCCCCTTTTGCTTCCCTTTCCTTTGTGGACCACCTTTTGAAAGCTTTCAGAATCATTCATGGTGCTTGCTTTGCACTTGTTTTCCATTTTATTAAGAAGGCAATCCCTGAATAAGTGCCCATGCTCATGGCATTTACGACATCTGAATGGGATATGCTCATAGTCCACTTTTTGCACCCATTCTTCATCAAACACTTCCAAGATTACCTCATCCAGCAAAGCTCCAAAAAGAACCATTTCCACACATATTCTTGTAAAGGATGTGTATTTTCCTCTTCTGGTTGCCTTAGAGGCTTTCACAAAACACCCTAGCTTGTTCCCTATGGCAGATAAGGATTCTAGTTGCCAGTAATCCAAAGGTTGAGAGTAGAGTCTAACCCAAACTAGAACCAAGGTAAAAGTTTCTCGTTCTGGGACAAAATTCATAACCCATGGTCGCATGTACAGACATGCTGTCGCATAAAAGTAGGGCCCTCCTTCAAACACTCTGTCCTTATCCTCAATATTTGCAAAAACAACAGTAAAGAATGCCTTTGACCCCAGATGTAGTTCTATACTTCCTTTTGGTTTCCAATGGTATTTAATCCATGTTTGTAAAGCTTTTTCAGTGGGCCATAAGACCATGAATTTACAAATGATTGCCTAAGTTTGCATATGATCCCGATGCACCTGCAGAGCAGGATCATTCAAAACTACTCTGGGTGTGATAGTAGTTTTAGGCTTGCATGGTCCTTTTTGTGTTTTGTTTTTTTTCTTGTTCTTTGTTTGCTTCCTTGCTTTCTGTGGTGTTATTATTCTCCATCGATTTAGAGCCATCCTGCTCCACTTCCCTATTTCTTTGTCTTACCTCTGAAGGACCTCTATTTTCTTCTATCGGTTTTTTACCTCTACTGGTCACTGCTTGTTTGTAGGAGGGAGTGGATCTCCCTCTTTTGCGCCCCTCCATGGAGAACAATTATGCAAACCTATAACCCTAGCTCGAAAATCGCCTCCCAGGTTTCCTGCAGAGGATTTTTAAAAACTTACCACAGGGTTCAAAAAAAAAAAGCATCGATTATCCTTTCAGTTACAAGTAAATATATGAAATAACCATGAAAATAAACAGTCATATAACCATGCTTATAACCACCATTAAACCATGAAAATAATAGTGAGATACATCCATTAAATCCACATATTAATATGTACAAAAGAAAGAGTACTTAGCTTTTATTAAACATAGGAAAATCTGATCAGGTTCAGGACTTCCTCGTACCACTCAACCACAAACATGGTTGAACCAAATCTTTCTTTCAGACATTCACCCTTGGGCCATATTCTAAGCATGATTGTGGGATATCATGGATAAACCAATCCAAAAACAACCAAGGAATCTAGAGTTTAAGCCACCTCCACCCTCACCAAACTGTGATCACACCAAAACCGATGTTCTGATCACAAACTGAACCAAACTTGGAATACCATATGGAATCCATCACTATCCTTGAGGAATTTTTCGTCTCCCTATCTCTCAGGCTTTACCACAATCTAATCCGAGATCACTAGGCTCTAAAATGAGACACCTCCCTCGGGCTTTACCATGTATCCCGCCAACAATGGTCAAGGTATTCCTAGGCCTTTGCGAATGAAGCTTGAGACCACGTCCGCCCCAGATTCCAAAATCCATTCGACAATTACAAAGCTAAAAACCAAGATCAACATCCCAACACACCATGGCAAATAGAAAAAGGTAAGGCTATGCTGAAAACCACTATCATAAGCCGACAAAACCATGCCACTGACAACAAGAGAACCATACACCAACATTAAAATCCATGCATGTTTATGAAGAAATTTCTAAACTTAAAATTTGCTTAGAAGAAAAGAATATGATTATAGATACTCTGACATTCCAACTTTCTCAAAGGGAAAAACACAATGAAAAGTTAGAATGTGAAATTGTGGGACTTAGAAAAGATATTGAGAAAACAAAAGCTCTTAATCTTAGATTTGCTAAAGGATATGAAACTTTAGATAAGATTATCAAAGTGCAGTGTTCTCCTCTAATCAAGACAGGTCTTGGGTATACTGAAGAAGAATCTCAAGCACAAAAGCCATCTACCTCCAAAAATTATCTCGAAGTAGCAAGGAGAAGTGAACAGGTTGACAATCGACAGCAAAGGCACAACGCAGGTCACCAGGTAAATCAGGGACAATTTACTTCAAGAATGAACAAATATCACCAAGTAAATCGAGAGCAATCTACTTCAAGGATGAACAGAAGCTATAACCAACTGCAGGTAAATCATTCTGAATTTACCTCAAGAACGAATGGCTATGGAAATTACAATCACCTGGATAGAAGGCTTAATAATCGCAGGAATTTCTTCAATGGCCAATGTTTCTCTTGTCATAACTTTGGACACAAAGTAGCTTAATGTGTTGCCTATAAGACCATAATGACCAGAGAAGCACAAAATCAAAGGAGTGTTACTGGAATCATGAAAAGAACCTACAACAACTCAGAAGGAGTAGGTTTCGACAAACAACTCAGAAGGAGCAAACTTCATTGAGTCCAAAAACATGGAGGAAGAAAGAACCGCAACCAGAAAGATGTGGTATAGCCTTATATGCAGAAGGGCAGGAAAATCAGTGGTACATCGACAGTGAATGCTCAAAACATATGACAGGTGATAAAGAAAAACTTCAATCATATAGTACCTTAGAAAAGGAAAAGAAGGTCTCATTTGGAAATGACACCCCTGCATTCATAAAAGGTAAAGGTTCTGTTCTTTTGAAAGAAAAGGTCAAAGATGGAAATGTTATGTATGTTGATGGTTTAAAGCATAATCTATTGAGTGTCAGTCAAATGTGTGATCAAGGAAATGAGGTAATATTTCGATCAAATGGATGTATTGTTCGTGAGCTTGATACAGGAGAAATAGTGATCAAAGGCATAAGAACACAAAATAATTTATACATACTCAAGGGAAGACAACAACAATGCTATCTAAGCAAGAATGATGAACACTGGCTATGGCACAGAAGATTGGGGCATCTAAGCTTCTCTCAGATAAGGAAAGCATGCAAATATCAGGCAGTTTGTGACCTCCTTGTCATCAAAATTTTAGACAATACAATGTGCAAATCATGTTATTTTGGGAAGCAAACCAGAACTAATTTCCCTGAGAAGGAAGGATCAACTAGTAGGCCACTTGAACTTGTCCATACTGATGTATGTGGTCCAACTAGGAAGAGGTCACCTCGAGGAGAAGAATAATTCATATTGTTCATTGACGACTTTTCAAGGATGTGTTGGATAAGACTTCTGAAGCATAAAGACGAAGCTTTCAAAAAGTTCAGAGCATTCAAAGCCTTGGCTGAAAATGAATCAGATCACAAAATCAAATGCCTCAGGTCTGATCAAGGAGGGGAATTTACCTCGGATGAATTTTTCGATTTTTGTGAAGAACATGGAATAAGAAGGGAATTATCTACTGCAAGGACTCCTCAGCAAAATGGAGTAGTGGAAAGGATGAATAGAATGGTTCAACAAATGGCTCGTGCTATGCTTGATGAATTTGGAACTCCCGCAACCTTCTGGGGTGAAGCTGCATTTGCTGTGATTACTATTCTCAACAGGACAAACTTCCAGGTGAACAACACTCAAAATCCTCATGAACTTTGGTATGGTAAGACTCCCAGGGTTAAATACTTCAAAATTTTTGGAAGCAAATGTCACATCAAAAGGACTGATGAAAACCTTGGCAAGTTTGAACCTAGAGCAGATGAAGGCATTCTCCTTCGTTACTATCCCCACAACAAAGGACATAAGTTTTCAACTTAGTTACCGGATAATCCACAGTAAGAACCATTTTCTGCCAATGTTTCAAATCCCAACCGGGATCCATCATCAGGACAACTTCAAGGTTTAAAGAAGGATGTAACATCTTCGGTCAACACCTCCGAATCAAAATTAAAAAGGAAAGTTGTAAATCTGTCTTCACAAGATTTAGAACCCGAGGTCATTAATGTCCTCAGAAAAGGTTTGGGATTTGTTGTTGCCCCGAAAAACCTTCCTATTGAGAAAATGATATGCAGCATAAAGGATGGGATTAACAACCTTCCTTTGGAAGATAAGGAAGCATTAAGGCAAGAGTGCTCCCTTATTATGAGAAAGGCCAAAGCTCCCAGAAGTAATTTGAGTAAAGCAGAATAAAGGGCCTTCAAATCCCTACGTAACAATGATAAAATTGTGGTTCTCAAGGCAGATAAGGGAGGAGCAGCCGTGATCTTGGATAAAGAAGATTATATATACAAAATGAATGATCATCTCAAATGTGGTAGTTATAATAAACTAAGCAATAACCCCATCCCCAAGATTATGAAAGAGGTGAAAAAGGCAATTTTGGAATCCAACCTTGATGATAGATTGAAAAAGAAATTAATTCCCTCTAGTGAATGCATCCCTAGGATTTATGGGTTACCAAAGATCCATAAAGAAGGAGTCCCTCTTAGACCAATAGTCAATACCATTGGATCCCCAACCTATGAGCTCGCTAATTATGTTGCAAAAATCCTCAAGCCCCTTGTCGGAAACACTGATTCTTTCATCAAAGACTCCCTTGACTTCGTGAATCTCATTAAGAATGAGAAGATAGAACGTGATGACATCCTTGTGAGCTTTGACGTGGTGTCCTTATTCACCAAGATCCCTCTCGAAGAAGCCATTCAGGTTATAAAAGATGTTACTGATCCAGGGACTGCAAGGTTGGTCGAAATCTACTTGCGATCAACAGTTTTCACCTTCCAGGGAACATATTATGAGCAGACATCTGGAGTGGCAATGGGATCCCCCCTTTCGCCAATCGTGGCCAACTTATACATGGAATATTTTGAAAAGAAGGCCCTGGAATCTTACCCTTTGAAACCAGCATGGTGGAAGCGATTCGTCGATGATACTAATATAAAATGGACACATGGTAATGCAGAGCTTGACAAGTTTTTTATTCACCTAAATTCCATCTCTTCAGAAATAAAATTCACTATGGAGCTTTAAGAAAACATGAGCATTCCTTTTTTAGACATCCTCATCATGAGAAAAGAGGACGACTCCATAGGACACAAAATCTTCAGGAAGTCAACCCACACAGAAAACGACCTCCACGCTGATTCCCACCATCATCCAGCCCAGAAACTTGGTGTTCTAAACACTCTTGCTATCAGGGCCCTTCGAATTTCTGACGCTGATCATCTGAATGAAGAAAAGAAGCATTTAGTCTCAACCTTTAAGGGTATAGGCTACAAAGAAAATGAGATTAAAAGAGCAATTCAGAAAGCCGAGAAAAGGTTGTTATCTCATGAACCTAATGCCCGAGATCAACCTGAGCGTGGTAGGGTTTTTCTACCTTACATTCATGGAGTTACAGATAAGATTTTGAAAACCCTAAGAAAGAAAAACATTAGCACGCAATTCTCAGCACCCGGAACTATTAGGCAAGGTATGAGATCTGTCAAAGATAATATTGATAGACATCAACTTAAGGGGGTCTATAAAATTGATTTCTCATGTGGGAAAAGCTACATTGGTGAAACAGGTCGCTCCCTGCGGACCAGACTCAAGGAACATGGAGCTGATATTAAGAATGAAAGGTCTCGTACT
The DNA here is from genome assembly GCA_031772625.1 of Pinus tabuliformis. Classification (NCBI taxonomy): domain Eukaryota; kingdom Viridiplantae; phylum Streptophyta; class Pinopsida; order Pinales; family Pinaceae; genus Pinus; species Pinus tabuliformis. The sequence continues at coordinate 1,745,259,287 of CM062819.1, read as the reverse complement.
TCCGCCCTGGCAGAACACTCCTCAAAAACTAAGCACCTTGTCTGCTTGGAAAGTGCCTCTATTATCGCTAGGGAAGAGCAACACCATAGGCGAAAGATCAGAGAAGCTCTTGAAATTATCAAACACCCACATAATCTCAACAGAGACAATGGTATGGAGATTAGTGGAAGCTGGCTTCCCCTAATCAGAGAAATTAACTCGCTTTATTATTATTATAATAATAATAATATTTAGTACACAATTAATCATTTTCATTATTAATCATTTACATTATTAATTTTGATAATTACCTTTATCATTAATTAATTAATTAATTTATTAATTACCCATATTAATTACTTTAATTCTTAATATTAAAATATCTATTTAATATAATAATAATAATATTTAGTACTCGATTAATCATTTTCATTATTAATCATTTACATTATTAATTTTGATAATGACCTTTATCATTAATTAATTAATTTATTTATTAATTACCCATATTAATTGCTTTAATTCTTAATATTAAAATATCTATTTAATATAATAATAATTATTATTAATATTTAAATAGTTTAACTAGAATTAATCCTTTACATTATTAATCCTTACATTATTAATTTTGATAATCACCTTTATCATTAATTGATTAATTAATTTATTAATTACCCATATTAATTACTTTAATTCTTAATATTAAAATATCTATGTTAATATAATAATGGTTATTATTAATATTTATACATTTAAATAGTTTAACTAATTTTAATATTATCCCATAATTCTAATTAAAAATAAAAATTACATTCTCATGTGTTATATATAAATTAAATAATAAATAATAAATATTATATTCATTATTCTAGGATTAATATTATCAATATTATATATTAATTCAATATTCTAGGATTACTTTGATCAATTCTAATTATGATATTCAATATTATTAATACTAATTATTATTATTAATTATTATATTAATAAATAATAAGTAACCTATTCTTAAAATTTATTAATATAAACCAACATATTTTATAATAATAATAATAAATATTAAATATTAATTCAATATCCTAAAATTAATATTTTTAAACATTAATTTTGATCAATATAATATCATTAATTCTAATTATTATTATAAATTATTATAATTCTAATTATTATTATTATTATTATTAATTATTATATTAATATTAATAATTAATAATTAATGATAATAATAATATTAATTACAATTAATATTAATAATAAAAAATAATTATTATTATTGATCAATCATTTATTTTAAATATTAAATATTAATTCAATTCTCTATGATTAATATTTTTTATCATTAACTATGATCAAGATAATTTCGTTAATTCTAATTATTATTAATTATTATAATACTAGTTATTTTTATTATTAATAAGTATATTAATTATAATTAATAATAGTATTAATATTAATAATAACTATCATATTAAATATTAAGTAACTAAAAAAAATTATTAAAAAAAAATAATATATATATATATATATATATATATATATATATATAAATTAAATTAATTAATCTGAGACAACCGACATCTCTTCAAAAATTATTTTTCAAATCATTGACAGCCGACAATCTTTTTTTTCTCTCCTCATTACTATTTAATCCCTCAAATAAGCTCTTCTTCTATCCAGCATTCAAGTTTTCTTGATGATGGATCCCGGTTGGGATTTGAAACGTTGGCAGAAAATGGTTCTTACTGTGGATTCTCCGGTAACTAAGTCGAAAATAATAAACCACAGAGGTCTAAAATCCAGAAAGGATATAAATGTTATAATAAAAGACGGAAAAATTGTTGAAAGTATTGATGTAGTGGTTGATGAAGAAAGAAACATTCCTAGGCAGGTAAAATCTGAAGATTTCGAAGATGATGAGGACTATCCTTCAACATCAAATCAGACTTGTGATGAAGAAGAAACCCATGAGGCACCAGAAGAATAGGTAAGGATAGAAGAAAAGACTCCATCCAGGTACGTTTAGAAGAATCATCCAGAAACTCAAATTTTGCGGTAGAAAGAGGCAGGTGTACAAAAAAGAAGAACTATTTCAGAAGCTTCAAGATATCTAGCATGGCTCTCCTCCATTGAACCACAAAATGTAAGTGAAGCATGCAAAGACGAATGTTGGGTCAAGGCCATGAATGAAGAACTTGAGCAGATTGAAAAGAATAACACTTGGGAGTTAGTTCCTAGACCAAACGATAAGAATGTCCTAGGGACAAAATGGATATTCAAAAACAAGCTGAATGAAAATGGAGATGTTATTAGAAGCAAGGCCATACTTGTTTGTAAAGGGTATGCTCAACAAGAAGGTATAGACTTTGAAGAAACTTTTGCACCAGTTGCCAGATTTGAAGCCATAAGAATGTTCCTTGCTCTTTCTAGCTTTCAAAAGTTCAAAGTATTTCAAATGGATGTGAAATCTGCTTTTTTAAATGGAGATTTCGAAGAAGAAGTGTATATTGAGAAACCAGATGGATTCATCCTTGGAAATGATCCAAAACTTGTATGCAGACTTAAGGAGGCACTCTATGGTCTTAAACAGGCTCCAAGGGCTTGGTATTATTGTCTGGACAAATACCTTGATCAACAAGGTTTTTCAAAAGGATCAGCCGATAGCAATCTATATGTAAAAATTGATAATAATAAATTGCTAATATTTGTCGTGTATGTTGATGATATCATCTTTGGTAGCAATGAAGAAGCCATGAGTCAAAATTTTGCTTTGGTGATGTAGAAAGAATTTGAAATGTCCTTGCTTGGTGAGCTGACATATTTTCTAGGTTTACAAGTCCAACAAAATAAAGATGGTATGTTTTTGTCACAAACCAATTACCTCAAGGAGATCTTAAAGAAATATGGCATGGAAGATTCGAAACCAGTATGTACCCCTATGGTAACAGGATGCAGCCTCAGCGCCAATGATTATTCAACAGTAGTACATCAACCAACCTATAGATCCATGATTGGTAGTTTGCTCTATCTGATAGGTACCCGACTAGACATCATGCATGCATTGGGAATAGTTGGAAGATTCCAGGAAAACCCGAAAAAAGCACACCTTCAGGTGGTTAAAGAATTTTCAAATATCTTCAAGGGACACAAAACTATGGCTTATGGTATCCTAGAGATACAGATCTCACACTTCATGCATATACAGATGCAGATTGGGCAAGAGGCATGGATGACAGAAAACGCACTAGTGGTGGTGCATTATTTATGGGTTCCAAATTAGTCTCTTGGTTTAGCAAGAAGCAAAGTTCAATTACTTTATCTATCGCTGAAGCGAAATATGTGGTTGCTGCATCTCGTTGCACACAACTCCTTTGGATGATGCAAATTTTGCAAGATTTCAAATCACTTGTACTCCACCTATCTCTATTTTATGTGATAATACAAGTGCAATCATCATTTCAAAAAATCCAGTCATGCATTCAAAGACCAAGCACATACCTATCAAATATCATTTTCTTCGAGAACAAGTGCTTGAACAAAAGGTCAAATTGGAGTATGTTCCCTCCAAGGAATAGGTTGCTGACATACTTAGCAAACCACTACCGAAGGAAACATTTGAATACCTCAGACAGAAGCTGGGAGTAGTTGATGCATCATCTTGTTGTTGAAACTTGTCTGTTTCAGAGAAAAGTGGTTGTACGCGAGTTTAATGAGGAGAATCCGCGTATATGTTGATGATATCATCTTTGGTAGCAATGAAGAAGCCATGAGTCAAAATTTTGCTTTGGTGATGTAGAAAGAATTTGAAATGTCCTTGCTTGGTGAGCTGACATATTTTCTAGGTTTACAAGTCCAACAAAATAAAGATGGTATGTTTTTGTCACAAACCAATTACCTCAAGGAGATCTTGAAGAAATATGGCATGGAAGATTCGAAACCAGTATGTACCCCTATGGTAACAGGATGCAGCCTCAGCGCCAATGATTATTCAACAGTAGTACATCAACCAACCTATAGATCCATGATTGGTAGTTTGCTCTATCTGATAGGTACCTGACTAGACATCATGCATGCATTGGGAATAGTTGGAAGATTCCAGGAAAACCCGAAAAAAGCACACCTTCAGGTGGTTAAAGAATTTTCAAATATCTTCAAGGGACACAAAACTATGGCTTATGGTATCCTAGAGATACAGATCTCACACTTCATGCATATACAGATGCAGATTGGGCAAGAGGCATGGATGACAGAAAACGCACTAGTGGTGGTGCATTATTTATGGGTTCCAAATTAGTCTCTTGGTTTAGCAAGAAGCAAAGTTCAATTACTTTATCTATAGCTGAAGCGAAATATGTGGTTGCTGCATCTCGTTGCACACAACTCCTTTGGATGATGCAAATTTTGCAAGATTTCAAATCACTTGTACTCCACCTATCTCTATTTTATGTGATAATACAAGTGCAATCAGCATTTCAAAAAATCCAGTCATGCATTCAAAGACCAAGCACATACCTATCAAATATCATTTTCTTCGAGAACAAGTGCTTGAACAAAAGGTCAAATTGGAGTATGTTCCCTCCAAGGAATAGGTTGCTGACATACTTAGCAAACCACTACCCAAGGAAACATTTGAATACCTCAGACAGAAGCTGGGAATAGTTGATGCATCATCTTGTTGTTGAAACTTGTCTGTTTCAGAGAAAAGTGGTTGTACGCGAGTTTAATGAGGAGAATCCGCGTACATACGCTAGTTTATGTGGATACAGTCGCGTATATGTTGGTTTGAAGACAAACAGTGGGCTAGGCTCAGGATGAAAGGAGTCTGATATGGGTCTGACAAAGATCATCTGGCACAAGTTTAGGGGGAGCATATATATTCTTCTAATAATGCATTTTTGGCATTATCCTAGAAGGTCTTGGTTCAAGATCACTATGTTTTGGTTAAGGGGGAACAGGTGCAGAAGGAGAACATGGTTGTTGGTCTAAATGATGATTGACAGATGCTGCTGATGATAGTTGTTGATAACTATCATAATTTGGTTGTAGATATTTCGTCTCTATGTCATGTATTTCTTATCAAGGTCATGTAACGGCCTACTTTGGTTTCCCCACTATGCCTGGGATGGATAATGTAATGTTCTTGTTTTATCTTATGTAAACTTTTTGTGTATCCCCACTTGGTTGGGAGATGGATGTATGTATGAGTCTTTGGTGGTAGGAAGGTCATTTATGATGTATAAAGTTATGTATCTTCTTGTAGAACATCTTCTTCCAGACCTTGCCTACAGTCAGGGGGAGCATGGAAAACACAACAGAGGAGAGATTTCAGCATGAACTCAGGGGGAGCATAACCCTTTGCCCTGGATGTCAAAGGGGGAGAATGACTGTGAGTAACTTGGTGTTTCCACCAAGTTCAAAGGGGGAGATTGTTGTCATTATGACACAGGTTTGGCACTATGACACAGGTGTTGTCCTTGATGGCAACTCACTCAGATGGCAGATCATTGTTCAGGCTCTCAAAATGAAAGAAAAAAAGATATACGCACGTTTCCTTTGATGAAGTCGCATATACACACAGGATTGCCGATCAAAAGTCGCATATGTGTATGCACGCACTTTCATGCACGAAAAAGCGCGTACGTGTGGGAAAACTTATTTTTGGTCCATGGTATTTAGTCCTTAGTATTTGGACCTATGGTTTTGGACCATAGTATCTCGTCTGAAGTGTTGAACCCAGGTATTTGGTCCAAGGTATTGATTCTTTATGGTTTTGGACCATGGTATTGTGTAAGACCTAAGTCTATAAAGGGGAAGGAGATCATTAGGCATGGACATTGACTTAAGCATTCAATATTTGATGAAGAGTTAAATCTAAAATACTGGTCATTGGGTTATGGTGCATAGCTGGATCTGAATCAAGGAGGAACCTAAGCGCAAGAAGTAGGATAAGTACTATTGATGGGTCAAAATATTAAGGCTTTAATAGTAATATCTTTGTGTGATTTTGATATGTTATTTTTGGCGCATGACTTGATCTATAAATCTGATAATCTGGGTATAACTGATGTCTGAATAAGTGAAAAGGATGAATTATCTTTTATAGATCTATACGCAGGTTCAATGAAGCAAAGGCACGTATACACGCTGGTTTTGTAATTCAAAATAGCATATATGCAGGTTGGCCTTAATTTAGAAGCGTATACACACAGGTTGTACACATTGAAGTAGCGTACATCTCTTGATATATGTTTTAGCTACTTCTGTTTATTGTCGCAGTGGTCTGGGTTTAGAATTGGTGTTTGGTTACTGTTACTGTTTTCTGGGTACATCATTCATAGAAGTGACTATTTGGTTCAGTCTTATTTGGTGCAAAGGATATTGGTTGATATAGATATACTTGATGTTTGATTGATGTTATTCATGGATCCAGTCTGAAAATTTATGAAACGTGGTCCTTGGAAGAAAAGAGAAGGTTGTAGCCTTCTGTAGGACAACACCTACGTACTAGTACCTCAGCTAGTACAAGAGCTAAGGGGGTTGTAGCTCCCTTCCAGGAGAAGCTGGAGAACGAGAGAAGGTTGTAGCCTTCTGTAGGTAGTAGTCTGTGTACTGGTATAACACTACACCAGTGCAAAATCATTGTAAAAAGAAGTTTCTAATTAAAATAAGATAGAGACGAATTGCAGCAGGTGGTTTTCACCCACATTGGGTTTCCATCTTATATCTTTGTGTCCATGTGTGTGATGATCTGTTATGTTTTACTGCTCCTGTTTACTGTTCTTATGATTAATGAAGTCGTGATGCACTAATTAAATATCAACAGATAATGAATCTTAAGTTTTCTGATATACACTGGTTTATTTAGACACAGTAGTGTATATACGCAGTTTCCCATAGCTGAAGTAGTGTATACAAATCTAATTGTGAAATTAAAAATAATTGATTTCATAATACTGATTCACCCCCCCCACCCTCTCAGTATTATTTCCAAAATCCAGTCACCCCTTCTGTGCAGTCACTCACCTTCCAAGTTCCCTGGCATCCCCTATCCCAAGTGATCCATCCCTTGGCAAGGCTTCCTCCCATCAGAAAGTCAAAAAACCAAGGCATATACCTTCCTAAAACCATCATATCAGTCGTAGCATGCTCATGGAAATCATTGGACACTATTGGGTACCGTTGTCCCACAATGGTCACTCCACTGAAGTGCTTTACCATCATACTGCTACATGTTCCAATTCCTTTTGTCATTGTTGTTAATGCTTGTAGTTGATTTCAACTGCCCAATCGGGCATTTCCGTGTTTCCTGTACTAAGCACATAACTTCCATTAGATTAAAATAAATTAAAATAACTTCAAACCATACCTTATTTCTAGCTCATTAATAAGGTACACTTGCAATCCTGTTTACTTCCTATCACAACAACTCAAACCAGCATCTTTGACCAAATCATCATGTATAAATATATCAAATCAAGTTAGCTCAAAACACAATAATCATATATCAAAATCATAGATCACATGTAACCATCATAAACCAGAATCATAATTCATGTGCATAATAAAACTGAAATAAAACACTGATACTTATCCTTTAATCAATCCTTAGCTTCTACCTATGTCTTTATTTTGTACACACTCCAGATCGGTTTCCACACCTGAAAAACACTTAGTTCCTTCTCCTCAAGCATGTGCACATACATAGTGTATGCATCACACACATACAACCACACATGACATACAATTCCATGAAATACATGCACCTATACCTAACATACAACGCATACACATATACCCAGTGTACAACACAACACAATACATACTCCTACATCTAGTGTACACCACGACACAATGCACACACCTACACTCGATGTACAACACAATACATATACGTACACAATGGATACACATGTCATGATTCCATGACTATGCCAAGCATATACATAGTATCGTATGCCCGCAACACAACATGTTCAACATGCACATAATGCCACATGTACACTAGCACCATATGTACAACATGTACACAGTACCACATGTACGCAGCACCACAGACACAAGATTTGCACAACATCACATGTACATAGTACTACCTGCACAACGTGTACACAATGCCACATGTACATTGTACCACCTGTACAACATGTACAAAACGCTAGACATACACAACACCACATGCACGATATGTACACGACACCCCATGTACATAGCACCATATGCACGACATGTACACAACACCACTTTCACACAACACCATATGTAAAACATGTACATGACACCACATGCTCACAACACCACTTGTACAATCATGCACACAACACCATATGTACATAGCGCTACATATACAACATGCATACAACACCATATGTACATAACACTTCATATACAACATGTACATAGCACCCTATGTACACAACACTGCATATCCAACACGCACACAACACCACATATCCATTATGCACATAGTACAATATGTACACAACAACATCTATACCCAACATTGCATATGCAATATTCACGAAACACTATTTTACTATCTTGTACATAACATTGCATCAACAACATGTACACACACTATATATACACAACACCGCATGCACACAACATCACATATGAAACATGTACAACATATGCACAACAGTAGTACCTCACCTCCAAAACCACACCGTCTCTACCAAGCAACCTTGCTTCCAGTGTCTTATCCATGCTTGTCCCAGCATGCCGCAAACCACACTACTTTCATTTCGCTGATGTATTCCTCGGTATAGCCTGTCGATAGCATAGACATAATATAATCACATAATTATCGATTCATATCCACATGATACTGACCTCATAGATCTATTAGACTGCTATTCCCACTTGATTCCTCATGAACTAGGAATCTCTTCATGCCATTCACCTACATAAGCAATCATTCCTCCACAAGAACGATTCCTGATGACCTCTCAGACAGTGACATAGATACATAGATACAAACATATATATAACATTAGCACAAAACAATCATGATCTCGTTAGAAAATGACATACTTACATAAATACATGTATAGATATATATACATCGACACAATCATGATCACAACATAATTACCAGATATCATAAGTTCAAGGTTAAGAGAAGTTCCTTTATTCGTGCAACAGATGCACAACATCGAGAACAATAATTCCCAATGTAGCTAAGGCATATGACACCTCAAATCTATTTACTTTACCTTTCCTGATTACTTTTCTCATGATTGTACTACCTCTGTCCATTTACACCAATGGACCTAACCAACCCAACCGATTCCTAATAACCTCAAGACATAAAAGGCAAGACCGAGAATAAAACAAGAAGAAAACCATTGCAAACCAACAACAATATGACACCACAAACAAAGTGGCATGGCCATGCACAAGATGCAAACCAAACCGCAATCAAGCAAAACAAATCACCAAAATACCAAAATCACAAGACTAACACAGTCGCCATGAATCAATCCCCATGGTTTCCAATGCTTCTAAGGGAAACTTCGACCTGAGCCTTCTTTGAGATTTCATGGAATCCTATTTTCCACTTAATCCCTTGCGTCATACTTCCATCAACACATAACTGTCATTGCATAAATAAACATAAAAATACTTGTTATCTAAGCACATTGCTTGCAACTGAACACATCCACTACATCTCTCAAGGAATCCAATTCCCTTGGCAGATCCACCTGTAACTAGAGACTAGCTAATATACCTTTCAAATACATGTTCATGAATCTAGCACATACCCACATAATGTCAGATGAGATCAAGGTGTTGGGTCAGTTTTGGGGTTAAGATAACCCAAGTTTTGTTGTAATTTTTGTAAAATATGGAAGGCCTCTATGATTTGTGGATGCAAAGCACATAGAGGATTAGGATTCAAAGGGGTTTTAGCCCCTTGTTTATGAAAACTTTTTCGGTTTTGAGATCCACCCATGGTCCGTGGACCATGGGATTGTAGGTAAAAGGATATAAATAGGTGTGTCTTAGAGAGTCTAAAGCATAATCTATCAGGGTCCAACCATAACCCCCTTATTGATGTAATAGGATTGAGTCATAGTTGTATTTAAGCAAAGAGTCAGTAAAGCCCATATTAATAATTGTAAGTGGTTGACCCGCATTTAAAGAAGGGACCACAGTTAGTTGTAAATGGGCCATGGTATTAGATAGATGGTATTAATAAGAACCATGGTATTGACCCATGGTATTGCATGTATGAATCCTAAATAAAGGATAGAGACTCCCCTCGAGGAGCATCATGTCTTATTTTGTAATTGATCCCAGCTCTATTGGAGGTTACCCCCTCGAAGAGGCAAGTTAACATTGCTTTCTGAATAATAAAATACTTGTTGTTATTTCTTATTGTTCTATGTTCTGGGTATATTTCTTTGCATATTTTGTATTCTGGTATCTTCTCACAGGTCAAGAGCATAACAAGTGGTATCAAAGCACTTTCCATGGCTGGTGGGATCTCCAATTTCTAGCAATTTTTTTTTTGGCTAGCGACATGTGTCTTTAAACCACAAGATCTATCGTTGGGTGCATAAACCTGTGGATTTGGGGAGCCATGCACATAGGAAATACAAGAGGTCGTCATGCTCGTTGGACTCCCTTGTAACCCCTGTGGGTACCCCTTTGAGTAGTAGCGCATTAGACAGAACCACGCATAGATTGTCTTCCAAGTACCCTCTAGGTATATCGGAAGTCCCCTAGGCTCTCTTGAAACCTCGCCATAGATAAACCATTGGCCGTCTTGTTGCTACAGTACACTGAGAACAGCACTCGGGGAGATTACTCGCGCATATGATAGGGTAGTCAGGTTGTACGACTAAGGGTATGGTTGATCCTCCTTGGTTAGTGCCCTGAAAGATTGGGCCGAGTACTACTGTCAAACCCCTATGTATATTTCAATCTGTGGCACTTGACACTCCTTATGACTGTAGTTCTCATATCTCTCTCTGGATCATCCATCATCTTTGCCAAATCAGATCTAGTAGGTGGGGTTCTGTCATAGTAGCAACAATCAGTTCCGCCATTCAGATCCATTATATCTGCCAATCAGATCTATCAGATCTGCCATCCAGATCTAGCAGTTTGGGTTTTGTAGTAGTCACAACAATCAGATCCGCCATTCAGATCTAGTAGCAGGGGTTCGAGCACTACCACATTCCTACTCATACTCTACAGTGGAGGGTTTTCCGTTAGTCTAAGACCTCCTGGGATGCTTATAGGTGACTTATCCCATAAGAATCAGGACGACGAGCTGAGCAAGGTGGTACCATTCAAATGTTAGTGCCAAATTCTTTTTTGGGTGGTCCAAAATTTTAAGTACATCGGAGCGGTGCATGGTACAAACTAGAGCTCAAGCTATGGCCAATGAGAAGATCGATAGCTTGGAATCAACATTGAACGAGGTGTTGTTGTCACTGAAGACCTTAGTTGCCACACTCTCAAAGGACAAGATGGAGGAACGCACAGAGGCATATAATTTCAATGAAAACATTGAGGGCAAGTCTAGCCATTCTCTTCACCTCTTTGGCAACCACCAACAATCTCAGACATGACCACCCAAGCTAGACATGTATAAATTTGATGGCTCTCATCCAGCCACATGGATAGCCCAAATGGAGCAATATTTCACACTAAATCATGTCAGAGATGATGTGACTCATCTTAGTGTGGGTAGCATGTACTTGGACAATGAAATATGGCAATGGTGGCAATGGAATCAACATTGCTATGGAAGGATCGTGACTTGGTAGACATTCACAAAAGCTCTTATAGATCACTTTGACCATGAATCTAAATTTTTGGGTCATCTCACTAAGCTCCGACAAACAGAAACAATGAATGAATATATTACAGCCTTTGAAGCCTTATCTTTCTACACAGGAGGTCTACAAGATGAGTTCTACTTGGAATGTTTTGTTAGTGGTCTCAAAGAAGCCATATAAGCCCACGTTCGACTGCAACACCCTATCTCATGGCTACATGCTTGTAGGATAGCTCGTGAAGTATAACGTGCGTTAGTGGCCCAGTCCATTCGCACAAATTTCATCGCTAAGGGTTTCCCCACTCAGGCTTAAAGCACTACCCAAACACTCAAGGTTCAAAAGGTGTCACCAACGGAAATGGCAGAAAGAAGAAAGAAAGGATTATGTTACTACTATGATGAGAAATACTCCCCCGGGCATAAATGCAAGGAGCCCAAATTCTTTCAAATTGATACTATTGATCATAGTCCATCTGAGGAAGCCCCACCATTGGAGGAACTAGAGGAGGAAGATGGGTACAACCAGCCGGACAATGTACCTAAAGAACCAGTTATCTCACTGCATGCTTTGGCAAGGATTTCTTCTCCCCGAACTCTCAAAATCAAAGGTTTTACTAAGCATTGCCTAGTAGTAGTCTTGATTTATAGTGGTAGTACACATAACTTTATCCATCAAAGAGTCGCGGAAGCAGTGCATTGTTTTGTCAAAGTAGTTTCTAACTTCTAGGTCCAAATTGTTGATGGGGGGACAATGAAATGTGAAGGCCACTGTGAAAATGTCAAACTTCAAATGGGGGATTATCAGTTAAAGACCCACATGTTTTCCATACACATGGGAGTGTGTGACATTGTCCTAGGTATTGAATGGCTTCGCACACTTGGCCCAATCACAATGGATTTCTAGGAGTTATATATGAGCTTTAAGCAGAACAACCACACACATACCCTATGCGGACTTCAGGCAGGTGATCCCTCTCATCAGATCACATAGGATGGAGAAATTGTTAAAAAAGGGCCCCCATGGAGTTATATCCCAATTTAATGCCATCCAGGCCTTCGAACCCACTTCCCTTCATATTCATCCTAAGATGCAACAGATATTAAATAACCATCTGCCAGTCTTTGACAAGCCTCATGAGCTTCCACCCTCGAGAGGGGAACATGATCATAACATTACTTTGGTTCCAGGGGCCCAACCACCAAATGTGCGCCCATATAGATATCTGTTCTCCCAAAAGAATGAAATTGAAAAAATCATCAGCGAACTCTTGGAAGCAGGTGTCATTCGTCCCAGCATTAGTCCTTATTCATTGCCTATGGTCATGGTGCTCAAGAAATATGGGGAATGGCATATGTGTCCAGACTTCAGGGCCCTCAACAAGTTGACGATCAAAGATAAATTTCCCATCCTGGTTGTTGATGATTTGCTAAATGGGGCTCAATTCTTTACTAAGCTCTACCTTCACTCGGGCTATCACCAAATTCACATGAAAGAAGTAGACATTCCAAAGACTGCTTTCCGAACTCATGAAGGCCATTATGAGTTCCTGGTCATGCCATTTAGTATTTGTAATGACCCATCCACTTTTCAGAGCCTTATGAACCACTTGCTCAAACCATATCTTAGAAAACTTGTCCTTTTTTTCTTTGATGACATCCTCATCTACAACTGCACCTGGGCCACACATCTTCAACATGTATATCTGTTCTTGCAACTGCTTCGGAAGCATAAATTATTTGTCAAGATGTCCAAGTGCTCTTTTGGCATGGAAGAATTTGAGTATTTGGGCCACATTGTGGGGCGTGAAGGTGTCAGGGTAGACCCCTGTCACGCGGAAAGAGTCGTTAGTGCGGACACAACCGACCTTCCTAGAAGCCTAAGACTTTCTAATGACAAACAAGACAAATAAGAGCAATCCTTCCCTAAATATGCTTTTACAATATGAGAAATCAAGTGTTTAGATCCTACCTGTAATCCACCGCTATTGTAGTAGTCTAGCTTCGTTGATCCGGATGAGCTCCTCCTTCCCTTCGAAACCTACATTCACTAACAATCAAACGATTAAATAGCACCTGAATATCACATAAAATAAAACATATTTAACATATAGACCAAGGAGTATATGAAACAACTCATTAATAACAAATTGTTGAGAAGAATGGACTAATTTGTATTAAAAGGTAACAAAAGGAACCATTACAACCTGAGCCTTGGTGTTGTGCAAGCTCCTCCCAGGGTCCACAAGAGTTCTCCCTTACTCTGATCATCTCACCCACCTCCCAATGGAAACAAGTAAAGATGGTAATCTCTCCTCACAAGCTTCTACAAGGAAGTCCTAATTCCAGCAGCATCTACCCTTAGGAATGTTCAGCTTTCAACCTCCCCTCCCTTTGGCCCAATGCCTGTATTTATAGTGTTTTAGAGGAAGTTATTCAGGTCCACCATCAATGGGATAAGCCCCTCTTTGGATGGGATAGCTCCCCTATTGATGGGATAAGTTCCTCTTTGGTAGGGATACATGAACCATCTGGAAGCGCTTCATACACGTCAAACAAGCTTCTAGAAGACTCTAGAGATGACCACAAGTGACTTTTTTGGAGTGAAACTTGTGCCTTTTGACCTTTACAGGAGTACGCACCCACCCCTTTACATACAGAGCGTACAAGTACGCAGGTATTGTGAACTTGGGTTGCGTACCCGCAGGTAAGGCTAAGAGAAACTGCGTACCAGAGATAATTGACTTTAAATGACTTTTCTCTCTTTCTTGAAGTTTGACATGGAGAGCAGAGGCATGAGACTTGCCAAGGAGGATAGTATGACAGTGGATGGAGCCATACTAACTGTAAATAGTCATGGTGACATTTTTTAGTGTAACAGATTGCCCCCTAAAGTGCGAAGCCTGTAGTAGATTAGGGTTTTTATGATCTAGGAAGGGTGAAGTACTTTATCATTTCAAGGAGTATCTTGTGGGGGACCTAGTCAGAACCTAAAAATATTCAACACAAAATACATATATAAGATAATATCATCGCTGAGGTAGGCATTCCCATACTCAGATTGAAAACTTTAACTAACAATCTAACTACTGCTCTGATACAAGAATGATTTTGCAGTACATCACAATCATAGACCTTTGTAGACACAGTATGGACGCAACCATCTGTTTATGATTAGTCTATTGCATAATGAATACAAAACTCCTCGCAGCCTGGATGGTGGAAACTAGATCCAGGGTCTTCATTTCTACTTCCCGAATTGGTACGATTCTATCCATGCGAATAAATGAGTTGATGTCGAGCATGGTAGAAACCACTTGATTACCAGTCAGTGATGTAAACCGTTAACAAGTGTGAGAGAGACCACCAGTAATGTCAATGGTTTTCAAAGTACCCAGTACAATCCATGAAATGTGAATGAATGAGTTGATGTCGAACACGTCACGGAATCCTTTGATCGAAAGTCAATGATGTAAACTGTCGTCAAAGGCGAGAAACCTGCCATTGATGCATGCAGACTTCAAGGTACTGACAATTTCTAAGTCATCTTTCTAGATAATGTGCTGATGTCGATAGAAAGCGACCCGTTGCAGGCAAGCCCACAACACGAAATCATTGTTCAAGTTGAAGAAATGTTGCTGTAAGGACTGACTCAGGGATGGTCAAATGGATGACAAGTATTTTGCATATGAATGGTTTATTTGCAGAGACCTCTTGAACACATAACGACACGACAGATGGCTTGGTGACGATTGACCCAAAGTTAATACCCGGAAACGGTTGAAGACTTTCAAAGTGGTTTGATCAACTTTAAGGCAAAGGATTTCCCAACCCAGGTGAATGAAAAGTGTCGTGTTCAAGAGCGGTGATAAGGTTCTTCTGTAACAAAGGATAACAAATAGGTTCATTCTTCTCTCTTTTCCCCCACCATTTCTGGCAAGTACCTCTTTATTTTTTACAAGCTTGAGGAGGATAACATATGCTTGATTATAAGCTCATCCTTCGGATGAGTCCAACTTAGTTTAGATTCGGACCCTAAGAAGGAATGGTCTGTTCCTGTTTGTAATCAAACAGGCCCTTTACTGTGAAATTTTAACGAATCCAGTATAGGAGAAACTCGGCATTTTTCAACTTTAGAGAGTCTGAAAAAACTAAAGAAGACTCCAAGGTGAACTTTTTCGTAAATTTGTGTCTCCCAAGCCCGAAAAAGTATAAAATAATACCTGAGAGAACCGCTTGATCTTGCGAGCAAGGAGTACTTTCATGATTAGTGTCTCTGACCTGAAAAGTAAAAACCGATCAAGGACATGTCATTTTATTTTCGTATCGAGTTTGAAACGACAAAAACCCGGCAATCTTTTCCTGTTTTTACGGTCAGAAAAGAGCTATAAGGGGACCGTCTTTTAATTCCGTTTTAACGAGTGTAAAAGAAACGCTCGGCAATCTTTTCATTTTTTAGGAGTCAGAAAAGGGCTTAAAAGATGACTCTGATGTCTTGGTTTGTGAAAAATGATGATTTTACCCTAAAGTCCTTTTGTCCTGCACAAAAACGACACATTACTCATACCTGTTTAAGATGGGTAAAAATACATTGAAAAATATCTTTTCATGGTGAAAAATAAACAAACTAAGCATTCATTCATCTAAAAAACCTATAAAAAGACTTTTTACCATGTCATTTTTACCATTTTACTGTTGAGGTTGAGAAAAGGGCTTTTGACAAGAAACTTCCCATGGACTTTGCGGAGAATCTGACAGTCAGAATCAAGCGTCGTCTCTTTAAGGTATTTCACAACATCCTCCTCTTCAATTTCATCCGTTTAGAATTTCATTTCAAGTTTTAGTTTGATTTTTTGGAGGGTTTAGAGTTTTAGAGTCCGTTTCTCGGGGGACACAGGTGCCCCATGGGCGACCTGCGTACCCCGACTTTTTCGTATATGGGAAAAAGGTCTGGGTACGCAGCCCACCTTCAGAACAGCTGCGTACCGCCGCTCTGTTTTCTGAACGCGGGGTGCTTACCCCGTGAAACGCGGATTTTCAAACCCCAATCCCCAAATTTAACCAACCAAATTTTGTTTAATGAATTCTAATCATTGTTTTTTGGTGTGTAGGTCACTCACCATGCTAGATTGGCGTGAAAGCGAACATGAAGACGTTGATTTGGCCGCAATAGGTCATAAACCTTCTGTTGATGCGTTAAAGGCATGCGGTCTCTACAAGTACTGGGCCATACCTGGCATGAGGGCCCAGGTGCCATTCTTAGAGTGGCTGGTTGAAAGGTGGAACAT
This sequence comes from Pinus tabuliformis, assembly GCA_031772625.1. Classification (NCBI taxonomy): domain Eukaryota; kingdom Viridiplantae; phylum Streptophyta; class Pinopsida; order Pinales; family Pinaceae; genus Pinus; species Pinus tabuliformis. The sequence continues at coordinate 1,745,242,235 of CM062819.1, read as the reverse complement.
TCAGGATCAATGTTGTTACATCGGAGAACACCAGCTCGAGATAGAGTCCTCCGACATATACTTTCTCACTGGCTTGCCTAACAGGGGCGAGCAACTCTCTCTATTCGAGACTAGGCCGGGTGGCTAATCCCTTGCTAGTCTCTGGCTAGAGTGGTGCAACAATCAAAACCAGGAGAAGGGGATAGAAACCAAATACATATCCCGACCTGAACTTATGGTAATTGCCTTTACAGTTACCAGACTTTGCGGCGCTGCCGCTTTGCACATAGCCACTGGTTCCCAAATGTGGACAGCTATAGATTGCTTCTGAGGCACCATTTTCAACTGGTGCGATGCTGTGTTGGCCAATATGAAGGGCCAACTAACTAGGGCAAAGAACGGACAACTGAAGACCTTTGGATATGGGCCTTTAGTTGTGAGCTTTGCCCTAGAGAGAGTTCCAATGCTGATCCCCCAGCATCTTACAGTTCCAGTTGGGGCTCCTCGGTAGCCTAAGTTGACGAGATGGGTTGCGGTAATGGCCCGTCATCCTGATGAGGGAGCAGCAGTTGTTCGATTTCCTGATGGTTACTTTCACTGGCTGGAAGGCCAGGTCTTTGCGATTCAGGATTTTCCTTATGCCGGAATGGATTTTCGCAATGATCCGGACATGGTTCTTCCACAGGGAGAACAATGGGACGACATAGGTACTTCATTTTTTCACAAGTTTTTAAATTATCTATTTTTTTGTTTTTTATATATCGTCTCAAAACTAACAGCACAAATTTTCAAAATGCAGATGTAGGTCCACGGCGTCCGGCCAATCTCCGGGCTTTTGAGAGAAGAGTACCACCTGTACCAGCGCCGGCCCCATAGGATGTAGCCGCAGAGACCTTAGCCGAGCAGGAACAAGATCTAGAGTGTCTGACGGCGGGTATACCAGAGACCACTATAGATGACATTCCTATCCGACTTCAGCGTTACGTGGTCGCAGTCCCAGGACCTTTCAGGAGGTTCCTGTGTAGGGTAGCGCGGACAGTGGTCTCGTATAGAGAGCACCACCAGTGATTGGCTAGTCACTTTTGTAGACACATATGACATTTTTGTTTTTTTGTACTTATCATTTTTGCCGATCATAAGGTGTTTTTCAACCTATGATCGAAGACGATGTATATTTTTTACACACTCCTATATATATATCATTATTACCGGCTTATTTTGTTAAACATGTGTGATGAAATGTTTATAAATTTACATTTATGATTGTTACAAATGTCTATTTAACATTCGAGATGCCATTGCATCTGCTAATGTATTTAAAGACCTTGGAATATGCTGATATTCAATGTAATCAAATTCACGTTCCAAGAGACGCACCCTCAAAAACAATCTTAATAACACTGGATTTCTAATGGCATAGACTCTATTAAGCTGTAATACAACGAGTTCAGAATCTAACCTCACTATCAAACTCCGAATCCCAAATGAAATAGATTCAGATAATAATTCAATCACTGCACTGTATTCTGCAATGTTGTTTGTTGTTTGACCGAGGCTCACCCCATGCATAGAAACTAACTCGTCAGAGGGCGAATAGATAACCCAAGCTGCGGAAGAGATATTTCGTGTACTACGACAAGCACCATCAGCAAATCCAATGTACATTTGGAGAGGCGTCGACATCTGCAATATCAAGAGTGAAACCAAGATAAGCCAGAATAACGACAAAAACACACTCTCTAAGCTAAGCACACAGTCTAAACTAAGCAAACATACCAGCTAGAAAGAAAAATTAACCTAACTAGACCTAACTAAATCTCCATACCCACCATTTAAGCATAATACCTCTTTAGGTAAAGTCCATTTCTGGGCTTACCCAAAGAGTCCCCATCAAAATCTACCAGCTCATAGGCCCCTTTTGCTAGCTTTCGCTTGACAATGTAGGGTCCATGCCACATGGGATCGAATTTTCCAGCACCTAATTTATCATTAGCTTGATCATATAATAGCACTAGGTCTCCTTCCGAAAAAATACGAGGGGTCACGTTACGATCATACTGAGCTTTAATCCTTTTTGCGTGAGTCTCGATTGCCAAAGCAGCGTCACGTCGAGTCTCATCTAATTTAGCTAAGTATAACAGACGCTTCTCCTCTTCGGAAGTAGCTGGGAGTAATTCGATAGCCATTTTAAGTGATGGGATTTCGCATTCAATGGGCAACACTGCTTCTAAACCATAAACTAGTTGGAAAGGAGTGAACCCTGTTGATGGTTTTACTGAGGTTCGGTACGCCCAAAGCGCTGAAAATAACATGTTATGCCAATTCGACCGATGAATACCAATGATTCGTCGGATCATGATATCTAGAACTTTGTTGATGGATTCAACCAAACCATTTGCTTGAGGATAATGAGTAGAACTATCATGGCGTAAACCAAGCTGGCTTGTAAGTTCTATCATCATAATGTTTCGAAAATGGCGTCCATGGTCAGTGATTATCGCTTGTGGGGCACCAAACCTAGTAATAATATGATTGAATACGAAAATCGCTGCTGTTTTGCCGCTTGCCTCGAATGTAGGCATCGCCTCGGCCCACTTAGTAAAGTAATCAACCGCAAGGATGATATACGCATGCCCCCCGGCCGAGTGAGGGTTACAAGTAATAAAATCGATACCCCATTTAGCAAAAGGACCAACGGCAATTATAGGGTGGAGAGGAGCAGGTGGTGCGTGCATCTTGCGATCAAACACTTGACAATTGTGGCATTTTCGGACTGCAATGATACAATCTTTAAACATGGACGGCCAGAAATAGCCAGCACGCAACACCTTCTGAGCTGTGGCATACCCAGACATATGACCGCCACATGCTCCAGAATGACAGTCATTCAAAACTCTTTCTACCTCTTCATGAGTTAAGCAATGACGAAAAAACAAGTCCGCCCCACGACGATAAAGAGTATCCCCAATAATTCTGTATTGTTGGGACTGGAATCGAATTTTCCGGCGTTCTGACTTTGAAGCTTCGGGCCGAAAGGATTGGGTTTGGAGATAGACGATTATATCCCCATACCACGGATCTAAAGCGCTGATAAGAAACAGAGATTCTTCCACAATGGGTTCCTCTTCCACAGTTTCCGTGTCAGCACGCGGGAAGTCACACATCAATTCCGCAAAAACTAAGGATTTCTAAGACTTGGACTTCTCGAACTCCAAATCGAACTCTTGCAGGATAACAATCCATTTGGAGTACTTGCCCCTTAGCAATTATTTAGTCAAAATATAGATCATAGGGTTGCAATCCGAAATCACTGTAGTTTTTCGGAGGAGAATGTAATGACGAAAACGCTGGACAGCCTGAACAGCTGCCAGGGACAATTTCTCCACATGCGAATATTTTAGCTCAGTGGGATTTAACGTCCTACTAAGATAATATATCACATGTTCCGTTCCGAATTCGTCTTCCTGAAATAAGACCATTCCAATGGTGGAGTGGGAGGCGGCGAGATACAAAAAGTAGTCCTGGTTGTAGCTGGGAGGATGCAGCAACGGTGCATGGGTCAACGCGTGCTTAAGCGCATCAAAAGATTTTTGAGCTATCTCATCCCAAGAAAATTGAGCGTTTTGTTTCAACAACTGGGTAAAACCCTTTGTAATCTCGGCGTAGTTAGGAATGAATCGATGTAAAAAGTTTGCTTTCCCTTGCAAACTTTGGAGTTGGCGCAAACTCGAAGGAGGAGGCAATTTGATGATGGCTTCGACCTTCGAGGGATCGACGCAGATACCGGCTTTTGAAACGACAAATCCTAGCAATCGTCCCACTTCTATGCAGAAGATACATTGTTGTGGGTTGAACCGAATTCGATAATGCCGACACCTCATAAAAATAGCGCGTAAGTGGACAAGGTGATCAGCTTGATGTAAAGAATGAGCAGGCAAATCATCGAGATACGGTTGCACAATGTGCTTGATGTCGTGAAACGCGTAAGACATTGCCCGTTGGAAAGTGGCTCCGGCATTCTTAAGTCCAAAAGGTAATTTGCAGTAAGCAAATGTCCCCCAAGGACAAATGAAAGCCGTTTTTGGTTGATCGGCAGGTAGAATATTGATTTGGTTGTAACCGGAAAAACCGTCCATAAAGGAAAATATTTCACTGCCGGCACAATGATCAATTATTTGATCGATATAGGGCATAAGATAGTTGTCTTTTGGACAAGCACGATTTATATCCATATAGTCGATACATATTCTTATTGTTCCTTGTTTCTTGTTAACCGGAACAATATTCGATACCCAATCCGTTAACGGGATCGGATAAATGAAACCTGCTTTCAACAGCTTCTCGACTTCTGCTTTAATCGCAGCCACTTTCCTAGGGTGTATCTGACGCAAACGTTGCCGAACGGGTTTAACGTCCGAGTAGGTCTTGATTTCATGAACAACAATAGAGGGATCAATTCCTGGCATTTCCTCATAGGACCAGGCAAACACGTCGCGGAATTCTTGAAATAGGACCTTGTATGTTTGAATTTCGTTATCTGTACACGAGGCACCTATATGAATGTTTTCAATAACTCCGGTTTTAACTGAAATGTCGATGGCAATAGTTTGGGAAATGTTTCCCAAATTCAACTCTGAATCAGGATGTTTCATGGGATTCTGAGCGTCCTTGACATATTCAGCTGTAAAAATTGATGAAAAATCATTTTCAAAGTCATCACCCTCAGGTAAAAACGAAGATCTATGATGAAGATCTTCCCATGGTAGATCGTCTACACTTAGGATTTCGCGAAGTTGTTCGTCAGATGACACGACTTCAGGAAACGTTATCCGTTCTGAAGTTGATGAGAAAAGTGATTCCTCACAGACCACATTCATTTGGTCGAATTGGGTTGAACTGGAGTCGGAAAAAGACTGCACAGCCTCATAAGCAATTTCATATGGACTTAAAGGCATTGCATTACCGAATGAGTCTATCTCAGATTCAGATGGGACAATTCAAGGATCATCGTAAATAATAGCGTCTGAAGTAATCATATGAATGGATGCGAATGAAGGGCCTGCATTGATCGAAGGAAAAGGAAAAGTTCCCAGTAAACCGGAATCTTTAACCAATCCTACACCAACATCCTTGTAAGGGATAGTCGTTTTACCGACATTATGGATACTCTCTGAAGAGGTTGGGTCGGATGAAAAGTAAGCCAGCTGGTCTATCGTCACGATCTTACCATTATGTGGAAACTTTATAACTCTGAAGACCGATGACACGACCGCTGTCATAGCGTAAGACCAACTGCGACCCAAAAGAAGGTTGTAGTCTAGAGGGGCATCAACCACCTCCACATCCAGACTAACGGTTTTTCCTTCAACCCCTATAGGCAAATCCTGTAGAATTCCAAACGGATGGAACCCACAGCCATCAAAGGCCTTAAGAATCGTCGAGGATTGGTTCAGTGAAGGAGAACCAAGCGATCTCCAACACTGAATCGACATAATACACGTAGAAGCTCCTTCATCAATTACAGTCCGATGAATAGGCCTGTTTTTTACTATCACTGGAATCTGGAAAGCCATTTGATGAGGGAGACGCGGTGTACTATTTTCTAAATCAAAGATTATCAGGTTCGGGTCCTGAATATCAACAGCTCCTATAGTCGACAAGAGTAATTTTCGTTGTGCTGGGCATGATTGCAACACTTCCAAAGCCGACATTGCTGAGGGTGAAACAGCTAAATCCTCAACAATGTTATAATTCTGAGCTGCTCTCGCATGTGGATTGAAAGCAGACTTCCGAAGTATACCCTTGGCGGGCGGTTTAATTACCAAGTCCGGGTTAGGTTTCTCGATCTGTAGTGGATCGGAACCGGGAGCTGAGGTTGATGGATTAGAATGAGAAGATTCTGCTTCTTTGCCACCAACACGATTCTTACTACCATAATCTTGCGATCGAGTCGCAATCCGTACATGAGACATCATCAATATGGGTTCTTCACTGGCACTTGAGGAAGAACCTATCATTTTACTCTCCTGCTTCGGAAATGGATCTTTCAAAACATCAGGAGTTGGGGAACCTTTAACGATTTTCACAACCTCTGCCCGATGAGGGCAATCTCTGGTGAAATGATCTTCTTCACAAATTAAACAAGGATAGCGAGGTTTGCACTTTTCGTCGTTAGATTCCGACTTCTCTTTTTTCTCCTTTGGAGTCTTGTCTGCTTTATCCTTCTTCTTGCCTTTCTTCTTACCACCGTTTTTTGATTTAGCCGTAGATGACTCTACAGCGTGAATATCGGCAGTAATTTCAGTAGAAGACTCTCTTGTCGGGGAGTCTGGTAAGGTTATTATTGGAGAAGAATTCTTTGAGGATTTCTTCTTACTTTTAGTATTCACCGTACCAATCATGCCATCAGCAGCATGAGACCCCGAAGGAGCAGCAGCGATTTGATTCGACTTAGGAAGATCTGGGATCTTCTCGTGCAACGTACCCGACTGAGTGTAAACTAAGTCAAGGTACTGGGCTTGAGTAATGACTTGCTCTTCAGTAACTACTCCGGCCTTAGCTACATCTTCAGTAATCTTCGGTAATAATGATTTTACAAACCATTCAGCTAAGATTTGGTCCGGGATAAAAACTTTCACTAAACGTCTTCGACGTCTCCATTCATGAATATGATCGGAAATATAGGTGGAGGTCGACTGTTTTAATGAAGTTAATAGCTCCGTGCCGTTATCGTATCTGACCGGCAACTGAAAATGAGTTAGGAACGAGGTGGCTAACTGCCTAAAATTGTAAAAAGAGGCCCGTGGTAACTCAATGTACCACTTGGCCGCGAGACCAATGAGCGTACGCTGGAAAAGACGTAAGCGGATCGAATCATCCGGGATAGAATTTGAAGCACACCAGAGGTGGTAAGTCATCACGTGATTGGACGGATCCTCTCCAGACTTACCTTCGAACTTGGGTATATCATTGGGCAACTTATTTGGCATTGGCGGCCAGAATGGAAGTTATTGAATTGGATCATTCGTTAGGCGCGTTAAGTCGGGTAAATCCAAAGTTGCGATAAACGGTAATTGCCGATTAGGATCTCTAAAACTCTGGGTCACAAGACCAGTCCCAGGAGGAGGATATCCAGGATAACTTGGAACAGGAATCGCATTCGGGATATTATATCCTCCTGGAAAACCAGGATTAACCGGACCGTACTGGGGTTGCTGAGGTTGTTGATAAGTGTACCCAGGATACGGTTGATATTGGTAAACCAGTTGTTGGACAGCAGGACCGAATTGGTACTGTCCCTGGTACTGTTGGTAGGTAAATTGAGGTTTACTTGTTACAACAGTACTTAAACTAGGCTGCCCTACAGGCATCTGGACCGTAGTTTGAATCGTAGATCCGGACAACGGTAAACATGTATGAGGAGTGGTTGCAGAGACAGTAGAAACCGGAGCTGTCGATACTCCAGAAGTAAGTGCGGTAGATGTTGCGGTAGTTGCAGCAGCCGTTTGAGATGGAGTAGAAGGTGCAATTGGCGGCTGAGTAACTACCGAAGTTAAAGAAGTTTGAACATTTGACTCGACAGGTTGTGGTTGCTGGGGTGAACCAGAAACTACAGGTTGTCCAGTTTGAGGTAACAACTGTATACTTGGCTGCAACACCTGTTGACCCTGTGATGGATCCCACACTATCATTCCGGGGTATTGACCCATAACAGGTTGAGGATAGTGAGATCCATAACCAGATTGAGGATAGGATTGATAACTGAAAGGCATAGTTCCCATACCTTGAACATATGACTGACCTTGAGGTGGTTGATAACCTTGACTCGAGTATTGACCTTGAGGTTGATAACCTTGGGGTAAATATTGATACTGGGGTTGACCTTGACCTTGAGGTTGATACCCTTGAGGTTGATACCCTTGGGGTTGATACCCTTGAGGTAAATATTGATACTGAGGTTGACCCTGGGGTATATATTGAGGCTGGGGTTGACCTTGAGGCATGTATTGTACTATGGGTACATACTGGCCTTGAGGTTGCCCCCCAGACACAATTTGTGTACCTTGAGGTTGCCCCCCAGGCATTAATTGAGGCTGCCCCCTAGGCGGTAATTGACCACCTTGAGGTTGAGAAACGGGAACTGAACCTGACATCATATAAATGTCCCCTACACCCAACGGTTTATTACCATTGTTTCCAGCTAATAACCCATGATCAATGGGTTGAGGAGATGCCCCTGCAAAGGTACCAGAAAGTGACTGATACCCGGTGGGAACAGAAGGACCGCCGTGTAAGAAAGATTCAGGAGATTGAGTGAACACGGACGACTGACCAGACATATTTACAGGAGTATAAATACCTCCAGGTGGAAAAGGAGTACGAGGTGGAGAAAAACCTACCCATGAGTTTTCTAAATAATTGGTTAACGAAAGGTACCAAGTAGTACTTCTAGGAGGACTGTAAAAGATAGATTCACGCTCCCTTAGATCAATAGTAGGTTGATCTTCAAGAATAGATACGCCTAATTCTTCCTCTGGAGCAAGTTCTTCAATAGCTATCAAACCAGTAGGAAGATTTTCGGTGATGACTCTTTCTACCCTAGGTGAATCTGGTACACTAGAAGTTGGAGTAACAGGTTCAGATATTTCAGGTTCTTCGCCTATATCACTAGTAGATGAAAAACTACCAGCAAGCTCAGAAACTTCAACTGCTTCAGGATTATAACCTATTTCTAGACTTTGGTAATCTTGATGGACTACCAACGAAGACTCTCCTTCTTCTGGTGAACCTACTCTACTGCTGCTAGGAGGAGTTACAAGGACCTTTAAACCTTCGTAATGACTCGGGACGTCTGGAGGAGGTTCACCCCGAAGTCTACGGGATTTCCTCAACAATTCGGCCACAGAAACAACCTCAGGAGACTTGCCCCGAAGTCTACGGGACTGTCTCGGTAATTCCGCCACAGTTAAAAACTTTTAACTACTGTACACACAAACAAAGTAAAATCTCAAAGCAAACCACCTAAAGTCTCTAAAGAACCAAACAAATTTGAATCATACGCCTAAAGAATATAGGGCGTCAAACCAAGCACAAACAGTAGCCTTCCAGACCGAAAACGCTAGTTGGAGATGAAACCCAACATCGCCGGATTCAGTACAGAAGTGGCGGGTGGAACAGTTACCCCGGCAACCTGCTTAATGAATAGACCGGCACAAGTTCCTCCACTTTAACCGTCTCGAGTGAAGTGAACCCCCCGGAAAATCCAAGTGAGTCTAGCCGACATCTGCTCCAGGTACAGTGGGATCTTCCCTCCACCATCACCTCGGTAGAATCCTAAAGATAATGGTCACTAAGGTTACCAACCGCAACAAATGCACCTGGGGGAACAGTCTACACTCCGACAGCACACAAGGGCAGAGTATCAAGCTCAATCCCCTTGTCGGCTCCTTGACAATAATCCAAGGTTTACCGACAAGTGACCCCTGGCTCCTCGACAATGGTTAATCTTAGGTTTACCGTTTGTAATATGTGCGTGTCTGGCGTCGTTCCCAACGAGGGAGGATTTATCCCCTCACTGGTTCGGACACGAGCTCGTGCTTCTCCTTTAAGAGGAGCTTTCCCAGAGTACAAATGAAACAATTGGATTTATTCTATCACAAGATAAGCTACTTGTTTGGTTTTGTTGTCTTGGAGAGTTAATTACTCTCCTACTCCAAGACACTAGCCTGATCTAAATTGGTGTTTCAGAGCCCTAGAAAATAAAAGTTACTAAGTTGATTTTACTTTAAGCGTTAATTTTATTATTTTTCTTAAAGACAAAAAGGTAGTGGAGATGAAACTGGTGGTGTGTAGACTCGACTCGCAACCACTACAAAGATGCACCTAAGATGATTTACACTACTTTTCTTTTTCAATGAATCTCCTAACTAAGAGAGTTGGAAAATGCAAATTTTATAGAAAACAACTTTCTTAGTAAAGACAATCAAAGAAACAATTCTATTTATCTTTTCAAAACACACGACTCATGACCACTAATTACTCTACGAAATTTCCTTTTTCTCCCAAAAGTCTACAAATGCTACCAAAGCAAACTTTTTTCCAAAAGAATTTTTGTGTTTTTTCTATATTAATAAAGCATGTAAAACTATTTTATCAAAACGAATTTAACAAATCTAAGACAATCAAATCAAATTCACTCAAAAGCAAATTAAAAGAAAATTTACCTAAAAGAAAAAAATAATGAGGACAAAAGCCTACAAGGATGATTCCCGGATGTTTTACTTAGTCAAAATGCAACTAAGGATCAGTTCATGCAGAATCATAAACTAACGAAAAAACAAAATCGAAATCTTTTTGTTCTTTTTTCTCAAGAATGGAATTAAAGGCTTTAACAAACAAAATTTTCGAGATTCGCAAAGAGAAGACACAAAGGTAGGTCTCTCAGTAGGGTGACTTCTATGACAGGCCCGACTCCTAAGAGGACTGATCAAAACCAGGGAGATCCAAAGTTTGACAACCTCTAACGCCAAAGTCACTACAGGACCAGTTAAAAATCAAACCTTAAGGCAAAATCCCTATGAATTCCACCAAAACCCTCGACACTAATGGGACAAATTCAGGTGAAGATCTTTGACAGTAAACTGATGGATCTGGGTAGTAAAAACAAATTGAAAACAAAATCTAAAGAGCAAAAAAGCAAAAATTGAAATTTTCTCAAAATTGACAGGGGTACGCAGGTCATCTGTTCACACAGGCGCGGGTACGCACTGTGCACAAAGATGCAGTGCGTACAAGTACGCAGTGTGTCAAACCCAGAGACTGTGTATTACTAGCAAAGCTAAGAAAAATAAAAAACTAAATTGACTCTAAGCTAACCCACCCAAATACACAGCTAAAGAACCAAAAATCAGAAAACAAGCAATTTTTCTCAGACCAAAATATCAAATCAAAAAGAACTCAAACACATTCATGGAGTCCCCAGTGGAGTCGCCATTTTGTCACGCGGAAAGAGTCGTTAGTGCGGACACAAACGACCTTCCTAGAAGCCTAAGACTTTCTAATGACAAACAAGACAAATAAGAGCAATCCTTCCCTAAATATGCTTTTACAATATGAGAAATCAAGTGTTTAGATCCTACCTGTAATCCACCGCTGTTGTAGTAGTCCAGCTTCGTTGATCCGGATGAGCTCCTCCTTCCCTTCAAAACCTGCATTCACTAACAATCAAACGATTAAATAGCACCTGAATATCACATAAAATAAAACATATTTAACATATAGACCAAGGAGTATATGAAACAACTCATTAATAACAAATTGTTGAGAAGAATGGACTAATTTGTATTAAAAGGTAACAAAAGGAACCATTACAACCTGAGCCTTGGTGTTGTGCAAGCTCCTCCCAGGGTCCACAAGAGTTCTCCCTTACTCTGATCAGCTCACCCACCTCCCAATGGAAACAAGTAAAGATGGTAATCTCTCCTCACAAGCTTCTACAAGGAAGTCCTAATTCCAGCAGCATCTACCCTTAGGAATGTTCAGCTTTCAACCTCCCCTCCCTTTGGCCCAATGCCTGTATTTATAGTGCTTTAGAGGAAGTTATTCAGGTCCACCATCAATGGGATAAGCCCCTCTTTGGATGGGATAGCTCCCCTATTGATGGGATAAGTTCCTCTCTGGTAGGGATACATGAACCATTTGGAAGCGCTTCATACACGTCAAACAAGCTTCTAGAAGACTCTAGAAATGACCACAAGTAACTTTTTTGGAGTGAAACTTGCGCCTTTTGACCTTTACAGGAGTACGCACCCACCCCTTTACATACAGAGCATACAAGTACGCAGGTATTGTTAACTTGGGTTGCGTACCCGCAGGTAAGGCTAAGAGAAACTGCGTACCAGAGATAATTGACTTTAAATGACTTTTCTCTCTTTCTTGAAGTTTGACATGGAGAGCAGAGGCATGAGACTTGCCAAGGAGGATAGTATGACAGTGGATGGAGCCATACTAACTGTAAATAGTCATGGTGACATTTTTTAGTGTAACAACCCCAAAAATATCCAGGCAATGCAGGATTCACCTCAACCAAAGACCTTGAAGAGCTTGAGAGGATTTTTTGGTCTCATAGGCTACTATCGCAAATTTGTCTGCAGTTATGGTCGCATTACTAGACCCCTCACTCAACTCCTCAAGAAAAATTCATTTCTCTGGAATGATGAAGCACAACAGGCCTTTATAGCTCTCAAACATGCCATGTGTTCCACTCCCGTATTAGCACTACCCGAATTTACCAAATCTTTTGTGATTGAATGTGATGCTTTAGGTACAGGTATTGTGGCGGTCTTAATGCAGGAAGGTCGACCCTTGGCCTTCACTAGCCAACAACTAAGTGGGAAAAATCTGGGACAATCTACCTATGAGAAGGATATGATGGCCATCTTACATGCAATAGATACCTAGCAATCATACTTATTGGGGCGGTGTTTCCAAATCCGCACAGACCATCAAAGCCTTAAATATTTTTTGGAGCAATGCCTATCCTTGCCACAACAAAATAAATGGCTCACCAAAATGTTGGGATATGATTATGAGGTAATTTACAAGAAAGGGTGCGAAAATATCGTAGCAGATGCGTTATCATGCCAATTTGAGGAGGAAAGCACCCTGCTCGCAATCTCCCTTCCCATTCTAGAATGGATTGAAGAGGCTTGCAAGGAATGGTTTCCCATCCCTGGCTCTCCCAACTCATTAATCAATTGCAGGCGGATCCAAATTCCGCAGCGGGCTACTATTTGCAAGATGAGATTCTTCGCTACAAGTACAGGGTCATGATATCACCAACATCCACCCTCAAAAGCTGCATTTTGGCAGAGTTGCACTCATCTCCCACTGCAGGATATTCAGGATTTCAGAATACTTATGCCCGCACTTGACGATCATTCTTTTGGACAGGCATGAAAAAGGACATTCTTACTTTTGTAGCTGAGTGTGATTTCTATCAGCGCCACAAAGGATAAATAGTCAAATCCCCAGGCACATTACAGCCATTGCCCATCCCGGCCTCAATCTAGACAAAGGTTTCTATGGATTTCATTACGGGTCTTTCGAAGTTAGGAAACAAGTCTGTCATCATGGTTTTTGTGGACAGAATTTCCAAGTATGCTCATTTTTGCACCCCACCCCACCCTTTTACACCGACTTTGGTTGCTCAATCTTTCATGGACTAGATCTTCAAATTGCATGGCATACCCACTTCCATTGTGTCTGATCCTGACCCAATCTTCACCAGTAACTTTTGGCAGGAACTCTTCAGGCTACAAGGTACTCAACATCAACTCAGTACTTCCTATCATCCACAAACTGATGGTCAAACTGAAGCAATCAATAAATGTCTAGAGACCTACCTTAGGTGTTTCACTTTAGAAAAGCAACACCCATGGGTACAGTGGTTACCTCTAGCCGAATGGTGGTATAACACCAACTATCATGCCACCACCAAAATGACTCCATATGAAGCAGTTTATGGTCAACTCGCTCCTTCCCCTACTTCTTATCTCAAGGGATGCTCAAAGGTACAAGCAGTGGATCAACTCCTACAGAACTTCACAACTATGTTGGACCACCTTAGAGAGAATCTTCATCAAGCCCAAAACTGCATGAAGGAACAGGCAGATCAAAATCACTCAGAACACCAATTTCAAGAAGGGGATCAGGTATTTTTTAGGCTGCAACCATATAAGAAAACATCACTCAAAGACAAGGGTTGTCAGAAATTATCTCCAAAATTCTACGGATCGTATCAAGTACTTCAGCACATTGGAGACATCTCCTACAAGCTAGCTTTGCCACCCACTGCAAAAATCCATCCAGTCATCCATGTCTCATGCCTCAAGAAAGTGATTGGGAATAATTGTCGAATTCAAGCCAGTCTACCTGAATTGAATGAAGAAGGGTCAACCTCGCTCCAACCTGAACAGGTTCTTGACACATGAGAACGGCACTTGCGTGGCTGCACGATCAAGGAAGTCCTCGTCAAGTGGAAAGACACCTCTCCGAAAGATGCGACCTGGGAACCAGCCACTATCCTTCAGTAGTTTCCACAGCTTCAGCCTTGAGGACAAGGCTATTCTTATGGGGGAGGGCATGTTAGGGTCCAACCCTAACCCCCTTATTGATGTAATAGGATCAAGTCATAGTTATAATTAAGTAAAGAGTCAATAAAGTCCATATTAACAATTGTAAGTGGTTGACCCACATTTAAATAAGGGACCACAGTTAGTTGTAAATGGGCCATGGTATTAGATAGAGGGTATTGATAAGAACCATGGTATTGCATGTATGAATCCTATTTAAAGGATAGAGACTCCCCTCGAGGAGAATCATGTCTTATTTTGTAATTTATCCCAGCTCTATTGGAGGTTGCCCCCTCGAAGAGGCAAGTGAACATTGCTTTTTGAATAAGAAAATGCTTGTTGTTATTTCCTATTGTTCTATGTTCTGGGCATATTTCTTCACATATTTTGTATTCTGGTATGTTCTCATAGGTCAGGAGCATAACAATGAATGAAGTCTTAGAATTGTTAGCACAAGGAAGTGGGTTAGATAGGAGATGAAAAGCTCTGCAACTAAGTGCGTAGAGACCTAGGTAGAGTCTGCAGCTGAGTGCGTGGGGTAATTTTGAGTCTGTAAAGTTGAGTTGTTGGCTTGTATGGGCCTGACCCAGGTTTAGAGGTGATTTAGCCAAGCAAATCCTAGTACTACTAGCCCTTGCGGCAATAGTCCACAAAGCGCGCACTGAGGTCTCACCCGAAGTAGTATGGGAGGGTGCTAGAACCCGTTTTCGGCACCCTAGGGATGTCTGATGAGCTTCTACTGGTTTGCGGTTTGACCCTGTGTGCACATTGCTACGCGCACCTATTAGCCCCTCGCAACCTGTGATGTTGTCTTCGTGCAACCCTACTCAGGGCACGATCCATATTATACCTAAGTTCCTTGCTATTTAACCTATTATTACCTGATTACTTAACTTATCTGTGTAAGACTAGTGATAATTAACAGTATATCTAGCAATCATATAAGTGCGCGTGATAAAAAAATAGTATAAATGCAAAGAATGAAATACACAAGTAGATGCACCAAATTTGGAACTAACGTCTCTTTACTATTCTTTGTTTAAGGTTACAAACTCGACACTGCCCTGCGCACTTAGCTGCAGACTCTACTAGGCCTCTGCGCACTCAGCTGCAGAGCCTTTTCCTACTACTATGGCCCAATACACTTAGACTCTTACTCTTCTCTATCTTCACTCCTTTCCTTCTTAGCTTCCCTCTTTACAACTTAGAGCCTCTCTCTATTTATACAATCCCATGGCCCACGGACCATGGGTAGGCCGACATGACATTACATTACATTACAACACTTAGGGCATATAACCCTATGACTCAACCTATACTTCGCGCTCCACACCCACAATTCACGAATTTTACAATACATTTGACCAAAAGTTGGGCTTTGAGCCCCAAAACATGCTATTGGGGGATTCCATGCCCAACAAGCCCCCAACACAATCATCATGACTCGTCCACGAGTCACTCTGTTGGTGTGGCGATCTTTGTGGGGAGCCCCTCCAACTGGTCCTGTACTGCTCAAAGGTTCACAACGCACTATTCTGCAATTTACTGGACCTGATGCATGCGCTCTTCTGATGCTTCTCTGTGAGGATCAAATCCCTGCCTTAGCACATAAAGCCCCTGCAACTGTGTGAGCTTGCCCTCTATATCTGCCATAATGGTGAAGGCCTCATCAATCCATGGTTGGATGTGCGCTTTGAGAAGTGCCTCTTTCTGTCTTGCAACATCCACCTACTCTTTCAGTTCCCTTTCTTGCTGCATATTTGCAAGCCGTTGAGTAAGGATGACTGTCTGCGCAGTTTCCCTTACATTGTTGTACTGTTCCTCAAGCTCGTGGGCCTTTGTTTCCAGGTGCTGTATGTTGGGGTCCTCCTGCAAGGATGTGAGGACTCCGAAGGCTTGGTCCAACATACCGGTACAGTCCTGTACTTCCCGTCCAATTTCTTCCAACCCTATTTGGATAGCACTAATGCACTTCTCTCTAACTTCCAGGGGAGTGGAAGGTTGCGCCTTTAGTCGTAACTCGACAATATGGATATTCAGCTCTAGCTGCACACTCGTTTCGAACTCCACTTGCCAAACAGTGTATCTACATTTCTGTTGGTAGGTCCGCGACAATAGACTGTAACTTTGGGACTCGCTAGCACACTTCATCAACTGTCCACAATAACTGCTGGTTTTGTGACACCAGTTCGTCACGTTGTAGGATGAGTTGTTCGATGTTTATCTTTTACTCACTCATCACCTAAATCGCACGACCCTCCCTAGCATGAAGCTCTAGTATTATTCCATCATGTAGTTGGTATAGTGTGTCTCGCGGAAGGGCAGCCAAATTAAGGCCAAGTCCTTTGATCCTGTGAACCGCGGCTCTGTCGATCTCATTCTCTGTTGCTAGCACCCCTTCCCGTAGCACTATGTTGTTGGCCATCTTTGTGCGTAGTAGCTGCTTCACTATTGATGTCCCTACTGCGTCATAGGTGGCAACAGTTCCTTCCTCTGGGGGCCGCACCTGTAGTTCCTACCACTGCACCCTTAGGGCCCCCAACACAGTTTGCTGCTCCGACATGGCTTCTTGGAGTGCTTCCTTGGTGACCTCATGAATTTTTTTGCCAACGTCGTAGAGGTCACCTCCCATTAATGTGATCAGGTCAATGGCTAATTTGGAGGTCTTGACCTTTTTCCGTGGACCCGATCTCTCCGTGACGTGACCTTTTGAGTTGGGTGGAAGTTGTGCCAGAGTCCGCGCATTCTCCTACAAGGTCTGTGTCCTCTGCCTCCTATCTTGTAGACAATTCCTGCCCTTCCTCTTCCTACATTGTTGTGGCCCCTATTGTCTGCACTGCTGCTGCTACTTCGTCGGCCTTTGCCTACTCTGTGGCTGCCTTTGCTGCCTCACGGATTGCCCTTACCTTTTTTGTCGCTTTTCATTGTTCCTCTTCTCGGCCAACTATGTGACGCGGATCTTGGCATCATTCTTTATTTTCTGTGTTGTTGTCCTATCCAGCTCTGCCAAATTCGGGGTGCGCCACTCGGGACACCATGATTCTAACACTATAAAAATTGCATCATCAATGGCGATGAAGGGGAGCTTTGTCCACTACTACACTGGATCCTTTTATGCATTGATGTAAATATTATGCATGTCTGCCTTGAAGTCTACAAAGCTCCACAAACTATTGTGCACTATGGGGGAAAAACACAACCTTCTATTAATCCACATCCAGATGCTCGCCTCCATGAGCACCCAGAAGATCTTCGTATTGCAAATCCGCTTCACGTCTTTGGTAGCCCAGAGTGACGCATACTTTGCGGGCTCTGGTAAGTTGTGCTCAATGCTTGGGAACTAGCTATCCTCTAGAAGTTATCCTCCTACCAAAAAAATGGACAAGAGCAACCACGCGTAGTGGAGGGTCTTACCCTTCTCTTGGGCTTCCTTGCAGTTGGTCAAGAATTCGTCGGAGAGGAACTCGACCCAGTTGAATTGGAACCCCTTTGCGCATTGCTCGGCCAACACAACTACCGGTGTTGGTACTTCATCGCTGCAACATTTTCTCATTACCTTCCCGGCCAAGGGTTGGGTGGCTACGTGCACCCATTTATCTTTGATGTTGTTGATTGTGTAACCCCTCTTTTTCTTCTCGAGCTTATATTTTTTCTTCATGGCTTCCACGAGAGCCAAATCGCCACTTTTTCCTGCTATCGCCACGGTGTCCTTTCACTTATAGGGAAGCTGATAAATTTTGTGGATGAGATTCACCGTGATGGGAATAGGCTCCTCCACCCATAAGTGCCCATCATGCACTAGGCAAAGTGGCTGCCTGATGATGAAAATAGTGATGGGCACACAGTGAAAGTGTGGTATCCACAACAGATGAAGCAATTCAGCCTTCTCCACACTACGCAGCCATTTTCGTGGCTCTAATGTTGTGATTGGCCCCTCCATGCTTTGATTCATGAGGATTTTCATCTCTATGTGTGGGAACTTCTTGCTGTCCACGAGGTCCCAATATTCAAACTTCATTGTGGGCATGCAGCCCAGGTGCAAGCCTTCAAACAACTTCCATCAGGGAGGAGCGAGGTCTAGAGTGCACACTTTGTGGCATCAAGATCCTTTGGTATATTGGTTTTTCCTTTTCGTGGAGGGACATACTCGGGAAATATTGCTGTAGAGCGCACCGGTTGGATATCATCTTCCATGTCCTCTGCTTCCTATATCTCATCGATGAGAGTCTATAGGTCCTCCTCCTCGTCATCTGTCTCAATGGTGACAGCCTTGCCGTTTTCTTCCATTGAGAGCTTATCGAACCGTGGATTCCTTAGGGACATTTAGACTGGTCTCGCTGCTTACTTTTCTTTCTTGGGTCTCGGTGTCCAAGGCGATTTTGAGATTCCGGTGTGACCCCAGTATCTTCAGGAACATCGTGTACCGTGGGGTTCTGCACGGCCTCGTCGGTGGTTCCTTCTGCAAAGCCCAAACCTCTCCTAGTAGATGTCATCTTGTTTGAAATGTATGTGGTCTTTCGTGAGCTTAGGGGCATGAATATCGCTTGACACTCAACACTCTGTGCTGTGATCAACTGCTCAGATCTCAAGTGAACAAGTGTTGTCTCATGGCTAGCCCCTAGAGTTTTATAGTGCCTTTTGAATTCAAATTTGGTCGTTCCCCCCAATTCTGGGCCATCAATGCTTTCTTGGCGGTAGATTGTCCCAAATCTTGCCCTTAATTCGCATCTTAAATACCTGTCGCCCACTCCCTTTTTCCTTGAATCGGACATCCCATCATGAATAGTGACACCAATGGTCACTTCCCAGCCTATCCAAGCAGCAGCGCAACTCCTTGTGCGCGGGCGCAAACCTTGTGACATGTTGATTCTATGCGCACCTCCCTTATCGTGAAGCTCCCAAATAGACTCTTTTATAGTCCCGCGCTCTCTTTCAACTACCTGGAGTGCTTATACTGTGCTCCCTACGGCTATTTAGGTGGTCGCACCACCTATGCGAGACTTCAACTCAGCTTCCAGTATAGTCCGTGGAAACTCCTCAATTGTCCTCGCGAAAATCGGTGCCATTCATTCTACTGTATGTAATGCGCTCCCCTGGTTACTACATTTGGTGAGGTGCAGTCGCAGCCATGGCAACAGAGTCATAAATTCTCAATGACAATCTTCTAATCTAGTGGTATGATCATCTGCACCTTATGTTGTCATCCTTGGTTTATTGAAGAGACATGCTTGCTTGATCTTGTTTTCCAGCCTCTTGATCTCGACGTCCATCAAGATGCTTTTCTTCCTCAGTCGTACCCGATATTTTTCGAGTTTGCGAAGTCTAAGGTTCCATCGCTGAATGGATTCCTGAATCTTTGTGTGTTAGACCTCGCGTAGCTGTGTGATTTCTTCGTCCTAGTCATCGCACACTGTCACAACTGCAGGAGCTCTTATAGGTGGACTGCTCTTTATATTCTCTTCAGAAATTACAGTCTCTACTTTGTTCTGCACCTTTCGAATCGTTTCCACGGTCAGGGTTTTGCACATGGTCCTATGGTCCCATCAAACCATTGGTACGTGCAGGTCCCAATCAATGCGTCTCTTTTGGTGAACCTTGTTCAGTACTTTGCACACCCTATCGAATGCATCATTGTGGATAATTGGTAGTGCACGTCACTTTTCTTGCTACTACGGTTTGTTCCGATCCTCTATTCTGGGAGTGGTGTGTGCTTGTGTAGGTTTTTCAACATATGTTCATACCCATCGGGAAAGGTGGGTGCGCAAGTTGTTCCGGGCCTGCTAACTAGCTCTTGTTTTGAGCTGGGGTTTTCAAAACCATAGGCACATCATCCTTTTACATCCACACCAGTCCTCAAAACTTCCTTGATGCATGCCCCACCATTGTGCGGGCACTGCGCACAGTGCCCACTTCAGCGCATTGAATCGCTGTTGTTCTGGTATTGCACTTTCAAATTTTCTCAGGAATTCATCCACCACTGTCAACCCATCATATGTCAACAGATCCCTTTCTTCTGTTGTCATGCAGCGTAGTGATCTAACCATCATGTTGCAATTAAGCGTTGTTAGTTCGTGTAGCCAATTCTTCCATCGCTCTATCTCTTCGTCTAAATCCGAGGTGTAGGATCTTTCACACTCCCACGAAATCCTTCCATCTACAGTTGGATTCGCCCAATCCTCTTCTCACATGGTTATTTTGTACATACAATCGAGTTCGTCATCACTATCATTGTCGCATATTGGTTCAGTGTATCATGCTCCTTCGGCTGGATCTAGCGGTACTACTACGCGTAGTGAATTTTTTTCCAATATCATTTTGCACTTCTTCAGATTTATGACTCCATTCATTTCAGTGGCCCAGTCTATTCCTAGTAGCGCAGCATAGGGAATACTCTCATCGACAATCTCTATCACTTCAAAATCCACCTACGTGCTCACACCTTCAATATCCATTGTTACCCCTTGTAATCTTCCCATGGGCAAGGTCTTCTGTTCATTCGCCATTCCTAATTGAATAGGAGACCACTATAGCATGGGTCTGCCCATGCATTCCCATGTTTGTTTTGGCAGTACATTCACATCTGATCCGAGATCTAGGATTACCTGATCCATTTCATATTCACTAATTTGCACAGTCAACCACATTTCCCTTCCTGTGCGCAATGCATGCTTACCAAGTTTCCTGACCACGCACGACTTTCCTAACCCCGCACACCTAGTCATAAGTTCCTGTAGTCCTTTTATTGCCTTACTGTCGTGTCGCATTTTTGTGCATGTCTCCAAAAAGACAGTGAGCGTTGAAGGATCCATCCCTAGTTCTAATTGATCCTTACTACCTAAAGTGGAGGTCTACGTGAAGCTCTTCTTAGCTTCCATGAATGTCTCCTTCATGCGTTCTAAATCAAATTTGAGTTCCTTTGCAGGAGCCTTGTGAACCCACACACTTTCTTCTGAGTGCTTACCTTTATCTTCGTTAGTGGTCATACCACTCCTAAGCATCATGTTTACATTCGGGTCTTATTCGTGTGGTCCAGACCTCATCATTTGTAGATTCTGAGTTGGAGGGGGCTGAAGTACCCATTTTTTGCGCAGTCTCGCTATCAATGTAGGGCAGTCTTCTGTCTCATGATCAAACTAAGTACAGTACAAACATGATGTCCTTGTCAGGTTTGTACAATCGCGGGCATTGTGCCCTAGCCCTCCAAAATTATAACAAATTAACTGTCTAGAACCCCTTCCTGGTCCCATTCCACCTCGACCTCTACCGCGCCCCTGAAATCTAGTGCATGCCATTCTTCCATTCAGGTTGAGGGCTCGTGTTTCAGTCTGCACCTTGTAGAAAGGAGTCTGATCCATCAATAGTTCATAGCTTCTGCAGGTGCACTCATCATGGCCTACCGACCTGCAGAAGTTACAAAACTATTGTTGGGATGTCTGTGTATGCTTTTGCAATAGATGAAAATTATCTGTAGTGTGTTTTCCTCCTATCTGATAGATTGCACACCATAATGTAGGCACCACACTTGGTCCTTCATGTGCCTCACGTCTTAATGGCATCGACCCTCCTCCTACCAAGTAATTCGCGAACACTGGATAGTGGTCCTTGTCATGCCCATGGCCTTTGCATTTTATGCACCATACCTCCTCGCACGACTTTGGCCAATGTGTCCTGTCCTGTTTCAAACTCCGCATTTCCAGACATAGATTCTATAGTTGTGCGTGGATTTGTTGGACTCCCAAACGAGGGTCTTATATAGGGGTCTCATGCAATCTCATTGCCATCTCCAAAGCTTTGGCCTAGGTGGAAATTTTTTGTTGTGACAACGTTGTCCTTAAGTGCGGTGTCAGTGATGCTACAAACCATGCGCGGTCTTGTCCATTTGTCAATGTCATGTTGGCTTCGTGAATCATGCCCTTCAGTCTTTGTTCCAGATCCCAGGGGGTCTCATCCAGGAGCATCACGATCTCCTTAAACCCAATGATTGATTATGTTTCTGACTTTAGCATGCTAAATTCCCTGTTCAATGCAGTCTGGATTTCTGCGATTCCTACGTTTGGATGGTCATTTGAATGCTCGATGTACCATGTTAATGTGCAATCCTGAAATGCGCTCACCAGTGTAGCCTTCTTGATATTGTCATCCATGATGCCTTGTGCTTCCCATACTACTCTTACCATGAACCAGAATTGGTCTAGATCTTCATTCCCCACTCCTCTGAATATCAGTAGTTTGATCACACTCGCCATATTGAACTATGGTGGTGGTGGAGGTGGGCTGGGTGTAGATGGAGGTGAGGAGGGTGCGACAGGTGGCAGTGTAGGTGGAGGTGGTAGGCATGGAATTTGTTGCCTTATCAGATTGATCACGCTTCTCAGAGAGACTTTGATGAGCTCTTCCTAACTTTCCCGTGAGGGGGAAATTAAGGGACTGGTTTCCAATTCTTCACTACTTCCGCTTCTATAGATCTTCCCACTTTGCATAGTCCCAAACATTAATTTATTTGCATAATCCACTTTTCAGACATTAGAATCTTAATCCAAGTGTTCAAATATTTAATATACTTAACTCATGGTCCCTTGAGGAAATGTCACGCCACCACATTGTAGTTGTCTTTCATGTCTACTGCGAACTCAGTGACAAATCCTCCTATAATTTGGTCGATCCAATGGTCCATAGCTCAAGCAATCTTATCTCCTGACGTTTCTAGTTTGCACACTACTTCTGGTGATCCAAAATGGATCCTAGAACACTCTCTAAGTTTTCATGAACTTTCTGAAAATCATGCCAAAGATTCAAAGTCTTATAAAGATCAAGCTCTCGAGAGGAATCCTCATGATAGTTGCGGATGGATATCAGCATGGATCAACGAGGGTTGTTGATCTAATGCGTAGAGTGGTAGACCATGGTAACGCGTGTTGATACCAACCAGAAAATGCAAGGATAGTTTTAAGTGACGAAGGTAGTTTCGGATATGCGATTAGCGACAAGTCACTAATTGCATATCGCAAGGAAAACCTCTCAGTGAAGAGAAGCCCCAAGCACCCAGACTCAAAATAATTATAAAATGCAAAAAAATGTTGTTTCGGTTTTGTCGGAGTAGGATTCCATAAAATTGGGAGGATATCAGAAGGGCTTTGAGAGGTAAGCAGTTTCAACCGAGTTCCGCCCAATGCCACATAGCGATTGCCACGCGTCCCGGCGGGGAGAGAGAAATCCGCTCACATCGGATAGGTAAACAGCATGCTACTTAGCTGCTTGATATGAATGATGATCATCGAATCTGGGGCCCCCAGATCAACGGTGGAGATGCGTTCCGATGGATGACTAGATTTGACAAAATTATAAGGCAAGATCACATAGGATTTGAAGTCCAATATGGATGATGCATTGGCAGAAGGTCGTGTTTCACAGGCATTCTTGGAGTTAATGGAAAAAACAGTCATTTCAAATATGTCCAAGAGAACTGACACTCATCCATTATGAAATAGGTGGCCACCTCCCTATAAGACATTATACAGTTATTGATTACGCAGGATAGAGGGATTCAAACAGATAGAGGCAGGGGAACCGGAAAGCCGGGAAGCATAAACGAACAGTCAGAAAGCAGATTGGCTTCAAAGCCACAAACTGACAGATAGTAGAGCAAGCAAAGAGCAGTAGGGAGTAAGCCGAAAGCAGAGAGAAGAAGTCGAGCTAACTTGCAGAAGCAAAGGCAGCATTGAGCCAAAGTTGGGACAGAGACAGAGAGAGTCAGAGAGTCTGTGTACTCCAGAGAAGTCTTGAGAGGTTCAAGCGCGCTCCTCTATAATGCATGTCATGTATGAGTTTCAGATTGGGCTCATACTATTGTGACCAATAGAGGACAAGAGTTAGTAAAGAGATTCTGTGTACTCCAGAGACTTGGGAGATCCAAGTACAGTCTTGTTAATTTGTATCTACTATGTGAGGCTCAAATTGAGCTCATATTGTAAAAAATCTGTGTTGAAAACATAATAGAGAGGCCACCACTAAAGGCTGGACCGGGAGACGTAACCCAGGAGTATTGGGTGAACTCCTTATTAAGCTCGTTGTGTTTATATGTTTGCCTATTATGTTTTACTTAACTGCTCCATTGCCCGTGTATTTCGCAATCTTATCGATCCGTTGCATAAAATAACATATTCTTATCCATGCACATGAGTCTGTAATACCTTATTTCTTTTCTTAGATCAATTCCAGATCATCTGGAGTCCACACAACTAGTTTTTCAAGCCTACACCTTCCCTAACTATCTACTAGCTTTGCTATCCACTCATACAACTCAGAAGGAAAGGATGCAAAGGAAATTTCACGGATTTCCATATACATGTAGCGCTCCAACCACTGTTCCTTAGTTACTCGCGGATTTCTATTTTTTTTGCACCGCGAACTCGTCAATATTCTTGCCCAACCACCCTTCAATGTCTTTCTTTGTTGGATTCCAGTGGCACAACATTAGACATCCCTTATGTAGATCCCAGTCCCGGAAACGAAACCATTTGTTGAGTTGTATGGGCCTGACCTAGGTTTAAAGATGATTTAGCCAAGCAAATCTCGGTACTACTGGACCTTTCGGCAATAGTCCGCAGACCGCGAACTGGGGTCTCACCCGAAGTAGTAAGGGAGGGTACTAGAACCAGGCTTCCGCACCCATGGGATGTCTGATGAGCTTTTGGCAATCCATGATTTGACCCTACGCGCACGTCACTACACACATCTATTAGCCCCTCACAACGTATGATGTTGTCTTCACACAACCCTACTTGATGCACGATCCATATTATACCCAAGTTCCCTACTATTTAACCTGTTATTACCCAATTACTTAACTTATCTGTGTAAGACTAGTGATAATTAATAGTATATACAGCAATCATATAAGTGCGCGCGATAAAAAAAATAGTATAAATGTAAAGAATGCATTACAAAAGCAAATGCACTAAATTTGGAACCAACTTCTCCTTATTATTCTTTGCTCTAGGTTACAAACTCGACACTTCCCTGTGCACTCAGCTGCAAGGGTCCATGTACTCAACTGTGGAATCTACTAGGACTTTGTGCACTCAGCTATAGAGCCTTTTCCTACTACTACGACCCAATACACTTAGACTCGTACTCTATTCTCTATCTTCGCTCCTTCGCTTCTTCGCTTCCCTCTTTACAACTTAGAGCCTCACTTTATTTATACAATCCCATGGTCCGTGGACCATGGGTAGGCCGACATGACATTACGTTACATTACAACACTTAGGGGAGACAACCCTATGACTCAACCTATACTTCGCGCTCCACCCTCGTAATTCGAAGAGTTTTACAATACATTTGACTAAAATTTGGGCTTTCAGCCTCAAAACATGTTGTGGGGGGATTCCATGCCCAACATGAGCTGAAGATCAATAAAGAAGATTACCGAAGAAACACTATGCATATCTGTTTATATCTATTTACTTCTATTGACGATATATGTTGTGGATGAATAATGTGTTTATGAAACATTGATCTAATGATGCATGATTCACTTGAATAAGTCTTAATAGATGAATGCAATGCATGTTATTTTCACAAAGACTGTGTTGAATTTTTCTATTTTTTTCTAAATAACTTAAGTAGATCTGCATGAACACTAATCTAGGATTGTTCTCAAATGTGTGTAAGTGGATAAGTTAACTGGTAAAGTTCCATAAAATCCAATCATAGACCTTTGCGAAGGTCTGAAGACTGTTTGAATATAGTTGTAGTATCGAGCCCTAGAGGCTTATATATCTACGTGAAGGCAAATCTAGGGTGTAAAAATACATCACACTCCTCTCTGGATGCAGAAACTTGGTTCTAGCATCCCGCTATACTGGTTCGAGTGAGGCGGAATCCTGTGCTAGGCAGGTTGTTGCCGAAAGGGCCAGTAGTGTAGGGTTTTTTTGGTTGGCGCAACTAACTCTAAACCTAGGTTAGGATACCCAAAGCCAGAAAATAGTTTTGTTGTTGGGACTGGGATCTGTCTGAAGGAGATGTGTGATGTCACATCACTAGAACCCGACGAAGATAGAAATTGAAAAGAGCCTGGATAGAAAAATTCACGAATTTAAATTGCAGGAAAATAGGAATTCGTGCCTATCGAAGGAGTAGTGGTTGGATAGGTATTTGTATACGGAGATACACAAAATTTTCTTCTGCACCTTCTCAATCAAATTATATGAGTGGTAAGCCAAGTTAGCAAATGGTCAAGGGAGGTGGAAGCTTGACGTTCCAATAATGTGGACTCGAGAACTGATAAGATGATTAGAAGCCTCTGAAGACAAGATTGTGCAAGCTGTTCATCACTAGCTCGATCGAATTATAGGAGGATTTGTTAAAGAGTTTGTGGTTGATATCTCAGTCAGCTACAACAAAGCAGAGCGAAGGTTTTTCAAGGGACTATGAGGTAAGTATCTAAGATCTTTGAATACCTAGATTAAAATGTTGTTGAGTGAAAAATGGGTTATGCCATTACCTTGATGTTCAGATCTACACGAAGTGGATGATTCTTTAGAGATCAAGAAAGAGTAGGATTGGAGTATAGTCCTCTGATTGGACCTCCTGTAAGTGGTGAAGAAGGGGTGAAACAAACTTCACCGTGGAGCGTTGTTCAGCTAATCACTCAGGGGTTCCCTTGAATAAACCATCCATCCACTCCACCTCCATCTCCACCTCCACCGCATACACCTTCACCCACACCTCCATCACCACGACCTCCATTCAACATGGAGAACATGATGAAATTGTCGATTTTCAAAGGCATTGAGACTGAAGATACAAAGTAGTTCTGGTTTGTTGTGGATGTTGTTTGGACTACACAACAGATTATTGAAGATAATATAAAGAAATCACAGTTGGTTACTACTTTACAGGATCACGCACCTTCCTTACGAGGGATTGAATCCGAACAAGGAGTTTGAAAGAAAGATAGGGGAAAAGGATCTGGTAGAAAGAATGAAGAAAGAATTTGACCTCACGAAGAAGGCGCGGGGATATTCCTTCACCTCAATAAACGACCTCGCAGTTCAAATTGCCACGCAAATCTTGGTAGGAAAGGTGATGATAAAGTGTTGCATGGATGAAGTTTGAACACCCGTAGTATCCTTGGTTGCACAGTGTGTGAAGGGCATGCAGTTCAACTCATCTAGGTACCTATGCCAAGAATTCCTTGTGAATTCCTGCAAAGCCCAGGATGAGACCAAGCCGTTTCATTACACTTGGTTGATGTTATCTATTGTTTTGGTTGCATGGGAGTTTCCAGAGGATAACTAGTTTTCTCCACTTGAAGAAGGACTACTAGAAGCAGCGCAGTTTGTATCTCTATGGGCTACAAAGGACCCTGCGTGGATCACAGAGACAAATATCTTTTGGTTCCTAATGGAAATGAGTCTCCGCATGGCCATCAATCAACGGCCAAGGTTGTCCCCAACCTTGTATACATAGTTGTCAGCCTATGCAACATTCAAGGTTGACTTCCACAGAGTTTACATTCAAGCATGGAAGGATCCACAATAGAAATTACATGACTTGCCATACTTGGTGACAGAGATAAATGTACAGCAGGTGATTACATGATGGCCAGTAGGGGCACACCCCCTTATACTTAGATACTAGAACTAGTAAGGGCATGGGAAGTTCGGCAATTCAAAAGAGAAAGGAAGAAGCTAAGTAGGCTACGTAGAACCTCACTTCACAAAGAAATAAGGAAGCCGTAGAAAAGGCTCGAATGGAGAAAGTGCACATTGCCAAGGAGCAGGCAGAATAGGAGGAGCGTGAGTCAGAAAGAAGTGGCAAATCACCTTCACCAAAGATCGAGGAGGAAGCATTGTCTGAACAAGGTGGTGGGGAAGATGAGGGGAAGAGCACCCCCTTCATTTTGAAGAAGCATAGAACAGGGCAGCATGAAGGTCCCCAGAAAAAGAAAAAATCAGACAAGTCATAGGGTGATCCCATGGTCTTTGTTTAGTCAATTTAGTGTTAGCTAAATTGCTAGTATTTATTGTCAACCCGGGGCTCGTAAGCTGATGAAGTGAAGGTGTACTATATGTACTTAAGTATCCTCTTAGAGTTTTTCTTATCGTTGGGTTGTTGTTGTGGTTAATTAAGTTCCTAGATGGAATGAGAATTTATAAACAAGTGAGTGATGGTGTGTGTGTAAGTGAATTCTAAATGAGTGGAAGTGTGTGTTGAGTGATTTCTAACTATTTGCTTGAAAGGAAATACTTGGAATGAATTAATGAAATTGAAATGACTTGAAATAAACTTTGAAAATAAATGACCACTACCAATGGTACTAGACACCGTTCAAGTTGTTGCCAAATAAAGGAAAAAGAATCACTTTTAGAACCCAAGAATGAAAGATGATCTCTTTCTAACTCAATGCCTCAAAGCACATGTACTGTGTAAAGCACGGAAAGAAAGTAGCTTAAGTGGAATTATAAAAGTGAGAAAAATATGCTTGAAAGACTAATGATAATAATATGCTATTCCTAATACTCTACTTCAGCCATATGTACTATGGGAAGCATGATTAGAAAGTAGTGAGGAAATAGTCTAGGAAACACTTTAAAATCAAAACTTCTACTTTAAAGACTAGTGGTAATGATTTACTCTTTCTAACTCAATACTTCAAAGCACATGTACTGTGTAAAGTAAGGAAAGAAAGTAGTTTAAAAACAGTCCAAAAAGTACCCAAACAAGCTGCAAGTTAGTAATATTTTGATCTTGAAAGATGTTAGCTTATGATGAAGATCATGCATATATGTAAACAGCTCTTTGAGAAATAAATTTAAAAACTAGCTATAAAGGCAAAAACAACACTTGAATTGTCAACTTAAAATACCATCAGCTGCAAAGCAAACACAACACATATAAAAATAAATCCCGGGCAAAAAGGAACCTGCAAAAGATAACACTGATCAGCTGAAAATAAAAGAAGACAAGTAAACAAAACTATACATTTTCAAGAAAGCAAATAAGGAAATGATAAAATGCTGCACAAGAAATACTCTACAAAAGGCTGAGATGGGCAGGGGCCCTCTGTCCATTCAACCATAAAAGACTTCAAATAGCTGGAAACTTCAAAACAGTGCTTGTATTTATTACTCCATTTGCAACAGGTCACAAAATAGAGTGCTGGAAAAAAACAGAGTTTACAACCGCTCCTTAATTCAACACAGTACAGCAAAATATTACCAATCAAAAAGTCTTTTGAGCGTACGCAGACGCATCAATTTATAGGCTTTTCTAACCTATCTACGTGTACAACTAGTTAACAGAAAAACGAAAGACAGTCATGCGTATTAAAGGTCTGTTTTGACACATCACGGTTGCATAACGAGTTTGATGGTTCCTGTCATCATGGATCATAAATCCTGGTTGGATTGCGTTCCCTATCGCCTTCAGAACTTGGACAAATCGCTATTGGAGATGCCGTGACCGAACAGCCTTCAAACACCGTTGAACCACTTTGAGTTGACCGTGGTTAAACCTGCTTTGACCATGGCTGAAGGTGACGTGTATGGTTGAAACAATAGGATAGGAACCTCGACCATGATGATATCTAGGTGCCCATGTGGCCCGTCTAGCAATCTGACACGTGGATCATAGTGTTTAACAAAATGGCTGCAGGATCTCCAGATAGCTGCGGGATCATCAGATAGCTGCGGGATCCTGTAAGTATGTCAAAAAAACTAAACAAATAATCATCCATTAGCAAACTTGCTTGATCATGCTTATTGACACTGAATGTAATGATCTGAGAGGTTTTATGGTGGAAATGAGGCAAAAGTGAAGGAAAGATAAGGAAAAGTGAAGGAAAATGGTAGACAAATGGGTGTAAAATAGAGGTTCTACATACCCCCACTCCGAGGGTATTGCATGTCCTCATGCAATGAAAACACAATTCAGTCCATCTGCTGGGATGCCTCAGCCAGGACATCCAACCTCCTTCTCTTCCTCTGTGTAGAAAAATTAACCTTTGGCTTCTTGAACATACATTTGAATTTCAAGTTAATTAGGGCTCTGTTCAACCTTTGGCATCTTTTCTTCAACCTGCTGTGTTTCTTCTGCCACATGCTCATATGAAGGTAGGTATTATCTTGAATTGCCTTAGCAATGTCCGCTTGTTGCTTCATTTCCTCATTCCTTTGTTTAATGTGACGGTTCAACACTTCAAGCTCATAGATTTCCTGTTTAAGTGAATCTATTTGCTTCTCATAAGACAGAACATTACTTGGCCCAGCAGTTCTTTGCTCCAATGTCTCATAATAATTGTATACCTCCTGTTGCATTGGATCAATACTTGGTGATTTTCTTGGGCTACATTCTTGTTCAATTTCAGTTTCCATCTCTGGCTGGAATAGGCTGTCTTCTCTTGGAGGAGTGGCTGCCTCACGTGATGATGGACTATCCTCAAGATTTACTTGTGTAGCACTCTTCTCAGGTGTGCTAAGGTCAACAAAGAGTGTCCTCATGGCTTTTGTTTTACCTTGCAACCTACTACTCCTTCTCAGAATGACATCACTTTGCATTTCTTTTTGTGCTTTCTCCTTTGGTTCTTGAACTTTTACTTCTTTGGAGTGGGCAGTTTTCTCAAGAAGTTTGGTTATCCTCTGTGCTAAAGGCTGGTTATCCTCTTCTTCACCACTAGAATGCTCTGTGGTCTGGTAAGTTTCTTGCACTATGGATTTCCCCTTATCTTGTTTTTGTTTCTTTTTGTCCTCTCTTTTCTTTTTGGCAGTTTCCTTAGCAAGTTCAGCGAGGGTTTCTGAGATGACCTCTTGAGCACTGTCTTCAGTGGGTTCAATCTCAGGTTCAGGATGATGGACTTCTATTTCTTCTACAGTTTGTCCTTCAAAGACATCAGTCTCAGAGATACTTTCCCTTCTCTTCTTTCTGCTCTTTCTAGGTATAGAAGACTCTCCAGGCTCTGCAAAATGATTCCTTACAAGGAATTTTTCCCATGTGTCTCGTTTTTCTTTTAACTGTTCTTCTATTAATAACTTTACAAGACCATGGTGACAGAGGTAAGCTTCTATATTTCGTGGATTTCGTTGAGCCATGGAACACATTTTCCTAAGGCTTTGAAATAGGAAATAAGGGAGGTTTATATCATGCTCTCCTTGGAACTGAATCATAATTTTACCATGGTAGACATACATCACTCCAAATCTTCCTTCACAAGT
The DNA here is from genome assembly GCA_031772625.1 of Pinus tabuliformis. Lineage (NCBI taxonomy): Eukaryota > Viridiplantae > Streptophyta > Pinopsida > Pinales > Pinaceae > Pinus > Pinus tabuliformis. The sequence goes on along the minus strand of CM062819.1, from coordinate 1,745,210,908 downwards.
GAAAAACTTTTGTACTAACAGCAATAAAGTTTTCCATTCATCTTTAACATGTGAAATTGGAATGCCTTTGGTAAAAACACTTGTGTCCATACCTGGATTTTTGAGAATCCTCTTCCATTGCTGATCTTGGACTGCCCGGTTTTTGAACCATCGTTCACCGGTCTGGGGTAGAGAAGTAGCCTTTGCTACACTTCCTTCGCTGACTGTGATTGTTACATCTCCCACCTCTGCCTGGCTTTCCTTATCCTTAAACGATCTAGCAAAAGCTTTGGTTACTTCCTTATGATAGCCCTTAAATTTTCTGATACATTGTAACCAATTAGCTCTTTGTAGTGCCTCCTCGACCTGAGGATATGCCTCCAAAAAATTCTCACCTTCTGGTTCAGCCCTCAGAAGCTTTCCCATTGACCCCTCGGTTCTGTTTATATACAAATCTGATGGTGACCCTACACAGTAACTTCGGGACTTCACACAGTAACTTTTTGTGAAACAGAGGATATACGGTGCGAAAACGGCTTTAGATACCGGGATTTTACGGATGGAATTGAGAGTTGAGCGGTGGAGTTAGCGTGGATATGGTAGAAATAGTGACTGACAGTCGCAATACGACTGTATCTCAGGTTTACGGCTGTATGGCAGAGGAGAAAAAAAACAGAGGATGGTAACCGTAGATAATGAAACACGGTAGATGATGGTAAGGAATGATAAACATGGAGGGTTTTGAAATTATGGACGGAGCGGCTACCTTCTTCGTTTTCTGATTATGGAGTGACACATGGCTTATGAAACGAGAGCAGAGAGACGTAGTGCGTTAGGTTACGTCATTAGGGTACAGGCCCTTAATGACGCACCACCGTAACAGCCATATGTAATTTGAAAACCTGTAGTGATTATGAACTGGTAGACGTGGAGGATTCGGAGATTTGTAGTTGCATGGGAGAAAGGAGAGTGGGTCATCATTACATTAAGTGGCCAATAAAACATAATCCAAGAAAAGTCGCATAATGAAATAACCATAAGTCTAGGTTTTTGAGCATACCTTGAATCATATTTTATTTGGCTTCTGATGATTTATTAACCTTTGTAAACATTTATTGCTAGCATATGATCTTTCTCCTGGTCTTTGATACTTCTGAGCTGTAAACGTTTTCTTCAGACACACTGTGTTTTTTTGTGTAGGTACAGAAGGCTGCAGGAAAGCTAATCAGCTGCAGGATCGTCAAACAGCTGCAGAATTGTAGTGAAGTCTTCTTAGCTGCAGAAAAACACTTTAGTTGCCAAAAAAAACTTTATTATTGAAGTGAAATGGAGTGAAGAAATGAATGGATGAATGGATGAGTGAAAAACAGTGAGGTGGAGTGAAGAAATGAATGTATGAATGGATGAACGAAATAAATGGAATGGAAATGAAAGAGGGAAAGGGAGTTTTTTTTTTTTTTTTTCTTGGGAAAACATGAGGTGTCAGGTGACCCTGATTTTCACCTTATGTTTTCTGTATGAGACTGCCAATCAGAGATTGGTTTTCAGGCTCATACACTTATTTTTTCTTTTCCTTTTTTTTTTTCTTTTTTTTTTTTTTTTTTTTTTTTTTTTTTTTTTCAAATTGAAAGAAACAGAGATTTAGGCTGATGGAGGAGAAGAATTCTTCTCCACCAGCCTCATTCCAGAATCGTCTTGAAATAACTTAACAAACTCTTCTTTTGAGAGTGGCTTGTGGTAGACTTTTAACCGGTGGCCATTCACAATAAAGGGAGTTTGAAGTTCATCGATAGTCTTCACTCTAACTGCTCCGTTATTAAAAACTTCATCAATCTCATATGGGCCAAGCCAATGAGTTTGAAATTTCCCTTTGAAGTCTTTAAATTTCGAATCAAACAATAGTGCCCAATCACCCTTTTGAAACTTCTTTTCTTTGATGTGTCGATCATGCCATTTGCTTCTTTGGTGCTGAACTAGATCGGTTCTTAGAATTGCATCTTGTCTCATTTCATCTAGTTCATTTAACTGGTCCATTCTGTGCTTCTGGGCTTCTGTTAAGCTCATCCCCAATTGAACTGCTGTCTTGAAGGTCTTGATTTGGAACTCAATGGGGAACAGGACTTCCTTCCCATAAACAAGTTCATAGGGAGAATGTCCTGTAGTGTTCCTCCATGTAGTTCTGTAGGCCCATAAGGCTTCAGGAAGCCTTTCTGCCCAATCTCTTCTATGAAGATGAACAGTCTTTGTGATGATGCTTTCAAGAACTTTATTTGTAGATTCTACTTGACCATTCGCTTGCGGATGGTATGGAGTAGATGTTCTATGCTTAATCTTATATTCCTCCATCAGCTTTTCCACCATCCTTGATGTAAACTGGCTTCCCTGATCTGTTACAATCTCTCTTGGGACACCAAAACGAGTGAAAATATCCTTGAAAAGAAATTGAACAACTGAATTTTCAGTAGCAGAAGTTAATGCTATAGCTTCTACCCACTTGGTAACATAATCAGTACAAACCAGTATATATCTATTTTGCTTGGATGGCGGATTAATTGGTCCAACAAAATCTAGAGCCCATTTCTCGAAAGGTTCTATGCATACCTGTGGCTGTAGTGGCATTTCATTTGAAAGAGTTGGTCTCCCAGTTCTCTGACAACTGTCACACCTTTTAACATATTGCTTTGCATCCTTAAAGAGAGAAGGCCAATAATATCCTGATGAAAGGATTTTATAGGCAGTCCTCTTATCAGAAAAATGTCCGCCACAAGGTTCGTCATGACATGCTTTAAGGATGTCAGGCATCTCATCCTCTCGTACACATCTTCTGATCATCAAATCTGGCCCTGTTCTGAACAATTCATTAGAGATCCAATAATAAAGTGAACTATCCTGAATGATTTTCCTTTTCTCATTAGGAAATAAATGTAAAGGTAATTTTCCAGTAACTAAATAATTAGCAATATCAGCATACCAAGGGGTTTTGGTAGTTACTGCAAACAAATACTCATCTGGAAATTTGTCCTCTACCGGAGAGTCCTCATTAGTGTTTTGGATTCTAGACAAGAAGTCAGCTACTGTGTTCTGCTTACCTGGTCGATCTAACACAGTTATGTTGAATTCTTGTAAAAGCAAAAGCCATCTTGTAACTCTACCATTAGTGACTGGTTTGTTCATGAGGTATCTAATGGCAGAGTGATCAGTGTGGACAAAGGTTTCATAGCCGGTTATATAGTGTCTAAACTTGTTTATAGCATGAACAACGGCTAGAAACTCCTTTTCAGTAACAGTATAATTTAACTCAGTTGGAGTCAAATTCTTACTCGTGTAATAAATGGCATAAGGGATCAAATCCTTTTGTCCCAAAACAGCTCCTAAAGCTGTATCTGAAGCATCAGTAGAAATGTGGAAAGGGAGTTTCCAATTTGGACCCCTTAAAATGGGTGCTTCAGATATTCTAGATTTTAAAGCTTCAAAGGCAGATTGACATTCAGGATCCCACTTAAATTCACAATCTTTGGTAAGTAATTTGAAAAGAGGGGATGCTATCTTTGTGAAGTTTTCAATAAATCTTCTGTAGTAACCAGTAAACCCAAGAAAACTTCTAACATCTCTTTGGCAATTTGGAACAGGTAACTTAGAGATGACTTCTACTTTAGATCTATCAACTTTGATTCCATCTCCTGAAATATGATGTCCTAAAACAATCCCTTCAGTAAACATCATAAAACACTTTTCATGACTTAAAGAAAGATTTGTTTCCTTACATCTTACCAGTACTTTTTCCAAATTTGCCAAAGCTTCTTCAAATGTATTACCATAGACTGTGAAATCGTCCATGTAAACCTCTACACAATCATGAATCAGATCTGAGAAAATTCCTAGTACAGCCCTTTGAAATGTGGCTGGTGCATTGCATAAACCAAAAGGGAGTACTCGATAGGCAAATGTCCCCCAAGGACAAGTAAAGGTGGTTTTGTCTTGATCTTCAGGTGCTACCTGAATCTGATTGTAACCACTAAAACCATCCAAGAATGAGAAATACTTTTTACCTGCTAAAGTGTCTAATACCTGATCAATAAAAGGTAGAGGAAAATGATCCTTTAAGGTTGCCTTGTTCAATTCTCGATAGTCAATGCAAACTCTCCATTTACCATTCTTTTTGGGTACTATAACCAAGGGAGAAACCCATTGGCTATCTGAAATGGGGTAAATGAAGTTTACCTTGAGCAATTTCTGAAGTTCTTCTTTCACAATTTCCCTAAGATTTGGATTCATCCGTCTTTGTGGCTGCCTAATAGGTCTGCTGTTTTCTTCAATGTAAATATGATGAATACAAGTCTTAGGGTCGATTCCTTTCATATCGGTATATTCCCATGCAAAGGCAGTGGAATGTTTTTGCAACAGTTTAGTTAATTCTTCTTGTTGTAGTCTTTCCAAGTTTTTGTTAATGTTTAATGTTTTTCCTGGAAAGATTTCAACTGAAGAACTACCAAACTCTTCCATTGAGAAGAGAGACATTTGTCTAGAGGAGAGATATTCAATATCTGCATCTAACTGGAATTGTGAAGAGTCATATTCTAAAGGTGCCTCAAAATTTTCTAATGTATTTAGAATTTGACTGTCCTCACTGATTTCAGAGATGGTTAGAACAGGTTGAAGAGTTTCCTCATCATTAATCCACTCATCTTCTCCTATTTCTGTTATTGCCTTTGCGGGAGGATACAAGTTGAATTTCTTGGTAGAATTACCATCTGATATATACATGTCTCCCGACCTACAACTTATGAAAGCATCAGCTGTGGCCAGCCAAGGTCTTCCTAAAATAAGAGGATGTCCTCCTAGATTGTTCTTGGGAGTTAAAATCATAAAATCAACTGGATACTCCCAAGAGTCTAGTGAGACTGGAATGTCTTCCAATACACCATCAGGTTTAATGATTGATCTGTCTGCAAGTTGCAGCAAAGTAGGTGTAAAGAGAAGATTAGGAAGTTTTAACTGATCCATGGTCTGTCTACTCATAATGTTGATAGCGGCTCCTAAGTCAATCAAAGTATTTGGGATTTCAACCCCATTAATATGAGTTTTAACAATAGGGCTACCGGGATCTACATATTTTTGCATGGTAATTTTACCCATCATAATGTCTGCAATCTTTCCAACTAGATGTATCCTTTTTGTGTCTCTGGTTCTTTTTATTGTTTTTTTCAAACTCATCTCCTTTATTGTCTTTGCTAGAATGGGAATCTCTTTAATGGCTGTTAACAAGGGGATCTTGATACAGACATTTTTTAATTCATCTAGAAAGCTATAGTCAGGCAACCAAATCTGCTTCTCCACTCCTTTATCAATTTGCAATCTTTCAGGAAAAGGAGGAATAGTTGAAGATGTAGGTTGCTCTACTAAGGGAGTTGATTCTTTTTCTTTTTCTTTAATGCTTGGGCTTTGAAGGGATACTTCAGAACCTTTATTGGCTTTGAGAGATTCTTCCTCAGAAATGCTTGGTTGTTGAGTACTTGTAGAAGGTTGGTCTAAGATTCTACCTGATCTGAGTTGGACCTCATTGAGAGGGACAACCATATAGGTAGGGAATGGTTGACCTTCCATAAGTGGTTGACCTTCCATCACATAAGCATTTTGAGGATTCCTATTATTGGGGTTTGGTTGAGGTTGAGAGGGAAGTTGATTTGGCCTCTGCTGAGATTGTAACAAGAGTTGAGAATTTTGATTTTGTGGAGGAGATTGTTGTTGAGGGAATGGTAATGACAATTGTTGACCTTGATTTGGAAGTTGGGGAGCTTGCTGATTCTGAAAGGATTGAGGATATTGATAGAATTGGGCAAATCTCCCATAAGGATTTTGCATTTGCATGCTTTGCAACCATGCTTGGAAAGGATTTTGTGGTTGTGACCAAGGTTGTTGCCAAGGATTCCAATTTGGTGGGGGCTGGAAATTCATAGAGTTGTTAGACCCTTGATTTTGCTGCCCCTGCCAAGGTTTCCTTGCAACAAAACAAAGAGATTCAAGCGTACTTGGATCTTCTTGAAAGACTGCTTTGAGGCCAGGGATTGAAGGACATTCCTTGGTCTCATGGGTTTCTGAGCAAATTACACAGGTTTCCACAACTTGTGCTTCCAAGGGACATTCCCTTAAAGCATGCTTCTTTCTACACTTCGGGCAAAAAATGGTCATAGCCTCGGCTTCTACCTTTTGTTTATTCTGAATCTTAAGGGTATCAATTTGTTCACTAAGACTCCCTAAGATGTCAGTTTTAAATTCATCTAGCATATTACCAATTTCAGCCCTACTCACTGATCCTGTTGCAGATTTATTTGCCCTAAGGAGAGAAGGATCTCTAGGCCCTTTTTGAGTTTTTGATTTGCCTCTTGAGAGATGGGTACATAGTTCTGCTATCTCACTGAGAGGAAGTTGAGAAATATCCCCTTTCCCCATCATGTTTAAGATATCTATCCACTCATCCCTAATGGCTTTTAATAAGAGGGCTTTTAAGGTCTCTTCATCCAAGGTGCTCATTTTTGCTCTTTTTAGATTATATTGAAATCTCTCAAGTAAATCTTCTAAGCTCTCATCTTCTTTTTGCATCATTTTAAAAACTTCACCCTTATGATCAGTAGGCATACAATAGTCCAAATACCTATCCAAAAAGGTTTGTTTCATTTCATCCCAGGTCCTAATGGACTGAGTAACTAATCCCATGAACCATTTCAAAGCTTGATCTTTTAATGTTGATGGGAACAGTTTGAGTTTCTGAGTATCATCCAGATAGTCATAAGTTCGACACACAACTTCAAATTCAAACAAGAATGTTTCAGGGTCCTCAGTTCTTAATCCATGAAAATTTGGGAGAACGGATGGTGAGATATTTTTCATAGTGGCTCGGGAATCCTCATCAACAATGGGAAACCCAAATGTGTTATCTCCATCTCTATTTCCACCAATGGGACCTCTACCTCCTCCATTGTTATTGTTATTTCCTCCTCCTCCTCTACCTCTACCTCTACCGCCTCCTTCTTCTTCTGCCATGATGATTCTCCTAGGGATTTCAAAATCTTCTGGTTCTTCTACAAAGGGTGAATGAGAAGAGATTTCTCCTTCCTCTTCAGGTGAGTCTATTTCCTCAATTACAATTGGTTGTCTGGTAGGGGAAAGAGAAGAGTCTCTTCCTAGTTCAAACTCAATAGAAGGTATAGGAGAGTCAACTCTTGGTTCTTGAATTTCAGGACTAGGAGTTTCGGTTGGAGATAAGGGAGGTATCTCTTGTCTATCTCTTGAAGCAGATGGACTTGTAAAAATTGAACTTCGAGCTCTAGCTAAAAACCTTCCCCTAGAATCTCTAGCTCTATGCATGTCATTTTTATTTTATCCTCAAGTCAAGTTAAATAGTTCCTTTTCTGATCTTCCAGTTCACTCTAGGTGCAAGAAGAGAGCATACTTAAGAAACTATTAGATTAATAACTTTCTCCTTTCTGATCCTCCAGATCACTTCAAAGTGCAAGAGGAGAGCATACTTAGATAGGTTATTAATTGCTTTCCTTGAAGTTGTTGTTTTTTTTATATTTTTTCCTTCTAAGAATATGGCTACTTAATTTCACTTCCCCGGCAACGGCGCCAAAATGTTTAGTCAATTTAGTGTTAGCTAAATTGCTAGTATTTATTGTCAACCCGGGGCTCGTAAGCTGATGAAGTGAAGGTGTACTATATGTACTTAAGTATCCTCTTAGAGTTTTTCTTATCGTTGGGTTGTTGTTGTGGTTAATTAAGTTCCTAGATGGAATGAGAATTTATAAACAAGTGAGTGATGGTGTGTGTGTAAGTGAATTCTAAATGAGTGGAAGTGTGTGTTGAGTGATTTCTAACTATTTGCTTGAAAGGAAATACTTGGAATGAATTAATGAAATTGAAATGACTTGAAATAAACTTTGAAAATAAATGACCACTACCAATGGTACTAGACACCGTTCAAGTTGTTGCCAAATAAAGGAAAAAGAATCACTTTTAGAACCCAAGAATGAAAGATGATCTCTTTCTAACTCAATGCCTCAAAGCACATGTACTGTGTAAAGCACGGAAAGAAAGTAGCTTAAGTGGAATTATAAAAGTGAGAAAAATATGCTTGAAAGACTAATGATAATAATATGCTATTCCTAATACTCTACTTCAGCCATATGTACTATGGGAAGCATGATTAGAAAGTAGTGAGGAAATAGTCTAGGAAACACTTTAAAATCAAAACTTCTACTTTAAAGACTAGTGGTAATGATTTACTCTTTCTAACTCAATACTTCAAAGCACATGTACTGTGTAAAGTAAGGAAAGAAAGTAGTTTAAAAACAGTCCAAAAAGTACCCAAACAAGCTGCAAGTTAGTAATATTTTGATCTTGAAAGATGTTAGCTTATGATGAAGATCATGCATATATGTAAACAGCTCTTTGAGAAATAAATTTAAAAACTAGCTATAAAGGCAAAAACAACACTTGAATTGTCAACTTAAAATACCATCAGCTGCAAAGCAAACACAACACATATAAAAATAAATCCCGGGCAAAAAGGAACCTGCAAAAGATAACACTGATCAGCTGAAAATAAAAGAAGACAAGTAAACAAAACTATACATTTTCAAGAAAGCAAATAAGGAAATGATAAAATGCTGCACAAGAAATACTCTACAAAAGGCTGAGATGGGCAGGGGCCCTCTGTCCATTCAACCATAAAAGACTTCAAATAGCTGGAAACTTCAAAACAGTGCTTGTATTTATTACTCCATTTGCAACAGGTCACAAAATAGAGTGCTGGAAAAAAACAGAGTTTACAACCGCTCCTTAATTCAACACAGTACAGCAAAATATTACCAATCAAAAAGTCTTTTGAGCGTACGCAGACGCATCAATTTATAGGCTTTTCTAACCTATCTACGTGTACAACTAGTTAACAGAAAAACGAAAGACAGTCATGCGTATTAAAGGTCTGTTTTGACACATCACGGTTGCATAACGAGTTTGATGGTTCCTGTCATCATGGATCATAAATCCTGGTTGGATTGCGTTCCCTATCGCCTTCAGAACTTGGACAAATCGCTATTGGAGATGCCGTGACCGAACAGCCTTCAAACACCGTTGAACCACTTTGAGTTGACCGTGGTTAAACCTGCTTTGACCATGGCTGAAGGTGACGTGTATGGTTGAAACAATAGGATAGGAACCTCGACCATGATGATATCTAGGTGCCCATGTGGCCCGTCTAGCAATCTGACACGTGGATCATAGTGTTTAACAAAATGGCTGCAGGATCTCCAGATAGCTGCGGGATCATCAGATAGCTGCGGGATCCTGTAAGTATGTCAAAAAAACTAAACAAATAATCATCCATTAGCAAACTTGCTTGATCATGCTTATTGACACTGAATGTAATGATCTGAGAGGTTTTATGGTGGAAATGAGGCAAAAGTGAAGGAAAGATAAGGAAAAGTGAAGGAAAATGGTAGACAAATGGGTGTAAAATAGAGGTTCTACAGTCTTGATGAAGGGAGATCTCGATGAGATCGGGGACAAAATAAGGGGCACTATTACTGAAGTGCTGGAGTAGCTCGAGAAGTAGTATATGTAGATGCTAGGGAGCATCAAAAAGGATCTACACGAGATGCAGATCCAGGCCAGCAGAATACAGGTGGGCGCTAGTCAAGCGAGCACAGAAGAAGTGAGCCTGGCACCTAGGATGAGTCAAGAGGTCGAGTACCCTCGACCTTAGAACTATTGCACTACTAGATGGGTCCCTTCGCACGGAGACAAATGATGATTGAATCATCCTAAGCAAAATTAAGAACATCGGTCTGAACATAGCAGCACTCTCCAACAAGATCCTCCATACGATGCATGCAGGAGTGACAGAGGAATTGAGAGCTCGACAACAATGTGCTCTCAATATTATCAGTGAATATTGAGTGAAAATTGAGCAGATGTTGGATGAGAAGACGTAGGCCTTAAAAGAAAAGGAGACATTGCAGGCATAGAGTTCCCGACTAGAGTCCGCAATCATAGAGGCATGCAGAACTGTGCCTGAGCTTCACATCCATGATGATGCATAGCAAGAAGCGAAGATCAGGAAGTTAGCCACTGGTGTGTGTGAAGCCAAGACAGAGGTTGGTCGAGTTAAAATTGAATTCAATATGAAAATAATTGAGTTGCAGTTAAAAATGCAGCCCATGACTTCGCCGGAGGTCTGGGAGTAGCGCGAAGCCGCCATCAGAGAAGGAAGGGCCACCCTGGATGCCATAGTCGCTGACTGCTCGAAATATTTGAGCAAGCAATGGAGTTGGTGATTACTCTACAGGAAGATCCAAACCTGCAAACACTGAATACAGAAGTCAGGGAGCTATAGAGGCAATATGATGAAGTTAGGGCAATGACGCGCTCAATTGCACCATCGCAGCACCTAGTCAAGTTGCAGGAGGGGAAGTAACTCCTCGCACAGGTAGAGGTGGCACAAAAGAAGGAGGCCTTTCTTAAGGCCAAGCTACAACCTTGGTTAGAGGAGGCTTACTAGGTCATGACCAATATTCAAGAGAAGTTAACGGGTTTGCAGCAAACAATGAGGCTGGTCGCAAAAGGACCAACTACAAAGAAGCTAATTGATGAGATCAAGCATGTAGCCACTTAGAGCACTGCTGAAGTTACTATAGTTCAGGTAGAACCAAGGGATCTTCGTAGCAAGATCGTAGCACTAGCTGAGTGACTCGAGGTCGAGTCACAATCTTTGTGTTGGGGGCCTGTTGGGATGGGGTCACCTGGGTCAGTTATGGGGTTAAGATAACCCAAGTTTTGATGTAATTTTGTAAAATATGTAAAGTATCCATGATTTTTGGATGTGGAGCGCATAGAGAATTAGGAGTCAAAGGGGTTTTAGCCCCTTTTTTATGAAAAATTGTGTCAGTTTTGAGATCCACCGATGTTTCGTGGACCGTGAGATTGTATTTAAAAGGCTATAAATAGGTGTTTCTTAGAGAGTCTATGGCATAGTCTATGAGGAGGACGAATGAAGTCTTAGAAGTGTTAGCACAAGGCAATGGGTCAAATAGGAGAAGAAAAGCTTTGCAACTAAGTGCACAGAGGCCTAGGTAGAGTCTGCAACTGAGTGTGTGTACCCATGCTGCTGAGTGCGTAGGGTAGTTCTGAGTATGTAAAGTTGAATTGAAGATCAATAAAGAAGATTACCAAAGAAACACTGTGTATATATGTTTATCTATATTTACTTTCATTTACGATATATGTCGTGGATGAATAATGTGTTTATGAAATATTTATCTAATGATGTGCGACTCACTTGAATAAGTCTTAATAGATGAATTCAATACATGTTAAGTACTTTTGCGAAAACTGTGTTGAATTATGTTATGCTTTCTAAATAACTTAAGTATATTTGCGCAAACACTGATCAAGGATTTTTCTTTGATGCGCGTAAGTGGATAAATCAACTGATAAAGGTTTGCAAAAGCCAATCGTAGACCTTCGTGAAGGTCTAATGATTGTTTGAATAGAGTTTCCGTACCGAGCCCTAGGGGCTTATAGATCTGTGTGAAGGAAGATCCAGGGCGCTAAAAGACATCACACTCCTCTCTAGATGCATGAACTTGGTTATATCATCCCCCCATACTGCTTTGGGTGAGACTGCAGCCTACACTACATAGGCTGTTGCAGAAAGGGCCTGTAGATTTTGTTGGTTGGCACAACTAACTCTGAACCTGGGTCAAGACCCCCAAAACCAACACAAGGTTAAGAAGACTTCTTGTATGCAAAGCACTCGTTCATTTCGAATTTGGGTTTCCAAACACAGCCAAAGGAATTCTTATCCAATTCCTTTCTTTTACCTTTTTACCTTGTTGCAATCGAGTCTTACTATGTACTGTCACATCACCCAACTGTTAGTTATGTAAGAAAATCAAATATTACCTTGTCATGCTAATATCAAACATGTTACCCTACAACTAATCACACATGTCAACCACCTGCTCCAATGATCAAGGCAGCATATCTATTAATTTTAAATCAACCTTTACCAGGACTAACAATCATGTCATAATCCATAGCCAACTCATAGTCATTAGACATAACGCTACAACTATCACCTACTTACACTCAAGTACATATCAACTATCTCAACACATATGTGTGAGTAAAACCATCTTAAAGCAACATCATTTCTTCATGTAATCTTATAGACACATACTCATATCATGAATTAATCAAACATTCAGACAACAAATAGGCTATCTTGTCTGCACAATCAATCCATATTAGCATGACATAACTTCACAACATATGAAGTCAAAGATAAATAAGGTAATGATATCCATAATAGTCACTAGCTAACATGTTGACATCATAAACTCATAAACATTTTTCATTTATGGATAACAATCGCATATGTATGATCAACCGAGATTAGTACAACACAATGTCGCAAATAAGTCGACTTATACCTGAATGACATAACCCTAACCATCTGCATAGGCCAATCCAATTTAGCATGATACTTATAACATCAATATATTAATATTATAACCCTAATAATAAAGTTACCTAACATATAACAAAAATACATTAACATATAACATACTCATCAACAACATATAACCTAATCATCAAGTTATCTAACATAAACAACAATAGCAATGCATACAACCATAGGTTACTATCATTCGTGACTATCTGACACGTGCATATGACTACACTAATCAACTAGCATCTATCATGTATGTAACCACAACATTCATATAATGAAAGGTATACACATAACCATGATTCATATAACAATCCTTAACCTACATACATGCATTCCCAACATACAAACTTGTATGACAACATGATCTTGCCTCAAGGTCCAACACTGCAACTTCACTTTGATGATCTGCATCTCCTGCTCTATCTCAACCAACACATTAGCATCATAACATACCAATAACATCATGATGATATGATTGCATACAATTACCTCATGCACAACAACCTTCACCATGACAATGCATACATGTAAACACTGACATGCATAAAAAATGAATATACAACCATACACTCATGATGACACATCCCACAACAACACCATCAACCTTCACATGGAGACATCACTACAACCATGATGAAAACCATGCAAATGCAAAAATCACATGGAATGCAAGCATAAGAAACACATATTAAACCTACATGAAATCATGACCAATACACCACCCATCCAGTCTGAGAGGCGAACCATGCTTTGATACCACTCTGCAGTATCAGATATGACCCAAAGAGAGCGCAACCCACTATGATACCACTTTTTAACACCCTCCTCCCATATCTACCCAAGTAACTGGCCAACTGGGGTCAATATGTGATGAGAGGCTACTATGATATGACTCAACCTCCTAGGTGTCCTTATGGAAGTGGAATAGATGGAAACACATCAAACATATATTCTGCATCAGCAAAAACACTCTTACGAGACATCCCAACCACACAGGTATCATGCCCCTCGGTCCCACTAATTTTTTAAGCTATTAAGCCTTTGGACACTCCCATTTTATGGGCATGCTAGCATTCAGAGAGCTTTGGACACTTGCACAAGCCTACATGCCTACATCCAGGGACTGTTTGCAGTAGACCTGTCCTAGAGTCTATGGGATTTAAGGCACTTTTCAAGCCCAGAATTCTGGCCACTACCCAAAACTTGTTGTAACTTATGGAATCCATTAAACACATGATGACAAGACTAATAAACTAAATACTAACTCCAGGACTAGGCCTGGACATCCCCAACCGGGACTCACATTCTCTCAAACCTTTGAATTGTTATGACATTAATTAGGTCTTGCATCCATTATCCTTTCAGTTACAAGTGAATACATGAAATAACCATGAGAATAAATAGTCATATAACCATGCTTATAACCAACATTAAACCATGAAAATAATAGTGACATATCATCCATTAAATCTACATATTAATAAGTACAAAAGAAAGAGAACTTAACTTTTATTAAACATAGGAAAATATGACTAGGTTCAGGACTTCCATGTACCACTCGACCGTAGACATGACTGAACCAAATATTTCTTTCATCTTGTCACCCCCATGCCATATTCTAAGCTTGAATGTGAGGTCTCATGGATAAATCAATCTAAGAACAACCAAGGGAATCCAGAGGTTAAGTCACCTCCACCCTCACCAAACCATTATCACACCCAAACAGGTTCTCTGATAAAAGAACCGAACCAAACTTGGAATCCCATCTAGAATCCATCACTATCCTTGAGGAATTTTCCTTCTCCTTATCTCTCGGGCTTTACTATAATCCAATCCCGGATCACCATGCGCTAAACTGATACACCACCCTTAGGATTTATTGTGTATCCCACCAAAACTGGTCAAGGGATTCCTAGGCCTTTTGGAATGAACCTTGAGACCACCTCTGCCCCGAATTCTAAAATCCATCCAGCAATTCCAAAGCTCAAAACCAAGATCAACATCCCAACACACCATGGCATCTGGAAAAAAGCAAGGCTAGGCTAAAAACCATTATCATAACCCGGAAAAACCATGCCACCGACAACAAGAGAACCATACACCAACATGAAAAGCCATACATGTCAAAACCAGTTACGAAATCACACATGCAATATGTTACCTGCAAGTATTCTTGCTAAAGTTGCTTGATCCTACTCTTCCTTGCTTGCTCCTTGCTTTCCTTCCTTCCATTTTTCTTTCTTTTCCTTTCTTGCTCCAAGGCTAGAGTGCTCCAAGAAAACTCTGTGTGTCCAAGAGAGAGAGAGAGAGAGAAAGAGAGAATAATGAGAGAGCTCCAAAACTAAACTAACCAAAAGCTTACACTGACCAAGCCTTGCCCATTGATCCTCATAAGCCTTTTTATTAATGACGCCTCTATTTTCTTCATTTCCCATTATTTTCCTTCATTTTCCTCCTCACATGCAACCTATGACCTTTCACCTACCTTTTCTCCTATTTTCCTTTATTTTCATAAATAAGTGTGCCAAAAATTCCTTTTTTCCCTTTTGATTCCTTTGTCAATTTCCTTTAGCCATAAACATATCCAGTGATGCCCACTAGGATATTTTTTCCCAATCTTTATCCTGGGAGATGTGTCCCTTACCTATGGTCTTATTTTTTTTCCTTTATTTACTTTTGTTACATAGAATTTTCACTAGGGTTGTTATAAAAGTCTACAGTCACTGGTAGGCATGCCTATGGGAGCGACTAGAGGCTTAAAACTGCTTACACGCCTTGGAAAGGGAGCAGCTGAAGCTCCAGGTCAGTGAACAAGAGAGTTATCTAAGGGGATGGACACCAAGAGGGGTTGGGTTGCTCCTAGAGGTCTTGTAGCACCTAAGGGAAGTTAGTAAGGTCTCAAGTTTTCAACTCCATTTCGTTAAGGTCATATAGGAGATTGATTCTTATCATAGTGACCCTAAGGTCATGTGTACCCTAGGAAACTTGGTGAAAGTGGGTAAATGTGGGAGGAGGAGGTTAAACAAATTGCTCACCCTTGGGGGCACAGTGTTCTTGGTTTTCTTTGTTCTTATATAAGACAAAAGACGTGCTGAAAGAAAAATGCATTTCTTCATGGAGCTTTACATACATAACTCTATACCATATGTGTGTGTGTGTGTGTGTAGGTTGCATATATGATTTCCTAGTTGTTTTTGTCATATATGGAATATGCATGCGTGTATACATATGTCCCAAGTGGATTCCTTAGCCCTAAAGTGCCTCCACTACACTTTGAATTTCTTTATTTCTCAATTTTAGAGTGCGAGGCTCCTCAATCTAGAATGCATAGTGGCTCTAGCTAGAACTCTCCTTCTGGTTCCCCTTGTAGCACAAACCAATCAGTCACATTATTAGAATCTTGTACATATACTTTAAGTAAAGAAACATGGAAAACATCATGGAATTTTTCTGATGGGGGTAAGGCCAACCTATAGGCCACTAGTCCAATTCTTTCAAGTATCTAAAAAGACCCACAAAACCATGGTGCCAACTTTGCACATGACCCAGTCTTCAAAGAATATTTATTGGGTCTGACTCTCGAGTAAACATGTTCCCCAACTTGGAACACCTTATGCACCTTATGGTGATCTGCATAAGGCTTTATGCATGCCTTGTTCCACCTTTAAATTATGCCTAATGACCTACATTTTTTGCTCCATTTCTTTTATCATATCAGGACCAATAAGGACCCTATTCACTGCCTCACTCCAGCTTATAGGAGTATTGTAACTCTTTCAATATAGTGCCTCGAATGGGATCATCTTTGTAGATTATTGGTACCCATTGTTTTTATGTAATCTCTACAAGTTTAAGGTACTCTTCCCACTTCATTGTATAGTGCATTCCATACATCCTCAACAGGTTTGTTCATTAAACTCACGAAAGTGGTAGGGGCATTAGTAATCCCAAGGAGCACCACCACAAACTCGTAATGCCTATATATAGTCTAAAATGTAGTTTTATGCGTATATTATTCTTTGATGAGTACTTGATGATACCCTAACCTCAAATCAATCTTGTAGAAGACCACTGCTCCTCTCATTTGGTCAAAAAAATCATCAATCCACGAAAACAGATACATGTTCTTGATGGTCACTTTATTGAACTTAATGTAATTTATGAATAATTTGAGTGTTCCATCATTTATATTCACAAACAGAACTGGTGCTCCCCATGGAGACATGCTTGGCCTTATATAGCCTTTATCCAACTTTTCCTTAAGTTGTAATTTGAGCTCAACCAGTTCAGGTTTAGTTGTCTTGTAAGGTATCTTGGATGTTGGTGTTGCTCTAGGCATTAACTCAATCGAAAAATCTATCTATCAGTGAGGAGGTAATCCCAGAAATTTTGTTGGAAATACATCTACATACTATTGTAATATAGGATATCACTTCCGTAATTCACTTTCCTCTTCTTCGTCATTGTTATTGGCTTTTTCATTGTTGGAAATGTGC
Source organism: Pinus tabuliformis (assembly GCA_031772625.1). NCBI lineage: Eukaryota > Viridiplantae > Streptophyta > Pinopsida > Pinales > Pinaceae > Pinus > Pinus tabuliformis. The sequence continues at coordinate 1,745,193,919 of CM062819.1, read as the reverse complement.
ATAGAAAATAAATGGTGACATTTCCTAGTGCTTCTCTTGGCTTCCATGGTAGTGATCAACCTCACTAAAGTAGCCTTTTACTTTCCCTATAAAATTCTCTTTTCTCCATGATCATTTAAGCATTTGATTTCCTTTTCATACCAGTCGACATTTTTCTTGTGTGTATATACCCAATCCATGCCCAACAACATTCTATATGCACCCAATGGAAGAAAATTTAAATATGCTATTGTTGGCATGTCATAAATATCAAATGCCCATGATTTCATGCATTTTCTCATTTTTCTCTCTATCCCAGTTGCTAACTGGACCAACCATTCTCTATATGTGATTCCTTAGCTAACTTACATCTTACCATAAACTTGGGATTGATCTAGTTGTAGTTAGAACCAAGGTCAATTAAAATCAAAATAATTTATTTTCTCAACTTACCTTCCATCTTGATTATGGATGCTTGGTGATCTTCCTGTCAATTTTCCACAATTTCATATATCATGGCCATGCTATGTGCCACATATCCCATTTTTCGAGCCTCTTTAGCACTATAAATTTTTGTACCTACACTTTTCTTATGTGGGAAATATCTTTTTCGGTGGTTTTCTTCACATGTCTAGCATCATAATGGTTCTTTAGCCTCAACCACGCGCTTCTCTCTCACATGCTGGTTGGCATGGCCTTTATCAGTTGAAACAAATTGTTATTGTGGTAAACTTACATTAATTGTTCCCACACCTTCTTCCTTTCTATGGTTTTCTTGGGCCATTTATTTCGATCCTTATCGCCGCTCTCTACATTATAATCACCTTTGCAGTATGGCCTTTGTTTGGACTACTCATATTAGTGCTTCAAATTTTTAATGGAATCATTTGATATTTGATGCTCATGCATCCCAATTCAATCTATATATGATAGAGGAAACCAACTAATGAATATTTGTACTCTTTCATTCTCATGCTTCAGATATGGTACATATCTCAACAGTTCTAGAAACTTGGTGGTGTATTCTTCATTGGTCATTTGTCCCAGCGTGAGCTCATAAAATTATTTTTCCTTACTATCATAATAGTTTGATGATAGATATTTATCCTTGAAGATTCCTTCAAATTCATTCTAGGTTAATGTTGTGGGGAAAAGTATCCGACTCGGAATGACCCTATCCCTACTCTAAGGGTGATAGTTCCTTAGCAACAACTGAAAGTAAAGCTTTGATATTTTTCCTTTATGAAAGTACAGAGAAGGAAGAAAAGATTGACCAACCGATGTCTTTCGCTTTTGTCGATCCTGTCTTCTCTCTTTGCCTCTTGTTCCCAGCTCCTTGCTCCCTTTGCCGGCCCAGCTACACAGAGATCCTGCAAAAACAAGAGAGGGAAACTACAAGAAACATGTACTCATAACTGATGCATGGATTAGAATGAATCAAATATACAGATAAAAACAATACATCATTGCAATACAAGTATATAGGAGAACATCAAAGCTTTATTGATAGAAGAAAAAGGTTCTGAGAAGGTTACAACCATAAATGGCTCCAATCCAGCAGCACCTCCCCAGCAGCAAGAAATCTCCTCTTCTCCTCTATAAAAGCAATCACCCAATAGCTCTAACTGTAAACCAACAGCACTTCCTTGCTTTGCACAAAATTCCAGCCTCCTGAGCTCATAGGAGAGAGCTCAATATATAGATGAATTGAGAAAGGATGAGTCAGCTTGCAACTGATGTGTAGCTGCCTTGTGTCCTCTCTCTCTTCAGTTAATCTTTAGTTGATCTTCAGTTCTTGAGTCCACTTGGTGAACCTTGCTTCCACTTGGAGAAACAAAGCCTCTGACTCATCACAAGGCGAAATACCTGATCCAAGTGTCATTTTTGGAAGATTCCAAAGCAATGACTCACTGTGCCACATGTCCAAACTCGCCCAACGCAGGTGGGCTTTGTTCTGCCTGCTTTGCAACGCAGGTACACCATGGAGCAGTTGTGTTTCAGCGCAGAAGCCTAGTGGAGCACCTGCTTTGATTTCAGGATTGCTTGTTTTTGAGTGTTTTCAGGTGGAGAACTGATCTGAGAGCTATTGGTTTGCTGACCTTGTTCCTCTAGGGGTAGGAACATCATGTTTAGGGAACTTTGGATCCCTTGGATTATTGACAATTCATGCTTGTTGCTGTAAGGCACAAAATTGTCTATAACAGATGCCCCCTAAAGTATGAGGTCGTTTATCGGGTGAAATGCTTTATTGAGAGGATCCGAAGTTCATTCAATCTGCTGAGAAGTGTCCTGTAATAAGATACAATACAATACATTATTTTTCATACATTTTTCATGATCTAGCTGAGGCGGGCATTCCCATGCTCAGCTTTATAAATACATTTTGGTACATAGAACAGACGATCGTCTGATGCTAGACTGATAATTCTCTACCGAATTTATCATCCTTTGAAAAGGATGATCATCTGTTGCAATGATGTACATATCAAATGTCTTTATGTCCTGAATATATATCGCAGCCCGGATGGATGAAACTAGATCCGGGGTCTTCAGTCTCTTCCGATCTTCACTCGATGTACAAGTCGATCCATGTGAGAATTTCTTGAAGTCGAACATGGAAAGACATCGCTTGATTACCGGTCAATGATGTAAACCGTTAACAAGTGCGAGAGGAATCACCGATAAGGATGATGACCCTCAAGGTACGGCAGTACAATCTACATGGTGGGAATAAAGGACTTGGCGTCGACCACCATGCAAAATCTTCTGGTCGAAGGTCATTGATGTATACCTGTCGCCGGAAGTGAGAAACTTGCCATTGAGGCATGCAAGCTTCAAAGTACTGAGGGGGGTGTTCCTAGATCAACTCCTTGGATAATGAGCTGATGTCGACAAGGAGTGATCCGTCAAAGGAGGGCCTTAATGAATCCCACATCAGTGACACGGAACGGAGCTAGTGATTATGATGAGGTGAAAACAAACTGTGATGTATGATTCAGGGTGGCGGTCATGAAGTGGATGAAGGATAATGTATGGCAGTGGGTGGAACACGGTTGACTCTTTACAGAACCACATCTCTTGAACATATAACGACACTGATGTGATGGATTGGTAGCATTACCCCAATTGTGGATGGTATGGCGAGGACCATGATTCTGCGACCGGTGAATGAAACAACCCAACCCGAAGTGCTACGGAGGACAAAGTGTCATGTTCAAGAGCGACTTGCTACCATTAATGCTGTGAGGTTCTCCCAATTTTTCCCTAGTCATTGCTGACCAGTACCTCTTTATTTTTGTCAAGCTTGAGGAGGATAACATATGCTTGTTCTATAACCTGCCCTTCGGGCAAGCCCATCGCTATGTTTTAACGAGCCTAGCGATAGGGAAACTCGTTCTCGTCTAAAGACAAGTTTGTCGCTATTTAATCATTTTAACGAGTCTAACGACAAGGAAAACTCGGTCCTTTTCATTTTTAGAGAGTCTGAAAAGGTACGAAAAGTTAACTCCAAAATTCCTTTTTCGTCATCTAATCCCTTAAGTCCGAAAAAGTTTAAAACAATACAGAAGGGATGAATTTTCGGTTGCTTTAACGAGCCGAACAAAAACAAGCGCTCGATCTTTTTGTGCAATAATCCCTCAGGTCCAAAAAGATTAAAATCTAGAGGAGGGATAGCTTTCCGGTCACTTTAACGAGCTGGAAGGCCAAAACTCGGCAAACTTTTCATATTTTACGAGTCAGTGAAAAGAGCTCAAAGAAGACTCGTCTTTTGAGGAACGAGTGATGAACAGGGATAGCAGCAGATTCCAGGTACAGGTTGGAATTCTTCAATCACGGCAGTGTCACAAGGATGGCTAAGTGAAATCACTCTTCGCAGCTGTTCCTCAAAATGGGTAAACAAACATATGGAGGTGAACGATTGGCCAAATGAACAGATGGAGGTGATGGCATATAAACACGACCAAGGGCTTTTAATATGGCTTTCAAAGGTTACATTTCTCGAGGTTGTTTACCGGTTCATTTTTCTGGATGAGCTTGAACTGCTAGGGAAAGATTGCTCACAATTTACGTTTATTTTTTAACGAGCATGAACTTCTGCACAAAAAATGCTCGATGATTGCTTTTATCTTTTAACGAGCATGAACATTGCTAAAACTGCTCGATCTTTTGCATGCCCCCAGCATCATAATAACGCATGTCAAAGGAGGGTGCCCCCCAAGCTTCATTGCATTCAACTTGGTGGTTGGAATGAAGGTTTACCTTTGAATTTTGAAAAGGGGATTTGTTTCATTTTTTAATGAGGTTGACATAGTAAAAGAACTATCCTCGTGACTCCTTGTTTCATTTTTTTAACGAGGTTGACACGAGATAAGAACCGTCCTCGGAGCCTACTGTATTTACAGTATTTCCATTAGGGCGATGATCCATGCTGACAAAATGTTCAGGAATCTTCCGAATCCATTAGATATAGAAGATTTCATATTGTAGGTTTCCACTGTGGCCACTTCCGCCAGATTTCTTGCAGGCGGTAGGGCAAAAGTACCCATTAAGGCAGGGTCTTTTAGGAGACCTACTCCAATATTTTGAAGCGAATGATCGCTTCCATGGATCATTGGAATGCTTCCCATAACTTGTGAACTGTCGGGGAGGAAAGTTTGTTGGTCGACGACTGTAATCCCTCCTTGAAAGGGAAATGCAATCTTCCTGAAGTAGGTCGACACGACTGCGGCCATGGCATATATCCAGGGCCTTCCTAGTAGGATTTTGTAATCGAGGTTTCCATCAATTACTTCAACATCGACTTCTACTGTTTTGCCCCCCAGTTCAACTTGCAAGTTACTTATAATCCCGTAGGGAGTGTATGATCGTCCATCAAATGCTTTTAAGGTCGTTGACGATTTCGACAAGGGTGGTGAGCCTAAATTTTTCCAGCAACTCATCGACATAAGACATGTAGATGCCCCCTCATCAATAATTGTTCGATGAACAGTTTTGTTGAGGGCTTTCGCTTGAATAAGGAAAGCTAGTTGAGCTGGTAACTTAGGGTCATATCCTTTATGATCAAAGGCCACAAGATTGGAATCCATTGGGCCAATCCCACCTATTGCTGATAATAAAGTTTTCTCTTGGGAGGGGCAATTTTGCGGTACCTCAAGTGTTGACATAGCGGACGGCGATTGGGCCAGGTCCTCTATTATATTATAATTCTGTGCTATTTTGGCACGAGGATTAAATGTCGATTTGTGTACTACTCCCTTTGGCAACTTTATCATTGGTTCAGGAATGATGGGTGGCACAACTTTGGTCAAAGCTGTCGTCGAACTACTAGGTTGTTCATTAGCCTTGTTATTCGACAGCCATGGATTCCCGTAATCTTTATTCCTTGTCAAAGCATTATTCTGCTGCTTTGAGGTAGACAACATAAGCACTTGGGATCGGGAAGCATTTTGATTAGCAACCAGATTTTGACCAGGATTAGGAAACGGATCAGTCAACACAGCTGAGGTTTTCGGACTCTTAAAGAATCTTTTAAACTCAGCTTTGCATGGACAATCTGCTGTCCAATGATCCTCATCGCATATATGACACCCCGAAGGGGGTTTCCCTTTTCTCCCTTTCTTTTTCTTCTTGTCTCCTGGTTGCTTCAGTTGTTTGCCCTTGTCCTCCGACACGACACTTACTTCCGAGGCAAGAAGTTCTTCATTTGCATTTTGATTCGAAGTCTTACGGGTTTTCTTAGACGAATCCCGTGTTGACTTTGCATTTGCAGTGCCAATCACACCATCGCCGGCATGAGAGTCACTATTTGATCCAGGAGGGGGAGGAATTGAAAATTCCGGTCTAGGGGCGTCAGGTATCTTGTCATAGAGTGTGCCAGACTGAGTATATACTAAGTCTAAATACTGGGCACGAGCAATAACTTGCTCCTCTGTTACGATGCCTCCCTTGGCCACATCTTCTGTTATAGCAGGAAGAAGCGACTTTATAAACCACTCAGCTAAAAGCTGATCTGGAACATAAGTCTTTACCATTCTGTGACGACGATGCCACTCATGTATATGATCTGATATATGTGTGGCCATTGTCTGCTTGAAATTGGTTAAGATCTCGGTTCCAGTTTCGTACCTTATAGGTAACTGAAAGTGTGTTAAGAAAGTCGTGGCTAGGGAACTAAAATTGTCGAAAGAGGCTCTAGGTAATTCAATATACCATTTAGCCGCCGGACCAGTCAATGTCCTCTGGAAAAGGCGAAGCCTTATCGAATCATCATTCAAGGTATTCGACGAACACCGCAGATGGAAAGTCATCACATGATTCGACGGGTCTTTGCCAGGATTTCCATTGAATTTAGGAATGTCCGAAGGAAGTTTGTGAGGAATCGCTGGCCACCAATGGGCATAGGCGATTGGATCATTCGTCAATCGATGTAAATCTGGTAATTCTAGAGTCGCCACGAATGGCAACTGTTGATTTAGGTTTGGCGAGGCGTACCCAGGATACGATGGAATCGCCTGAGCAGTAGGCCTTTGCATACCAGCATAATGCAACTGATGTTGATAGGATTGATATGGCTGGTGGGCTTGGCCACTGTAAAGTGGTTGATTTAACCCGTTCTGAATATAGGGTTGCCCACTATTTGCAAAGATCTGTCGCTCAGATCCCTGGTACACCTGTTGAAACTGAGGTTGTTGGTATTGCATCATCCATGGCTGCGAATCCATGTTTTGTTGTGCGATACTAACCGACGGACCAAGATGCGGGGTTATGGTTCCCGTTTGTATCTGTGTCGTCCCGGCAGTTGGCGATTGTGGTTGTGTTGCAGGGTCAAGGGGCTGTTGCATTACAACTTGGGGTTGACATACAACAGGCATCGATTGAACTTGCGACACGGTTACAATTGCTGGCGTCGTCGGGATGCTAGACATAGGTACACATTGTTGCATGGAATATACAACTCTCGGTTGTTGGGGCAACATAGGCACCCAACCACTCGTCGTAACTTCAGTCAAACCTGAATGCGGTTGAAAACTGCCGTATGGGTATCCTCCCGGAGGGGGAAGTGAAAGGGCATATTGCCCCCCATACGGTAACAATCTGGAGCTCAAGGGTATAGATTGCCTTTGAGGACTGGATGGTCCAAACTGATTTCCAAAGGGATCAATTTGTCTAGTTTCAACATAAGAATTACCGGGTATTATACCGGAAGAACAAACTGGAACAGACCAAGTTGTCATAATAGTCCCTGGGTGGACTCCTTCTAGATGTTGAGAGCTAGTCGGGACAGCTGGTATGCCGGCAAACATCGTCGGAGTGACAGCAGGAGCTTCTGCTGTCGCTGTGTCATTTGGCACAGTCCTAGATGTCGACGGTTGCTTAGACATTTTAAGTCTATCCAATAAACTGCCTAACGATTCTACAGGAACTTCCACTGGCGATGGACAAACTTCTGATGCAGAAGGAAAAAAAGTGATGCCTACTCCAAAATGAGTTGGAGTATTTGCTTGCTGGTCCTCTACGATTTCCTCTATTGCAATCAGACCAAGAGGAAGAGGAAGACCGTCAGGTCCGTAAAAGATTTCTGGTGCCGAAGAAGGGGTTGCTTCGACAGCGACAGTTGTTTGAGCAACAAGACTCTGTGGACCGGTTTCAGATGGAACTGTTTCAGTTATGCAAGTACTTGTTCTCAGACTAGGATCAGTACAACTGTCCCTCTGTCGCTGTTGAACTTCTTCAATAGAGGCAGGGATTCCAGAAATATTAGGAGTGACCAGAATCTCAGATGTAGTTGGAACTGTTGTTCTAACTTTAATGGGAGATTTTGACCCGGTCAAACGAGTTTGCTTCGTCCGTACTACTCTCGATTCCGGAGACAAAGACGGTTGACTCGCGAGTCTCCTCGAACGACGGAGTTCTAATTGACTTTCCTCCACGGTTGCGGATTACTCGATCAACTAAAATACAAAAAGGGGAATTATGTTTCCGTATTGAATGAATTTTATTAGACGCTTTTAGACACAACTTTGCTTTTTCATGTTTTAAGAGTCGAGAAAAAGCTAAAGATGACTCTAGTCGCCTTCGATGTATTAACGAGCCTGAAGTGACAAATGCTCGGTTGGACTTTTTCAGTTATAGAGTTTGAAAAAGGCCAAAAGAAACTGCTCTGGAGATCTAGGCAGAGGGTGTGCCAAACCTTTCGCGAAACCACAGAATACGTTTTACGGTACGGGTGGTCGATCTTCGTGAATGCTGTGTTCACTGCATCGCGATCAGTAGGGCGGCCGACACGGCTTCCTAAGGATAAAGGATAAATTCCTATAGGGGTCTCCCAATATACGCGACGGTACGCGGGAGCACAAGTCCGTATTAGTGCTATCGTCCCTCAGGAGGAATCACCCACCTTCGTAGAGATCGACAGTCACTACATTTAACGACGCCGGAACACGTCTCTACCTAGACCTCTATTGTGAGCGTTATGTTACAAAGCGTTTTTAGATTCATTCAATATATTTTAAGTTGATCTTGTTTAGCAGTTTGTCTTTCAGGATCACCACGAGATGTATTGGTACAAATTCCTAAATGCAGCTAAAATGATAAGCAAGCTTTACAATCTTTTTAGCTTTGAAAATCCTAACTACTGAGGGGAGAGAAAAACATTATCTTTCCACACAGAGCACAAAGCACAAACTAATGCACTTTCCCCTAGATCAATCACGCAAACTTATCAAAAAATGCAAATGCAAGATGCATGTATTTCTTTTCTTTTCCTTTAATGTTGATGTAGACAAAAGGAAACTGTCGTATAATTTTCGAATTCAATTTGAAGCGTAAACAAACAAGTTTTGTCTAAAATCAAAAGACGCCTTACAGGTACTTGTTTCGACACTAAAAATGTATGAATTCAAACCATAAAATGAAAAACAAACAAACTCAAACAGCCATGAACAGTAATAAAACTAGCTCTTAAGATCTCGACGACACTTTTACAGTTCAAGATCTAAGAGGCCACAGCTATACTGGTTTGCTTTTCACAATGGGAAACTGTAACTGAAACAAGAAATACTGAAAGAACAATCACAGTTTCATCACACAACTGAGGCGGAATAATGTCAAGGAAAGTTGGTTTACAGCAAGTACAAATGACAAGCAATCAGCAGCAAAACAACAGTGAAAACAGGGCCAAGACTCAGTAGGAAACCTCAGCAAGACACTGGCTAACTGGTCCAGCGCAGGCTCTGGTCTGTCAAACTGACTTTCAGCGCAGTTCCCGAAGGGAGTACCTGCGCTGAAATGCAGACTGCCTTAGGGCAGCCTGCACTGAGACACGAGAGTTGCGTTTACAAGGGTTTCCGGGTCATAAAAAGCTCAAAAATTCACTGTTTTTGCTGAAATAAAAAGCTATAGGTCAAGTACAAGCTAAGGGATGATCAAGAGGATGAAAAGCTATCACAAAGAGCACAAGAGTCCTTGTGGATCAGCTCTTCAAATCATAAAATTGCTCAGAAACTGAGCCAGAGCAGCTGCCCTCTACTTTGCAATTGAAGGACTCAATTGCAGTTCGATTTGGTGCTCTCCTTGTTTATGAGATGAATAGCAAGAAACACAATAAACCAACAAGATACTAGGTCCCCAGTGGAGTCGCCAGTTTGTTGTGGGGAAAAGTATCCGACTCGGAATGACCCTATCCCTACTCTAAGGGTGATAGTTCCTTAGCAACAACTGAAAGTAAAGCTTTGATATTTTTCCTTTATGAAAGTACAGAGAAGGAAGAAAAGATTGACCAACCGATGTCTTTCGCTTTTGTCGATCCTGTCTTCTCTCTTTGCCTCTTGTTCCCAGCTCCTTGCTCCCTTTGCCGGCCCAGCTACACAAAGATCCTGCAAAAACAAGAGAGGGAAACTACAAGAAACATGTACTCATAACTGATGCATGGATTAGAATGAATCAAATATACAGATAAAAACAATACATCATTGCAATACAAGTATATAGGAGAACATCAAAGCTTTATTGATAGAAGAAAAAGGTTCTGAGAAGGTTACAACCATAAATGGCTCCAATCCAGCAGCACCTCCCCAGCAGCAAGAAATCTCCTCTTCTCCTCTATAAAAGAAATCACCCAATAGCTCTAACTGTAAACCAACAGCACTTCCTTGCTTTGCACAAAATTCCAGCCTCCTGAGCTCATAGGAGAGAGCTCAATATATAGATGAATTGAGAAAGGATGAGTCAGCTTGCAACTGATGTGTAGCTGCCTTGTGTCCTCTCTCTCTTCAGTTAATCTTTAGTTGATCTTCAGTTCTTGAGTCCACTTGGTGAACCTTGCTTCCACTTGGAGAAACAAATCCTCTGACTCATCACAAGGCGAAATACCTGATCCAAGTGTCATTTTTGGAAGATTCCAAAGCAATGACTCACTGTGCCACATGTCCAAACTCGCCCAACGCAGGTGGGCTTTGTTCTGCCTGCTTTGCAACGCAGGTACACCATGGAGCAGTTGTGTTTCAGCGCAGAAGCCTAGTGGAGCACCTGCTTTGATTTCAGGATTGCTTGTTTTTGAGTGTTTTCAGGTGGAGAACTGATCTGAGAGCTGTTGGTTTGCTGACCTTGTTCCTCTAGGGGTAGGAACATCATGTTTAGGGAACTTTGGATCCCTTGGATTATTGACAATTCATGCTTGTTGCTGTAAGGCACAAAATTGTCTATAATAGTTAACCCCTCTTTAGTTATTTTAGTGACTTTCTTAAAATATTCCCAACATATGTCTACTTTTCCTTTCATATTGTAGGTGTCTACCTTGGATTTCATGTTTTTGGAATAATTATGAATTTTGAAGAACTTTTTGGTTCCAAGAAACAAAGCTTCATATTTATTTATCTCTCCATCAAATGTGGGCGGTTTGGCCTTCTTTAATTCCTCTTGGATATAGTCCCTTTCTCTCTTTCTTTGATGATGATGATGATGATGATCATGATGATGCCTCCTGGTAGTAGAAATAGAAGGTCTATCAAAATGATGTCCATGAGTGCTAGTTATTCTCTTTCGGGTAATCAATGGTGTTGTAATGAATTTTACATGAAAGGAGCTATTTCTCCATGCCCCTCTATCCAAAAAGGATCAGAAAACAACAAAAGGGAAAATGTCTAATGGATATATAGATCAATCCCAACCCAATGCTCACACATGTAACATACAATCAATTCTATATGCTGTAAAGAAAAAACATGCACTTAGCCTCCTCGGAGGTCGGTGAAGGGTTTTTAGTTTGTTGGAGAATCCCAACACTCCACTCAAATGATATTATTCATCCACACCTGATCTCAACACCTGCTCACAACCACAAACACTCGGGGATGACATTTGATCTTCCTCGGAAGATCGTCAGCTAAAAACATCATAGAATCAATCGATGTAACTACTACAAACATGTAAATATAGGGAAGGAGCATAAATTTATATTAATCCAAAATCAAGATACAAATATACTTTCCCTAGGTCACCTCTCCAAAATCCAGTAGAGTCTTCCCACTACAATAGGAAAATATCCATGAAAAAAAGACTCTTACAACATCAGCCTCACAAACTTTGTCTCTCTCAGCAAAAATTTGATGCTAAAGCATAAAATCATGATCCCAAAGAATCTAACCAGCCTCACCCTCTCAAGTGGTCTAGTATAAATAGGATGAAGAGATACCCTATGAGGATGAATATGGATTCTCAAGACGAAAATAAGTTATGGAAGCTTCTCAATGATAATCCCTCGTCATCTTGAATATGTGACGAGTCGAACTGGTCTCCTAGGAACCACGAGACTCTAAAAAGATTCCCTAGTCATAGGCACATAACAGGGAGAAATAGACTACAGTCACTGTCATAAGGCAAGATGCCAACAACTGAAAGGGTCTAGTCATTCTGATAAGCCATTATCCATGTGACTTGGTGTCATGACTAGAAAAAAGAGGTATGAGGCCCAGAAAAATGTCAATCAACATGATGTCTGAGAGGCACTAACCCTAGGGAGAAAAATAAGTTGATAATATGTGCATCCCCTCTCATAGTGTATTCACTTTCCATTTTGTGTCTCTTCTTAGACCTGCTACCTTATGCCCTGATTCTTCTCTCTTCTGATCCTAAAGGGGTCTGTCTATCTCTATGACTATTCCCCGACTCATATTACCTCTATCTTTGCAAGTCAGACATGATTTGTAGTATAATTGCATTCACCTTAGCTTGTCTTTCTTGAGCCCTCACCAACCTTTCATTATCTTCCTCACAGCTCCTAATATCATCCCTTAGGTTCCGTAAGGTATCAACCTAGTCAAGAGAGTTTTTCCCTCCCCCTTAACCCATTGATATTTTTTCTTCAATTGTATTTGCTCTTCATATCCATGTTGTGACCCGTCAGAACTGTACTAAACCATGTTTCTTATCATTCCTTAATGCTCATTTTCCCTTGCTTCTTCTCACATGTTGTCACACAAAATGTTAGTTACATCATAATATAAATAGATTACAAAATCGTGCTCTTGATCTTGCTTTTGTAGTGCTATTATGGTAAGCTAGCTGTGAAAAAAAAAATGTTATCACCTAAATATCAATTAAAAATCAAGTTATGAGCATCACCGCATATGCCTACATAGACAACAAAGTATATTTTTCCATACAGTGGTTAGTCCCATACTAGATCAAATCACAAAGTAATCATATCATCCATGCATGAAATTAATAAATTGAGGCCTAATTTTTTTCTTTTCTTCCTTTTTTTTATTTTTTTGTAAGCTTGGTAAGTTCTCTTCATTCATTTATTTTCAAAAGCACGTTACATACAAGAAAGACATTCAGTGGCCTCAACCTACCCATAGGGAAACCAAGTATGTTGGCCACTGAAACTCATTATAAGCCATTTAAAATATCAATAACTTCAGTCTGTTAAACCAGGACTTATAGGTCTAAATGTCTAAAACCCAATGTTCATATAATAGTTTTAATATATGATACTATCTGACATATACATAAAAAAGTTCGACAAAAAAATAGTGATAACATAACTAAAAACCAATCATCATTAGAGGACTCCATAGGGGCAGGATCCTTAGCACTAGATCTAGGTAATTCTAATTGGGGGATGCATGGAATGTGCTTTTCGATATGGCCAAGGTGAACACTCTGCTGCTTCAATTCCTTCTAGATTTCCTTAACACCTAGGTCGGTTTTACCAAATTCAACTGACGATGACATGATGGCATTAGCCATGAGGTTCTTCATAAGCCAATAGAGGTGCACTATTTTTTTGTATTGTGTGGTGCGCCCATGAGTATGACCAGGATCTGGAGTAAGAACTCGCCAATCCTCCACCTGCACTTCAACTTCTTCTCATTGATTGAGATCAACTTCCCATGATGATATCAATTGTTTCACCTCAATTGGAGCTCCAATATTATAGGCCTGAACCGCTTCCTATATAATCTAAGCATCTGACCTGTACCCACTTCACTTCAGTGGTTGAACTGGTGGGGAACCCCTATTAGCATGATTACTAGTATTATGGCCTCTGCCTTGTCCTCCATTACCAGTCGAGCTAGTACCAGGGGAAGGGCGAGCCATCTTGTTTACCTTCAAATTACACAGGCTATAGACATGCCAATAGATAGGGTAGGCCAAGAACCAATACCAGTATTTGGACATGCGCCCACAATGTAAACAAAATTTATAAGGACCTGATGTAGAAATATTAAACAGGAGTAGGAAATGAATTGAATTAGGAAAAATCCTGACAAAAAAGGTGAAAAATCGACCAAGGTGGCCTCCACCACTATTCTATACCATTTTCCATCACCCCATGCTAAAGAATGATGAAATACAAAGATATAAAAAGTGGTTGTTTACAATTCTGATAATATATATCAGCAACTGGCACCCCAAGACAAAAAGCTTTACAGGCCACCACATATACATAGTAAATCAAATACAAAATGTGTACTTTCATTGTTATGTTGAGGATGGTCAAAACATGGGAATATCCTTTACTATCATCTATAATGTCCTTCACTATACAATAATTAAACCAGAATGGAAAATACATGCCGATTCTAAACAATAAAATGCCAAAGAAAACTGACACTAGCATAGAAACATCACACACAACAAAGAATAACACTACAGAAACTTTCCATCTTTATAGACACCCATTTCCATTACCTCCAATGTTCCAATTACATAGCTTGTCATTATCACTGCAGTGGAGAGTATTTCTAACATTCCACAGTCCCGGAGGAAAGGGAAAAGAGAAGAAAACATACTCAGCTACAAACGCCAACAACTAGGAGGGCTTGGACCTATTTTGAATGCAACTTCGCCAACCCGGTTAAACCAACATGAATGAGAGAGTCGAACGTCTGCCATTTTTACTTAGGACCCAACTTCGGGATATGAAAAATGCATATAGAAGGAGATCTTCTTGTTCCACTTATAATTTATGAGTTTTGCAGCTCGTGATTTCAACATTTAAGATTCCGCCATTTTTTTCCATCCCACTAGCTTGTTCGCACATGCGACACCGGAGATATGGTCACCCTTCTACCTTGTGAAGGGTCATATCAATAATTTCTCAAATACAAAGAAGGATTATGCACTATATCGCACCTTGATCGGGGACCTTGATGGCCATCCTCCTCTAGATATTGTTTTTTGGGTATATCCTGAGACAGGATTTGAGGAAGGGGATCCATCTCCTCCCTATACTGATTGTTCTTCCATTGGTCATTGAGGGCCAAACCCATGTGCAAGAATCCCCAATTGGCCAAAAATTTGGCCGCTTTGTTACCAGTTCTTAGAACATGCGATGGGATAATGTAGTCAAAATAGGGGATTATTTTGCTAATCTTCTGGATCAAGCATGTTTTCCAACAACTCTGACTGAGCTTCTCCCATTTTGTTCCATGACTCAATTTCTTAATAACTTCTATCAATAAGCTAGAATATCCTTCAACCACCAACTTTTGGAACCCTTCCCTTCGTGTAATAAGAAATCCATGTTTTATGGCATTTAACTCAGCCTCATTATTAGTGGAAAATCCAAAATCAACTGCATAAAAGTGAAGAACCTAGCTCTGAGAATCTCTAAATAAACCTCCACAGGCAGCATCTCTCGGATTCCCTTTAGAGGCCCCATCAAAATTTATCTTAAGAAAACCGACAAGGGGAGGAGAGAATTGGGAAGGAGCGGTTCTAGGGGAAACTAGAAGTTTCCAAGATGTCAGAGAGAGAATTTGTGGGGAGAGATTCAGAGTAGAGAAGATTGTGGCTTCATCAGGGGCTACCTACCAATCATCCAACTTCCATTTCTCTACTAGTATAGTCTCCCTTATATTTTCGGTGAATCCTACCTAGATCTCTTCCTGGGAGAGTCTTTGATCCTAGAACATCCGTCTATTTCTTTCTTTCCAAATTTCCCAGAGGAGAAATCCCAAGGCAATACTCCAAGCCCTATTTAAAATTGGGTTGGATAAAATTTTGTTTCTCCACAACTCTATGGATGTTCTGTTGCTGGAAATATCCTGATCCATATGCCCAAAAAGTTGACCAATGTTTCTCCATAATTGGTTTGCGAAGGGACATAGATTTAGAATATGCTTGATATCCTTAAAATTGGATTCACACATGCTGCATAATGAAGGGACTTGTGTTACTCATTTTTGGAGTTGATCCCATGTGAGAATTCTTCTTCACCATACCAACCATAGAAAATATGTTACCTTCGGCTAGAATTTCCCTATCCATATTTTCCTCCATATAGGATTGATGTGATCTAAGGGATCATCTGTAGCTAATATATTAGCTTCCTTAATTGTGAACATCCCTTTGGTTGTGTAACCCCATCAAAGAATATCCAGTCCTTCCAGAGTGGCCAACTTCCTAGATTTAAGCTCTTTTTCCAGAATATCCCATTGATTCGATTATGGAGGGTTATGCCAATATTGTTTTTCTTTCCATTGCCTTCAAGATTAATGCAAAGAGGGCTTCCAAAATTGTTCCACGGTTATGAAATTTTGGTTGTTGGTAAAAATAAATATTTCAGCTAGATTCTGTCGACTGAAGAGTTTCGCTCTCTGCTCCCAGGAATCCTACCAAAAGAGTTCTTTTCTCCCATTCCATATTTCCTAAAAGTGTGGGATCATATAAGATCTTTCTTAATCGATGCTAGATTCCAGATTGAGGATCCTGTCGATGTGTTCATAATTCTTAAAATATTTTTTTCTGAAGAAGGCATCTGCTATTTTCTCGTCCATATTATCTTCCACGGATATGGTCCACCCTAAATACATCTCCACCAAAGTTTCACAGGCATAACTTGATTTAGGGTATAAGGATCTTGGAGCCCTACACCCCTTGCTGCCTTAGGTTTAGTAATGGTGTTCCAAGCTATAAGCACCCACTTCTTAGCTTCTTGAGCTCATCTCCACATAAATTTCTTTAAAATATCAACCATACTAGTACAAGAGGTTTTAGGAGCGGCTAGACCTGAAATTTGATATGTCGGTATAGATTGAAGCACCACCTTTAACAAAACCACCTAACCTGCTAGGTTAAGAGATCTGAGGGAACGTTGATGAAGCCTTAATTTAATATGATCTAAAATGTATTTCTAGCAGGAATTTTAGAGGGAATTAATCACCAGAGGGATACCTAAATATTTGGAAGGTAGGGATACAATACTAAACCCCAGAGTTTGGGCTAGGAAAGACTAGGTAGGCGCTAGAGTGTTGAAGAATAAAATATTAGATTTTTAATTATTGATCACAGTGCCTGATGGTTGCATATAATCATGGAGAATGGCTTTTAATTCTCTAGCTTCTCTGAGGGAGACATGGACAAATAACATTATGTCATCAACAAATTATTGATGGGTTAGAGGAATATCATTTCCTTAGAGATGAATTCCTCTAATAGTACCTGAGTGAATAGCCAATTTGATATATCGACCTAGACCTTCTACTTCTAGAATAAAAAGTAAGGGAGAGAGGTGATATCCTTGGTGAAGACCTCTTGATGGGTTAAAAGTTTGAGATGGAGATCCATTGAGTAAAATCGAGAACATCGGGGAGGAGATCATAGAAGAAACCCATGCTATACATTTAGAGTCAAAACCAAAGGCCTTCAAAAATTTCAGTAAGAAGAGCAAGTTGAGACAGTCATAGGATTTGGAAAGTTCTATCTTAATCAACATTCCCTTGGTTTTGAGATGCTTGATGGAGTGGAAAGCTTCCTCGGTGGTAATGATGACATCAAGAATTTGGTGACCTTGGACAAAACTAGTTTGGTGAGGAGAGATTTAGGAAAGGCAAGAGAGGCTTAAGTATCTTAACCATAACAGTGGAAATGATTTTGTAAATCAAATTACAAATAGAAATCAGATGGAAACCTTGAGGCTCCTTAGATGGGGCAGATTTGGGAATTAAAGCAATAAAATATTAGTTAATAGTTGGTTGTACCTTTTTGGATCTGCAAGATTCACCCACAACTTTCAAGATATCTTGACCCATAAAGGGACAAGTTACCTAAAATAACTTCTTCGTAATTCCACATGGTCCAGGCGCTTTGTTCTTGGCTAGCCCTTTTACTACTTCTTCAACTTCCTCCAACGTGACCACACGCATTAAAGCCATATTTTGATCTATGTTTAAGAAATGACAGATCTTTTGAGTGATTCTCTAATTGGATTTTTATCTCTCCTGACATGGTTTAGAGAGAATATTATGCAAGTGATCTACCAAAAGAGTTTCCATTTCATTATGGCAAACCAAACAGTTTCCATTGGAGTCTTGCAATGAAAATATCCTATTATGCTAGCGGTGTTGGATCATGGCCTTGTGGAAGAAACGTGTGTTTCTTTCCCCTTCTCTGAGCCATTGGATCCAAGATTTTTGTTTCCAGAAGATTTCCTCTTTCTTTCTCCTCTCTTATAACTGAGTCAAAATTCATCCTTCCTCTATTGCTAGGACTCTAGAGCATACTTTAGAAATCATTTTTTGTTGTATGTTTTGCATGAGTTCTTGGAGTTGGTGTTGATCTTTCATGACATGACCAAACTCCATATTATGCCACTTTTTGATCTGCTTCTTGAGTTGTTTCAACTGGAATAGGAAGGTATGCATGCTATTCCATCCTTGCACCTTGTAATATTTCCACCAGATCTCTATCTTTCCAAGAAAGCATGGATCCTGAAGCCAAAAGGATTCAAAGCGAAAAGGCCAGTTTATTGGAGCTAGTTTCAGATCTATCCCAAGCTGTATCAGCTAGAGAAAGACTCACGTGAATTATCTCCATGTTATTTATAGCTTACTGCAATAAAATAAATGATGTCTTGTTTTCGAAATTAACTATGTTTATGCATCAAATTATGTTTTAATTCATATATGAATGTCGTTTTGATGTATGGTAGATCATTTGTTTATATGATATAAAGTCCATTTCGTGAATATGCTTTACTTCTATACTACTATGTGTGTTTGAATTGAATGATTTTCATGTTTGAAGAACATCGGGAGTTGCAAAGGGTCTGAACCCTCCTGGACCTACTCGAATGAAGGAAATCTGGGTACGGTCACTCTTACATAGTTTGATAATATAACTATTTTTCTTGAGCTGTATGAGTATTTCTTGTTGTAGTTTGCTTTTGCTCTGTTGGGGTTCTAACCCAAAGCCCTAGGGTGCTTTCACCCAAAACATAATTGGCGACTCCGTTGGGGATAACAATATTGTTATTCCTATTTTGGGTTGTTCATTATCAATCAAGGCTCAGTCTTTGGTTTTCTTGCTATTATAGCCTTATTTGGTCTACTAGAGTCCCAGACCTTAAGTCTAATCTTTTGGACCAGACTTTGTTTTTTATTTTTTCTTGCAAATATTTGTATACGCTCTTTACTTTGTTTAGAGTAGCGTATACACACTTGTTACTGTAAAGTGAACTCATGTATATGCGATTTTCCTATGTTAGAAGCACATGTGCATGCTTTTGTGTTTGAACAAAGTCGCGTATGAAAATTTTTGCATGCTTTTTCAAATCTTTCAGCCTAGATAGATTTCTTGTCTGGTCTTTTCAGTGTCTGTCTGGTCAATTGTTGTCTAAATAATTTAATTATTCTACAAGATTTCTGTTTCAAAGTTTCTTCCTCATTGAAAATACTTCGCCTAGGTTTTCCCTTTTAGCGAGTTTCTAATTTGTGTTTTGGCACACAAGACTTCGTCCTGAATTTCTTGATTGTTCTGGTCCTCCAAAACACGAGATTGTTTTCAGATTCAGTGTCGAGCCCAGATTACGCATCTACTTGCTTTCATTTCCTTTGTTTTGTGGCCTCATAGCTTTTGTTGCTTTTTGAAAGTCTTTTTGACAAATTTGGAAGTATTTATTTCTTGGCTTCTTGGTTAGTTTGTCAAACTCTTTGCTGCTATTTGGATCATTTTGTACAAGTTGAAGTCTTTTGCCTCAAGTTTTTGTTCATTTTTGAGTTTGTAACTTGCAAAGACTCCTTGTGATCTTTTTTTTTTTTTTGAGTTTTAGTAGCATTTTGGTGATTTCGAAAAGTTGTTTTGGTTGCTTCTTTAAAAAAAAAGATCTCAAAAAACTTTGTTTTTGTTTTTCTTTTGCCAATTTTGGTTTATGGTTTCTTTTTGTTGTTGAAAGCAGACTGCGATGTTTTACAATTTATCCTTCTTTTTTGGAGAGAATTTTGTGTTAAAAATTTGTATCCTCTTCAGTATTTAAGTTGGCTCATTGTTAGTTATAGACAATTGCTTTTTCTTTTTGAGTGGTTTAGGATTTTGCATCTCCATTATATCTTGCACTAGGGTAGTTTGCATTGTTAAAGCATTCATAATCTTTTAGCTTTTGGGTGTGTGAAGTGTGTTTCAAGAAAAGAAAAGAAAGAAGTACTTTGCTTTGTAGAAGTTTCGTAGAACCCATATAGAGATCTCTTTTCATTGAAGAAAAAATGATTGCATTCATGTAGTTAGTTTTTCATTGATTTCTGTTGCGTCATACAAACATCATTGGTTTCACTCCCATCTTTACCCTTGACTTAAAGAACAACCATTAAAATCAAGTGATTAATTAAAATAAACTAGAACTTTTATGTTGTCATCAAAATACACCAACAAGTTTAGGTTTATTAAGGCCTTGGATTAGGCGAGAGGAGAGTTAACTCTCCAAGGCCGCTCAAAATTACAAAACATAGAAGTTTGATTAATGAGCGAAATCCAATAGCATTAGGGAGATTGAGAAAGCTCCATAACTAGGAGTAAAGCACGAGGGAGGGTGAAGATAAGGATGAGAGATACCCCCTCTCTTACTTGTCGGATCTCACCTAACGACTGTTCTACCCGGCTTCTAATACGAGTTGGTGACCATATTTTCGTATCCTAGGGATTACATAGGTGGCTATGGAGGGGAATTTGTGGCACCTGAGTCTGACATTGTATCACATTCAGCGGTACTTTTGGAGGGTACCATTGTGAATCTTGGGTGCTTGCACTGGCAAAGGCTATTGTCTAGAGGTCAGTGTAACTACCTTTGGTACCTTCGCTAGTAGGCCTAGGGTGTAATTACCCTAGTGTATTTTCGGAAGGCCCTTGTTATTAAATTTATTGTATTTTGGTGTCCAGTCCTAATAACCTAGAGAGGAAATACTCGAGAGTTTTTTTATTGTTGATATATTTAGGGACTTTTTAGTGAGTGTTCTTTGCTCCTAGTCGACCTATCTTTATAAATTTTTTAGTCTTTAAGTAGATCTTTTAAATAATTCAAAGTGGTTGATCGACCATCTCAATGGTCTAGGAGACTTCGTGGGCTATCACCTATGAGTCTTGAGCCTTCCCCTAGAAGGCGTAGGAGCGATTTTGCTAGTGGTTTTCAACCAGTGGCAGTAGGCACATCAGAGATTGATCCTCCACTTGGGGTCATTAATTCAAAAGATAGACCTTGCACAAGTAGAGAGTTATAGAGGAAAACACCAATTCTTTCTCGAGTACTTTTTCAGTCGGAAGATAATATCGAAGTTGAAGAGCTTTCAGAGTCAGTTGCGGCTCCGAATTATCCTCTTCCTCCTGATCATCCAAACGTTCTATTGTACATTGGAACCTCAACTCATAGGCCTTCGAGCCTAGGTTTACACCCATCTATTCCTTCGATGACCACTGCTGGAAGCATGACATCTATGACGAGTGTTGAGAGCATGCAGACTCCCATATTTGTACAAGGAGGAGGAACAATTTATATCCCTTCTATTACTCCCAGCATGGCTATATTTGGGTCTACTTCCATTCAGTCAATGAGTGGAAGGTCTCCGACCACTGCATCTAGTTTTGGATTTATCCCTTATGGAATGTCGTCTCATGGGATTCCTTCAGTTCCTTTGAAGATACCATCGACCGCCTCTACATACATGATGAGTTGCTCGGCCTCTTTTCAAGGTTTCCCATTTGGAAGTGGTCATAAACCACATTCCAATACAATAGTAGGGTCAATGCCTTTTTCTTTTAAAAGTCAAGGTAATAACGCATTCCAGAGTTGGACAAACCTTGTAGTTAGGGGATAGGAGCTGGGAATCAAATTTTCGACCAACAAGGGAATGTGCCGTATTCTTCAGTTAATTCATTTTAGAATTTTCCAGCGTTTTCTAATGTATGGAATCCTTATTAGGGGCTATCAGCTCCTTTCAACACTTCGGGGGTAACTTCATTGGTTACGGAGGATTTTTGGCAGGATTTGGTCAAACTCTGAATTTTGCTAGACCATAAGGAGCACATTTGGTTCAGTAGGCTCTACGAGTTACTTCAGGCAACCTGGTGTTTTTCAAAATCCAGGTCATTCTTTTCAGACCTTTGGGAACCCCGCCCACACTAGATGGAATTCCCAAGGTCCGCCACGACTCGTAACCTGGCTTGGCCTCTAGTCCCAACTAAAATTCCCTCGGATATCCCAAAGTTCAAAGGGAGAGTGGTGAAGATCTGGGAGACCACGTAACCACATTTCACTTATGGTGCTCATCCAACTCCCTGATAGATGATTTGATCAAGTTGAGGTTATTTTAGTACACCCTAATCGAAAATGCAGCCAAATGGTATATAGAGTTGCGAGGGGGCACCTATTCTTCTTTTCGTGATTTGGCTAATGTCCTTTTGAACCATTTTCAGTTGCCTATCTGATATGAAGCTGGAACTGAACTTCTGGCTAACTTTCAGTAAGACACCGTAACTCACATTTCAGATCACATCTAGGAATGGAGGAGGAGGAAAAGGATTATCAAAGCTGAAATCCCACTAGAGTTCCTTCTTGAATGGTTTCTCAAATCATTACAACCTAATATCTCAAAGGATGTGCCTCTCTTCTGTGTTTATATGGAAGAGCAGGCCATTTTCAGAGCCCAGCAATTGGAACTGATATATTCTCAGTCTGGGGTTCTTCAAAAAATTTTGCCTTATGCTTCTAGATCTAAGGTTGATTTAGCCAAACCAAAACTAGGTCCCCATGCCGATGGTATAGTCGGATCAATTGATGTTAACATGGTGAACCTATTGAATCAATTACAACAGTTGTCTCTACAAAGTGCTTATTCTACCCATGCAACACCCTCTGTACCTACACCTTCCTAGCCTACCTCTATAAACGTCATCCAGACAACTAAACCCAAAGGAAATCAACAATCCAATGGGAAGAGGATGGGACAAGGTAAGAAGAAGAATGATGAAGGAAAAGGAAATGCAAACAATCCCAGCAATGATGCCAGAGAGGGTAGGAAAGAGTCCAAGAAAAGGTAAAATTTCCATGCAAGTTATGCAATGGAGATCATCTGACTCATCTATGCCCTTCGATGGAAGACACAGAACGCTTGTTAGTACATCAAGGGACCTCTAGCTCCCAATTTGTTCTGACTAACCCTTTTCCCCAATGGCAGAAATTAATTGCTGGCGCGAATTCTAACGCTGGTACCTCCGTAGGGGCAACCAGGAAGGGGAAAATTCGTCAAATGTTTATATGATGAGCTCTCATATTGACATCGCTACGTGATCATGCAATTATGGTGAATCAGAGACATCTAAGGCAAAATCTATTCCTAAAGCCACAAAACCACTTCATATTGAGTGGCCCTCTATTGAGTCTATGCCTCAGATACTGAAAGGCTCCGCAAAGGGCTTGACTATTAACCTTAATGCTAGGGCAGCCCAGAACTACTCGATTGTAGAAGATGTGGTTCAAAGTCCTTGTGATACGTTAGCATTGGAGGTACTCAAGTCATGCCCTGCTTAGAGAAGTTCTTTGCTTTCGGTAATCGACACAGTAGATCGAAAGAATTCTTTAGTGCCCACTTTTGATATGTTGAATGTCAAAAAGAGACTTCCTCACCATATGGATTTCTAGATAAAGTCCATATATTGAAAGACCAATTTTTTTCAGACTATTATGGATGAGGGAGCTTTCACAAGTGTGATGTCTATGTCATGTTGGAAGGCCATTGGATCACCTTCAGTTGTTCCTTCACCGACTCTTTTGACGACATTTGATGGACATTCTCATAGGTTGCACGGGATTATCCCAACCTTTCCTATCTGTGTTGGGGGAAGGTAATGAATATTGAGGTAGAAATTGTCAATGTGAACCTGGATTATAACCTCCTCTTAGGTAGGAATTGGATTTACAAGATGAATGTCATAGCTTCATCATTATTCTACATCCTCTTTTTTCCTCATGAGGGGAGGATTATTAGAGTTGATTAGTTAGATTATTCTCCAGGTGACTCTCACGCAACTTCAGATTCTACCATTCCATTGGTGGAAAATCCCCGTCAACCTATTGAGAATTTAGGAGTTGGGATGTACTCTTCATTAATGGGTATATTTGACCTCCCTGCTCCTATAGCTAGAATTAATGTGATTTCATCCTCTAGGGGACCTTCTCGGAAAGAGTTCTTTCGAACTCATTGTTTTTCGGACCCTTGGCCCTTACCTTCATCTACCACCACATTAGATGGAGGGCAGGTAGGTGGAATGGCATTTCCCATGTCTGCAGTGGAACTCGCTTATCAATCTATCGTTAACTCTGCAGACAACCATCCCACTCCTTTTTCACAAGAGGAGTTAGATGGTGATGTGGCTTCGGCTTGGACCCTCGATTCTACTTCAACTATGGATTACTTGGATATAGTCTTACCATCTGAAGAAGCAATTTTGGAAGCAATGATGGGTGTGGATCAACCATGGGAAAATTTCCATCATTGTTCATATTTTGTCCCTCCATTACATGAAGTTGAATCTAGTTTGTCCAATCTATCTACTAGTGATGTTTGTAAAGTTTCAAACCCTTTGGCTCCAGCACAATTTTCTGCCGAAGGTAACATGTCGGTTATCTCATGAACAATACCTGTAAACATCTCTAGGAATCCTAACGTAATAGAAAATGTCTTCATCGAAGCAAATTGTTCCCCTGAAGAAATTCAAATCTATATTGATCTCTTTAAAGAGTTCCGAGATGTGTTTGCTTGGTCTTATGAGGAAATGCTTGGAAAATATCCATCTATAGTCTAGCATGAGATCAAGACATACGAAAATGCCAAACCTATTCATAAAAAAATTTGACCGGTCAATCCTCAGAAAGAGAAAGCTATTAAAGTTGAAGTTGAAAAGCTACTTAAGGCAGGTTTCATATACCCTGTTCCTCTAACCGAGTGGGTTTCCAACCCAGTCCCAGTAGATAAGAAGCAAGGAACGATCCAAGTATGTATCGACTTTAGGGATTTAAATAAATCCTATCCAAAAGACAATTACCCCATGCCTTTTATTGATCAAATTGTTGATGAATGTGTGGGTAATGAAAATTTTTCGTTCATGGAAAGATTCTCTGGTCACAATCAGATTACTATCCGTTCAGAGGATCAGCACAAGACAACCTTTATTTGTCCTTGGGGCACGTTTGCATATAAGAAGATTCCTTCTGGCCTTAAAAATGTTCGAGCTACTTTTTAGCAGGCCATGTCTTATGCTTTCCATGACATCAAACATGTTATCGAAGCATACTTGGATGACTTAGCTGCTCGTTCTCACAAGAGAATTGATGATCCCTGCCAACTTCGATTAATCTTTGAGAGATGTCGTTTTTATAAAATTCAGATGAATCCAAATAAATGTGTTTTTGTGGTCACATTTGGTCGACTGTTAGGATTCATTCTATCGACTGAAGGGATTCGAGTTGATCCTTTCAAGGTTGAGGCAATAATTCAGTCAACTCTCCCGTCTTCCATTCATCATCTTCAAAATCTCCAAGGAAAGGCAAATTCCTTGAGGAGATTTATAGAAAATTATTCCGAGATTACCAAAGGATTTATGCATTTTCTTGAGAAAGGAGTTCCATTTTTATGGGATGATTTCATGCAATTATCTTTTGATGCTTTGAGAAAAGCATTAACCTCTAATCCATGATTGAGTCCACCAGATTATGGCAGAGATTTCCATTTGTATCTCGCTACAGAAGAATCAACCATTGGTATGGTTTTGGTTCAATAGGATGATGCTCTCAATGAGCATGCAATATACTACTTGAGTTGAGGCTTAGTAGGACTTGAGCTATGCTATTCTCCCATCGAGAAATTGGCCTTAGCAGCTATCCATGCTATCCAACAGCTTCTTCATTACATTCTGCTTTGCAAAATGTTTGACTTAGTGGTTGTCAATCCTTTTTAGTTTGTCCTTAGTAGGAGAGTGATTGGCGGAAATTATAATCGATGGATTGTTATTTTGCAAGAGTTCGATCTCAAATTCTTGTCAGCTAAATCTAAGATGTCAATAGTTTTTGCGGAATTTATTTCAGAGTTGCCTTCTGAGGAAGCTATTGTTCATGAGGAAAATTTTCTCGACGAACATTTATTCCTCATTTCTTCACAAGATCCTTGGTACGGAGATATCATTATATATCTCCAGACTTCAAAGCTTCCACCTGCTTTCTCCGAAAATGAGCATCGAAATTTATGTCACCTTTCCAAAAACTATGTTATTATTGGTGATACATCATATCGCAGAGGGGTTGACTCAATCCTTAGGCATTGTTTAACTTTGGAAGAAGCTGAGTCAATACTTAATGATTGCCACAATGGAGTTTGTGGCGGTCATCTATCAGGGCTTGCAACAGCCCAGAAAATTTTACGAGTAGGCTACTTTTGGCCTTCAATTTTCAAAGAATGTATTGAAGCGGTCAAATGTTGCCATCCTTTTCAAATTTATACTCGGAAAATGTGCATGCATCCAGCTCCATTTTTTCCTGTTATCATTGTCGGTCCATTTACGAAGTGGGGCATTGATTTTACTACTTGTAATCTGCCTTCGGCAGGGAATCACAAGTACATCATTGTGGCCGTAGACTACTTTATGAAGTGGGCTGATGCCATGCCTAGTTTCAAAAATGATAGTGAGACAACAACCTTGTTTTTCTTCAACCAGGTTATTTCAAAATTTATTATCCCAAGAGATATTGTCACTGACCATGGTGGTCACTTCCAAAATCAATTGATGACCGAATTGGCTCTCAAGTTGGGCTTTCGGTAGGAGCATTCATCTCCATATTATCCTCAAGACAATGGGCAGGTTGAAGTCATGAATAAGTCCCTTAAGACCATCCCACAAAGGATAATTGATAAAACTTGATCCAATTGGCACATCATGCTGTACCCAACACTTTGGGCATATTGAACGTCAGTTAAGACTGCTACTGGTTTTACTCATTTTCAACTAGTTTACGGATTGGAATTTATCTTCCCTGTCGAACGTGAAACTCCATCCCTTAAGCTAGCTGTAGAACTTCTTCTAGAGACATATAGTCTCGAAGAACGCCTCGTTCATTTGGAACATATTGATGAACAACGTCGAGATGCAGTGATAATAAATGAAGCCCATAAGAAGAGGATTAAAACTCAATACAATAAAGTTGTCTGTCCTCAGGTCTTTTCTGAAAGCGACCTTGTCTTAGTCTATGACCAAGACAAAGACGCCCTAGGGGAAAGAAAGTTCAAATCTATGTGGTATGGTCCCTTTATAGTCAAGTGTTTTTTGGAAAAAGGGGCTTATGAATTAATTCATTTTGAAGGGAACAAGCTGGAACAACCCAGAAATGGGCTCTACCTTAAGAAGTATTTTGCTTAGGCTTTGGTCGAGCAATTGCTTGTTTGTATATATTGTATCTTTGTACATATCTGTCTGGCATTTTTGTGATATTGATACTTTTTTTCTGCTTTGGAAAGTATTGATGGACGATTTGATATATTTCGAATTCGCCGATGGTGTGAGTAGGTGCACTCAGAATCTTGCTTTCGTGGCTTGAGCGATTTATTATCCATCTCACCAGTTGATGGTGTTGAGCGGAGTTTTTATTGGCCCTCTTTCAAACAACATTTCTGAATATACTGCCGTTATTAGTTTACTATCCGAAGCAATATCTTATGGGATTGATTCATTGGTATTTTATATAGACTCACAACTGGTGGTGTCGTAGTTAAATAACACTTATCGGGTTCATGATCCTTATTTATATCACCAATTTTTGAGAGTGAGAGTGTTGCAACGATCATTTATTTATATAACATATGTTCACATTCCACGATCTGAGAATTGATTAGAAGATGCTATTGCTAATCAACCATTAGATTGGAACATTAATCATTCATTAAATTAAATAAGATAAAAAAAAATCGAATCTGTATATATATCATAAAATCGCCTGTATATAGATGGAGTGTTCAAAAAATAATATACAAAATTGGGACAGGATGCCCTTAGAATTTGGGCTTATGCCCATAATCATGTACAGTCATACATAGATCTATCTATCGAGCCAGCTTAGGATGAGTGGCTTAAAAGTCAACCACAGCGTTGGATACACGCCAAAGTATCTGAACCCAGTCTCGTGGTACCCCTACCACATGGCGCTGCATCTCCTCAGGGAGATCCTCTACAGCTATCATAGGTACCTGGTGAGTTAGTCTCACCAAGTTTCTTTGAACAGCATAAAGGACTCTCTCTGTCTCAGCTACCACCTCTTTGGCCCCTCTCCTGCGATGCCTATGCCTTGGAAATCCATCAGGTCTCACTGGACCCACATCTAGAACATGGTCATTATATTTTGTCAGTATTTTGTCTCATCAAAAATATTCTTTCTAAGTTAATTTCATATTAAAAAACCCAAAAAATCTTTAAAAACTCACAAAAACTAAAAAATTGTTACCTATGTCTCCCCATGCCGCATTTGGTGGTAACACTAAGTCTGGATCTCCTCGGAAATCAATGTCGGCATATGGGTAGTCATTGAGGGTGATGATGTGTTGATCCCACTAGGTGAAAAACACATCATCAAAAGTCGTGCTGGGCACGTCACCGCCCCCGAGGTGCTTCATCAATTCCACCCATCTACCCAATCGTGGATCTCTAGGGCTGTTGATGGACACTGATACTTTGGGATGTAGCCCAAGTACCTTCTCGCAGAATAATGAACACAGGATGGTTCCATATCCAAAATTCTTCATTTTACCCTTCTGTATAGAGGTCAATTGACTCTTCATGTTAGTCAGAAGAGGCGTGCACCAGTCAAATACTGTGGTAAGAAATTCCACTGCCAGGCTCATAGATACTCATGATGCCTGATGCAGGGAAGTTGACCCATTTACCCTTGCAATGGTAAATAGAAAAATCCTCAAGGATAAGATTTCCACATGTTTGATTGGAATTTAACTTCCAATCTTCTCTGGATGTCCAAGACAATATATATGGACATAGTCTTCTATCGAAAGTCTACCTCTCATCTTGCCTGTCGAGTGCACGACCTCCCCTCTTCGGGAGAGACCGGTAATAAAATAGATATCTTCGATCTCAATCCGTAGAGGCATCTGGTCGATCATGAAAGCATCATCCTCTGCACTCCAGTAGTGGATCAAAAGTTCTAGCAAGCACGTATTGGCTTTCATATTTGGCATTTTGAAGAATTTGAGTAAGCCATAGCCTCTCAGAGCATCCAATGCATTTTGGTCATTCATTACCTCATTATCAATAGTGGTATGTTCTCTTTCCCTCCAAGTGATAGTCATCCTGCAAAAAATTGAAGTTTCAACCATTAGTTTATATGTTAAAACTTTAACTTGCATACGTGTGGTTTCCCTTTACACACAGTCATTTGTAGGGCCATCGTATATGCTGATTGTTCACATCCAACCCACGTGTATGCAGAGTTGAATTTTTGGGCATAGTTTCCCACAGTCAAAACTTTGAAAAAAATTCTAAAAACTATCATAAAATATTACAAGTAGGATATGAGGATTACTTGGAGAATTTGGGGTGATTTGAATGGTCCAATTGTTAAAAGGAAAGCTTGCTTAGTTTTTCTCCATAGCTCTTTGCTACAAACAGAAATGAAAACGCTGAGTCCAAAAGTCATTATATAACTTTGAAATTGCAAAATATAAGTCGAGAGTGGGTTGTTTTTATAGGCAATTTTGGAGACTTCTTCAAGATGTTGTTTCGGTCCCATGACCATTGGCCCGTCATGGTAGGTATCATTCTCTCTCTGGCATTTAGGTAAGGGAAAACCATTTTCTACTACATATTGCATACTAGACTCCATTCAACGGTACATTAGCCATAGGGTCAACCCCATCGTATCTTGGTTAGCAAACCATTTTCACTCGCCGATTTTGAAATCATGATGTGATGATAGAGCCATCCTTTACATGGGCATCTTAGTTAGAACCTCGCTGACAATGGTTGCCCATGCTGCTATACTGAGTAGGCTCGGGATTCCTCTTTAGTCCCGCCATGACTGAGGTGTTGAAGACACATTCTCCTTTCTTCCGCTCTAATTTCTGGCTTTATACCCTAGAGGCTCCTTTGTGTTGAGTTGTACTGCTACATTGCATTTTGACTATTTGCACCTTTTGGTCTTGAACCAGATTCACTTGGACTCGTGTTTAAGCCACATATTTGACCATGTCTTCTGAAAAATAAACCATGCAATCACTTAGGTTCTGCAACTTGACGCATCCTTTCACCCATGGAAAGACCATCCCTTTGAGTGTCCTTGACTAGTTTTGCGTCCCTGCATTGAGCATAGGAATGTTCCCCTCCCAGGAACTAGATCATCTGTTTCTCTAACATTCGTTCTTTCCACTGTACTATAGTATTCTTTTATTCTTTTTCCAGCTTAAAGAAAAAGACAAAAAAATATATATATTCCAAAAAGAGTGGGAACGGGATGACATTTCCATATTTTGTTGGTAGCTAGAGTCAGCTGTGTCGCCCTTGAACAAAGCACTCAAAAGAAAGTCTCTCCTCCATTTGGGTGGGATTTAGTTTGACTTAGGAGCGCCTTAACCTTGTTATTGAGTCAGTACTCATCCGATTGGTTATCTCTTCCAATCATATGGAGAGTTTGCTTATGCTTCTTGCATGACAAACTTATATAGAGTTATCTTATGCTACCATATAGTCATCATTGAGTTGTGCTTCTGTTCAAGGGAGGTAAACCTGAGTCAGCCTCTCTGCCGTGTCCCTTGACCTATTTTTCATTCGACCATCCCTGTTTGTCAGTGTCATGTTTGTCATCGCATCAGTTATATTGGTCCTTTGCTCATGCTGATTTGAGAACATCTCCATTGACTTCTTGCTAGCAGGCCTTGTCCTTATCAACTACGACAAATTGCTCTGAGGGAAGATCTAGAGCTACACCTTGGCCCTATTTTCATTATTGATAAGTCACCTTCTTCTCAACATCAATTACTATCATGGGTCTCTGACTAAGTGGTTTCCCTTGTGTTCGACATCAACTTTCATTATCACACATTGGGATTCGTGCAGTGCCTTGGTTTCCATTTGATCCTATTGGTGGATTCCTTGCCTCTGTGTCAACTTTCATTATTGGTTGGTTCAGAGGGTTTCTATCGTGTGCTAGCTACATATTGTGTACGTCGGAAACGTGCTTCAGTTGGGTTACTACATATTTTTCGTCTAATTCCTTCCACATTATTGGCCTACGGGTTACACTCGTGCTAAATTGATGAAGGATGCCTTAATTCCTTCCTTCTAGCGGATCTTTTCCTATCGACTACAAATCATTTGCTATGGGAAAAAGATCTAGATTCCATTTGGTAGTACCTTTGGGTTTGTAGTCATCAATGGCAGATTCCTTCACTATCGACAGTGGGGAACCATAATTGTCTCCTAAATGATAGATTCTTTCAAATGTTTGACTTCAGCTCATTCATCCACACTTGTTAGATTGCAATGGGTACCTTGACTCTCATTATAATTATTAGTGAGTAGTCTCACGTTTGTTAATGGTATACATCAATGGTAGGTAATCAAGTGATTTCTCATGTGGTTGACCTCAGATTATTTATTCCCATTGTGTAGAAATGTACCACGGCGGTCGGTGAAGACCTTAGGTTGCATCAGCATGTTTTGGTTCACTTGTCAGTTGCTCCTGTTGCTGCTAATTGACACCATCCACCTTATATGTTGTAGTTCTTCACAACGACATCTTATATGCTAACATTCGAGTTGTGATGTAGTATCACTTTATTCCATCATATTCATTTGGTACTATTGGGATTAGTTTTTGACATCAGTGATTAGCTTCATCCTTTAGCATCATTTATCATCTTCTTATATGTGATATTCAGACATGTACCTTTTCGATCACGATCAGATGATCCATTATGTACTTTCAGTTCCTTTAGACTAGTTTACATATTGGATCCACTTGTACTTAATATGGGGACATGCTTTACATTCTCTGAGCATGGGTATGCCCGCCTCAGACAATAGTTTCTTTCTGATCTCTTTTGATGGCTTGCCAGGCTGAATTTTGGTGAAGTCCTTCTTAGTCTCGACATGATTCTTTCCATACACTTAATACATTTCGACCATCATGTACCCCTTTTGACCTCATATATTAGGGGGCATCTATTATAACACCATTTACCACTCTTGGTATATGTGTTGCTTTATTTATGGCCTAGGGTAACCCCTCCTTCCAGACTTGGTCCAAATATATAAAAAATAGTGTTTTATTCCTTGTACGCTACTTTTCCCTGAGTTAAAAGCGTGTACACGTGGGTCAGTCAATACCCAACCCATGTGTATGTATTAAAACACTTAAAGAAATTATATTTCCTTAATTATAGGTGGAGTTCACGGGTTTTACCTGTTGATTACCTCCTATTTCTCGAGGCCCAACTGTTTCCCAACTAAAAAACTAACTGGGAGAGGTATAAATAGACCTCTATGGGAAGGGCTTAAGGGGGGGAAGAGATAGAGTTATTATACTGAGATTATCCTTGACTAAGTCTAATGAATCCCTGTGCCTCATGTACTTCCCCAAACTTCAGGAAACCCTTGTTTCCTTAATTATAGATATCCTTCCATTTGCTTGAGATATCATGGTGTTGGTGATGGAAGAACATTGTTGAAGGTTGGGATAGGACAAATCTAGAGGACGATTCTGCTTGGAGCTAGAGAAAGCCTCAGGTGAATTCTCTCCATGTTATTTATAGCTTATTGCAATAAAAGAAATGTTGTCTTATTTCCGAAATTAACTATGTTTATGAATCAAATTATGTTTTAATTCATATATGAACGTCGTTTTGATGTATGATCGATCATTTGTTTATATGATAGAAAGTCAATTTCGTGAATATTCTTTACTTCTATACTGCTATGTATGTTCGAATTGAATGATTTTCAGGTTTGAAGAACATTGGGAGTTGCAGAGGGTGTGAACCCTGTGGGACCTACTCGAACGAAGGAAATTTGGGTACGGTCACTCTTACGTAATTTTATAATAGAAGCATTTTGCCTGAGCTATATGAGTATTTCTTGTTGTAGTTTGCTTATGCTCTATTGGGGTTCTAACCCAATGCCCTAGGGTACTTTCACCCGAAATAGAGAGGCGACTTGGTGTTGACCTCTGCACCTATTGTTCCACATGTACACTCTATTATTGGTAGGGATATCTACTAATTTTAATTCTAAGATCAAATGTCGAAAGGCCTCCATTTCATTATATTTTCTTCTAATCCCTCCTTTTTTCTCTTTAAATGAGGTAATAAGGTTAAAATCCCCCCCGATGATCCATAGTTCATCCTCGAAACTAGTTTTTAGCTTTCCTATATTCTGAAGGAAAGTAGCTTTTTCTCTTGGAATGTGTGGGCCATAGATAACTAAGATTATTTCCCAGTCCTAAGTGCCAATATATCAGAATCTTCCTGAAATAATTTGGGGCATACTAACCTAATAATAAAAAATTATTTTAGATGGGTTCCAAAGAACAACAACTCCCCCTGATTTTACCCAAGCATCTAGGGCTACAACTTCATACACGAGTCTCATTTTTCTTATAATCTCCTCGAGCCACACTTTTGATACCTTAATTTCCTTAAGCATCACGATGCTCAAATTTTCCTGTATTAATATTTCCTTTAAATATCGTTGTTTTCCTCTACTGTTGAGGCCTCATACATTCTAGGAGAGTACTATCATTGGGAAGATTTATTGAGTTGGTGTAAAACCGCTAAAAGTAGTACCACCTGTCCTGAGTTCACTAGAAAATCGCCCACCATCAGAATTGACTCCTGTAGATTCTTTTGTCCCCTTTTTTTGCCTCCTTTTCTTATTCCATTTTGATCTAAATTGTTACCCATTTGGGATCCCAATGAATCAAGTGGATATGGCAGTTTTTGGCTTTGTTTGGCTTGATATTGCTAGAATGTTTCCTAGTATAACTTCTTTTGATCCTCCGGTATGAATCTCTCATCCAGATTTCTCCATTCGTTCAACAACCTTTTCAGAACTTGTTCCTCTCTGCTTAAGTCTTCCTTTGATCCATCGATTTCCATATTGATTTGATCTGCACCAAGATCAGGTCCATCCTTTCTTGAGGGTTCCTCTTACACCTTCCTTTTTGGTTTTGGAGTCGTTTTGGGTAGAACTCTAGCCATTGTTTTGGGATGTTTGGCCTCTTCCTTTGAACTTTCCCCTATCTCCTATAAAATCCCAAATTAGTTTTGATTCTCCTTATTCTTCCATGACTAAGAGGATGTATTTGTCTGAGGAGCCTTTACTGATCGATTTTTATGTTTTACTTCTTGAAAGCCCTAAATATCCTGTTGTGGTTTCCCTGCTTTGGTTGGGGCATTGACTTCACCTGTATCCATTTGGTTCAGGGGGAAAGAATTATACAAGTGGTCATATTCATGGCACCTTTTGCAGCGAAATGGTATATGTTCATAATCCAATGGCTGCTATCAAACCTCGTCCTGGTATTCCAACTCCACAAACTTCGGCAAAGGCTCAGTGATATTCATATAAACACAGATTCAGGAAAATGATGTATATCTCCCTCTTCGTGTTGAGTCTGCAACATTGAAAAATCTGCCAATGGAATTTCCAATCCCTTCCAAGATTTCAGGATCCTAGAAATCAAGAAGTAATGCAAAAAGATGTACTCAAACCACGGCAGCCATAAATTGCTCACGATCTAGGTTATAACATTCTTCCCAGAATCACATGAAGGGACATGCATTGTAGTAGAAGTATGGCCCATTTAAAAAAATAATCTCTTTATCTTCGAGATTGGAAAAAACAATTGTGAAAAAACCCCTGGCTCCCAAATTTAATTCAATATGGCCCTTAGGATTCCAGCTCAACTGAATCCATTTAAGAAGATCTCTTTCTAAAGGCCAAATCCATATACATTCACAGCTCAGGGCATCATCCTTCATAAATTTCCTATAGTTTTCTAGTTTTTTGGCTGGGACCATGAATCTCGACTTCTTGGTTTCCCTAGGAAGGAATTTTCCTCGAAGTCGAGCCTACCATTAAGCTCCCATGACTATTCCTTCATTAGGGTCGGCTCTGAGACGTTTAGATGATGTTGCACCTCTTTTTTCACTTCATTCTCTGACAACTATACTTCAGTAGGAGGGGATATCTCCCCTCCCAATAAGGAATCTCATGCGGCCTATAAGCGTCATAGATGTGAAGGTATAGAGAGCAACAAATTCATATCTAAGACTAACCAGGCTTCAGAAATCTCACAAAACCCTAACATAGCACATTTGCTCCAATACTATTAATTCAGACCTACTTTTAATAGCTAAACATTTTTCTTATTAATTTTCTAAAAGTCAATATGAAAACCATTTTTGTAGGAACCTTATGGTTACTTTTCCATGATAGAGCCCATCCAGTCTAGGTGTTGAACCTAGATGCTTTGATACTACCCTGTAAACACCCCACGTTACCCTTGGTGAAGTTTTCACTTACTAACCCAACTTCCTAGTGTAGTTAGAGATATGGGATAGTAAATATATTTTGTTGACTTAACCTCAAGTTTTTGAAACCCAAAACAAATGTCACCATTGCACTCATCTTGCTAGATGTTTCCGGTGATATGAAAATCTTGCCTAATTTGGTTCCCTGGATCACAAATTATACTCCAAAGTTTTATTAGTTTTAATATGGAATTATCTCTCTTCTACGATGTGGCATCCATGTGGACTCCATTTGATGCCCTCGTGGCCTACCACTATAGGCCATGCATCCCGTCCACGTAATGCATTTTGGTGCCACACACCCTGCCTTACCCTTCTACACATAAACATGGGCATAAATACAATATAATGTATATGCTAACTCATATATATATATATATATATATATATATATATATATATATATATATATATATATATATATATATATATATATATATATATATATATATAGATATAGATATATATATATATACATATATATATATATATATACATATATATATATATATATACATATATATATATATATATATATATATATATATATATATATATATACATATATATATATATATATATATATATATATATATATATATATATATATATATATATATATATATATATATATATATATATATATATGTGGTTCTCCCCTTATGCGCTTGTAGTTTTGCTTAGTGTTCCAAGTCATGATATGATAGCCCATCATTTCTTCATCCATCCGACGGCAGGTGGGACCTCGAACCTCATGCATTAACGTCACAAGTGAAGAACTGTCATTGAAATGTCCACTACTGATCACCCTCATTTCATCCATTAGTCCAAATCATGGCAAGACCTCCCCCCTCCCATGTTCGTGTCACAAGGGAAATCCCCCCATAGGGTTTACATCCGTCAATTCCTTCGACAAATCCCCATCGTTCATCATGCTTAGTCTCCACCCACGGTTTTAGTATGTGGTTGTGTGTGGCCTTGGACTTGGCCCTCAGGACTACGGCTCCCTTAAGGACTTACGTCAACATGAGCCCACATAAACTCGAGTCATGGAGATGTGGTACCCACATGTTGACCACTCATAATTCCTTCCTTAATTAATCTCATTAATGGCCTTCCTCAACATGTCCTTTCTTTATAAGCAGTAATGGAAACAACATGGGTTTGCTCCCATGATGACACCCTAGTTATATAATATCCTTGTAAGATACCACCCTGGAGAAAACTCAATCATGCTAAGCTCCTAATTTTGAGGTTTGAGGTTCTAAGGTCCATGTCACCCTGAACGTAACCCAACTTGTAGGAAACTTGAACTACAAAAGAAGTGTCATAATGGAAAATTCTTGGCAAGAATTTTTAGCACTAAGAATCTTTGTTGTCTCTCTTCTACACAAGCACACCCTGCGAAAACACCTTTAGTCCCACTCCTTCTCGAGATAAAATCCATCTTGGAGAAAAATATCTCAGAGGTTTCTTCCAAGGGTCCCTTTTTGAAATCACCAAGATTGGAAATAAGTGATGAAGACTAGTCTAATAGTTAAAGGAAACTTTTCTCTCTCGGAGGTCAACTGAAGCAGGGTAATTCAAATTTCATGAATAGTTTTAATCACCAAGACATACTTTTAGGAGTGTAGTAGTTGACGAGAATATTTTCTACCTTGAGATAGAAATCTCATAGTTTTTTCTCTCATGAGTTTGGGGAGGTGGTTTAGTACATAAATTCCAATATCTAAGATTAAGAACTGTGGTTATATGAATGGTCATGAGGAGCTAAAGAAAGGGATCTTGTTAAGGAGAAGGGGCTATAATTTAAGATCTGGCCTGCAAATTAGCTCACATTGTGTTAGGGTTGGTATGATTACATATAAATAAAAATGGAATCATCCCCAAAGCTTGGGCCATGTATGTAATATATAAATAATCTCTTGAATCTAGTGGTTGTCATAGGTATTGACACATTTTCCTTTATACAGATTGTATATTTGGACCATGTGGTGGTTCCATAACACAATCTTGATTCTAGTGGTTTTATAAAGAAATCCCCCCTTTGAATTATTACCACATTTGTGTTGAGGGAAGCAACTTTCTTCCATATATTGGTGCATTATAATTAGGCCATCATACTATTGGCACTATAAATTTTAGGTCATCATCATGTTTGCTCATTTTTCTCCCATACCAACACATAGTTTACTTAACAAGTGAAACTAGCACTCACATGGGTGTATTAAGTTTTTGCATGCAACACAAACATAGTGACCAGAACTATTCATCAGAGCTCAGTACCTTCGAGCTCAAGAAAACCAACCATCCCTCTTGCAAACAAAATTAAGTTAAACATTTATATTTAAAATCCCATATCGAAGCATCATTGTAAAACCATAGTAACAAAGAAAACATGCATCATAACTTCATTTCCTTTCTATTACATAGATCCATAATTATCCATGCAACAGATGAAACATCCATTTAAGAATCCAACATGGACTCAATAAAAAGGAATGCATGTAAAAACACTTATCTCTAATTAACATTGGAGTCGCAAAACTAAGTTAGGCACGTCAACTCACCACCCAACCATAGTGAGTGCTTGAGGGAGAGAAACTAGGAATTGTGCAGTTGAGCACTGCAGGGACTGAGAGATGACCTCAATGTCAACTAGAAATGTGTAGTGAAGAGTGAAGGTAGGACTAGTCGAGGCATTGTGCATTGGGAAATTTCAAGAGACAAGAGTGACATCCTTGGGCACTGTGATTTTGCATTTATGCATGGGAAGGGTCTACGAATGACTTGACTATCCAATATAAGTGCAAAGTGTGCAACACTAGGAAAGGTTGGTTAAGGACAACACATTGAGAAAGTATAGTTAGTAGAATGGAGTTACTGAGCTCTAGGATTGTGTAATGCATAGTTGAAGGTGTTTGTCCTCTATGACTGTGTAGTGCATGGCTCCATGAGGTAGGAACATCACCTCTACATCTTGGGAATGTGTAGTGAATAGTTGAAGAAGTATGAAAGGTCAGTTATAATTTTGCAAGTTGAGAGTACTAATAATTTTTCATTTATGAATGGGAAGGGTCTAGGAATGACTTGACTATCCAATAGAAGTGAAAAGTGTGCAACACTAGGAAAGGTTGGTTAAGGACTGCACATTGAGAAAGTATAGTCAATAGAATGGAGTGACTAAGCTCTGGGATTGTGCAATGTGCAGTTGAAGGAGTTTTTCCTCTATGACTGTGTAGTGCATCATTACACGAGGTAGGAACATCACCTCTACATCTTGGGAATGTGTAGTGAATAGTTGAAGAAGTATGAAAGGTCAGTCATGAATTCCGTAAGTTGAGAGTACTAAGAAAACTCCAAAAATGATGAAGTGTGGGAATAGTGAGACAAGAGAGTGATATTAAAAGCACACAACAAGTCATAAACATGACCACACACACTTATACAATCCAACACATGACCAAAATATACACAGTACCCAAAATCAACATGTATTCATTGAAACGACAACATAGCGACACTTATCTCCAAGTACAACATTAATATGGAACCCTTTACGACACAAGTGTCAACTATAACTGAAAGCTGTGCTATGCCATAAGAATGTGTCCAACACATATTCTAATTATAATAGCATAACCTAGCACAAAATAATCTATTGGAGCTTCCTCTAGAAGGTGTGCCATAGTGCTCTTTAGGATATGTGAGAGAAAACAAAATTGATGCATGCAAGGGTGAAAGTGACACATGCAAACACAAAGAAAACATAAGAAACACATGTAAGAATGAAAGTAGGTGAAAGAAACACTTGAAAAAGATAAAGAAAGTGACAGAGACACTTTTGAAATCAAAAGAAAAC
This sequence comes from Pinus tabuliformis, assembly GCA_031772625.1. Taxonomy (NCBI): domain Eukaryota; kingdom Viridiplantae; phylum Streptophyta; class Pinopsida; order Pinales; family Pinaceae; genus Pinus; species Pinus tabuliformis. The sequence continues at coordinate 1,745,154,727 of CM062819.1, read as the reverse complement.
AAAAGTGACACTTGGGAAAGTGAAAGCAAGCAAAAGTGGCAGTCACGAAAGTGAAAGTGACACTTATGAAAACAAAAGTGCACAAAATTGATAGTTGAAAAAACTCGCCTGAATGATAATACAATTGCAACTAAGAGGGATAAAATTATCCTTATGCACCAAATTTCACAAAGCTCAAAAGGAAAATAAAACTATGAAAAGAGCTATGAGTTAGACCCTTCATACAAGGAGAGAAGATAGGAGTGAGATGGCTGCCACTAAGAGGTGTGACAACACTAACTTGAAGAATTTCATTCTTGCTATCAGCTAGAAATGCACAATGACTGTTAGCAAAGCTTGCACGTGAACTATCCTTATGAACTATGTAGTCAGTACCACCAAGGGTTGTGTAGTCACTATCATCGAGAGTTGCATAATTACTACTACTAGGCACTTCACAATCACTGTATCTAGGGACTGCGCAGGCATTATCTCCAAAGACTGTGCGAGCCCTATCTTCAAGGGTTTCACAATGCCTATCTTTAAATGCAGAGATTAATTGCTAGGATTGCCAAGAAGGGGTGCACTTATGAATGCATCAAAATCTAAGCATGTGTAAGAAAGAGGTTTTAGCACTTAGACTCTTTAGAAGAAGACATGGAAACTTAGAAAAACATCAACTAATCATGAAGTGACTATGAATAACTTTAGATGATATATCATAACATCACAAGGAGGCTCCAAAATTCAAGTGAATCCAAAATTATGGAGGGTGTTTATCGTAGTGATAGCAAGTTGTAGTCATTCCTTACTTGCAACTATCACCCTTGAGCCAGATTCCAAATACCGAGGTAGTTTTCTCAAGGGATAAAACACTAGCTCCTGATTGAAACAACGACTCCAGAGGTTCTCCCACCTCCACCCACCAACCAAATAGTAGTCAACAATTTCCACAAGGAATCGAGAGGCCTGCTGTCTCCACCCTTCAACTGTTCAACTACTAATAAACTCCACCTCCACCATGAAACATGTAACATGGTTGTTCCACCCACTGAAGGGAATCTAGAACCCACTGTCAAAACTAGAAAAACAGGTAAAGGAGACTCAATAACTTCCTGACCAAGAATCCAAGGGATAAATATCTACCTGAGGATGTCAAGGAAATATAGAGAATACCATCTCTACCCTCCAATCCCCCAAGGAAAACCTAATATTTACCCTCACCTGCAGAAAATTCCTCTCGAACTCTTGTCGCTCAACCCAAAAATGAGTAGCTTCTCTCAGATTTGTCAAATTCCCAACACTTCTCTACACTATTCTAGATGTATTCAATGCTACCAGATCAGATAATATGTCTTCAATTCCCCAAAATCAAATAATTTTTGGTTTCTTTTCCTCTTATACCCCAAAGGAATGCATTGATTGTCCCAATCTTTCTCACGGTGGTGTTATTCCCTATGTTTGAGTCTTCTTCCCCCCTTGTTGTTCTTGGTGTGGGAGTTATGTTCATCCTTCCTCTTTGAGGCAATGTTCCCCTACATTTGTTGGCCTCTTGGTTCTCCCCTTGCCTGCGTAGCCCACAAATCACTAATTTTTCATCTTATTTTCTTATCAAATCTCGCAAGGAAAGCATGGTCTATGTAGTACAATAAATCAAAGAAACATTGAGCCATTAAAATCACAACAACCAGCCTTTAATGGATGTCTAAAAAATTATAGTTTTTCATGTAGCAAGTAAATTGAACATCCCAAGCAAGTAACCACCCTTAGCCTATGGAATTTGTGTACCTTACTTAGCCATTTTTAATTTGAAAAATCAAAAGGTATGAAGATGTTTACATGTAATTCATAAAGAAAATATTATTAGGGTTGTCACACATGCCTTCTATTAGTGAATGTTTTTAACATTTAATTTCTCTTCCTGATATTTTAAATCATTTAAAAATTAATAGATTTAGACCACATGGTAGTACTTATGCATATAGTGATTTATATTTATATAAAAATTCTAAATTTCTATAAATTAAAAATGAACAACATGTTGTACCAACATTTTTCACCCTCACAGATGTAAATTAGAGAGAACATGATACTTCAAAAGAATAAAATGTGACCACTTACATTTCTCATCTATAGAAATATTCATTGATTAATCAGTAGATTTATTATGTAAATGATGAAATCTCAGTTACCTATGAATAAAGTGATGGGTCTCCAAAAAAGTACAATTCAAGGTGCATCTGACCATCCTTCAACACATTCTATTCTTTCTCTTTGCATTCGGTGACATCATTTTGAGCTATAATGTGTTAACTTGGAAGGTTGAGGAATATTTCTTATATCATGTAGCCTAATGTATTAAATGTGCAATACAAGGAGCATTTAATGTGTATGATAATGTTGGAGACCGGCAGGAGGAAATGTACTAGGATCATTCCTTGTGTTAGCCCCTCATCAACTTAGCTGGCTTGAGGGCAGTACCAGCCCCCAGTGACTATGAGAATCTTAGGAGACCAAATGCACTTTTGTAGGAGATTAGAAGGTAATTAACCCTCCCTTCAAGGAGGTTTCCCCTCACTCATTTCTTTTTATAAATAATGGAGTTTAGATGCTTAGTAGGATTTGACTTTTGGAAGGAACATAGAAATTATTAGATATATAGATTGCCACTTGTAATTTTTGTTCTCATGTTGTTTATTTGAATCATTTCCGAGATCAATGAAAATAATATTTTTCCTCTAGTCTGATTTTTTTTAAGGGAGTTGAGTTTTCTTGGTTTAGGGCCCAACCCAAGACCCTCTCTTGTATATTTCTACTATGCATTTCTTTTTCTACACTTAGCTTATGTAAAAACCACTCCCACATTTACCCAATTTGATTAACCTACGAGGGTAAACATGAGATAGAGAGCTACTATGACATGACCCAACCTCCTAGGTCCCATTAAGGAAGTGGGACCGACAAGTGATGACATACTGATAACTCAACACATCCTACAAGGGTTACATGTCACTCAAAGGTTGAGAAACCACCCCAGGTGGCCAAATCCTATACTAGACCACCTATTCCTTTCCCTGGGCCCTCAATCGCTCCGATAGTAAGGCATCCATGTGGTTAGGAGCCTCCAACTGCATGCATAAGCCAACATCCATGCGATTGCAACCTAAAATTTTCCAGTTCTGAGGAAGTGATCTTGGATTCTGAGCCTAATTTCCAAGTCAGCCTCCATACCACTACCCGGAAGTTCTTATAACTTATCAAATGCATAAATAACATGAAAACAAAGCTAAACATTTAGAATTGAGTTAGAGACTTGACCTAACTAGGTCTAACCATGAAAGTCATTTCATCAAACATATTGAGAACATGTAATCTAAAGATCATGAATGCATATCTAAACATAGAGTTCTAATACTTATCTAAGAAACATCAAGAAGGTCTAATTCCCTCTCATAATAGATGCAATAGCATTTTTTAGCTCATGGATTCAATAACCATTCATCAACTAATCAAAACATGTCAATATCCATAACTAGAACTTGCCATGAAACCATACTTATAACCAGCATACAACCATAATAATAAATGTGATAGAATAGTCATCAAAGCCAGATAATAAAAGTAGAACTACTCATGAAATACAAGAATAGAAGAGCTCTTATTAACATCTACAAAAGCCAACCAATTCAGGGACTTCCATATACCACTTGACCATAGGTTGGGTTGAAGAAAATCTTTCTTTCATCCAATCACAATCATGCCATTTTCCAGGTATGAATGTGGGACTCAAGACAATAAAAACTAGGGCTTCCTAGAGATTAAACCAACTCCACCCTCAAGCTTTACTGCAATCCTGCCAAAACAAGTAAACGGTTTACTAGGCTTAAAACATGAACATAAACTACCAGGATTTACCGCAATCCCACCAAAACCATTCAAGGGATCACTAGGCCTAAAAAAGCTTGGATGCCTCAGAAGTTCTTCAAGAATACAATGAGTAATTTTCTTGTCTCCACCCCTAATATTTACTGTAATACTTCCAAAACTATTCAAGGTATTTCTAGGCCCTTGGGAATTTTCCTGAGACCACCTCAATCAGTTTCAAAAACATCCGGCAATCCAAAGCTCAATCAAATGAAATAACCCCATAACATCATGCCTATTCGAAAATGGAAAGGAAAGGCTGAAACCACTATCACACTTGGCAAAAACCCATGCCAATGATAGCAAAAGAATAAAATAAACACATGCATGTACCATGCATTCACAAACCACCTAACAAATCACACATGCAACCTATTACCTACAAGTATTCATGTTGAAGCTGCTTGATCCAACTTTCCCTAGCTTGACCCTTACTTTCCTTTTCTTTCTTGTCCTTCCTTTGCCTTCCTTTTTCCAATGCTATATGTTTATAGGTTAAATTGCTTCATTTTTTCACCCTTTTTCCCTTCAAAACCATAACCTTATACCTCTATTTTAACCTTGTAAACCCCCTTATTCCTGCACTAGTCCAAGAATTGTGTCCCTTCATGCACTAGTTTTATGTTTCATGTTTAAGGGTTATGAATGTGATTAATTAATCATTTTCATATATTTTATGCCTTTAAATATTTGCAACTAATAATTCTCTTCCTAGAAGTATTTGATAGACAATGAATTAATCATCTTGTTAACATGGTTGAGTGCAGGTAGGATTCCTGCACCGCTGGTAAATCTTCAACTACCGTGACAACTCACCACTCCATGCAGACACTGTGTTCTAGAACGATTAATTCGAGTTGGGTTCGGAGCATAAAGGAAGATCAAGGATATGGTGGAGATTAGGTCGTCGGTTGAATACCTAGAATATCGTTTTGTTATAGCCAAAAGGCTTAGAACGTAGATGTTGTTGTTATTTTGTTATAGCCAAAACGCTCAGATTGGAACGCTTGTTCTAATTTTCTTATGGCTGCAGGCCTGAATGAATGTATAAAAGGTAGGACTCAGATAGAAAATGGTAGTGAGTGATATTTATAACAAGGATATTATGATTCAGTCCTTTTGTAATTTTGATTATATCACCCTCGTTCAGGGCTAGATTCGATTTCATTATGTATATTTGTTGATCATTAATAGAAAGGAACTACGCCATGATTTCTCAATCTTGCACTGTAATTCTATGTTGATGCGTCGATTAAAGAGTCGAGTCTTTACGTTACCTAAATAGGGAAATGAGCTAGTTGGCTAGGGCCCAGCCAACCCAACTTGTTCTCCCTCGTGTTCTTCTCTTTTTCAATTAGGGTGTGTTAATTACTTTTAATGCATGGTGTGAAGTAAATAGAATATTTCATTTATCTTTCTGAAAAGTTTGAATCTGATTTCACTGCAGTGTGATGGATCCGTGGTGTGTGAGTTCGATTGAAGTTCAATCGTATGATTTCCTTCTTTGAAGTTTAATCTCGTTTTCTGCCTAGATCGTGCAAGCACGCATTCTTGCACTAGTGCATTTATAGTTTTGTATATTGATTCTTCCAATTCATCATAGTAATGGTATTTTATTTTTATTTGATAAGTCTTAATGTGATCCTGAAGAGTGTGATTTTTATTAAGTCTTAATGTGATTCTAAAAAGCGTGATTTCTTTTCTGAAGTTCTTTAGATATTTTGAATTGAATACACTTCTAAAACATAAATCTATTGCGACACACATTGGTTTGTGCCTACACTTCATGCTATTTAGGAAAGATCTGATTCATAGATAATAATTCTTAAAGGAAATATTTCCGAGTTCAATAGCTTATGAATGCATATTAGTTCATGTGGATAGTATTACAGGATTGAAGCCTGTTATCACAATTAAATGATCTCTTAGAGTACATGCAAAAGTTCCTTAATTAAAGAAGAGTGTGATTTGACTTTGGGAATGAATTATTGTTTTAGACATTAAGATTAGTTGAAGCATCTTTTGGTTTGAGGAATTTGTTTTGAAGTTCTATTACCTCCGCAATCTATTTTCCTTAGTTAACACATTCTTTATTTTCTTGAAAGAAGGATTGGAAAACTTGGTGCAGGAACCTATACCCCATTACAGGAATCGATATCCTGATAAAGGAACAGAGTTCTCTAGCCTTGAGGCTT